>CM026402.1:30040378-30103251 GCA_014843695.1 Archivesica marissinica | reverse complement strand
TACATGTAGTGTCAGGAATCGTATATCATACATACATGTACAGTGCCAGGAATCGTATATCATACATACATGTACAGTGCCAGGAATCGTATATCATACATACATGTACAGTGCCAGGAATCATATATCATACATACATGTACAGTGCCAGGAATCGTATACCATACATACATACATACATGTACAGTGCCAGGAATCGTATATCATACATACATGTACAGTGTCAGGAATCGTATACCATACATACATACATGTACAGTGCCAGGAATCGTATATCATACATACATGTACAGTGCCAGGAATCGTATATCATACATACATGTACAGTGCCAGGAATCGTATATCATACAGACAGGTACAGTGCCAGGAATCGTATATCATACATACATGTACAGTGCCAGGAATCGTATATCATACATACATGTACAGTGCCAGGAATCGTATATCATACATACATGTACAGTGCCAGGAATCATATATCATACATACATCATGTACAGTGCCAGGAATCGTATATCATACATACATGTACAGTGCCAGGAATCATATATCATACATACATGTACAGTGCCAGGAATCGTATATCCTACATACATGTACAGTGCCAGGAATCATACATGTACAGTGCCAGGAATCGTATATCATACATACATGTACAGTGCCAGGAATCATATATCATACATACATGTACAGTGCCAGGAATCGTATATCCTACATACATGTACAGTGCCAGGAATCGTACATGTACAGTGCCAGGAATCGTATATCATACATACATGTACAGTGCCAGGAATCGTATATCATACATACATGTACAGTGCCAGGAATCGTATATCCTACATACATGTACAGTGCCAGGAATCGTACATGTACAGTGCCAGGAATCGTATATCATACATACATGTACAGTGCCAGGAATCGTATATCATACATACATGTACAGTGCCAGGAATCGTATATCATACATACATGTACAGTGCCAGGAATCGTATATCATACATACATGTAGTGTCAGGAATCGTATATCATACATACATGTACAGTGCCAGGAATCGTATATCATACATACATGTACAGTGCCAGGAATCGTATATCATACATACATACATGTACAGTGCCAGGAATCGTATATCATACATACATGTACAGTGCCAGGAATCGTATACCATACATACATACATGTACAGTGCCAGGAATCGTATATCATACATACATGTACAGTGTCAGGAATCGTATACCATACATACATACATGTACAGTGCCAGGAATCGTATATCATACATACATGTACAGTGCCAGGAATCGTATATCATACATACATGTACAGTGCCAGGAATCGTATATCATACATACATGTACAGTGCCAGGAATCGTATATCATACATACATGTACAGTGCCAGGAATCGTATATCATACATACATACATGTACAGTGCCAGGAATCGTATATCATACATACATGTACAGTGCCAGGAATCATATATCATACATGTACAGTGCCAGGAATCGTATATCATACATACATGTACAGTGCCAGGAATCATATATCATACATACATGTACAGTGCCAGGAATCGTATACCATACATACATACATACATGTACAGTGCCAGGAATCGTATATCATACATACATGTACAGTGTCAGGAATCGTATACCATACATACATACATGTACAGTGCCAGGAATCGTATATCATACATACATGTACAGTGCCAGGAATCGTATATCATACATACATGTACAGTGCCAGGAATCATATATCATACAGACAGGTACAGTGCCAGGAATCGTATATCATACATACATGTACAGTGCCAGGAATCGTATATCATACATACATGTACAGTGCCAGGAATCGTATATCATACATACATGTACAGTGCCAGGAATCATATATCATACATACATACATGTACAGTGCCAGGAATCGTATATCATACATACATGTACAGTGCCAGGAATCATATATCATACATGTACAGTGCTAGGAATCGTATATCATACATACATGTACAGTGCCAGGAATCATATATCATACATACATGTACAGTGCCAGGAATCGTATATCATACATACATGTACAGTGCCAGGAATCGTACATGTACAGTGCCAGGAATCGTATATCATACATACATGTACAGTGCCAGGAATCGTATATCATACATACATGTACAGTGCCAGGAATCGTATATCATACATACATGTACAGTGCCAGGAATCGTATATCATACATACATGTAGTGTCAGGAATCGTATATCATACATACATCTACCGTGCCAGGAATCGTATATCATACATACATGTACAGTGCCAGGAATCGTATATCATACATATATACATGTACAGTGCCAGGAATCCTATATCATACATACATGTACAGTGCCAGGAATCGTATACCATACATACATACATGTACAGTGCCAGGAATCGTATATCATACATACATGTACAGTGTCAGGAATCGTATACCATACATACATACATGTACAGTGCCAGGAATCGTATATCATACATACATGTACAGTGCCAGGAATCGTATATCATACATACATGTACAGTGCCAGGAATCGTATATCATACATACATGTACAGTGCCAGGAATCATATATCATACATACATGTACAGTGCCAGGAATCGTATATCATACATACATGTACAGTGCCAGGAATCGTATATCATACATACATGTACAGTGCCAGGAATCATATATCATACATACATGTACAGTGCCAGGAATCGTATATCATACATACATGTACAGTGCCAGGAATCATATATCATACATACATGTACAGTGCCAGGAATCGTATATCATACATACATGTACAGTGCCAGGAATCGTACATGTACAGTGCCAGGAATCGTATATCATACATACATGTACAGTGCCAGGAATCGTATATCATACATACATGTACAGTGCCAGGAATCGTATATCATACATATATACATGTACAGTGCCAGGAATCGTATATCATACATACATGTACAGTGCCAGGAATCGTATATCATACATACATGTACAGTGCCAGGAATCGTATATCATACATACATACAGTGCCAGGAATCGTATATCATACATACATGTACACTGCCAGGAATCGTATATCATACATACATGTAGTGCCAGGAATCGTATATCATACATACATGTACAGTGTCAGGAATCGTATATCATACATACATGTACAGTGCCAGGAATCGTATACCATATATACATGTACAGTGCCATGGATCGTATATCATACATACATGTACAGTGCCAGGAATCGTATATCATACATACATGTACAGTGCCAGGAATCGTATATCATACATACATGTACAGTGCCAGGAATCGTATATCATACATACATGTACAGTGCCAGGAATCGTATATCATACATACATGTACAGTGTCAGGAATCGTATATCATACATACATGTACAGTGCCAGGAATCGTATATCATACATACATGTACAGTGCCAGGAATCGTATATCATACATACATGTACAGTGCCAGGAATCGTATATCATACATACATATTGTACAGTGCCAGGAATCGTATATCATACATACATGTACAGTGCCAGGAATCGTATATCATACATACATGTACAGTGCCAGGAATCATATATCATACATACATGTACAGTGCCAGGAATCGTATATCATACATACATGTACAGTGCCAGGAATCGTATATCATACATACATGTACAGTGCCAGGAATCGTATATCATACATACATGTACAGTGCCAGGAATCGTATATCATACATACATGTACAGTGCCAGGAATCGTATATCATACATACATGTACAGTGCCAGGAATCGTATATCATACATACATGTACAGTGCCAGGAATCGTATATCATACATACATGTACAGTGCCAGGAATCATATATCATACATACATGTACAATGCCAGGAATCGTATATCATACATACATGTACAGTGCCAGGAATCGTATATCATACATACATGTACAGTGTCAGGAATCGTATATCATATATACATGTACAGTGCCGGGAATCGTATATCATACATACATACATACATACATGTACAGTGCCAGGAATCGTATATCATACATACATGTACAGTGCCAGGAATCATATACCATACATACATGTACAGTGCCAGGAATCGTATACATCATACATACATGTACAGTGCCAGGAATCGTATACCATACATACATACATGTACAGTGCCAGGAATCGTATATCATACATACATGTACAGTGTCAGGAATCGTATACCATACATACATGTACAGTGCCAGGAATCGTATACCATACATACATACATGTACAGTGCCAGGAATCGTATATCATACATACATGTACAGTGCCAGGAATCGTATATCATACATACATGTACAGTGCCAGGAATCGTATATCATACATACATGTACAGTGCCAGGAATCGTATATCATACATACATGTACAGTGCCAGGAATCGTATATCATACATACATGTAGTGCCAGGAATCGTATATCATACATACATGTACAGTGCCAGGAATCGTATATCATACATACATGTACAGTGCCAGGAATCGTATATCATACATAATACATGTACAGTGCCAGGAATCGTATATACATACATACATGTACAGTGCCAGGAATCGTATATCATACATACATGTACAGTGCCAGGAATCGTACATGTACAGTGCCAGGAATCGTATATCATACATACATGTACAGTGCCAGGAATCGTATATCATACATACATGTACAGTGCCAGGAATCGTATATCATACATAATACATGTACAGTGCCAGGAATCGTATATCATACATACATGTACAGTGCCAGGAATCGTATATCATACATACATGTACAGTGCCAGGAATCGTATATCATACATACATGTACAGTGCCAGGAATCGTATATCATACATACATGTACAGTGCCAGGAATCGTATATCATACATACATGTACAGTGCCAGGAATCGTATATCATACATACATGTACAGTGCCAGGAATCGTATATCATACATACATGTACAGTGCCAGGAATCGTATATCATACATACATGTACAGTGCCAGGAATCGTATATCATACATACATGTACAGTGCCAGGAATCGTATATCATACATACATGTACAGTGCCAGGAATCGTATATCATACATACATGTACAGTGCCAGGAATCATATATCATACATACATGTACAGTGCCAGGAATCGTATATCATACATACATGTACAGTGCCAGGAATCGTATATCATACATACATGTACAGTGCCAGGAATCTATATCATACATGTACAGTGCCAGGAATCGTATATCATACATACATGTACAGTGCCAGGAATCGTATATCATACATACATGTACAGTGCCAGGAATCGTATATCATACATACATGTACAGTGCCAGGAATCGTACATGTACAGTGCCAGGAATCGTATATCATACATACATGTACAGTGCCAGGAATCGTATATCATACATACATGTACAGTGCCAGGAATCGTATATCATACATATATACATGTACAGTGCCAGGAATCGTATATCATACATACATGTACAGTGCCAGGAATCGTATATCATACATACATGTACAGTGCCAGGAATCGTATATCATACATACATACAGTGCCAGGAATCGTATATCATACATACATGTACACTGCCAGGAATCGTATATCATACATACATGTAGTGCCAGGAATCGTATATCATACATACATGTACAGTGCCAGGAATCGTATATCATACATACATGTACAGTGCCAGGAATCGTATACCATATATACATGTACAGTGCCATGGATCGTATATCATACATACATGTACAGTGCCAGGAATCGTATATCATACATACATGTACAGTGCCAGGAATCGTATATCATACATACATGTACAGTGCCAGGAATCGTATATCATACATACATGTACAGTGCCAGGAATCGTATATCATACATACATGTACAGTGCCAGGAATCGTATATCATACATACATGTACAGTGCCAGGAATCGTATACATACATACATACATGTACAGTGCCAGGAATCGTATATCATACATACATGTACAGTGCCAGGAATCGTATATCATACATACATGTACAGTGCCAGGAATCGTATATCATACATACATGTACAGTGCCAGGAATCGTATATCATACATACATGTACAGTGCCAGGAATCGTATATCATACATACATGTACAGTGCCAGGAATCGTATATCATACATACATGTACAGTGCCAGGAATCGTATATCATACATACATGTACAGTGCCAGGAATCATATATCATACATACATACATGTACAGTGCCAGGAATCGTATATCATACATACATGTACAGTGCCAGGAATCATATATCATACATGTACAGTGCCAGGAATCGTATATCATACATACATGTACAGTGCCAGGAATCATATATCATACATACATGTACAGTGCCAGGAATCGTATATCATACATACATGTACAGTGCCAGGAATCGTACATGTACAGTGCCAGGAATCGTATATCATACATACATGTACAGTGCCAGGAATCGTATATCATACATACATGTACAGTGCCAGGAATCGTATATCATACATACATGTACAGTGCCAGGAATCGTATATCATACATACATGTAGTGCCAGGAATCGTATATCATACATACATGTACAGTGCCAGGAATCGTATATCATACATACATGTACAGTGCCAGGAATCGTATATCATACATACATGTACAGTGCCAGGAATCGTACATGTACAGTGCCAGGAATCGTATATCATACATACATGTACAGTGCCAGGAATCATATATCATACATACATGTACAGTGCCAGGAATCGTATATCATACATACATGTACAGTGCCAGGAATCGTATATCATACATATATGTACAGTGCCAGGAATCGTATATCATACATACATGTAGTGTCAGGAATCGTATATCATACATACATCTACCGTGCCAGGAATCGTATATCATATATACATGTACAGTGCCAGGAATCGTATATCATACATATATACATGTACAGTGCCAGGAATCCTATATCATACATACATGTACAGTGCCAGGAATCGTATACCATACATACATACATGTACAGTGCCAGGAATCGTATATCATACATACATGTACAGTGTCAGGAATCGTATACCATACATACATACATGTACAGTGCCAGGAATCGTATATCATACATACATGTACAGTGTCAGGAATCGTATACCATACATACATGTACAGTGCCAGGAATCGTATACCATACATACATACATGTACAGTGCCAGGAATCGTATATCATACATACATGTACAGTGCCAGGAATCGTATATCATACATACATGTACAGTGCCAGGAATCGTATATCATACATACATGTACAGTGCCAGGAATCGTATATCATACATACATGTACAGTGCCAGGAATCGTATATCATACATACATGTACAGTGCCAGGAATCGTATATCATACATACATGTACAGTGCCAGGAATCGTATATCATACATACATGTACAGTGCCAGGAATCGTATATCATACATACATGTACAGTGCCAGGAATCGTATATCATACATACATGTACAGTGCCAGGAATCGTATATCATACATACATGTACAGTGCCAGGAATCGTATATCATACATACATGTACAGTGCCAGGAATCGTATATCATACATACATGTACAGTGCCAGGAATCGTATATCATACATACATGTACAGTGCCAGGAATCGTATATCATACATACATGTACAGTGCCAGGAATCGTACATGTACAGTGCCAGGAATCGTATATCATACATACATGTACAGTGCCAGGAATCGTATATCATACATACATGTACAGTGCCAGGAATCGTATATCATACATACATGTACAGTGCCAGGAATCGTATATCATACATACATGTACAGTGCCAGGAATCGTATATCATACATACATGTACAGTGCCAGGAATCGTATATCATACATACATGTACAGTGCCAGGAATCGTATATCATACATACATGTACAGTGCCAGGAATTGTATATCATACATACATGTACAGTGCCAGGAATTGTATATCATACATACATGTACAGTGCCAGGAATCATACATACATACATGTACAGTGCCAGGAATCATATATCATACATACATACATGTACAGTGCCAGGAATCCTATATCATACATACATGTACAGTGCCAGGAATCGTATACCATACATACATACATACATGTACAGTGCCAGGAATCGTATATCATACATACATGTACAGTGTCAGGAATCGTATACCATACATACATACATGTACAGTGCCAGGAATCGTATATCATACATACATGTACAGTGCCAGGAATCGTATATCATACATACATGTACAGTGCCAGGAATCATATATCATACAGACAGGTACAGTGCCAGGAATCGTATATCATACATACATGTACAGTGCCAGGAATCGTATATCATACATACATGTACAGTGCCAGGAATCGTATATCATACATACATGTACAGTGCCAGGAATCGTATATCATACATACATGTACAGTGCCAGGAATCATATATCATACATACATACATGTACAGTGCCAGGAATCGTATATCATACATACATGTACAGTGCCAGGAATCATATATCATACATACATGTACAGTGCCAGGAATCGTATATCATACATAATTACATGTACAGTGCCAGGAATCATATATCATACATACATACATACATACATGTACAGTGCCAGGAATCGTATATCATACATACATGTACAGTGCCAGGAATCATATATCATACATACATTGTACAGTGCCAGGAATCATATATCATACATACATACATGTACAGTGCCAGGAATCATATATCATACATACATACATACATGTACAGTGCCAGGAATCATATATCATACATACATAACATGTACAGTGCCAGGAATCATATATCATACATACATGTACAGTGCCAGGAATCATATATCATACATACATGTACAGTGCCAGGAATCATATATCATACATACATGTACAGTGCCAGGAATCGTATATCATACATACATGTACAGTGCCAGGAATCATATATCATACATACATGTACAGTGCCAGGAATCGTATATCTACATACATGTACAGTGCCAGGAATCATATATCATACATACATGTACAGTGCCAGGAATCTATATCATACTACATCTGTACAGTGCCAGGAATCATATATCATACATACATGTACAGTGCCAGGAATCATATATCATACATACATACATACATGTACAGTGCCAGGAATCATATATCATACATACATACATACATGTACAGTGCCAGGAATCATATATCATACATACATGTACAGTGCCAGGAATCATATATCATACATACATGTACAGTGCCAGGAATCATATATCATACATACATGTACAGTGTCAGGAATCGTATATCATACATACATGTAGTGTCAGGAATCATATATCATACATACATGTACAGTGCCGGGAATCATATATCATACATACATGTACAGTGTCAGGAATCGTATATCATACATACATGTACAGTGCCGGGAATCATATACCATACATAATTATACAACTTTCTATTTGTTTTGTTTTGTTTTGTTTTGTTTTGTATACCGGTATTGAATATTTAGAATCTAATCGAAGATTAAACTAATAAACAAACTATTCATTCCCTTTCAATGTCAGGGGGCATCAAACAGTCGAGATCAAAGAGCGACTTAATGGAAATGGTCTCTGAACAATGATACGATCGAAATACAAGTGAAAACAAGAATGATAACCCATCTACCACACCTCATAAAACGCAGACCCTACAAGAACATACTCCAGGACAAACATACCTTCTGGCAAATCTTGTTTATTAGCAAACACTAGTATTAAGGCATCCCTCATTTCCCTATCGTTGATTATTCTATGTAATTCTTGTCGAGCTTCATCTATTCTATCTCTGTCCGCACAGTCCACAACAAATATAAGACCCTGTGTGCCCGTATAGTAGTGTCGCCATAGTGGGCGTATCTTATCCTGCCCGCCCACATCCTGTAACACAACGGCATGATCATTACTTTTGAAAATTGTTTTAATTCTTTGTTATGTGGTTTGAAGTTGAACCAACAGCTTACATGTAGGTCATACGGCGACTCTCCAGCTAGTATTGGTGGAGGAAGACCCCCCCCCCCAGCAGCTGCCACTCTGAACTGTATTGCAGGCACAGATAGGCAGAGACACAGTGACTGCACCCCCAGCAGCTGCCACTCTGAACTGTATTGCAGGCACAGATAGGCAGAGACACAGTGACTGCACCCCCAGCAGCTGCCACTCTGAACTGTATTGCAGGCACAGATAGGCAGAGAACGCACCCCCAGCAGCTGCCACTCTGAACTGTATTGCAGGCACAGGTAGGCAGAGACACAGTGAACGCACCGCACCCCCAGCAGCTGCCACTCTGAACTGTATTGCAGGCACAGGTAGGCAGAGACACAGTGAACTACCACAAGCCAGCTGGATAGCAATGACATTTGATGCAAATTTTTGGAAAATCTTTAATAATGGACTAATAAATGACCCAATTGAAAATGGAATGGGACCCGCCTGATGAACGATCGGCCTGATGAACGATCGACCTTGATGACCGATCGGCCTGACACACGATCAGGCTTAAAACAAGAGATCAGTGTTATAAACGAGCAGTGTTATAATCAAGTATATACCGTATCATACATACCAAACAGGAAATACTCACAGCTAAAACACATATTATAACAACCACTCACATTTCCTCCTTGAGCCGTTATCAATTACATGTAGCAAGTCGAGTGAACAGAAATAATTGCATCACAGACCATTATCACATACCATAGCTTTATCGCGTCTTTTAATACATGTACTAGTATTTGAGTTAACAAAGAGTCGATATTCATGTACATGGGGATTTTTCTAGAGAATATTACGCCCTAACCATCGCCCATCCCTCCAATGCTGTCATGTAACCAGTGAGTAAGCCAAATACATTTGTATTTAATTTAATCAGTTTTTGCAGCATTATAAATATTTCAGGGAAGATCACATGTTCGTTTTTTTATAAAAAATGTTTTAGTTTTGCGGGTGAATAGTACATGTAGCCCAAAAGCATAGGCCATCATGATGGCTACCCTCCAACTATTGGTGGAGGATGAACTGCACTGTTGAGCAGTATTTTCACACACAGGGTAGAACCACCAACCTTCCAAGCCAGCTGGACAGCTTGTTCGCATGAAATAATTTGACACTCCCAATGGAATTCGGATAGAGTCAAGTGATTTGAAGTCAACGACCATAATCACTCGAGACCCTTGTCATGAAGCAATCACCTGCCTCTATTTCATGAACTCGTGTAAAATTCACCTAGGCATTTCAGGTTAGTACTGTCTAACTGGATACCCAGCTTGGGAACATTTATGGTCCTTATCTTCAACACTTACCCAGACGCTGAATTTGACATTTTTATAGTTGACAGTTTCGACGTTGAAGCCCACTGTAGGTATTGTGGTTACTGACTGGCCCAGCTTCAACTTGTAGAGTATAGCTAACAAATGTTAAGGATCAGTGCAAATCTAAAACATAGTAATAATATCTACCTGACAATACAGGGTGTGTTTTACGTTTATATATCGTCGCTACCGGTTGCCCACATGAGCTATGCCTCCTAAAGAGATTAGTCATTTTAGATTTTGGAGGCTAGTGCAATGATACAGACAGAGACCCATTCCAGAATCTCCTCTGGTTCTTTTACGTGTACGGTGTAAAGCACCGACACGAAATCTCCCATCTGAAAGACTGTTAATTTTATTAGGGTCAGACGGGGGATGGAACCTACGATCACTGGAATACCAGTCCAGCGTGTTACCACTGGACAATACAGATAGCCCTCCAGTTATATTTACACTATTAGCGCCATGTGATATAATTTGAGCCGTCTGTTGAGATTAACTCCCTAATTAACACCATAACATAATTACATCATGCAGCCGTGACACTTTGTAAAGCACTCCTTTTTTTTAAGTCCAATGTATTTAATGGTGATATTGTCACAACAGATGTAACTCATTTTAAGGACAAGTTATGGGTGAGTGAGTGAAGGACAAGTTATGGATTAGTGAGTGAGTGAAGGTCAAGTTAAGCCATCTATATATTATAACGATCATATAACACAACTATACTATGGGTATTTGGAGTTGATGTAAGGCACATTCGGAAGTAATCGGGGACATGATTTAATAGGAGAACGTGAATTATAAAATGGTGGCGGAATTTATGAATGGCTAAATTGGGGACGTGCTAAATTGTGCGGAGTGGTATATTTCATTGTAAATTTTATGCAAATCTCAAAGAATAGGTACCAAATGAAAGCTAAATCTGGAGTCCTCGAAAACATATATATGCATAATTGAGATATTTTAATTGTTTTATGAGCCACGACACTGTAACTTTGGCAACGCAGATATTGGTCACGCGCGACACGATTTTACCTTGACCCGTGCAATTTTCCATAAATATACTCTGGGAATTTCCAATTTGGGAGATTTTCGGCAAACTGAATTTTTATTAGTCAATCTTCGCATATTTTAGACAATGGCGAAAAGAATGTAATCTTATCCGTAGTGGACAAACAAACTGTTTCCTTTGATACTACACGTACATGTTGACAAACAAACTGTTTCCTTTGATACTACACGTACATGTGGACAAACAAACTGTTTCCTTTGATACTACACGTACATGTGGACAAACAAACTGTTTCCTTTGCTACTACACGTACATGTGGACAAACAAACTGTTTCCTTTGCTACTACACGTACATGTGGACAAACAAACTGTTTCCTTTGCTACTACACGTACATGTGGACAAACAAACTGTTTCCTTTGATACTACACGTACATGTTGACAAACAAACTGTTTCCTTTGCTACTACACGTACATGTTGACAAACAAACTGTTTCCTTTGATACTACACGTACATGTTGTTTCAGTGTAATCTTATCCTAGTGGACAAACAGTAAAATAAATGTTTTTATATGTTTATTTTTCAGTGAAATCAAATGTGTTATTCCACTGGTTCAAATCAGTGGTATCACACATTTGATTTCTCACTGCTTTGCACGGGTGGTACCTAGCCACTGCATGTTGAAATGTTGTCCAAGCACGTTTTCGGACTCCAGCTGTCATTGACGGTTTTTTATGGTCGATTTTAAATTATTTTATCTTTTTATATACAGTCTACATCCAAATGTCAGAGTCAATAAATGTCGAATTCTCCGGTTATCTCGAAGTCAGATTAAAGTCCCGTTTCAGACACTATCATTTTACATATAACTGGATCCGTTTATATCGAATTTCGTTAAGTCAAACTTTGGTTACGTTGTAGTATTTTGTTCGGTCAGACGGAATTCGACATGTTCGGTCTGACGGAATTCGATATAATGGATGTAGACTGTGTGTATATATATATGTCTCATTGGCGAGTGTTCAACCTGTATTTCCCACCAAGACATGCATATAATTGCAGATAACTTCAATGCAATCTAACACATACATAACTGTTCATGTTCTGTTGTATCAATCTTTCACAGTAAACACATTGCATGTATGTTGTATATATATAATAATAAATAATAGTGGTCAACAAGTACACATATATTGTCAGTTATAATCTAGAGTGTGTCAAATGTGAAACGAAATTGAGGAGTATAAAGTCTCTGGCCTAGCATATAGGGTTAATTAACGTCTCTGGCCTAGCATATAGGGTTAATTAACGTCTCTGGCCTAGCATATAGGGTTAATTAACGTCTCTGGCCTAGCATATAGGTTTAATTAACGTCTCTGGCCTAGCATATAGGGTTAATTAACGTCTCTGGCCTAGCATATAGGGTTAATTAACGTCTCTGGCCTAGCATATAGGGTTAATTAACGTGTCTGGTCTAGCATATAGGGTTAATTAACGTCTCTGGCCTAGCATATAGGGTTAATTAACGTCTCTGGCCTAGCATATAGGTTTAATTAACGTCTCTGGCCTAGCATATAGGGTTAATTAACGTCTCTGGCCTAGCATATAGGGTTAATTAACGTCTCTGGCCTAGCATATAGGGTTAATTAACGTCTCTGGCCTAGCATATAGGGTTAATTAACGTCTCTGGTCTAGCATATAGGGTTAATTAACGTCTCTGTCCTAGCATATAGGGTTAATTAACTTCTCTGGCCTAGCATATAGGGTTAATTAACTTCTCTGGCCTAGCATATAGGGTTAATTAACGTCTCTGACCTAGCATATAGGGTTAATTAACATCTCTGGCCTAGCATATAGGGTTAATTAACGTCTCTGGCCTAGCATATAGGGTTAATTAACGTCTCTGGCCTAGCATATAGGGTTAATTAACGTCTCTGGCCTAGCATATAGGGTTAATTAACGTCTCTGGTCTAGCATATATGGTTAATTAACGTCTCTGGCCTAGCATATAGGGTTAATTAACAACGATTGTGCCCCTGGCAAGGCACTTACATCCACGTTGCCTCTTCTCTCTCTCCCTCATGGCGATGGATTCCATCAGGAATGAGGTCCCGAGAGTGATTAATAAAATATTGTAAGGACTTGTTTCGCAATCCGGCTACAATAAATTTGTATAAATAAAGATTAATATATTTATTGAGTTGTAAATACAGTTAAATGCATGCATCACGTTTCATAGACTGGTCTGTAGTGCTCTATTAAACATGTATGCTGTAGGTAAATGGTGTACATTATATACAAATTATTGATTAATTATTGCAAAACAAATCTAGACGACTCTTGATAATATTAACACTGAAGCCACATTCTTAATCAATGACTACTTTCCTGTACATAAAAACACACACCCAATCAACATAAAGTTATGAATAGGTGAGAAAAACGTGTTAACGGGATCAATTGTAATACATGGTCTGAAGGTGCATAATTAACCAACCAAGGTATACCACAACCTGTCAAAACATGGTCAATATGACATCATAAAATAATAGCTATGTTCATTAAAGATAGAAAACGCATGTTAACATCACTCGGAACAGGTCAGCTGAATCGTTGCGGTCAACAGATTCTAAACGCATGCTGGGAAGTAATGACTGTCCAGTTATGGGAAGTAATGACTGTCCAGTTACACTATGACAGGCTTGACAGTCACAACACCTCAAGTCACATATGTACTCCACCCACCATTCATTATCCCACAAGAACATTGCATGGAAGAAACACAATACAGTCAAACCCGTGTTAGTGGTCACCTCTATTGAAGCCAACCTAATTTAAGCAGACAATTTTCAAATTCCCAAATGTTATTTTAGTAAATATATGACCTCTATTAAGCAGCCACCTGTGCTAATCAGCCACACTCTGATTCCCTGTGACTGGCTGCTTAAGATAGGTTTGACTGTATATGGTAGTCAGTCATAGTTTTTCCAACTACAGGCAGCCGAGTGTAGGACACAATCCCATCCATTGACACAGATGGACATACCCCATATACGACATACCCCCCCCCCATTCAGATCCCCAACTCTATAACATACAGGATTTAGTTTCCCCATGTAAAACAACATGGAGGATTATGTCTTTTGGGTAGGGGGTGGTGGAGGCTAAAATGACAAATTCACTGCAAGCCAACTCCAAACTGTGCAGATCTGACAATAACATGACTTTGGCAATACAAATTAAATCCCTTAAGCAAGGCATTTAAATTCCATGTTGCCTCTTCTCTCTCCCCCGTGGCGATGGATTCCATCAGGCACGAGGTCTCGAGAGTGATTAATATAAGTTGAAAGAACTTGTTTCGCAATCGAGCTAAAATAAATTTGTATAAACTAAATTAAATCCTGCCCCCCCCATATGCTAGTGTAACTCAATAATATACTAATCGTAACCACCGGATACTACCATAATATCAATCTATGTTCTTGGGTGCAACCACATAACCACCAGATATTACCATAACCACAATCTATGTTCCTGGGTGCAACCACTAAACCACCGGATATTACCATAACCACAATCTATGTTCCTGGGTGCAACCACCGGATATTACCATAACCACAATCTATGTTCCTGGGTGCAACCACCGGATATTACCATAACCACAATCTATGTTCCTGGGTGCAACCACCGGATATTACCATAACCACAATCTATGTTCCTGGGTGCAACCACTAAACCACCGGATATTACCATAACCACAATCTATGTTCCTGGGTGCAACCACTAAACCACCGGATATTACCATAACCACAATCTATGTTCCTGGGTGCAACCACACTTAACCACCGGATATTACCATAACCACAATTTATGTTCCTGGGTGCAACCACACTTAACCACCGGATATTACCATAACCACAATCTATGTTCCTGGGTGCAACCACTAAACCACCGGATATTACCATAACCACAATCTATGTTCCTGGGTGCAACCACACTTAACCACCGGATATTACCATAACCACAATCTATGTTCCTGGGTGCAACCACTAAACCACCGGATATTACCATAACCACAATCTATGTTCATGGGTGCAACCACATAACCACCAGATATTACCATAACCACAATCTATGTTCATGGGTGCAACCACTTAACCACCGGATATTACCATAACCACAATCTATGTTCATGGGTGCAACCACTATTTTATTCTGAAAATTAATATGGGGTTTCGGGTTGTTTGACTACTCATGTTATTCAATGGGGACAACATACAGGGAGACTAGCTTCATAACACGCTGATGTTTGACTACTCATGTTATTCAATGGGGACAACATACAGGGAGACTAGCTTCATAACACGCTGATGTTTGACTACTCATGTTATTCAATGGGGACAACATACAGGGAGACTAGCTTCATAACACGCTGATGTTTGACTACTCATGTTATTCAATGGGGACAACATACAGGGAGACTAGCTTCATAACACGCTGATGTTTGACTACTCATGTTATTCAATGGGGACAACATACAGGGAGACTAGCTTCATAACACGCTGATGTTTGACTACTCATGTTATTCAATGGGGACAACATACCGGGAGACTCGCTTCATAACACGCTGATGTTTGACTACTGATGCAGGGTACCTTTGTCTGAATGTTTGTCAGCGCCACTTCTGTCGCCAATTGAAAAAACTTGGAGCCAACTAAGAGACATATACATGTAGTTCAAAAATAAATATTTGAAGCCATGTATTTGACAAAACATGTTCCAAGAAAGAAAAAAACGGAAAAAAGAAAAAAAAGTTGCGCCAAATATTTTCGCCAGTGGGAACCCTGCTGATGTGTACATTATGCATGCAATTGGTAATGGTGTTTACTGAAGAGCATTTCATAGTGTAACCATACATTCCTAACATTAAACAATCTCCTCTATTATTGCACCATCCACTAAATTCCATCCGTTTCATTGGTCAAAGGCGGCCATGTGGTGACCCTGCATGGGACTGTGGTCAAACCTCTGTAGTGTTAGTGCTTACCTCCATAAAGCAGCCAATATGTATTAAACAGCCACTATCCAGATTCCTATTAAGTTGTTTTATTATACATTTGACCTCTATTAAGCAACCACCTGTGCTAAGCAGCAACATTGTGATTCACTTGGCTGGCTGCTTAACACAGGTTTGACTGTATACATTGTGTCATTTGGTCTATTTTTGATGTACATACAGTCGTTGCCAATTAATCTTTTCTCCAGATATCTGTTACATAGCTGGATTACTTGCCACACACAAACAATTGATTTGTTTTGTAAATAATTAAATTACGTTTAACTCTGAAACTGCATTCCACGAAAGTGTTCTGAGCCAATCAGGAAAAGCCAGTTGTCGAGTTACAACATTGAGTAATCTGTCCTGTCCTGACAGTGACACACACAACCCTAGTAACTGACCACTGATATAGTATTACACCATTCATACATTTGTATCTCTACAATTGTGTGTTGGTTTTTATGGTTTAAACTTTAAAGTCGCACAAACACCTTACATGTAGGTGATACTGAAACCCTAGTCTCCATGCAGCTACATTTGTATCAGTCCGGTGGAAGACCCTGTTCGAGCAGTATTTCAGACACGGATGGGCACATGGGCAGGGTTCCCGTTGTCGGTCGTCAATGGCGATAAATTTTGTGAATTGGCGAAAATATGTTTTGTTTTTTGGCACATGTTTTGTTAAATATATGGCTTAATTTGTGAACTAACTATATAGCTCTTAATTGGCTCCAAGTTTTTTAAATTGGCTCCAGCGTTTTTCAATTGGCTACAGAAGTGGCGCAGACAAACATTGAGACAGGGGGAACCCTGCATGAGTAGAATCACTAACCTTCCACAAGTCATATTTGTACAAGAAAACTATCAATCCAGTTGCTTACGGAAAATGTCTTGGTTTGTCCGTTACAATGTAGTACAGACGTAACAACTTCTCGAACAACTGAGAACCTCCTACATGGAAATCTCCTAAGAAAATAAATGCAGCCACTCAATTCAAAGACATACATGCACAAACAAGGCCACCACTGCCTCAAGATTATCTCGTGATGGGATCAAGTTCACGGTCACGTCTACAGTTATGTGATGGTGATTTACTGTGGGTGTAGAGATTTGGTCTTTGAATGTATACAACTATACATGTATGCAAACATTTTGAGAAGCAATATTATTTCAGTTTCTTCACACATCAAATGTTTCCGAAAAACACACCATATTTTGACAAAATTCAAGATCAAGGTGGCCCTTGGTGGCAGTCAAATGAAAAATATTGTTTTGGTGTTCAGAATCACAAATTGGTAGAAGACAGACTTAGTCTTGCCCCACTCAATCTATTAATTATTGACCTCTAAGGCCCAAACAAATAAAATCTGTGTTTACAAAAATAATACGGTCAGTCGGTAGGCATTTTTTTATTATTATCATACTATTGGGCACAGAAAAAAGACATTTTGAATGATTTCTTCTTCAAAATATGATAAATAAAAAAACAGTTTGGGAAACCGTAAACACGGGTATATTTTTTTTGGCCTAATCAATTCATCATAGCATCCATACTAACATTTAAGCAATTGCACAATTGTTTTATATTGTTCATACAATGCACACAATCATGTATTGCATGTATAGCATGATGGGCATACAACAACAACAATGTACTATGAGTCTATGACGATTCCAAAGAAAGGATACTGGTTTTGCCTGCAGCATCAAGTCCCAACATGAGAATTCTCATCTCCTTGTTTCCAAATATCTTCGACAGTAACTTTCCCATTCTGGTTGTTCACAGTACAACACAATGTCAATCTGAAACAAGAAAGAACAAAATGAATGAATGCAGTAAAACCCGTCAATGTTGCATTACAGTAGGTTTATGCAACGACGCCGTGATTCCCGCCCATTCTGGCCTTAAGTCCGCCCTTTTAGGGGAAAATTGTCATATAAATGACCAAATAGTGGACACACAGTGTATCGATTCCTTTGGACACCTTGGCACAATTTTACAACGATTGCGTGTAACAACTTATATTAATCACTCTCGTTGGCGCGGATGAAAGCGTCAATGTGGTCATTCATGTGGGAGGAAACCGGAGTACCCGGAGAAAACCCACCTGTCCGATCTGGCGACAAACGTACCATCTCACATACTTCCCGGTCCGAGGATCGAACCCGGATTGCATTGGTGAGAAGCGAGCGCGCTAACCACTGCTCTAATCGGACATGCATTTCAATGGTTGTACTTTATGTACGCATCTTCATATCTTCTGTGTTTTTAGTTTATACAAATTTATGTTAGCTCGATTGCGAAACAAGTTATTACAACATATATTAATCACTCTCGAGACCTCATTCCTGATGGAATCCATCTTCATTAGGGAGAGAGAAGAGACAACGTGAATTTAATGGCTCCAACAGGGTTCGAACTCCAGACCTTTCGTACCTGAAGCGAACGCGCATCCACTGCTCTATCACGACCCTCTGAAGAATTATTGAGAAATAATGCTTCACCCATGGACAATAACTATAAGAATAACTATGAAATGTGGCCAACATACATGTATGTAATATCATAGGGAGAATATTGTTCTATATATACTAATATTATTATTAAACAAGCAAATTTGTATCCCCCGCCAAATGATCCCCGATACCTCTGGTGTTACTGACCCGATGCGCCCGGCGAACTATGATGATACATATTTCAAGCAACGTTGGCAATACTGGTCAATATCGGTCGATTGAAAATTTGGCTCAAATATGCACTTACAGTGTCCACTTAATTATTCTTAAAGTGTTAGAACTTAGTAGTGTGTTGTAGTTTATTTTCTTATATAGTAAATCATAAAATATTGATCATTGAATGTTTTTTTAGTGAATATTGTTAAATATAATTAAATACTTTTAGTGAATAGCAATATTATAGCATATACCAATTACCATATACTTATTTGTTCAGTGGTCAATACTTGTGCACATGGTCATAACTATGCCTAAGATGCTAGTTAATATACTCCCAAGGTATGTGAAATAGCTATACAAGCAGTGGGACCCTTTCAACAACATCTCAACAAAATTAATTTAATTACACACACTTATTACATTGGGGTATACATGAGGCAGTCAAACATGAAACGAAACAAGACATACTTACAAAGTACAAACAGGTTTAGAAATAGAATATTCCCTTTGCAGAAGTGTTATTCACACACAGGCTGCCCTAGTAGGGGCCTAGTGTGTTTTGATAGCAATTGCAGTATCCACACTTCACAGTTTGCCTGAGTTTGGGAATTAAGCATTGTCAGTTTGTCACCAACACATTAAAAAAATATATTATATATAAAGTACCATCAATCACAGATAGCATCATAAGTTGTTGAGCACAGTAAATATGAAACCTATATATAATGATTGACTAAAATCATAAATTCTTTGTTGAATTTAGTATTGACCACCAATTGACCAGTATTTACCACTTTGTGAGTATAATATTATTGACCACTTCGTGAGTATTGACCCTATAGAGTACAATAATCACATAAATATATTCTCAATACAACCCAAAGTTAGTAACACACATTATAGCACAATGCAGAGTATATAAAACCATTAAATAATGTTTTATTTAATATTGACCACCAATCGACCAGTATTGACCACTTTGGGAGTATTGACCGGGGCGGTTTAAACCGCCCCTCGAATCGACCGGCCAACGTTGCATATTTGTACATGTATCCCCCGCCGATCCCTCTGGTGTTACTGACCCGATGCGCCCGGCGCACTATGATGATACATATTTGTACATGTAACCCCTGCTGAATATGATCCCCGATACCTCTGGTATTACTGACCAGATGCACCCGGCGCACTATGATGATACATATTGGAGTTTAATGAAAGTCCACTCATTGGTTACAGAGATCTGACTTCACACGAATAACAATTGCGCACATGAATTGCGAAGATACATGTAAGCATTGTGCATATATTATAATTCAATGCCTTTCATTCAACTGCCTGTAATTGTACAATACCATTTGGTTTAATGTGATGGTTCATTATATATCAGGATGGCACGTCAACCTGGGGATGGAAATGTACATACATTCTGTACTCCTGCCATGTCTACCAGCCGAAGCAGAGACGGTGACATTACAGAAGCAGCTAGTGCTGCACTACCTGCTTACGAGGGTTCACAGACACATGCTGGGGTGAAAAGATTTGATCCATTGAAGTGACGCGTAAAATGGGACGGGTGCTGTAGGGGTAGCCCCTACAGAGTTTGAAAATGTTTCTATTGTGTTTGTGTAAATGTTGACATTTAAGCGGTATGTAGGGAGGCGTTTCATAAGATTCAAAATCACTCGGACGATTAACAGACGCCCAGGGCAAGTCAAAACCCATGTTCGGGCAAGTGGCCTTCAATCAGAGTTTAGTCCCGGGCAAGTCAAAATTCCATGGATGTGATTATCGGGTGTTGAATAAACATATCAATTAACAGAATAAACAAACTAATCAAGTGTTTCATATCATGCAAACCCTGCCCACTACATGCTATGAATGACAGGACAGGTATCACCAGAAATGTTTGACCAATTAAAGCTCTTGCTACGTTTCAATTGTTTTATTTGCATTTACCGATATCAAATTAGTCCCATTAAATAGAATTCGGCACTTTTAACATTCGGGCAGTTTCTTAATTTCTACAAATTTCAGTCTCCGGTGAAATATCAAAGAATCTATCAATGCCTTGCTTATATACTTGTTAATTACACCTTACTCATAACAAGGACATTATCCACGAGTACATACATGGTAAGTGTTGATTAATCTCTGAAGACAGGCCGATTTCATTGATGTATTGTAACTTTGTAAGACAATAATTGACAAAATAAAACAGAACTCGGGTGATTATCAGATTACAGTCAAACCTGTGTTAGCAGTCACCTCTATTAAGCAGCCAACCTGTATTAAGCAGCCACTTTCCAGATTCCCAATATGTGGTTTTATTATACATTTGACCTCTATTAAGCAGCCACCTGTGCTAAGCAGCCACTTTCTGTGATTCCCTTGGCTGGCTGCTTAAGACAGGTTTGACTGTATACAAAATGTTGTTTTATAATCAAGCCCCAAATCCCCTGTTATCATTCGAATGCATATACAATTACAATGAATGAGTTTGCTAAAATTCTTTAAATCCAAGGAAAATGAAAGTGAAAGTAAAAAACGGAAACTAGATTTAAAATGTGTGCCTACTTACAAGAGAGTGAAACTAACTGAGAGTAAAAAGGATATTAAATATGATACAAAAAGACTTTTCAATTAAAGTGGCAAGATGATTTTAATTGGCTCGTTCATGATGAAAATAAAAATGTTATGTTCTGCAAGTTCTGTCAAAAAATATCCAAAGCGTTCAGAAGCAAAAATTAATCATGAAGTGGTATTTGTGAGTGATTCCAACACTTTCCGGATAGAACCAATATGTGCACAAAAGGCATGCGCAACCAAGTATGTGTGCGATGGTGAGCAGGAAATAGTGGAATGCGAGGTCAATACTCCCGTACATGAAAGGCAAACTACTCTTGCAAAAGCATTTCAGAAGTTAGATGAAAAAGATCATGCACACATGTAAGTACTATTCTATTGTGCTTACTGTATTGGTTACAACAATAAACCATTTAGTGTTCAGTCTCCTGAGTAAAAATGGCATTGACATTGGTGAGAATTATGGTAATGATCACAGGGCCAGTGAATTCCATTACTGCATAGGCACCTGGGTACAACCATGGACCCACCACAAGCCAACCTGGGTAGCTTCCTCATGAACCTACAGCAGTGAGTGGCAAGTGATTTAAAGTCAACCACTGTATGCCAATGAAATAACAGCTGTGTAAAAATGGCGTTGACTGGTGAGAATTATAGTAATGATCACAGGGCCAGTGAATTCCATTACTATTATATACTATGATGATGTTAAAAATAAAACTACATATAAAACTGTATAGATATATTTCTATTTCATAATATTTAATGTAAGTCATAATTCGACATTTAGCATAATAATTGGGGCAAGTCAAATTCACATTGGGGCAACTGGGTCAGATTGCCAGTGTCACTTGTCCCGGGGCAAGTCAGTTTGAAAAGAATTTGTCAAGCCCTGGTTGCGAATGGTAGCGTGGACCCTGGTTCAAAATAAATAAAATTTCATTGAAAATAATGTGAATATAATAATATACGACTGGTTGACCTGCACCAATACAACGGAGAACAGATATCCCATTTCTGATGGAATCCATCGCAATGAGGGAGAAGAGGTAATATTATATTAAATATGGAATTTAAATGCCATGACTAAGGGCCCACAATCGTAGTAGCTCAAACTGGACGCACCCTCCGGGCCTTTAGCACTCGAAGCGAACGCCTACCACAGCGCTATCACGACTTCCACAATTATAATAAAACGATAAATGAATATTCCTCATGTTAATATATTTCCCGACACTATTCAGCATTGTATGGTAATGCAACATCTAGGCACAGGCCAGCCATAGGGTAGCAAATACTCGAGGAAAAAGATGAGAAAATGTATGAGTATGAGATCGAGAGGATTGCGAAACATCTAGACAGTGAAAATCTGAATGTCCATATGATTGAATGCAAATGATCTCGCCCACTCCACTCTCAGATTTTTTCGATTAAACAAGTCTTCTTTCTGAAACACTAATCTTAACAAAATACTAGCAGCATAGCCTAACGTGTCCAAAGGCAGTATGGGTGTGTTTACTTTCTGGAACTTGGGAGCTCGTTACCTCCCTTTTGAGCTTTTCCAGCCCATTTAGACAATCTACTGAAATTTACATGAGGAAGTCTATACAGCAAAAATGATCGGCTTCTATGAATAAAAATACACTGTAGTATCAATAATATGAAACCATAGGGCAACTGACAACCGAAATATACACGTTCAAGTAATTTATTTTTTTCAAAAAAAGTGAAAATCACCCCACCTACCTTTCTGTATATTGTTGGATTCAAGCAAAAATCGGTAAATATTTGCACAGAATACAGTTTCAACTTCAAACACACTTAATTATCAATGAAGTATAATGTAAAACAAGGCCATACAAGAGATATTTCGCCTGACATGGTAACAAATTACACGCTGTAAGTTTTTACTTTCTGGCCATGTTATGGCGGTTCGTGACCTCGCCTATTGTTCCGCATAAATGGCGGAAGAAAATAGATCTCAACACCCTCCATTAGTTCACATAATTAGTCAAAACAAATTTCCTTTTCATTTAAAATCACGTTGCACAAATATTGCCTTTTGGGGTGTATGTTAATCAAATCAAATGTTAAAATAATGGAAGCAATATTTAAAAATGCGTAGGAATATTATTCCATGAAAGAAGTCCAGTTATTGTACAGATTAAGCCAAAATTCTTTTACCATTCTAAATTTGCATGACATAAGTAATGGTAAGGGTATGGCTCTATATGTACCTCACATATTTTAAGCACACCGGGTTATGTACTCTTATGACTTTTGTATCATATGTCAATACTGTTTGTGGACATATTTGCATAATGAGGGAAGTTTTATACTAACGGAAATACAATGATCCTCGAGTTTGGCTCATTTGTCTCCATTTTCTTAGTAGCTGTTACGCATTTGTAAATAGTTGCTCGAGAATCGTAGATTACATATCTCATACCTAGTTGTTCATAGAGGATATGTTGTTTATAATATGGACATACACTATTAGATATTTAGTAACAGCAATATCTAGCATGTATTTATCGATACCGTTTGTCTTTTGGCTCAATGCCATGGAATGTATGTGGACAGTGGTTTTCTTTTGCGAGTTTTTCCTAACACCGCATAAAAACGATATACCAAACATCATCAAAAGTGGGGTCCGCGTCGTTGCGGATGACACGATCGCCAACATCACCATCAAATCCCAGTCCTCAGCAGAATAACTACAACATGACATACATCTATTAGAATCTTGGGAAACTGAATGGTCAATGGAATTCAACCGTAATAAATGCGAAATATTAAGAATCCGTAAAGGAAATCCCATCATTTGCCCATACATGTTACATAGCACACACTTATAGTCAACTGAATATTCCAAATATCTCGGAGAGTCACCATTAGTATGAGTCAACTGGACCCAACACATCAAAAGCTAACCACACCCTCAGCTTCATCAAAGGGAATGTCAAAACTAATAACAAACATGTCAAAGAATCTGCACATACCACTTATGTCTGCCCGCAGGTTGAATACAGTCCGGAATCCCTGGCCGAAACACATTACTTACAAACTAGAAATGGTCCAAAAATCTGCAACCCATTATATATTGACAACTACATTAGTAGTGTATCACACATGGTATCCACCACCATCACATAACACCCACACGAAACCATAACTATTTAATTCAACAGTCAAAAATCCAAAACTATGACAACTCATTTTCACCCAGAACAAGCAGGCTGTGGAACAGTCTATCGACATCATTCTATTCAGCGAGTTCCATTCATGCCGACTTATGTATGCCGATCGATCCGAGTATAGTAACTTATGTGGTGACGTATCGTGCGGAAATAGCGTATCACCAATGTGCATATATAACCAGTTCTATTAATGAAACTTACAAATATATATTGACCTGGTATTTTCCACATGCTATATATATTTTAAGCTTCTTGTCCCGGACGAATATATTCCCCGGTGTGGACTGTCTCTGACGAACGACACTTGATTTAATTATGCGTGTGTAATGGTACGATATTTTGACAGGAACATAAAATATCGTTCCGTTACAAGTGCCACATTGGAAAACCGACCAGGCAGTGAACAAGTGTTGGTCCTTCTTTGTGCATGCATTCTAATGCTGCTCCAGTGCTGCTTGAGACAACTCATCGACACTGTTGTAGCTCACTGCCTTCCGTCGGAGAAACATAAGAATCAGTGGAGATCCACTACAAGGTCTCGGTCACCTCCCCGTTATAAATGAAGCCCGTGTATAATCACGTCACTACGATCGGGGTAAGCTGCATTGCATGTACACAGCACACCAGTCAAGCGGATACTCAACGAGAGATATAATACACAGGACACACGAAGCTTGTACTTAACATCAAATCAGATAATAACAGTAGCTAATAAGCTATTTCCCGACAAACATATGTTAGAAACATAAGTAAAACAGCGAAGGAAGGAATTGACAAGTCGTCAATTGCCCTATCGCTCCCGCCCCTAAAATCACATGACCCAGTAACGAGAAGCCTCCGACAAACACATACAAGTTGGTTCTGTGGTATAGAGACCTCTATATATATGGATTTGGTATAGAGACCTCTATATATATGGATTTAACCAGAAAAATAGATAGATAAAACTGATCCTGGTTACATGTAATTATTAGTAAATTTAGAATATGCCGGACATATTTCTATGATTGGAGTGGTGTCGTTAAACGAATACTATTCTGAATGCCAGTGACATGTAGTCTAGTAAATAATCAGGATGAATGGTCCTGTGTACATACAGTACGTAGATATTGTGTGTCATGAAGAGTGAGAAGGATACACTACCTTTCATGTATTCGTATAAAACGTCAATCATTGAATGCATCAAGAAACAAAACATACGAACTAAAATATAAGCAATTGAGTAATATAATTTATTACATCATAATAAATTAGTTTAATAATATTTTATTGCTTATTTATATACAATACAATTACAAATATAAACATGGTAAATATATAAGCAAACTGATACAACTGCAATGCTATGCTTATACTTGCACAGTGCACGAATAAAATCTAGAAGCAAATGGGTTGGGCAACAAGTTTTACCAACATTAGCTAGTACCCTCCCTCATAATAAATTGTTCATACAGAACTACACTGGTGATTTATACACTGTTGTAGTTACAAATCTTGTCGCATGACATAAAGACTTAACTAAGAATAAAATATGATAAGATACTGCTGTGACTATTAAGAAATCACCCAAATCAGATTTTGAAAAGAACTGATGAATAAGAAACAAAACACAGGCAAAGCAATTAGTATGGAAATTTACAATACATGAAAACAAGAATATAGATAGATGTCAATCAAACGGATCCTGACCAAAAACTATTTTCAAGATTGTATATGTGAAGTGTGAAGCCGATACGCTAAGATTCACAACAATGATTTTATCTGAAGCCATGCTGCAATTTGCTTTAGGAAGCGAGTCATGCTGTTAGAAACCAAAATAGTCTCCAATTGTTTGGATTCCATACAGGTGTGAGAGATTAGCATGTAGTTACTGGTCTTTCTTATAGACTTGTGTTGGGGTGGAGACTGCACTTCTCTAATCTGACGGAACACTGTCTGATTCTAAGGGCAATACCATCGTTATTTAAGGATGTTACACCACAGTTGTTTCTTTATGTTTATATTTGCAAATGAGCAGAACTTCTCTTGTTGCCTTGTGATTCGCACACACGTGAATATAGGACCAATATATGTTCTTTATTTCTTTTTGCATATTATGCTTTAAAGGGCTTGAACTGATTTACGCTGAGTAGGTCTTTCTTGAACAATCCCGACTTTGGTACGAAAACGTCTATAACACTAACAATAACTCATAATTGTAGGGTACGAACTGTCCAAACTTGGGTACGAAACGTCTAGGGTTCGAAATGACCTGCACCCAGTCAGCAGGGCGTTACCGTTGTGGACATATGAGCACATCTGTATATAAGCACCAATTGTAAGAGTGTGTATATAAGTGGACACCGGTAGCATTCAGACTGGACTACAGTTTTCTAGGCTACTTTTCATTTATATTACAACAATGTTCAAAATATTTGATAACCAATCGGGAGTGGCGACTACAACAACAACAAAAGCATAAATTAAGTGAAAAAATTGACTCAATTTTCATCGATATATCCTTCAAAATGTCTTCACAAGTCCAGAATTTGCAAAAGCAACTATTGCAGCTTCGACAGGAGGCAAATGTACAACGTATTCCGGTGTCGCAAGCAATCGAAGAGTAAGCAAACAATAATGCGAACTTTAACATAAATTCTTAAAGTCTTAACTTCTTAAGAAGTTAAGTGGTTTAAATTAGTTTAATAATATAAATTTTACCTCGATTGCGAACCAACGTTTTACAACACTAGATTAATCGCTATCGAGGTCTCATTGCCGATGGAATCCACCGTCTTGAATGAGATAATAGGCAATGTGAAATTTAACCGACTTGCCCAGGATTATGAGGATAGCTGATGATGAGCTATATTTTTATTTACTATGTGACTCTATGTAAATAATATGTGCCTTTAGATGCGCGTAAAAGGGCGTATAACTAAAGAAATTAGTGCTCCAACATACAGTTAACAACAGATTTCAAAATCGACTTCTTCCACGTTTACACATTTTCTGCGTACTTTGTTCATTCCGGACGGCCACCAACACACGTAATCTTGTGATCACCGAAATATATATTCCCACTTGTGGCCAAAAAAGTCGCTCATCATGGAAATACAAATTATGATCACTCAATGAAATAAATGCATATCTTTATTCTTACACTGATAAACACAAATATCATCTATTACTTTGTGAAAATATTCATTAACCTGCCGAATAAATTGGACGGAATGTGCGTAACGCCACATCTGATCAGGATCTTGTTGTTAGCTATTCAGATAAGTGCTTTAGCTACGCTATCCGGATAGCAAACAACATAGAGCCTGATCAGATGCCACGTTCTGTTCTGTTCTGTTTGATCTGACTGCGACTTTATTCATGATTGGCAGGTTACGGGTTAAAAGGATTTGCTAAATAGTTTGCTAAATCTGACCTAATTGTTTTAGACTACATGACCAAATATTCTAACGTCTGATTTCGATACTACGGGTTATGTCGGCTATAATGCTAATGTTGTTTGAATTGATACACGACATAGCATGAGCAAGACACCTCACACACATTGCTAGGCAGTGGGGAACCACTTAGGTCAGCTAGAGACTAGAGTCTGCCCAGGAAAGCATATCTAGGTCCCTACAAGGGGTTTGGAAATAAAATTACTTTGAATAATCATTTGTGAAAAACATCACATATTTTGGAAACTTCAAATTGTTACAACTTTGGTTATAAGCAGATACAAATCATACAAATATGTTCCTTATTTTCTTTTTGATGATATGTTAGAAGTCCATACAAACTCAGAATTTGTTGAAATTTGCACCATTGTCTTTCTTTGTCCAAGCCCTTTCAAACAATATATATAGCACATGTATATTTAAATCAAATAAAAATATAGTCTGACCTCCCTACCTAAGGGCACAATCGTAACGGTTACAGCTGGGCACTTGAAGCGAATGCACTATCACAATTTCCTGCTCCTCCTGACCTTTGCCATAAATGACAAGTAGTTGGGAGGCCACATATCGGACAACCTGTACTGGAATGCCCAGGTAGCTGCCACCACCAAGAAGGCAAACCACTCCCTAACCTTCCTCAAGGACATCAAGGCACAGAGTTACCAAACCGTTATCAGGCCTAGTCTTAGCTTTTCTATTTTGCTTTTCTATTTAGCAAGTGGTTGGAAAAGCTACATGCAATTTTTGGCAGGTTGGAAACTTGGAAATAAGGTTAAATTTGTCACACGTCTGCCTTTATATTATATTCTGTACAAACAATGTTTTTAATTAATTTCATATCTTCTGTATTACAGGATTTTGAAGTACACAACCCAACATGCACTTGATGATGCATTGGTTGTCGGAATACCGCAGTCAGAAAACCCTTTTAAAGATGCCAAAGGATGCTTTATACTTTGATTATATATTTCTATGTAAGTATGCCCGAAGGTGATTTATAGCAATTCTTCAGCCTTCTTGTTATCTATATATAGTCATACGGTTTGTAGCTGGACTGCTAGAAGAATAAGAATAGCTATGGAACTCACCGTTTATTTATCGTCGCTACCGGTTGCCCATTGCCCCTGAAGAGATTAGTCATTTTAGATTGTTGGAGGATAGTGCAATGATACAGACAGAGACCCATTCCAGAGTCTCCTCTTGTTCTTGTACGTGCACGGTGTACAGCACCGACACGAGACCTCAGTTTAACGTCCCATCAGAAAGACTGTTCATTTCATTAGGGTCACATGGGGGATCGAACCTGCGATCCATGGATTACCGGTCCAGCATGTTACCACTGGACTACAGATCCGTCTTGTATTATATTTGTTTATATATGTATATCTGTAACATGTTTTGTGATGTCTTTGCCATATTTCTGTAGTTGTAAATGGCCAATGGAAATATAGTTGCTGATTATGCCAATAAATTTGAAACTTGATAATCATTGCATTGCTTTATACAAGTACCATGAATGTACGTATTATTAGTAGTAATTTATTACATGTACCTTCTCTTAGTCTTGAAATTGAGAGTATTATTGCTGTATATTTCAGATTGTCGTTGTAAGATGTTAGCAGTAGTAACGTTTCCTCGGTCCTGGACCAGTAATGTTTGCCTACATTTCAATCTCACAAACTTCTCTACGTACATTACTGCGACTACGTGTATGAATCTTGGTGGCTGAACCTCTGTATAAATTATTGGAGCTCTGAAATGTTACAAGCCCCTTTATAGATGGCTTAGTGGACATATAACCGTTAATTTCTCAACACAAACACCCTACGCAACCCTGCATAACCCTACGCAACCCTGGTGAAACAAATCATCTTTATTGTGAGTAGTCGATACGATGAAGCAGGAAACTCAAAACTCAATGTAAACAACTGTTGTACTCTTTGCAATCCAGCTGCATTGACATTTGTATCAACTAAGATTATTTTTGGATATGTTTGCATTGGGTGAGAAATGGAGCTTTGCGAACAGGTTTTAAACAATTTGGTTTAAGCAAGAATGATTTATTTCAGAAATACACAAATAACATACAATATAATATATATAGGATTCAAGTCACAAGACACAATTTGTCTCATAATGATACAATTTTTAATGAGCATTCTGCGTTAAGCTGAAGTAATTCTATTCTGTAGTTCATCTTTAATTATTGTGACCCTTGAACCGGTGATGCTCGAGGTAATGTTTCTTTGTAAAGTTATTTTGTTTTTAAGCTTTATTTATTTTACAACGATTGCGAAAAACTTATATTAATCACTCTCGTTGGTGCTGATGAAAGCGTAAATGTGGTCATTCGTGTTGGAGAACCTTGAACAAATAAATATTGTCAGATTTGGTCAAAGCTGTTCAGAAAAGATTTATTTTTCACTTTTTAGGTTGGAGCAAGTATTTTAGCAGATTTCCTGGTTTTCCCCCCACAATTTTCCATTCACAGGACCCTGCATGCTAAGAGCCTTATTTCACTACAATGTACATCCAAAACACCACTAACTCGAGTGTGAAATAAAACTGTGAATGCTAGCATCAGAAACATAAGTATATTTATCAAAAGTTTTGTAAATTGTATGTTGTCAAAATTGACCATAATGGACAAAGTAATGAGATAATGATTGTGAGATAATAGCTAACATACACAGCGTGTACACTCGCTGAGGAATATGAAGTGGAACGCTGAGAAAGATCATCCTATGTTTTCATTTACTGAGAAGCATAAACTCTTATAATCTCATTATTCTAGTCACTAGTAGTCAGAAACAATTACAACCGTTACACTTCCAGCATACGCTGCAGTAACCAGCGGTAACGTACACCATGTAAGTGTAATGGGTTTCATACTGACATGTTTCTTACCTGTTGCAGGGAAAATACGCATGGAATTATGGGCTTATATCATGCCGCATTAAATGCATTCACGTGGGGTATGAGTTTCGTTACAAACTTTATTTTGTAGAAATAGTTACATCTAAATAACAGCGAAACACCCTGAGCAACCTGATGCAACATTATCGTCTTTGCTGTGAAATGTCCATAGAACGGTACACAGACAGGTGGCCGAGTGGTTAGTTAGTTATGCCGACTTTAAACCACAAACACATCAGAATGCACACTTGATTGAAATAGCTGCACATAATGTACAGATATTTTACTGCATTTTCGTGTTTTGTTGTACCATCTGTTCACAGTAAAGACGATTTGTTGCACAGAGTTGCATTAGATTAATTACTGTAGACTATTTTATTGTTAAAGACAATCTTTTACAAGTTATTTTAGAGTGTTGGACTAAAGATTTAACCATATATACATTGTAACAGCATACTCCCATACACCTCTATATTCTCTATTATATATTAGAGTCCGCCTCCGTGGTCGAGTGGTTAAGGTCGCTGACTTGTATACCACTGTAACCTATCATCACTGATGGTCACGGGTTCGAGCCCGGCTCAGGCCGTGTCTCATTTATATGAAAAAGTTGACAGTTTCTTACGGAGGTTGGTGCACCCAAGTACTGGTTAACCGTTGGAGCCTGCCCAGGAAAGGTGTTGTTAGGTAAACTGCCCGCCGGCGATATAGCCCAAAATGGTGCTGATGCAGGCGTAAAACCCGAAATATAACATAATATTATATATTAGTGTTGATAATTCATTAAAATTATTATTTTATTTCAAATGTAAATGAGATGTGAAACCGAAATGTTTAGTCCTGTTCAGAATCATACAATCTGAACTGTATTGGGGAGCCATAAAACCAAACATCTGTTTTAATTAGGGATGGCAACGAATATTTGAATATTCGCTCAAACGTCCGAATAGTCGAATACTATTACAGTATTCGATTAATTAAAACTTAATTAATCCCCAGGTCTCAGTTATACCTTTTTAAGATATCATACTATTTGTCATTTGCTATGCACCATCCTAAAATTCATTACTTTACTAGGCATGTCCAGGTTAGTTTTGTGCAATATCTTTGTAATTTGTATCAGTTAACTGTTATTGGTTTAAGATATTCTTTAGGGTCATTTTCTGTTTAAAATATGACACATACTTTTATTGTTTCCATGTGACATTTTACAAGTTATACAATCCGGTTAAAGCGACATTACATCACAAAAAGGGAAATAAAATGCATTTTTTCATGTATAAATAAAAATGTATTGCTACTACAAATTCTTCTGAATACATTCGAACATTAACATTGAATCAATAAACAGTGTTTTGTGGATTGAAAGTATGATTTCATATAACGGTCATCCATGCTCCTGAATTGACGTTTGTTAGCCATCGGAGTCAATACTAAACGCGAGATAATGTCGTTTTGAGATAATTTAACTAAGAATAGGCACACATGTGAGATATAACGGTAAATCTGTACCATATATCGTGTTATTCAGGATACACTAGTTGTATTACGCATGGTTGTTTACATTGTTTTGTTATGTCAACAAACCGCGTATATGTCGTTTGAATATTAGTTGAAATACTTAGTATTTGAGGCAAATATTTGGGAAAAAATTATACCATATAATAGGAAAATACATTCTGTAGGAATTTGTGTTTTCACTGATGTAGTGTCGCTTTAAAGTCTTATGTGTAAAAACGCCTACCGGTAAGTATTGTATAGGTTGATGGTAGACTATCTATGACTTTGGCCCTGACCACAATTTCAAGGGAAATTATCTAGACTGTATGTTTGTACAGTATTAAATTGGTCTCTTTGTGTAATAGTGTTTAGTGAACAATTGTGTATAAGATAGTTATGAATAAAACTTGTCTTCATTTAATATATCCTGCATGTTGTGTTATGTATCTGCCCAAGGACCACACCATATAGATTTTCCTAAGGGCACAATATTAATGGCTCCTGCAGGGCTCGAAACCCAGGCCTTTCGCACCTGGATCGAATGCGCTATCACGACTTCCACGACGGCTTCTTCTCTCCCTCGTGGCGATGGATTCTACCAGGAATGAGGTCTCGAGTGATTAATATAAGTTGTAAGAACTTGTTTTGCATGTTTCGCAATCGATCTAAAATAAATTAGTATAAATATAGACTATGTAAATAATATGTTGATTGGTCCTCTCTACAACGAGATGAATCAATAACAATCTAAAAGAAAATGAATTGGCCGGAAATTTGTAAAAAGCCTTTTTCAAGGAAAACAAAAATCCGGCGATTTCCAATTGATTAATAGCAATCTTAAAGAAAATGAATTAGCCAGATTTTTGTTTTCTGAATTAGCCGTTGTTTTTGTTTTCCTTGAAAAAGGATTTATAAGCCGAAAATTCGGATGTAGAGAGGACCACATATAGATAATGCTATGGTTATGCTCTGCAAATGGTGACAATATAGTTGCTGCTCCATTGGTCTGTGTGTCCTGAACGAGTGTAGCATAGAATCCTTACCAGGATGGTATCCCCTCTTATAAAGACCCCGGTATGAAATCACTGTCGGTTCGATCCCCGTTTGTCCCTAATAATATTAAGTCTTTCAGATTGGACTTTAAACCTAGGTCTCGTTTCTGTGTTTTACATCGTGCACATAAAAGAATCAGAGGAGACTCTGTAATGGGTCTGTCTGTATCATTGCACTATCCTCCAAACAAATCTAAAATGACTAATATCTTCAGGAGGCGTCGCTCATATGGGCAATAGGTAGCGACCCGGAAGATCTTATAGATACTAAGAAGCACAGAACACATGAGGGCAATTTGTCAAATTTAATTGAAACTTCGGACTCTTCTTCATGTGGAATTATGCAGAACTTATCACTGGACGAGTCTGCTATTAAGTCAATTGCAGCTGCCCTAAAAGAAACTATCAAGTCTGATGTACAGACAGAAATAAATACCATTATAAACAATGCCGTCGCCAATATTGTCGAAGGCGTTTTTAACAGGCATGCAATCCCAGATTAACGAACTTAGACAAGAAGATCCATCAATGAATCACTCAACAATCGGGTTCAGAGCCTGGACATATCTGTCGACACTGCTGAACAACACAGCCGACGAAATTGAGTTCGTCTGTCTGGTGTTTTCGAGTCGTCTGACGAATTGACTGACAATTTAGTTTTAGGCATTGCAGATGCTATTGGAATTGATCTCAATACGGAGGAGATCGACCGCTCCCATTGGATAGGAAAAATCAGATCTAATGGAAAGCCACGAGATATTATCGTTAAATTTTCAACATATCGATCCCGTCAAAAGCTCTACATGAATAGGAAAACATTGGACTCATTTAGCCATGAAGGTGTATACGTGAATGAAGACCTTACCAAACATAGATCAGATCTCCACTCGTCAGATGGTGAAAGCGCGGAAACTAGCTGGCTCATGGTCATCCGATGGTGTTGTGCTAATTAAAGCACACAGGGACAATATCGATATACCGCATCTCTACTGTTGATGATTTGGACGCATTTTAAATGCTTCGCAATCGTTGTAAAATAAATAAAGTATAATTTTTTTTATATAGTATCTGTATCGTAACCTGCTCCTGAGAAGGCACACATCTGTAATACTCGTCATTACAGCGGTGTTCCCGTCACTATATTGTGTAGTATAACTTTGTAATGACCATTTATTGATCTCCACGTGTTTTCCGTACAGTCGCACGGACCTCTATTGAAATATTTTCAAAGCTGTGTAAAATAACGGTTATTTGTTTCATACTTCGCGTTAACTCGTTCATTCTGGGTCAATACGAATAGAGAGACTGTTCGTAACTGTTCATCCTAACTATAACTGTTCAGACAATCACGCAACCGACTATATGACATCCATACTTTGCCTTCGGCTGTTAACGCTGTGGTGATAAGTTTATTTACCATGTCCGTCTGGGAACAATATGGTGTGTTGTTAACGGTGTGACGGTACGTTTACTTACCCCGTGTCATTCTGGGAACCGTCGGATTTGGAATCGATATTGGGTTCGATACTCGGTCAGACCACGTATGTAGTGTCATTGAGCAAGGCACCTCACACACATTGCTTAGTACTGGTTAATCGCTTAGGTCAGCTAAGCCTGCCCAGGAAACATGTCTAAGTCCCCGCGAGGGGTTTGACAGTAAAGGAACTTACATACATACATACATACCATACATGCATACATACATACATACATATGGCGAGAGTGCTGTTAACGCTGTGATGGTGCGTTTATTTGATATCCTCAATAGAATAAACGCTGTAGGTTCGGATCCCACTGGGGGTGTCGAATTATTTCACGTCACGTGATGAAGCTATCACGCAGGCGTGTGGAAGGTTCATGGTTCTACCCGGATGACTGTCTGCGCCTGAAACACGTGATGCGTTTGGAAAGGCATCCGGGCTCTTCCACTACTAATAATAGCTGGACAGTCGCCATATAACATAAGCTGTTGGTGCGTCGTTAAACACTAGAAACAAAAATATAAGGTATACACGTGCACAAAGTGAATAAAGAATGAACGCGAATAGAGTTGAATTATTTATTGATGAAAACATGTAAAAGTGTGTATTTATTATAGTGTCCCTGTATTGAATACTCTGCCTTATGAGACACTACATTTTGATAAACAGTAGGCCTACTTGTGTGTGTTTTACGTTTATTTATCGTCGCTACCGGTTGTCCATATGAGAGACGCCTCCTGAAGAGATTAGTCATTTTAGATGTTTGGAGGATAGTGCAATGATACAGACAGAGACCCATTCCAGAGTCTCCTCTGGTTCTTTTACGTGCATGGTGTAAAGCACCGACACGACCTTTAACGTCCCATCTGAAAGACTGTTAATATTATTACGGTTAACTAATTTCTATACATGACTGTATTTCTAATTATGAATGCATTATAAATATACAGACCTAAATTTCGTATTTACTGAGTTCAAGAGTTCAGAAAATGTTAACATATTCGGTCTGATCCAGTATTTTCTAGATATATATAAGCTTCTAATATTAGCATATATATTGCACTCAATGATAAAATGGTACTCATCTTCAATGAGAGACATTACTGGTTTTTCTATTACCTTCCTTGATGGATAAAGTCAGAGTTATCCCTAAATGTATATCGTCCTTTTAGTTGGAATCCTTTGTTTTTACTGTTGTCGTCTAAACAGATGTTGCGTTTGGATAAATGTAATTTTATCAAAATCGTGTTAATTAATTGAACCAATGTTTACAGTAGGCCTAAGGTATCCATTGGACATGCTAAAGGATATATGTCGACATTTAATAATTTCATAATTATAAGACGGATGAGAATGGAAAACATGAGGTGCAAAGGAAACAGCGATACAAAACAGAGGAAACAAATTAAGAGGACCAATATACTATTAGGAGTATTTAGGGGCAGTAACTGACTAATGTTTCTTTTTTGTTGTTGTTGTGTTTCATTTTAATGAGGGTCGATCCGCGTTCAATGCATTATGATCCGACCCCGCCGTGTGCCCCGCACGACTTGGCGTGTTTTTCAGCACGCCTAAAAGACGTGTTTCCGTTGTCAAAAAGGGCACTTTACCTCTCTGTTTGATTTAGAGAGTATATGCCAACGTGTATTTCTGGTGCCAAAGTGGTTCACTGTACTGACCAATGAGATCAAAGTGTACAGTGATCCTGTATGATAATAGCAAGAAGTGACGGCATTGTTCGTGCATTGTCATTTCTTGCTATTGGTTTGTTTGTGTGTGTGTGTGTGTGTGTGTGTGTGTGTGTATATAATATATACTTGTGGAATGAGTGTGGTAAGTATGTGTGTCTTACCGGGGCGTTTACTTCTATGGCCTTGTAGTCAGGCGTTGCCATGCCTCTATAAGGGGACCGGGGAGAGGATTATTCTTGTATTCTTGATATCACATTTCGTGATGTTGGCTTGGGCACTGCTGCGCTTTGGTGTTTGGGTCTGTGACATGCCGTTGTCTACCACTGGGTATTGAAGTCAGGCGTTGCCATGCCTCTATAAGGGGGCCGGGGAGAGGACTATTCTTGTATTCTTGATATCACATTTCGTGATGTTGGCTTGGGCACTGCTGTACTTTGGTGTTTGGGTCTGTGACATGACGTTGTCTACAACTGGGTATTGAAGTCAGGCGTTGCCATGCCTCTATAAGGGGATCGGGGAGGACTATTCTTGTATTCTTGATATCACACTAAGGGGATCGGGGAGGACTATTCTTGTATTCTTGATATCACATTTCGTGATGTTGGCTTGGGCACTGCTGTGCATTGGTGTTTGTGTCTGTGACAGAACGTTGTCTACCAATGGGTATTGCAGTCAGGCGTTGCCATGCCTCTATAAGGGGATCGGGGAGGACTATTCTTGTATTCTTGATATCACATTTCGTGATGTTGGCTTGGGCACTGCTGTGCTTTGGTGTTAGGGTCTGTGTCAGGACGTTGCCTATCACTTTGTATTGCAGTCAGGCGTTGCTTTGCCTCTATATAGGTGGACAATGGATCCGGTTGTTGCGGGCTATTATTGTGTTCCTGTTTTTGTTTTTCTATTGATTGACTTGTTTATTGTTGTTTTGGTAATTCTATGTGTGTTGTTGTGAGTGTGTGAATATACCATTGTGCGGGTCAGTCTAGTTGTACTACTAATCATGTCAGGGTATGGTAGCTGAGGGACATCCCAAGTAACGGTTACGAAGTCTCTATGCAGAGCGACATACGGATCAGCCGAGGAAGTGCACCGTCCCAGCATTGATGTGCACCCGATACAGGTATTCCAGGTCAACCACGCCATCACTCCACAGCTCCTCTCAAGCACATCCGAGCTCCACTTAGGGAGTTGTAGTGAATTGCCATTGTCTTCATAAGCGCCCAGACTAGCACACTACCAGACAGTGTCGCAAACTCTCCTTTTTCTTCTCGTAATAATATGTCTCGGTTGCTACGGCTCTTACCAGGGTCTATCCTATTGTAGACTCGCTGGAGTTGTCTAGGGGGTTTCTTCGTTATTATATGTATTAATGATAACTCAACACAGTATTACATTTCTTCTATATAATATCTTGTTTAAATTGGCATCAGAAATATCCATATATATATAATCAGTGATCTATATATATATACATCGTATCATTAAAAGCTTATTTAACAATCCATTTGTGTGAGCCGACTATGCGCTTACACAGTATATTTAACATCCAATCTTTCTAATCCGTCATTACTCAATATCACTATAATCTAATCACTGTTTCTGATTAGATTAACTTTTAATCACCTTCTGGTGGTTCGCCGAAACTCTGTTTCTTCTATGGCTGAACAATTTAATTATTCGACAAATCTTTATAAGTTATATTTCTTATAATGTCCATAATATCTAAGTATCATAAATACAGTTTATATGTTCTATATACTAGATTGAGATCACGACCTTTCTCGCTCCTGGAGTTAGGCTCTAGTGTGTCTGATTTATGTTAATAAAATCCATTTCTTATATACATAATTGAATCAGTGTATATATGATATAACAATTCCTAAAACATCTGTTATTCCTAAACATCTGTTATGTTATCTAATATTACACCATCAAACCAGTTCGGTGCCTTTGTATTACATAACTGGACACCTGCAACCACGGCCTGTTATCTAATATTACACCATCAAACCAGTTCGGTGCCTTTGTATTACATAACTGGACACCTGCAACCACGGCCTTGATAAACTGAGATTAGGCCTAACATCTTAAGTCATTTCCCGCGCGAAGCGAGATTGATAATTTTAGGCGCGAAAATAATAGCAGACGATTATGCATAAAACAAATATATATATATTACATGGTAAACATTTGGCCATATATAGAAACAGTTTAATGTATTTATATAATACATTATTATTTATATATAACAATAATAAATATTTCGTGCAAATTGGGGTTTTGCACAACAGGCGTTTAATTCGTAGATATTCTCTTATTATTGTAACATAATGTATTTACTTATTTTTTTTTTTTTAAATTTAATATTTTTAAATTTACTTGTTTTTCAGTTTTTAGTCTATTTCCACTTTCGTCTATGTTTTTTGTATAATATATATGCTATAAATAACATTGATTAGTATAGAAGTACATGCAATTGTTCTTGGGGTTACCTCTTAATGTTTATGAGTCCAAGAGCGTTTCTAAGCGTTATTTCTCATGCAATACTTATAATGATTGTTCATGCATTATCTAGTATACTTATTTCAACAATTATAATAAATATATGTATTCATGCATCTTCTAGTCTATCGTTTACTTGCCACCTGTATGGGTACTGGTTGTCTTTATTCCGTATCTTTGATATATCTGTATTTTGCTTTTTAGCTATTGTCCGTAGTTTGGGATTATCTGAGATTTTAGTAAATCGATAATGTCCGGTTATTAGCTTACTAAGATATTTTCCTAACTTAATATTTATTTAAAATTATTTAAAGGCCTGCAGGTTGACCTATATTTGACCTTAAAACACACGAGGAATAGCGGTACAAATCTGACAGTCGACGCACATCGTATTTGCCACATGCGAGGCCCTGCATGGTATACATCTAATACATGAGCACCACTTATATCTATTATGACCCACGTACATATCAGAGGTTATAAATTGCTGAAATTGAAGTTCTGTATTTTTATAGTACTTACAACTGGTATAAACAATTCAACTCCACTTATGGCCCAAATAAGGCTGGTTGCGCGGGTTAGGCAGCCAGTTCCTGCATTGCTGTACCACACATTCAGGCATCAGTTCCCTCTTATGCCAAGTACAGTCTCCTCTTCTAGCCGCTACTTTTCTCTCTATATATCTGACATCTTTCCATGCGCCACAATTATATAGCATTGCCCAAAACCTCCTGTATAGAAGCTTTCTCTCATGTGAATTTAGATTATGCGGTGGACGATTATTAGCAGGCCACCAAAGTTGTTTGTTCTGTTCATTTATTATGCAAGGGGAACACAAGCACAGTGGACACTCAGCAACACCTTCAGCATGCTGAGGCATAGGGGGAGGTACGTAAGCAGCCTCTGCAACGGGCATGGCGGTGGCTGTTTCTTCTATTTCCATCTCTACGTCCCAGTTCTTATTTTGCAAGAAAGTCAGCAATTCTTTTCTCTGCTCATCATTTACATACATTGTTATTTTACTCAATGGCATCTTGTAGAAATCGGCAGAATTGTCCACTGTGCTTGTGTTCCCCTTGCATAATACATGAACAGAACAAACAACTTTGGTGGCCTGCTAATAATCGTCCACCGCATAATCTAAATTCACATGAGAGAAAGCTTCTATACAGGAGGTTTTGGGCAATGCTATATAATTGTGGCGCATGGAAAGATGTCAGATATATAGAGAAAAGTAGCGGCTAGAAGAGGAGACGGTACTTGGCATAAGAGGGAACTGATGCCTGAATGTGTGGTACAGCAATGCAGGAACTGGCTGCCTAACCCGCGCAACAAGCCTTATTTGGGCCATAAGTGGAGTTGAATTGTTTATACCAGTTGTAAGTACTATAAAAATACAGAACCTCAATTTCAGCAATTTATAACCTCTGATATGTACGTGGGTCATAATAGATATAAGTGGTGCTCATGTATTAGATGTATACCATGCAGGCCTCGCATGTGGCAAATACGATGTGCGTCGACCGTCAGATTTGTACCGCTATTCCTCGTGTGTTTAGTGCGTCGACCGTCAGATTTGTACCGCTATTCCTCGTGTGTTTAAGGTCAAATATAGGTCAACCTGCAGGCCTTTAAACACTTAAATTGGGTTTTCATTAATCCAATGCTCCTAGGTTAAGTGAGTACCCAAGATATCTAAACAATTTATCACTGAGATTATTAACACGTCTTATCGCTATGAGTGCTGAGTGGAGAGAGAGTGCAGAGTGAATTTTGAATTTTTTGGCTAATGTTTCTCATTATGTTACAGGTTATATAGCATGTTACTGACCCACGTGGTCTAAATACGATACAAAGAACCCAGTTGATAACCGCCACATTTCTGAAATGCATTCGCAGCGCATTTATGGTCACAATCTGTATCAGGCCTTAGTGGATTGTACGTCGCCATTTCTTCATGCAGAGTATTGCCACAAAAACACTCCCTTGCTCTCTATAGTTTGAAATATAAACACATATACATATAGGCCTAATTTGTATTTAATAGCAAATTATTAGTATGAATTAAAAAGCATCGAAAAATTCGAGCCCCGTTGGAGCCGTTACGATTGTGTCCTTAGGCAAGGCATTTAATTTCCACATTGCCTCTTCTCTCTACCTCGTGGCGATGAATTCCATTAGGAATGAGGTCTCGAGAGTGATTAATATAAGTTGTAAGAACTTGTTTCATAATCGAGCTAATATAAATTTGTATAAACTAAAAACACAGAAGATATGAAGATGCGTACATAAAGTACAACCATTGAAATGCATGTCCGATTAGAGCAGTGGTTAGCGCGCTCGCTTCTCACCAATGCAATCCGGGTTCGATCCTCGGACCGGGAAGTATGTGAGATGGTACGTTTGTCGCCAGATCGGACAGGTGGGTTTTCTCCGGGTACTCCGGTTTCCTCCCACATGAATGACCACATTGACGCTTTCATCCGCGCCAACGAGAGTGATTAATATAAGTTGTTACACGCAATCGTTGTAAAATAAAATAAAGTTTGTAAAATAAATAAAGTTAAAAAAACCCCCATTGAACTAGCGGCACGATGCAACACATTAACACATTTCCTTAGAACGACAACCCTCAACTAGGCTACAGCATCACATCTGAGAACTCTCATTGGCGCTTTATTTTGTTTATTCAATATATAAGTTTATTATTAGAATTATGCGATTAGCTTAAACAAAAATCAACGTTAAATTAAAGCGATCCTTTAAATCTTTTGAAACAAATGAGACATTATAACATAAAATGTTAAATTCATATAGCCAGATATATTGAGTTATTTAATTTGAGGCTGTTAAATGGTATGTGTGGTGTGTGGGGAGAGGGGTTATGGAGTGGCTTCGTGGCCTAGTGGTTGGAATCATTGACTTCAAATCAGTTGCCACTCCCCGCTGTGGGTTCGAGTCTCACTGGGGGTGTCGATTTCTTTCATCTGCGGAATCTATCCAACTGGCTTGCGGAAGGTCCGTAGTTATACCCGGGTCTGAAATACTCATTGGAACTCCACTAATACCGGGCCTGAAATACTCCCTGGAAGGACACGGAGTGTTCCTTCACCAATACCGGGCCTGAAATACTCATTGGAACTCCACTAAATACCGGGCCTGAAATACTCATTGGAACTCCACTAAATACCGGGCCTGAAATACTCATTGGAACTCCACAAAACCGGGCCTGAACTACTCATTGGAACTCCACTAATACCGGGCCTGAAATACTCATTGGAACTCCTATACCGGGCTGAACTATCATTGGAACCCACTAATACCGGGCCTGAACTACTCATTGGAACTCCACTAATACCGGGCCTGAACTACTCATTGGAACTCCACTAATACCGGGCCTGAAATACTCCCTGGAAGGACACGGAGTGTTCCTCCACTAATACCGGGCCTGAACTACTCATTGGAACTCCACTAATACCGGGCCTGAACTACTCATTGGAACTCCACTAATACCGGGCCTGAAATACTCATTGGAACCTCACTAATACCGGGCCTGAAATACTCATTGGAACTCCACTAATACCGGTTGGGTGTTTGGGGACGGAGTGTTCCTCACTAATACCGGGCTGAACTACTCATTGGAACTCCACTAATACCGGGCCTGAACTACTCATTGGAACTCCACTAATACCGGGCCTGAAATACTCATTGGAACCTCACTAATACCGGGCCTGAAATACTCATTGGAACTCCACTAATACCGGGCCTGAAATACTCCCTGGAAGGACTCCACGGAGTGTTCCTCCACCAATACCGGGCCTGAAATACTCATTGGAACTCCACTAAATACCGGGCCTGAAATACTCATTGGAACTCCACTAATACCGGGCCTGAACTACTCATTGGAACTCCACTAATACCGGGCCTGAAATACTCCCTGGAAGGACACGGAGTTTTCCTCCACTAATACCGGGCCTGAAATACTCCCTGGAAGGACACGGAGTTTTCCTCCACAAATACCGGACCAGAAATACTCATTGGAACTCCACTAATACCGGGCCTGAAATACTCATTGGAACTCCACTAATACCGGGCCTGAACTACTCATTGGAACTCCAATAATACCGGGCCTGAACTACTCATTGGAACTCCACTAATACCGGGCCTGAAATACTCATTGGAACTCCACTAATACCGGGCCTGAAATACTCATTGGAACACCACTAATACCGGGCCTGAAATACTCCCTGGAAGGACACGGAGTGTTCCTCCACCAATACCGGGCCTGAAATACTCATTGGAACTCCACTAAATACCGGGCCTGAAATACTCATTGGAACTCCACTAATACCGGGCCTGAACTACTCATTGGAACTCCACTAATACCGGGCCTGAACTACTCATTGGAACTCCACTAATACCGGGCCTGAACTACTCATTGGAACTCCACTAATACCGGGCCTGAAATACTCATTGGAACTCCACTAATACCGGGCCTGAACTACTCATTGGAACTCCACTAATACCGGGCCTGAAATACTCATTGGAACTCCACTAATACCGGGCCTGAAATACTCATTGGAACTCCACTAATACCGGGCCTGAAATACTCATTGGAACTCCACTAATACCGGGCCTGAAATACTCCGTGGAAGGACACGGAGTGTTCCTCCACCAATACCGGGCCTGAAATACTCATTGGAACTCCACTAATACAGGGCCTGAAATACTCCCTGGAAGGACACGGAGTGTTCCTCCACAAATACCGGATCAGAAATACTCATTGGAACTCCACTAATACCGGGCCTGAAATACTCCCTGGAAGGACACGGAGTGTTCCTCCACAAATACCGGACCAGAAATACTCATTGGAACTCCACTAATACCGGGCCTGAAATACTCCCTGGAAGGACACGGAGTTTTCCTCCACCAATACCGGGCCTGAAATACTCCCTGGAAGGACACGGAGTGTTCCTCCACCAATACCGGGCCTGAAATACTCTCTGGAAGGACACGGAGAGTTCCTCCACCAATACCGGACCAGACATACTCTCTGGAAGGACACGGAGAGTTCCTCCACCAATACCGGGCCTGAAATACTCCCTGGAAGGAAACGGAGAGTTCCTCCACAAATACCGGACCAGAAATACTCTCTGGAAGGACACGGAGAGTTCCTCCACCAATACCGGACCAGAAATACTCTCTGGAAGGAAACGGAGAGTTCCTCCACCAATACCGGACCAGAAATACTCATTGGAAAATTACGGAGTGTTCCTCCACCAATATCGGGCCTGAAATACTCTCTGGAAGGGGTCTTCCTCCATCAATACTCACCATATGACCCAAATTGCTGGTGCGAGCTTAAATCTCAACAACATTAACTTGTTCTAACGCGTAGCAGCGGGTATACATTAACTTGTTCTAACGCATAGCAGTGGGTATACATTAACTTGTTCTAACACGTAGCAGCGGGTATACATAAACTTGTTCTAACGCGTAGCAGCAGGTATATATTAACTTGTTCTAACGCGTAGCAGCAGGTATACATCAACATGTTCTAACGCGTAGAAGCGGGTATGCATTAACTTGTTCTAACGCTTAGCAGCGGGTATACATTAACATGTTCTAACGCGTAGCAGTGGATATACATTAACTTGTTCTAACACGTAGCAGCGGGTATACATACATTAACTTGTTGTAACACGTAGCAACGGGTATACATTAACTTGTTCTAACACGTAGCAGCGGGTATACATTAACTTGTTCTAACACGTAGCAGCGGGTATACATTAACTTGTTCTAACGCGTAGCAGCGGGTTTACATACATTAACTTGTTCTAACACGTAGCAGCGGGTATACATTAATTTGTTCTAACACGTAGCAGCGGGTATACATTAACTTGTTTTAACACGTAGCAGTGGGTATACATACATTAACTTGTTCTAACACGTAGCAGCGGGTATTCATTAACTTGTTCTAACGCATAGCAGCGGGTATACATAGACTAACTTGTTTTAACACGTAGCAGTGGGTATACATACATTAACTTGCTCTAACACGAAGCAGAGGGTATACATTAATTTGTTCTAACACGTAGCAGCGGGTATACACTAACTTGTTCTAACGCGTAGCAGCGGGCATACACACATTAACTTGTTCTAACACGTAGCAGCGGGTATACATTAACTTGTTCTAACACGTAGCAGCGGGTATACATTAACTTGTTTTAACACGTTGCAGCGGGTATACAGTAACTTGCTCTAACGTGTAGCAACGGGTATACATTAACTTGTTCTAACGCGTAGCAGCGGGTATACATTAACTTGTTCTAACACGTAGCAGCGGGTATACATTAATTTGTTCTAACACATAGCAGCGGGCATACATACATTAACTTGTTCTAACACGTAGCAGCGGGCATACATACATTAACTTGTTATAACACGTAGCAGCAGGTATACATATACTAACTTGTTATAACACGTAGCAGCGGGCATACATACATTAACTTGTTCTAACACGAAGCAGCGGGTATACATTAACTTGTTCTAACACATAGCAGCGGATATACATTAATTTGTTCTAACACGTAGCAGCGGGTATACATACATTAACTTGTTCTAACACGTAGCAGCGGGTATACATTAATTTGTTCTAACACGTAGCAGCGTGTATACATACAATAACTTGTTCTAACACGTAGCAGCGGGTATGCATTAACGTGTTCTAACACGTATCAGCGGGTATACATACATTAACTTGTTTTAACACGTAGCAGCAGGTATACATTAACTTGTTCTAATACGTAGCAGCGGGTATACATACATTAACTTGTTCTAACACGTAGCAGCGGGTATACATTAACTTGTTCTAACGCGTAGCATCGGGTATACATACATTAACTTGTTCTAACACGTAGCAGCGGGTATACATTAACTTGTTCTAACGAGTAGCAGCGGGTATACATAGACTAACTTGTTCTAACACGTAGCAGTGGGTATACATTAACTTGTTCTAACACGTAGCAGCGGGTATACATTAACTTGTTCTAACGCGTATCAGCGGGTATACATACATTAACTTGTTCTAACACGTAGCAGCGGGTATACATTAACTTGTTCTAACACCTAGCAGCGGGTATACATTAACTTGTTCTAACGCGTAGCAGCGGGTATACATACATTAACTTGTTCTAACACGTAGCAGCGGTTATACATTAACTTGTTCTAACACGTAGCAGTGGGTATACATTAACTTGTTCTAACACGCAGCAGCGGGTATACATTAACTTGTTCTAACACGTAGCAGTGGGTATACATTAACTTGGTCTAACACGTAGCAGCGGGTATACATTAACTTGTTCTAACGCGTAGCAGCGGGTATACATACATTAACTTGTTCTAACACGTAGCAGTGGGTATACATTAACTTGTTCTAACACGTAGCAGTGGGTATACATTAACATGTTCTAACACGTAGCAGCGGGTATACATACATTAACTTGTTCTAACACGTTGCAGCGGGTATGCATACATTAACGTGTTCTAACACGTAGCAGCGGGTATACATTAACTTGTTCTAACGCGTAGCGGCCGGTATACATATAATAACTTGTTTTAACACGTAGCAGTGGGTATACATACATTAACTTGTTCTAACACGTAGCAGCGGGCATACATACATTAACTTGTTCTAACACGTAGCAGCAGGTATACCTTAACTTGTTTTAACACGTAGCAGCGGTTATACATTAACTTGTTCTAACACGTAGCAGTGGGTATACATTAACCTGTTCTAACACGTAGCAGCGGGTATACATTAACTCGTTCTAACACGCAGCAGTGGGTATACATTAACTTGTTCTAACGCGTAGCAGCGGGTATACATTAACTTGTTCTAACACCTAGCAGCGGGTATACATTAACTTGTTCTAACACGTAGCAGTGGGTATACATTAACTTGTTCTAACACGTAGCAGCGGGTATACATTAACTTGTTCTAACACGCAGCAGTGGGTATACATTAACTTGTTCTAATGCGTAGCAGCGGGTATACATTAACTTGTTCTAACACGTAGCAGCGGGTATACATTAACTTGTTTTAACACCTAGCAGCGGGTATACATTAACTTGTTCTAACGCATAGCAGCGGGTATACATACATTAACTTGTTCTAACACGAAGCAGCGGGTATACATTAACTTGTTCTAAGGCGTAGCAGCGGGTATACATACATTATCTTGTTCTAACACGTAGCAGCGGTTATACATTAACTTGTTCTAACACGTAGCAGTGGGTATACATTAACTTGGTCTAACACGCAGCAGCGGGTATACATTAACTTGTTCTAACACGTAGCAGCGAGTATGCATACATTAACTTGTTCTAACGCGTAGCAGTGGGTATACATTAACTTGTTCTAACATGTAGCAGCGGGTATACATTAACTTGTTCTAACACGGAGCAGCGGGTATACATTAACTTGTTCTAATGCGTAGCAGCGGGTATACATACATTAACTTGTTCTAACACGTAGCAGTGGGTATACATTAACTTGTTCTAACACGTAGCAGTGGGTATACCTTAACTTGTTCTAACACGTAGCAGTGGGTATACATTAACTTGTTCGAACACGTAGCAGTGGGTATACATTAACTTGTTCTAACACGTAGCAGCGGGTATATATTAACTTGTTCTAACACGTAGCAGCGGGTATACATATACTAACTTGTTTTAACACGTAGCAGCGGGCATACATACATTAACTTGTTCTAACACGTAGCAGCAGGTATACATTAACTTGTTTTAACACGTAGCAGCGGTTATACATTAACTTGTATTAACACGTAGCAGTGGGTATACATTAACTTGTTCTAACACGTAGCAGTGGGTATACATTAATTTGTTCTAACACGTAGCAGCGGGTATACATACATTAATTTGTTCTAACACGTAGCAGCGGGTATACATTAACTTGTTTTAATACGTAGCAGTGGGTGTACATACATTAACTTGTTCTAACACGTAGCAGCGGGTATTCATTAACTTGTTCTAACGCATAGCAGCGGGTATACATAGACTAACTTGTTTTAACACGTAGCAGTGGGTATACATACATTAACTTGTTCTAACACGAAGCAGCGGGTATACATTAATTTGTTCTAACACGTAGCAGCGGGTATACACTAACTTGTTCTAACACGTAGCAGCGGGCATATACACATTAACTTGTTCTAACACGTAGCAGCGGGTATACATTAAATTGTTCTAACACGTAGCAGCGGGTATACAGTAACTTGCTCTAACGTGTAGCAACGGGTATACATTAACTTGTTCTAACGCGTAGCAGCGGGTATACATTAACTTGTTCTAACACGTAGCAGCGGGTATACATTAATTTGTTCTAACACATAGCAGCGGGCATACATACATTAACTTGTTCTAACACGTAGCAGCGGGCATACATACATTAACTTGTTATAACACGTAGCAGCAGGTATACATATACTAACTTGTTATAACACGTAGCAGCGGGCATACATACATTAACTTGTTCTAACACGAAGCAGCGGGTATACATTAACTTGTTCTAACACATAGCAGCGGATATACATTAATTTGTTCTAACATGTAGCAGCGGGTATACATACATTAACTTGTTCTAACACGTAGCAGCGGGTATACATTAACTTGTTTGAACACGTTGCAGCGGGTATACAGTAACTTGCTCTAACGTGTAGCAACGGGTATACATTAACTTGTTCTAACGCGTAGCAGCGGGTATACATTAACTTGTTCTAACACGTAGCAGCGGGTATACATTAACTTGTTCTAACACGTAGCAGCGGGTATACATTAATTTTTTCTAACACATAGCAGCGGGCATACATACATTAACTTGTTATAACACGTAGCAGCAGGTATACATATACTAACTTGTTTTAACACGTAGCAGCGGGCATACATACATTAACTTGTTCTAACACGAAGCAGCGGGTATACATTAACTTGTTCTAACACGTAGCAGCGGTTATACATTAATTTGTTCTAACACGTAGCAGTGGGTATACTTACATTAACTTGTTCTAACACGTAGCAGTGGGTATACATTAATTTGTTCTAACACGTAGCAACGTGTATACATACATTAACTTGTTCTAACACGTAGCAGCGGGTATGCATTAACGTGTTCTAACACGTAGCAGCGGGTATACATACATTAACTTGTTATAACACGTAGCAGCAGGTATACATTAACTTGTTCTAATACGTAGCAGCGGGTATACATACATTAACTTGTTCTAACACGTAGCAGCGGGTATACATTAACTTGTTCCAACGCGTAGCAGCGGGTATACATACATTAACTTGTTCTAACACGTAGCAGCGGGTATACATTAACTTGTTCTAACGAGTAGCAGTGGGTATACATAGACTAACTTGTTTTAACACGTAGCAGTGGGTATACATACATTAACTTGTTCTAACACGTAGCAGCGGTTATACATTAACTTGTTCTAACACGTAGCAGCGGGTATACATTAACTTGTTCTAACACGCAGCAGCGGGTATACATTAACTTGTTCTAACACGTAGCAGCTGGTGTACATTAATTTGTTCTAACACGTAGCAGCGGGTATACATTAACTTGTTCTAACACGTAGTAGTGGGCATACATACATTAATTTGTTCTAACACGTAGCAGCGGTTATACATTAACTTGTTCTAACACGTAGCAGTGGGTATACATTAACTTGTTCTAATACGTAGCAGCGGGTATACATTAACTTGTTCTAACACGCAGCAGCGGGTATACATTAACTTGTTCTAACACGTAGCAGCGGGTATACATTAACTTGTTCTAACGCGTAGCAGCGGGTATACATTAACTTGTTCTAACACGTAGCAGCGTTTATACATTAACTTGTTCTAACACCTAGCAGCGGGTATACATTAACCTGTTCTAACGCGTAGCGGCGGGTATACATACATTAACTTGTTCTAACACGTAGCAGCGGTTATACATTAACTTGTTCTAACACGTAGCAGTGGGTATACATTAACTTGTTCTAACACGCAGCAGCGGGTATACATTAACTTGTTCTAACACGTAGCAGTGGGTATACATTAACTTGTTCTAACATGTAGCAGCGGGTATACATTAACTTGTTCTAACACGTAGCAGTGAGTATACATTAACTTGTTCTAACACGTAGCAGCGGGTATACATTGATTTGTTCTAACGCGTAGCAGCGGGTATACATACATTAACTTGTTCTAACACGTAGCAGCGGGTATACATTAACTTGTTCTAACACCTAGCAGCGGGTATACATTAACTTGTTCTAACGCGTAGCAGCGGGTATACATACATTAACTTGTTCTAACACGTAGCAGCGGTTATACATTAACTTGTTCTAACACGTAGCAGTGGGTATACATTAACTTGTTCTAACACGCAGCAGCGGGTATACATTAACTTGTTCTAACACGAAGCAGCGGGTATACATTAACTTGTTCTAACACGTAGCAGCGGTTATACATTAATTTGTTCTAACACGTAGCAGCGTGTATACTTACATTAACTTGTTCTAACAGGTAGCAGTGGGTATACATTAATTTGTTCTAACACGTAGCAACGTGTATACACACATTAACTTGTTCTAACACGTAGCAGCGGGTATGCATTAACGTGTTCTAACACGTAGCAGCGGGTATATATACATTAACTTGTTATAACACGTAGCAGCAGGTATACATTAACTTGTTCTAATACGTAGCAGCGGGTATACATACATTAACTTGGTCTAACACGTAGCAGCGGGTATACATTAACTTGTTCCAACGCGCAGCAGCGGGTATACATACATTAACTTGTTCTAACACGTAGCAGCGGGTATACATTAACTTGTTCTAACGAGTAGCAGTGGGTATACATAGACTAACTTGTTTTAACACGTAGCAGTGGGTATACATACATTAACTTGTTCTAACACGTAGCAGCGGTTATACATTAACTTGTTCTAACACGTAGCAGTGGGTATACATTAACTTGTTCTAACACGCAGCAGCGGGTATACATTAACTTGTTCTAACACGTAGCAGCGGGTATACATTAATTTGTTCTAACACGTAGCAGCGGGTATACATTAACTTGTTCTAACACGTAGTAGTGGGCATACATACATTAATTTGTTCTAACACGTAGCAGCGGTTATACATTAACTTGTTCTAATACGTAGCAGCGGGTATACATTAACTTGTTCTAACACGCAGCAGCGGGTATACATTAACTTGTTCTAACACGTAGCAGCGGGTATACATTAACTTGTTCTAACGCGTAGCAGCGGGTATACATTAACTTGTTCTAACACGTAGCAGCGTTTATACATTAACTTGTTCTAACACGTAGCAGCGGGTATACATTAACTTGTTCTAACGCGTAGCGGCGGGTATACATACATTAACTTGTTCTAACACGTAGCAGCGGTTATACATTAACTTGTTCTAACACGTAGCAGTGGGTATACATTAACTTGTTCTAACACGCAGCAGCGGGTATACATTAACTTGTTCTAACACGTAGCAGTGGGTATATATTAACTTGTTCTAACATGTAGCAGCGGGTATACATTAACTTGTTCTAACACGTAGCAGTGGGTATACATTAACTTGATCTAACACGTATAAGCGGGTATACATTGACTTGTTCTAACGCGTAGCAGCGGGTATACATACATTAACTTGTTCTAACACGTAGCAGCGGGTATACATTAACTTGTTCTAACACCTAGCAGCGGGTATACATTAACTTGTTCTAACGCGTAGCAGCGGGTATACATACATTAACTTGTTCTAACACGTAGCAGCGGTTATACATTAACTTGTTCTAACACGTAGCAATGGGTATACATTAACTTGTTCTAACACGCAGCAGCGGGTATACATTAACTTGTTCTAACACGTAGCAGTGGGTATACATTAACTTGTTCTAACACGTAGCAGCGGGTATACATTAACTTGTTCTAACGCGTAGCAGCGGGTATACATACATTAACTTGTTCCAGCACGTAGCAGTGGGTATACATTAACTTGTTCTAACACGTAGCAGTGGGTATACATTAACTTGTTTTAACACGTAGCAGCTGTTATACATTAACTTGTTCTAACACGTAGCAGTGGGTATACATTAACTTGTTCTAACACGTAGCAGTGGGTATACATTAATTTGTTCTAACACGTAGCAGCGGGTATGCATACATTAACTTGTTCTAACACGTTGCAGCGGGTATGCATACATTAACGTGTTCTAACACGTAGCAGCGGTTATACATTAACTTGTTCTAACGCGTAGCGGCCGGTATACATATACTAACTTGTTTTAACACGTAGCAGTGGGTATACATACATTAACTTGTTCTAACACGTAGCAGCGGGCATACATAAATTAACTTGTTCTAACACGTAGCAGCAGGTATACATTAACTTGTTTTAACACGTAGCAGCGGTTATACATTAACTTGTTCTAACACGTAGCAGTGGGTATACATTAACTTGTTCTAACACGTAGCAGCGGGTATACATTAACTTGTTCTAACACGCAGCAGTGGGTATACATTAACTTGTTCTAACGCGTAGCAGCGGGTATACATTAACTTGTTCTAACACCTAGCAGCGGGTATACATTAACTTGTTCTAACACGTAGCAGTGGGTATACATTAACTTGTTCTAACACGTAGCAGCGGGTATAAATTAACTTGTTCTAACGCGTAGCAGCGGGTATACATACATTAACTTGTTCTAACACGAAGCAGCGGGTATACATTAACTTGTTCTAACGCGTAGCAGCGGGTATGCATACATTATCTTGTTCTAACACGTAGCAGCGGTTATACATTAACTTGTTCTAACACGTAGCAGTGGGTATACATTAACTTGTTCTAACACGCAGCAGCGGGTATACATTAAGTTGTTCTAACACGTAGCAGCGGGTATACATACATTAACTTGTTCTAACGCATAGCAGTGGGTATACATTAACTTGTTCTAACATGTAGCAGCGGGTATACATTAACTTGTTCTAACACGTAGCAGCGGGTATACATTAACTTGTTCTAACGCGTAGCAGTGGGTATACATTAAATTGTTCTAACACCTAGCAGCGGGTATCCATTAACTTGTTCTAACGCGTAGCGGCGGGTATACATACATTAACTTGTTCTAACACGTAGCAGCGGTTATACATTAACTTGTTCTAACACGTAGCAGTGGGTATACATTAACTTGTTCTAACACGCAGCAGCGGGTATACATTAACTTGTTCTAACACGTAGCAGTGGGTATACATTAACTTGTTCTAACATGTAGCAGCGGGTATACATTAACTTGTTCTAACACGTAGCCGTGGGTATACATTAACTTGTTCTAACACGTAGCAGCGGGTATACATTAACTTGTTCTAACGCGTAGCAGCGGGTATACATACATTAACTTGTTCTAACACGTAGCAATGGGTATACATTAACTTGTTCTAACACGTAGCAGTGGGTATAAATTAACTTGTTCTAACACGTAGCAGTGGGTATACATTAACTTGTTCTAACACGTAGCAGCGGGTATGCATACATTAACGTGTTCTAACACGTAGCAGCGGGTATGCATTAACTTGTTCTAACGCGTAGCGGCCGGTATACATATACTAACTTGTTTTAACACGTAGCAGTGGGTATACATACATTAATTTGTTCTAACACGTAGCAGCAGGTATACATTAACTTGTTTTAACACGTAGCAGCGGTTATACATTAACTTGTTCTAACACGTAGCAGCGGGTATGCATTAACTTGTTCTAACGCGTAGCGGCCGGTATACATATACTAACTTGTTTTAACACGTAGCAGTGGGTATACATACATTAATTTGTTCTAACACGTAGCAGCGGGTATACATACATTAACTTGTTCTAACACGTTGCAGCGGGTATGCATACATTAACGTGTTCTAACACGTAGCAGCGGGTATACATTAACTTGTTCTAACGCGTAGCGGCCGGTATGCATATACTAACTTGTTTTAACACGTAGCAGTGGGTATACATACATTAACTTGTTCTAACACGTAGCAGCGGGCATACATACATTAACTTGTTCTAACACGTAGCAGCAGGTATACATTAACTTGTTTTAACCCGTAGCAGCGGTTATACATTAACTTGTTCTAACACGCAGCAGTGGGTATACATTAACTTGTTCTAATGCGTAGCAGCGGGTATACATTAACTTGTTCTAACACCTAGCAGCGGGTATACATTAACTTGTTCTAACACGTAGCAGCGGGTATACATTAACTTGTTCTAACACGCAGCAGTGGGTATGCATTAACTTGTTCTAACGCGTAGCAGCGGGTATACATACATTAACTTGTTCTAACACGAAGCAGCGGGTATACATTAACTTGTTCTAACGCGTAGCAGCGGGTATTCATACATTATCTTGTTCTAACACGTAGCAGCGGTTATACATTAACTTGTTCTAACACGTAGCAGTGGGTATACATTAACTTGTTCTAACACGCAGCAGCGGGTATACATTAACTTGTTCTAACACGTAGCAGCGTGTATACATACATTAACTTGTTCTAACGCGTAGCAGTGGGTATACATTAACTTGTTCTAACATGTAGCAGCGGGTATACATTAACTTGTTCTAACACGTAGCAGCGGGTATACATTAACTTGTTCTAATGCGTAGCAGCGTGTTTACATACATTAACTTGTTCTAACACGTAGCAGTGGGTATACATTAACTTGTTCTAACACGTAGCAGTGGGTATACATTAACTTGTTCTAACACGTAGCAGTGGGTATACATTAACTTGTTCGAACACGTAGCAGTGGGTATACATTAACTTGTTCTAACACGTAGCAGCGGGTATACATTAACTTGTTCTAACACGTAGCAGCGGTATACATATACTAACTTGTTCTAACACGTAGCAGCGGTATCCATATACTAACTTGTTTTAACACGTAGCAGCGGGCATACATACATTAACTTGTTCTAACACGTAGCAGCAGGTATACATTAACTTGTTCTAACACGTAGCAGTGGGTATACATTAACTTGTTCTAACACGTAGCAGTGGGTATACATTAATTTGTTCTAACACGTAGCAGCGGGTATACATACATTAACTTGTTCTAGCACGTAGCAGCAGGTATGCATACATTAACGTGTTCTAACACGTAGCAGCGGGTATACATTAACTTGTTCTAACGCGTAGCAGCCGGTATGCATATACTAACTTGTTTTAACACGTAGCAGTGGGTATACATACATTAACTTGTTCTAACACGTAGCAGCGGGTATACATTAACTTGTTCTAACACGTAGCAGCGGGTATACATTAACTTGTTCTAACACGTAGTAGTGGGTATACATACATTAACTTGTTCTAACACGTAGCAGCGGGCATACATTAACTTGTTCTAACACGTAGCAGCGGGTATACATTTACTTGTTCTAACGCGTAGCAGTGGGTATACATTAACTTGTTCTAACGCGTAGCAGCGGGTATACATAGACTAACTTGTTTGAACACGTAGCAGTGGGTATACATACATTAACTTGTTCTAACACGTAGCAGCGGGCATGCATACATTAACTTGTTCAAACACGTAGCAGCGGGTATACATTAACTAAGCTTAACATTGTTACCTCAAGGAGAGCGTATATGAAGCCACCTTCAATGCATTGTTCCAGACAATATTGTATTGTCATCTTTGATGTGTGAATCATCGGCTGATCCAGTAGACGTATAGGCTGACCATCAACATAGCACCCGAGATACGTGGCTAGAATTAATATCAATATTGTACAAATAGAACTGCAGTCTAATATTAGGATTAAATAACCAGGACAATGTACATAGAACATTTCAGCAGGGCTGCGAGATCGCTACCAATGGTGATATATACACTGAACCGAATTTCTAAAGGTCCACTTAATAAATTGTTAGTTTAGGGTAACGGGTCTGTGTATTAGTCCAACTATTGGTAGTATATTGTTATCCACCATACTCTATCAATGTACACTAAGAAAACACCAATTTATTGTCATGGCTGACCAAGCGGAACGGACGGTTGGAATCCTAAGTTTTGGCATGAGGACCACGTGCACGGCATGGTGAGTGCTCAATTTGATTGCAATTTATTCTATGTGCGACCCGTAACCGAAAAAACAGAAAATATGGCGAGAATGACCATTGAGGAAAGCGGCGAGCCGTCGGTATGCTTGATACAGGCACTTCTATCAGACAGGTATGTTCAGCGTTGTAATTAAATTCGATATTTCAAGTACATTTTGTAATGAATCATACAATGTCATATTTTAATATCATTCTAAATCATTTCCATCGTGTTTCCAGGTTGCACGACTTTTCAACAGACGGCATTCTACTATGGTCTTTACTTGTTGATTGTCTTCAACTGTTATACAACATCAGGTGGACGTTTAGAAATTCGGTTCAGTGTAGGCTATATGTCGATTACGTACGTGGGAGAGTTGAGCACTGAATATGCGGGCGGTCTAATATCAGCCACAACATACTGACCTCCCACTAATAATCCGAAAATGATCGATTGGCAGAAAAGAGAAGACGAAACGACAAACCAAAATACGATGATCATATACTTAGAGCGACACCCAATATCCATGGTCATATACTTAGAGCGACACCCAATATCCATGGTCATATACTTATAGCTGGACCCAACATCCATAATCATATACTTAGAGCGGCTCCCAATAACCATGTTCATATACTTATAGCGACACCCAATATCCATGATCATATACTTAGAGCTAGACCCAACATCCATAATCATATACTTAGAGCTGGACCCAATAACCATGATCTTATACTTAGAGCAGCCAAATATACTATCACCTCGTGCATTGTTTAGCACACTCGCGTTTTACCAATGCAATCCGGGTTCGATCCTCGGACGGGAAGTATATGAGATTAACACTGGACGCCAAATCAGACATGTGGGTTTTATCCGGTTTCCTCCAGCTCGATTGACCACACATACGCTTTCTCTTCCGAGAGTGATTAATATATGCTGGAGCCTTTACGATTGTGCCCTTAGGCAATGCATTTAAATTCCACGTTTCCTCTTCTCTCTCCCTCGTGGCGATGGATTCCATCAGGAATGAGGTCTCGAGAGTGATTAATATAAGTTGTAAGAACTTGTTTCGCAATCGATCTAAAATAAATTTGTATAAACTAAGTGTATTAGACGAAACATCCGAGATAATGTATTGCACGTATTCTTGTTCAATATTACAACAAACCTATGTGTGTTTTACGTTTATTTATCGTCGCTACCGATTGCCCATATGAGCGACGCCTCCTGAAGAGATTTGTCATTTTAGATTTTGGAGGATAGTGCAATGATACAGACAGAGACCCATTACAGAGTCTCCTCTGGTTCTTTTACGTGCACGGTGTAAAGCACCGACACGAGACCTCGGTTTAACGTCCCATCTGAAAGACTGTTAATTTTATTAGGGTCAGACGGGGGATCGAACCTGCGATCCCTGGATTACCAGTCCAGCGTTTTACCACTGGGCTACAGATCCGTCTTAGTAATATCCACAGCAATAGCCACACCCATCCAACTTAAACACGGATTATTAGCACTGCATTGTAAATAATTACTTACCAAGTCGTCCGAACACTACAGCATTGTTATCCACAATGGGCGTGAAGCATTTATTGTACACTGTGCACAGCTGCGTCATTTCCTGGTAACAGAAACTTAAGCACGAGTTCGACGCCTTGCAAATGAGCGCGCACTCCCTACTGCTTGTGAGATTTGAACTTTCAAACACGACGTCATCGCCTGTGCATTTATACCCATTAAGATCAATCTTTTTCAAGAATTTTGTATCCGTTGTAGTTGCTAGAATCATTGAGATATTACTCAGAAGTAGAATAGAGATTACACCGCATGATCCCGTCATGGTGAAGGTGTCCAAAGTAACATACTGTCTAACACTGTTCTTCAAGTCTTTCAACTCGCCACGCTGTATATTTTAATATTTCAGATATTTATTGAACAATTTAGCTAATTTTACTGACAGTACTGTACAACATTGCTTTGTTCTGTGTAATAAAATAAATACCGTATTATGTTTCAAGTGTTAGTCGTTAGTATCGTGGGTCGGAAATGAATGTCCACATCGACATCTTCGCTGTCGACTTTCACTCCTCAGACTGGTAATATGGAATGCTGCCATCACACAGTGTGCTATTTATTTAATTAATGAAACATATATATAGTCATATAGTCTCACACACAATATATATATATGTAGTCATATAGTCTCACACAGTATATATATGTAGTCATATAGTCTCACACAGTATATATATGTAGTCATATAGTCTCACACAATATATATATATATATATATATATGTAGTCAAATAGTCTCACACAATATATATATATGTATGTAGTCATATAGTCTCATACAGTATATATATGTATGTAGTCATATAGTCTCACACAATATATATATATATGTAGTCATATAGTACCACATAGTATATATATATGTATGTAGTCATATAGTCTCACACAGTATGTATGTAGTCATATAGTCTCACACGGTATATATATATATGTAGTCATATAGTCTCAAACAGTATATATATGTATGTAGTCATATAGTCTCAAACAGTATATATATGTATGTAGTCATATAGTCTCACACAGTATATATATATATGTAGTCATATAGTCTCACACAGTATATATATGTAGTCATATAGTCTCACACAGTATATATATGTAGTCATATAGTCTCACACAGTATATATATATGTAGTCATATAGTCTCACACAAAATATATATATATATATGTAGTCAAATAGTCTCACACAATATATATATGTATGTAGTCATATAGTCTCATACAGTATATATATGTATGTAGTCATATAGTCTCACACAATATATATATATATGTAGTCATATAGTACCACATAGTATATATATATGTATGTAGTCAAATAGTCTCACACAGTATGTATGTAGTCATATAGTCTCACACGGTATATATATATATATGTAGTCATATAGTCTCAAAAGTATATATATGTATGTAGTCATATAGTCTCAAACAGTATATATATGTATGTAGTCATATAGTCTCACACAGTATATATATATATGTAGTAGTCATATAGTCTCACACAGTATATATATGTATGTAGTCATATAGTCTCACACAGTATATATATATATGTAGTCATATAGTCTCACACAGTATATATATATATGTAGTCATATAGTCTCACACAGTATATATATATGTAGTCATATAGTATCACACAGTATATATATGTAGTCATATAGTCTCACACAGTATATATATATATATGTAGTCATATAGTAGCACACAGTATATATATATATGTAGTCATATAGTCTCACACAGTATATATATATATGTAGTCATATAGTATCACACAGTATATATATATGTAGTCATATATTATCACACAGTATATATATGTAGTCATATAGTCTCACACAGTATATATATGTAGTCATATAGTCTCACACAGTATATATATATATATATAGTCATATAGTCTCACACAGTATATATATATGTAGTCATATAGTCTCACACAGTATATATGTAGTAGTCATATAGTCTCACAAGTATATATAGTCATTAGTCTCACACATATATATATGTAGTCATATAGTCTCACACATATATATGTATGTAGTCATATAGTCTCACACAGTATATATATATATATATGTAGTCATATAGTCTCACACAGTATATATATATGTAGTCATATAGTCTCACACAATATATATGTAGTCATATAGTCTCACACAATATATATGTAGTCATATAGTCTCACACAGTATATATATATATGTAGTCATATAGTCTCACACAGTATATATATATATGTAGTCATATAGTCTCACACAGTATATATATATATGTAGTCATATAGTCTCACACAATATATATATGTAGTCATATAGTCTCACACAGTATATATATATGTGTAGTCATATAGTCTCACACAGTATATATATATATGTAGTCATATAGTCTCACACAGTATATATATGTAGTCATATAGTCTCACACAGTATATATATATGTGTAGTCATATAGTCTCACACAGTATATATATATATGTAGTCATATAGTCTCACACAGTATATATATATATATATTGTAGTCATATAGTCTCACACAGTATATATAGTATGTAGTCATATAGTCTCACACAGTATATATATATGTAGTCATATAGTCTCACACAGTATATATATATGTATGTAGTCATATAGTCTCACACAGTATATATGTAGTCATATAGTCTCACACAATATATATATGTAGTCATATAGTCTCACACAATATATATATATGTAGTCATATAGTCTCACACAGTATATATATATGTAGTCATATAGTCTCACACAGTATATATATATGTAGTCATATAGTCTCACACAGATATATATGTATGTAGTCATATAGTCTCACACAGTATATATATGTAGTCATATAGTCTCACACAATATATATTATATGTAGTCATATAGTACCAATATATATATGTATGTAGTCATATAGTCTCACACAGTATATATGTAGTCATATAGTCTCACACAGTATATATATATATGTAGTCATATAGTCTCACACAGTATATATATGTATGTAGTCATATAGTCTCACACAGTATATATATGTATGTAGTCATATAGTCTCACACAGTATATATATTATGTAGTCATATAGTCTCACACAGTATATATATGTAGTCATATAGTCTCACACAGTATATATATGTAGTCATATAGTCTCACACAGTATATATATATGTAGTCATATAGTCTCACACATTATATATATATGTAGTCATATAGTCTCACACAATATATAATTATGTAGTCATATAGTCTCACACAGTATATATAGTATGTAGTCATATAGTCTCACACAATATATATATATGTAGTCATATAGTACCCATAGTATATATATATGTATGTATTGTCTCACACAGTATATATAGTCATATAGTCTCACACGATATATATATATGTAGTCATATAGTCTCACACGTATATATATGTATGTAGTCATATAGTCTCACACAGTATATATATGTAGTCATATAGTCTCACACAGTATATATATGTATGTAGTCATATAGTCTCACACAGTATATATATGTA
>CM026402.1:29988574-30039378 GCA_014843695.1 Archivesica marissinica | reverse complement strand
ATATAGTCTCACACAGTATATATATAGTCATATAGTCTCACACAATATATATATATGTAGTCATATAGTCTCACACAGTATATATGTAGTCATATAGTCTCACACAATATATATGTATGTAGTCATATAGTCTCACACAGTATATATGTAGTCATATAGTCTCACACAGTATATATATGTATGTAGTCATATAGTCTCACACAGTATATATATATATATATTTGTAGTCATATAGTCTCACACAATATATATATATGTAGTCATATAGTCTCACACAGTATATATATGTAGTCATATAGTCTCACACAGTATATATATATATGTAGTCATATAGTCTCACACAGTATATAATAGTAGTCATATAGTCTCACACAGTATATATATATATTATGTAGTCATATAGTCTCACACAAGTATATATATATATGTAGTCATATAGTCTCACATAGTATATATATGTAGTCATATAGTCTCACACAGTATATATATAGTCATATAGTCTCACACAATATATATATATGTATGTAGTCATATAGTCTCACACAGTATATATATATATATATGTAGTCATATAGTCTCACACAGTATATGTATGTAGTCATATAGTCTCACACAGTATATATATGTATGTAGTCATATAGTCTCACACAGTATATATATATATGTAGTCATATAGTCTCACACAGTATATATATATGTATGTAGTCATATAGTCTCACACAGTATGTATGTAGTCATATAGTCTCACACAGTATATATATATGTAGTCATATAGTCTCACACAGTATATATATATATGTAGTCATATAGTCTCACACAGTATATATATGTAGTCATATAGTCTCACACAGTATATATATATGTATGTAGTCATATAGTCTCACACAGTATATATATATATGTAGTCATATAGTCTCACACAATATATATATATATGTAGTCATATAGTCTCACACAGTATATATATATGTATGTAGTCATATAGTCTCACACAGTATATATATGTAGTCATATAGTCTCACACAATATATATATATATGTAGTCATATAGTCTCACACAGTATATATATATATAGTCATATAGTCTCCACAGTATATATATATATATAGTAATATATGTCTCACACAGTATATATATATATTGTAGTCATATAGTCTCACACAGTATATATATTATGTAGTCATATAGTCTCACACAGTATATATATGTATGTAGTCATATAGTCTCACACAGTATATATATGTATGTAGTCATATAGTCTCACACAGTATATATATATGTAGTCATATAGTCTCACAAAGTATATATATGTAGTCATATAGTCTCACACAATATATATGTAGTCATATAGTCTCACACATATATATATGTATGTAGTCATATAGTCTCACACATATATATATATATGTAGTCATATAGTCTCACACAATATATTATTTATATATATATATATGTAGTCATATAGTCTCACACAGTATATATATATAGTCATATAGTCTCACACAGTATATATATATATATGTAGTCATATAGTCTCACACAGTATATATATATAATATATATGTAGTCATATAGTCTCACACAATATATATATGTATGTAGTCATATAGTCTCACACAGTATATATATGTAGTCATATAGTCTCACACAGTATATATATATATGTAGTCATATAGTCTCACACAGTATATATATATGTAGTCATATAGTCTCACACAGTATATATATATGTATGTAGTCATATAGTCTCACACAGTATATATATATATATATGTAGTCATATAGTATCACATAGTATATATATGTAGTCATATAGTCTCACAAAGTATATCTATAGTCATATAGTCTCACACAATATATATATATGTATGTAGTCATATAGTCTCACACAGTATATATATATATATATGTAGTCATATAGTCTCACACAGTATATATATGTAGTCATATAGTCTCACACTATATATATATATGTATGTAGTCATATAGTCTCACACAATATATATATATATATTAGTCATATAGTCTCACATAGTATATATATATGTAGTCATATAGTCTCACACAATATATATATGTAGTCATATAGTCTCACACATTATATATATATGTAGTCATATAGTCTCACACAATATATATGTATGTAGTCATATAGTCTCACACAGTATATATATATGTAGTCATATAGTCTCACACAGTATATATATGTATGTAGTCATATAGTCTCACACAGTATATATAGTAGTCATATAGTCTCACACAGTATATATATATATATGTAGTCATATAGTCTCACACAGTATATATATATGTAGTCATATAGTCTCACACAGTATATATATGTAGTCATATAGTCTCACACAGTATATATATATATGTAGTCATATAGTCTCACACAGTATATATATATATATGTAGTCATATAGTCTCCACAGTATATATATATATATGTCATATAGTCTCACACAGTATATATATATATATATGTAGTCATATAGTCTCACACAGTATATATATGTATAGTCATATAGTCTCACACAGTATATATAGTATGTAGTCATATAGTCTCACACGTATATATATATGTATGTAGTCATATAGTCTCACACAGTATATATGTAGTCATAAGTCTCACACAGTATTATGTAGTCATATAGTCTCACACAATATATATATGTAGTCATATAGTCTCACACAATATATATGTAGTCATATAGTCTCACACAGTATATATATGTATGTAGTCATATAGTCTCACACAATATATATATATATGTAGTCATATAGTCTCACACAATATATATATATATATATTGTCATATAGTCTCACACAGTATATATATATAAGTCATATAGTCTCACACAGTATATATATATAATATGTAGTCATATAGTCTCACACAGTATATATATATATATTATGTAGTCATATAGTCTCACACAGTATATATATATATATATGTATGTAGTCATATAGTCTCACACAGTATATATATGTATAGTCATATAGTCTCACACAGTATATATATATATATGTAGTCATATAGTCTCACACAGTATATATATATGTAGTCATATGGTCTCACACAGTATATATATATTATGTAGTCATATAGTCTCACACAATATATATATATATATATGTAGTCACATAGTACCACATAGTATATATATGTAGTCATATAGTCTCACAAAGTATATCTATAGTCATATAGTCTCACACAATATATATATATGTATGTAGTCATATAATCTCACACAGTATATATATATATATGTAGTCATATAGTCTCACACAGTATATATATGTAGTCATATAGTCTCACACTATATATATATAGTATGTAGTCATATAGTCTCACACAATATATATATATATTTAGTCATATAGTACCACATAGTATATATATATGTAGTCATATAGTCTCACACAATATATATATGTAGTCATATAGTCTCACACATATATATATATGTAGTCATATAGTCTCACACAATATATATGTATGTAGTCATATAGTCTCACACAGTATATATATATGTAGTCATATAGTCTCACACAGTATATATATGTATGTAGTCATATAGTCTCACACAGTATATATATGTAGTCATATAGTCTCACACAGTATATATATATATATGTAGTCATATAGTCTCACACAGTATATATATATGTAGTCATATAGTCTCACACAGTATATATATGTAGTCATATAGTCTCACACAGTATATATATATATATGTAGTCATATAGTCTCACAGAGTATATATATATATATGTAGTAATATAGTCTCTCACAGTATATATATATATATGTAGTAATATAGTCTCACACAGTATATATATATATATATATGTAGTCATATAGTCTCACACAGTATATATATGTATATAGTCATATAGTCTCACACAGTATATATACATATGTATGTAGTCATATAGTCTCACACAGTATATATATATGTATGTAGTCATATAGTCTCACACAGTATGTATGTAGTCATAGAGTCTCACACAGTATGTATGTAGTCATATAGTCTCACACAATATATATATGTAGTCATATAGTCTCACACAATATATATGTAATCATATAGTCTCACACGGTATATATATGTATGAAGTCATATAGTCTCACACAATATATATATATACATGTAGTCATATAGTCTCACACAATATATATATATATATATATATATATAGTCATATAGTATCACACAGTATATATATATAAAGTCATATAGGTCTCACACAGTATATATATATAATTATATATGTAGTCATATAGGTCTCACACAGTATATATATATAATTATATATGTAGTCATATAGTCTCACACAGTATATATATATATATATGTATGTAGTCATATAGTCTCACACAGTATATATATGTAGTCATATAGTCTCACACAGTATATATATATGTAGTCATATAGTCTCACACAATATATATATATATATGTAGTCATATAGTCTCACACAATATATATATATGTATGTAGTCATATAGTCTCATACAGTATATATATGTATGTAGTCATATAGTCTCACACAGTATATCTATATGTAGTCATATAGTCTCACACAATATATATATGTAGTCATATAGTCTCACACAGTATATATATATGTATGTAGTCATATAGTCTCACACAGTATATATATGTAGTCATATAGTCTCACACAGTATATATATATATGTATGTAGTCATATAGTCTCACACAGTATATATGTAGTCATTTAGTCTCACACAATATATATGTAGTCATATAGTCTCACACAGTATATATGTAGTCATTTAGTCTCATACAATATATATATGTAGTCATATAATCTCAAACAGTATATATGTAGTCATATAGTCTCACACAGTATATATGTAGTCATATAGTCTCACACAGTATATATGTAGTCATATAGTCTCACACAGTATATATGTAGTCATATAGTCTCACACAGTATTTATATGTAGTCATATAGTCTCACACAATATATATATATGTAGTCATATAGTCTCACACAATATATATATATGTAGTCATATAGTCTCACGTAATATATATGTAGTCATATAGTCTCACACAGTATATATATATATATGTAGTAATATAGTCTCACATAGTATATATATATATGTAGTCATATAGTCTCACACAGTATATATATATATATGTAGCCATATAGTCTCACACAATATATTTATTTGTAGTCATATAGTCTCACACAGTATATATATATGTAGTCATATAGTCTCACACAGTATATATATATGTAGTCATATAGTCTCACACAGTATATATATATATATGTAGCCATATAGTCTCACACAATATATATATATGTAGTCATATAGTTTCACACAGTATATATATATGTAGTCATATAGTCTCACACAGTATATATATATGTAGTCATATAGTCTCACACAGTATATATATATATGTAGTCATATAGTCTCACACAGTATATATATATGTAGCCATATAGTCTCACACAGTATATATATGTAGTCATATAGTCTCACACAATATATATGTAGTCATATAGTCTCACACAATATATATATATATGTAGTCATATAGTCTCCCACAATATATATATGTAATCATATAGTCTCACACAATATATATGTAGTCATATAGTCTCACACAATATATATATGTAATCATATAGTCTCACACAATATATATGTAGTCATATAGTCTCCCACAATATATATATGTAATCATATAGTCTCACACAATATATATGTAGTCATATAGTCTCACACAATATATATATATGTAGCCATATATTCTCACACAATATATATATATGTAATCATATAGTCTCACACAATATATATGTAGTCATATAGTCTCACGCAATATTTATGTAGTCATATAGTCTCACACAATATATATGTAGTCATATAGTCTCACACAATATATATGTATGTAGTCATATAGTCTCACACAGTATATATATGTAGTCATATAGTCTCACACAGTATATATATATGTAGTCATATAGTCTCACACACAATATATATATATATATATGTAGTTGTACTGACTGTTTATGTTGGCAGAGAAGCAAGTATATTTGGCAGAGAAACAAGTATATTTGGCAGAGAAACAAAGTATATTTGGCAGAGAAACAAAGTATATTTGGCAGAGAAGCAAGTATATTTGGCAGAGAAACAAAGTATATTTGGCAGAGAAACAAAGTATAGTTGGCAGGGAAGCAAGTATAGTTGGTAGAGAAACAAAGTATATTTGGCAGAGAAACAAAGTATATTTGGCAGAGAAACAAAGTATAGTTGGCAGGGAAGCAAGTATATTTGGCAGAGAAACAAAGTATATTTGGCAGAGAAAGAAAGTATAGTTGGCAGGTAAGCAAGTATATTTGGCAGAGAAACAAAGTATATTTGGCAGAGAAACAAAGTATATTTGGCAGAGAAACAAAATATAGTTGGCAGGGAAGCAAGTATATTTGGCAGAGAAACAAAGTATATTTGGCAGAGAAACAAAGTATAGTTGGCAGGGAAGCAAGTATATTTGGTAGAGAAACAAAGTATATTTGGCAGAGAAACAAAATATATTTGGCAGAGAAACAAAGTATAGTTGGCAGAGAAGCAAGTATATTTGGCAGCGAAACAACGTATATTTGGCAGAGAAACAATGTATATTTGGCAGAGAAACAACGTATATTTGGCAGAGAAACAAAGCAGCATCTTATTGGTTTCCCCACACATGTGTGAAATTACATCAACATACGGATCTGTAGTCCAGTGGTAACACGCTGGACTGGTAATCCAGGGATCGTAGGTTCGATCCCCCGTCTGACTCTAATACAATTAACAGTCTTTCAGATGGGACGTAAAACCGAGGTCTCGTGTCGGTGCTTTACACCGTACACGTAAAAGAACCAGAGGAGACTCTGTAATGGGTCTCTGTCTGTATCGTGCACTCTCCTCCAAAATCTAAAATGACTTATCTCTTCAGGAGGCGTCGCTCATATGGGTAACCGGTAGCGACGATAGATAAACGTAAAACACACACGTTATTACATCAGAAATGTACCCAATGTTTAATGTTAAAATCTGTCGGTTTGCAAGTTTTATAAGGTTAACTTGTTTATTTCACGTACAAGCAGGTGTTTCACAAACACAATATAGCCGAATTGATATATTGAGTGACAGTTATACAAAACATGTTTACTGGAACATCTGTAGCTTGACATTTCATGAAACACATGTCCAAGCTTGCTTCTCTATAAAAGATGAGGTCAATTAGATTAAATTGGACGACTTGAATTTGAACTAGAGAGAATGCATCGTATGGTGCATATGCACATATTAACAGTTTGATGTAAATAAATGACTTATGTTTCGAGGAAACTTGAATTTTACTGAGCACCAATACAAAATGTTATAAGATTACGGTACATAAACACATGTAGTCGATCAAATGCATGAAACACAACATTTATACATTGTGGACGATATAGATTGAGAAACAATATTTTGTGAATCGTTTTCCACCTTGGATTACATATAAAAGGGTACACACATTTGTAACATTTACAAGATGGATCTGTAGTCCAGTGGTAACACGCTGGACTGGTAATCCAGGGATCGCCGGTTCGATCCCCCGTCTGACCATAATAAAATTAACAGTCTTTCAGATGGGACGTTAAACCGAGGTCTCGTGTTGGTGCTGTACACCGTGCACGTAAAAGAACCAGAGGAGACTCTGGAATGGGTCTCTGTCTGTATCATGCACTATCCTCCAACATCTAAAATGACTAATCTCCTCAGGAGGCGTCGCTCATATGGGCAACCGGTAGCGACGATAAATAAACGTATAACACACACAATGTAACATTTACTGTTTGCTTATGATGTGTGGGTGTGATGTGATCGAACGCGTACATTAAATGATATCCAAACCCCATTAAATAATTCTACGCCACGTTTAACCTCTTATTCGTAGTGGATATAATAAAATGATCCAATATGTAAAATAGTGGACTGTGTGAGGCGCAACAGTGTCAATGATTTACATATTGGATCCATTTGAGGCTTATATCTTACTTAAAACACACGCTTATATAACAAGATATTACTATATATATGTGTTTATTTCGTTTATTTATGTATATGAGTTGATACAATACTCTAACTTTTGTACTTGCTCTACTTTATTTTTAATAATTTTTCGAGTGCTCTCGATAGGCTCGATAGAATATTATATGATTTTGTATACATAAATGAACGAAACTGTCGAGCCTCGCTCAGACCGTGTCTCATTTATATGAAAAAGTTGGCAGTTTCTTACGGAGGTTGTTGCACCAATTACTGGTTAACCGCTGGAGCCTGCCCAGGAAAGGTGTTGTTAGGTAAACTGCCCGCCGGCGATATAGCCCAAAATGGTGCTGATACAGGCGTAAAAGCTAAAGAAACAAAGAAACAAAGAAGAAACACACAAACACACAAACAAACAACCAATTTATTTACCTAATTATATTGATAACTGAGAAGAGAATTATTCTTCCTTAGATACTTAATTTTAGCTGCTTTAATATAAATACTATTGAGCACGACCCCACCCTTCCACACACACACCCAATATACTACATACTGTATTATATATTTATTGAATTTTGTCTGATATTTGTTTGCAATACCGAACAAATCTTGAGATATAGCGGCCCTTGGTGAATAGACCATGTGTTAATTTCTCAAGTCACCCTATAATTAACGATCCTACGTCAACATTTAAAGAATCATAACCAGCATGCTCTGCTTAGTAAACGATCATTCTCCTTGTTAAACAAATATAATCAACTAGACCATACACTAATCACCACTATTGTAACAAGATAACGTCATGGCGGCAACAAGATAACGTCGCGGCAACAAGATAACGTCATGGCGGCAACAAGATAACGTCGCGGCAACAAGATAACGTTGAGGACGTATATCTATATGCATCCCGACCCACCGTCTCATGGCGAGTACGTCGCGGCAACAAGATAACGTTGAGGACGTATATCAATATGCACCCCAGCTGACCGTCTCATGGCGAGTACGTCGCGGCAACAATATAACGTCGCGGCAACAATATAACGTTGAGGACGTATATCTATATGCATCCCGGCTGACCGTCTCATGGCGAGTACGTCGCGGCAACAATATAACGTCGCGGCAACAAGATAACGTTGAGGACGTATATCTATATGCATCCCGACCCACCGTCTCATGGCGAGTACGTCGCGGCAACAAGATAACGTTGAGGACGTATATCTATATGCATCCCGGCTAACCGTCTCATGGCGAGTACGTCGCGGCAACAAGATAACGTTGAAGACGTATATCTATATGCATCCCGACCCACCGTCTCATGGAGAGTACGTCGCGGCAACAATATAACGTTGAGGACGTATATCTATATGCATCCCGGCCCACCGTCTCATGGGGATACGTCGCGGCAACAAGATAACGTTTAGAACGTATATCTATATGCATCCAGACTGACCGTCTCATGGCGAGTACGTCGCGGCAACAAGATAACGTTGAGGACGTATATCTATATGCATCCCGGCCCACCGTCTCATGGCGAGTACGTCGCGGCAACAAGATAACGTTGATGACGTATATCTATATGCATCCCGGCTGACCGTCTCATGGGAGTACGTCGCGGCAACAAGATAACGTTGAGGACGTATATCTATAAGCATCCCGACTGGCCGTCTCATGGCGAGTACGTCCGGCAACAAGATAACGTTGAGGACGTATATCTATATGCCTCCCGACTGACCGTCTCATGGCGAGTACTTCGCGGCAACAAGATAACGTTGAGGACGCATATCTATATGCATCCCGACTGACCGTCTCATGGCGAGTACGTCGCGGCAACAAGATAACGTTGAGGACGTATATCTATATGCATGCCGGCTGACCGTCTCATGGCGAGTACGTCGCGGCAACAATATAACGTTGAGGACGTATATCTATATGCATCCCGGCCCACCGTCTCATGGCGAGTACGTCGCGGCAACAAGATAACGTTGAGAACGTATATCTATATGCATCCCGGCCCACCGTCTCATGGCGAGTACGTCGCGGCAACAAGATAACATTGAGGACGTATATCTATATGCATCCCTATTGGCCCTCATGGCGAGTACGTCGCGGCAACAAGATAACGTTGAGGACGTATATCTATATACATCCCGGCCCCCGTCTCATGGCGAGTACGTCGCGGCAACAAGATAACGTTGAGGACGTATATCTATATGCATCCCGGCCCACCGTCTCATGGCGAGTACGTCGCGGCAACAAGATAACGTTGAGGACGTATATCTATAAGCATCCCGACTGGCCGTCTCATGGCGAGTACGTCGCGGCAACAATATAACGTTGAGGACGTATATCTATATGCATCCCGGCCCACCGTCTCATGGCGAGTACGTCGCGGCAACAAGATAACGTTGATGACGTATATCTATATACATCCCGGCCCACCGTCTCATGGGGAGTACGTCGCGGCAACAAGATAACGTTGAGGACGTATATCTATATGCATCCCGACTGGCCGTCTCATGGCGAGTACGTCACATAAACAATATAACGTTGAGGACGTATATCTATGTGCACCCCGGCTGACCGTCTCATGGCGAGTACGTCACACCAACAATATAACGTTGAGGACGTATATCTATATGCATCCCGACTGGCCGTCTCATGGCGAGTATGTCGCGGCAACAAGATAACGTTGAGGATGTATACTTATAAGCATCTCGACCCACCGTCTCATGGCGAGTACGTCGCGGCAACACTATAACGTTGAGGACGTATATCTATATGCATCACGACCCACCGTCTCATGGCGAGTACGTCGCGGCAACAAGATAACGTTGAGGACGTATATCTATATGCATCCCGACTGGCCGTCTCATGGCGAGTACGTCGCGGCAACAATATAACGTTGAGGACGTATATCTATATGCATCCCGACTGGCCGTCTCATGGCGAGTACGTCACATCAACAATATAACGTTGAGGACGTATATCTATGTGCATCTCGGCTGACCGTCTCATGGCGAGTACGTCACACCAACAATATAACGTTGAGGACGTATATCTATATGCATCCCGGCCCACCGTCTCATGGCGAGTACCTCGCGGCAACAATATAACGTTGAGGACGTATATCTATATGCATCCCGGCCCACCGTCTCATGGCGAGTACGTCGCGGCAACAAGATAACGTTGAGGACGTATATCTATATGCATCCCGACTGGCCGTCTAATGGCGAGTACGTCGCGGCAACAAGATAACGTTGAGGATGTATATCTATATGCATCCCGGCTGACCGTCTCATGGCGAGTACATCGAGGCAACAATATAACGTCGAGGACGTATATCTATATGCATCCCGACTGGCCGTCTCATGGCGAGTACGTCACATCAACAATATAACGTTGAGGACGTATATCTATGTGAACCCCGGCTGACCGTCTCATGGCGAGTACGTCACACCAACAATATAACGTTGAGGACATATATCTATATGCATCCCGACTGGCCGTCTCATGGCGAGTATGTCGCGGCAACAAGATAACGTTGAGGACGTATATTTATAAGCATTTCGACCCAACGTCTCATGGCGAGTACGTCGCGGCAACACTATAACGTTGAGGACGTATATCTATATGCATCCCGACCCACCGTCTCATGGCGAGTACGTCGCGGCAACAAGATAACGTTGAGGACGTATATCTATATGCATCCCGACTGGCCGTCTCATGGCGAGTACGTCGCGGCAACAAAATAACGTTGAGGACGTATATCTATATGCATCCCGACTGGCCGTCTCATGGCGAGTACGTCACATCAACAATATAACGTTGAGGACGTATATCTATGTGCATCCCCGCTGACCGTCTCATGGCGAGTACGTCACACCAACAATATAACGTTGATGACGTATATCTATATGCATCCCGGCCCACCGTCTCATGGCGAGTACGTCGCGGCAACAAGATAACGTTGAGGACGTATATTTATATGCATCTCGACCCACCGTCTCATGGCGAGTACGTCGCGGCAACACTATAACGTTTAGGACGTATATCTATATGCATCCCGACCCAAGGTCTCATGGCGAGTACGTCGCGGCAACAATATAACGTTGAGGACGTATATCTATATGCACCCCGACTGGCCGTCTCATGGCGAGTACGTCGCGGCAACAATATAACGTTGAGGACGTATATCTATATGCATACCGGCCCACCGTCTCATGGCGAGTACGTCGCGGCAACAATATAACGTCGAGGACGTATATCTATATGCATCCCGAATGGCCGTCTCATGGCGGGTACATCGCGGCAACAAGGTAACGTTGAGGACGTATATATATGTGCATCCCGGCTGACCGTCTCATGGCGAGTACGTCACACCAACAATATAACGCTGAGGACGTATATCTATATGCATCCCGACTGGCCGTCTCATGGCGAGTATGTCGCGGCAACAAGATAACGTTGAGGACGTATATTTATAAGCATCTCGACCCACCATCTCATGGCGAGTACGTCACACCAACAATATAACGTTGAGGACGTATATCTATGTGCATCCCGGCTGCCCGTCTCATGGCGAGTACGTCACACCAACAATATAACGTTGAGGACGTATATCTATATGCATCCCGACTGGCCGTCTCATGGCGAGTATGTCGCGGCAACAAGATAACGTTGAGGACGTATATTTATAAGCATCTCGACCCACCGTCTCATGGCGAGTACGTCGCGGCAACAAGATAACGTTTAGAACGTATATATATATGCATCCAGACAGACCGTCTCATGGCGAGTACGTCGCGGCAACAAGATAACGTTGAGGACGTATATCTATATGCATCCCGGCCCACCGTCTCATGGCGAGTACGTCGCGGCAACAAGATAACGTTGAGGATGTATTTCTATATGCATCCCGACTGGCCGTCTCATGGCGAGTACGTCGCGGCAACAATATAACGTTGAGGACGTATATCTATATGCATCCCGACTGGCCGTCTCATGGCGAGTACGTCACATCAACAATATAACGTTGAGGACGTATATCTATGTGAACCCCGGCTGACCGTCTCATGGCGAGTACGTCACACCAACAATATAACGTTGAGGACGTATATCTATATGCATCCCGACTGGCCGTCTCATGGCGAGTACGTCACACCAACAATATAACGCTGAGGACGTATATCTATATGCATCCCGACTGGCCGTCTCATGGCGAGTATGTCGCGGCAACAAGATAACGTCGAGGACGTATATCTATATGCATCCCGACTGGCCGTCTCATGACGAGTACATCGCGGCAACAAGGTAACGTTGAGGACGTATATCTATGTGCATCCCGGCTGCCCGTCTCATGGCGAGTACGTCACACCAACAATATAACGTTGAGGACGTATATCTATATGCATCCCGACTGGCCGTCTCATGGCGAGTATGTCGCGGCAACAAGATAACGTTGAGGACGTATATTTATAAGCATCTCGACCCACCGTCTCATGGCGAGTACGTCGCGGCAACAAGATAACATTTAGAACGTATATCTATATGCATCCAGACTGACCGTCTCATGGCGAGTACGTCGCGGCAACAAGATAACGTTGAGGACGTATATCTATATGCATCCCGGCCCACCGTCTCATGGCGAGTACGTCGCGGCAACAAGATAACGTTGAGGATGTATATCTATATGCATCCCGACTGACCGTCTCATGGCGAGTACATCGCGGCAACAATATAACGTCGAGGACGTATATCTATATGCATCCCGACTGGCCGTCTCATTGCGAGTACGTCACATCAACAATATAACGTTGAGGACGTATATCTATGTGAACCCCGGCTGACCGTCTCATGGCGAGTACGTCACACCAACAATATAACGTTGAGGACGTATATCTATATGCATCCCGACTGGCCGTCTCATGGCGAGTATGTCGCGGCAACAAGATAACGTTGAGGACGTATATTTATAAGCATTTCGACCCACCGTCTCATGGCGAGTACGTCGCGGCAACACTATAACGTTGAGGACGTATATCTATATGCATCCCGACCCACCGTCTCATGGCGAGTACGTCGCGGCAACAAGATAACGTTGAGGACGTATATCTATATGCATCCCGACTGACCGTCTCATGGCGAGTACGTCGCGGCAACAAAATAACGTTGAGGACGTATATCTATATGCATCCCGACTGGCCGTCTCATGGCGAGTACGTCACATCAACAATATAACGTTGAGGACGTATATCTATGTGCATCCCGGCTGACCGTCTCATGGCGAGTACGTCACACCAACAATATAACGTTGAGGACGTATATCTATATGCATCCCGACTGACCGTCTCATGGCGAGTACGTCGCGGCAACAAGATAACGTTGAGGACGTATATCTATATGCATCCCGGCCCACCGTCTCATGGCGAGTACGTCGCGGCAACAAGATAACGTTGAGGACGTATATTTATATGCATCTCGACCCACCGTCTCATGGCGAGTACGTCGCGGCAACACTATAACGTTGAGGACGTATATCTATATGCATCCCGACTGACCGTCTCATGGCGAGTACGTCGCGGCAACAATATAACGTTGAGGACGTATATCTATATGCATCCCGACTGGCCGTCTCATGGCGAGTACGTCGCGGCAACAATATAACGTTGAGGACGTATATCTATATGCATCCCGGCCCACCGTCTCATGGCGAGTACGTCGCGGCAACAATATAACGTCGAGGACGTATATCTATATGCATCCCGAATGGCCGTCTCATGGCGGGTACATCGCGGCAACAAGGTAACGTTGAGGACGTATATATATGTGCATCCCGGCTGACCGTCTCATGGCGAGTACGTCACACCAACAATATAACGCTGAGGACGTATATCTATATGCATCCCGACTGGCCGTCTCATGGCGAGTATGTCGCGGCAACAAGATAACGTTGAGGACGTATATTTATAAGCATCTCGACCCACCGTCTCATGGCGAGTACGTCACACCAACAATATAACGTCGAGGACGTATATCTATATGCATCCCGACTGGCCGTCTCATGGCGAGTACATCGCGGCAACAAGGTAACGTTGAGGACGTATATCTATGTGCATCCCGGCTGCCCGTCTCATGGCGAGTACGTCACACCAACAATATAACGTTGAGGACGTATATCTATATGCATCCCGACTGGCCGTCTCATGGCGAGTACGTCGCGGCAACAATATAACGTTGAGGACGTATATCTATATGCATCCCGGCCCACCGTCTCATGGCGAGTACGTCGCGGCAACAAGATAACGTTGAGGACGTATATCTATATGCATCCCGACTGACCGTCTCATGGCGAGTACGTCGCGGCAACAAGATAACGTTGAGGACGTATATCTATATGCATCCCGGCTGACCGTCTCATGGCGAGTACGTCGCGGCAACAAGATAACGTTGAGGACGTATATCTATATGCATCCCGACTGACCGTCTCATGGCGAGTACGTCGCGGCAACAAGATAACGTTGAGGACGTATATCTATATGCATCCCGACTGACCGTCTCATGGCGAGTACGTCGCGGCAACAAGATAACGTTGAGGACGTATATCTATATGCATGCCGGCTGACCGTCTCATGGCGAGTACGTCGCGGCAACAATATAACGTTGAGGACGTATATCTATATGCATCCCGCCCCACCGTCTCATGGCGAGTACGTCGCGGCAACAAGATAACGTTGAGGACGTATATCTATATGCATCCCGGCCCACCGTCTCATGGCGAGTACGTCGCGGCAACAAGATACTGTTAAGGACGTATATCTATATGCATCCAGACTGGCCGTCTCATGGCGAGTACGTCGCGGCAACAAGATAACGTTTAGGACGTATATCTATATGCATCCCTGCTGATCGTCTCATGGCGAGTACGTCGCGGCAACAAGATAACGTTGAGGACGTATATCTATATGTATCCCGGCCCACCGTCTCATGGCGAGTACGTCGCGGCAACAAGATAACGTTGATGACGTATATCTATATGCATCCCGACTGGCCGTCTCATCGCGAGTACGTCGCGGCAACAAGATAACGTTGAGGACGTATATCTATATGCATCCCGACTGACCATCTCATGGCGAGTACGTCGCGGCAACAATATAACGTTGAGGACGTATATCTATATGCATCCCGACTGACCGTCTCATGGCGAGTACGTCGCGGCAACAAGATAACGTTGAGGACGTATATCTATATGCATCACGACTGGCCGTCTCGTGGCGAGTACGTCACATCAACAATATAACGTTGAGGACGTATATCTATTTGCACCCCGGCTGACCGTCTCATGGCGAGTACGTCACACCAACAATATAACGTTGATGACGTATATCTATATGCATCCCGACTGGCCGTCTCATGGCGAGTACGTCGCGGCAACAATATAACGTTGAGGACGTATATCTATATGCATCCCGACTGGCCGTCTCGTGGCGAGTACCTCACATCAACAATATAACGTTGAGGACGTATATCTATTTGCACCCCGGCTGACCGTCTCATGGCGAGTACGTCACACCAACAATATAACGTTGAGGACGTATATCTATATGCATCCCGACTGGCCGTCTCATGGCGAGTACGTCGCGGCAACAATATAACGTTGAGGACGTATATCTATATGCATCCCGACTGGCCGTCTCATGGCGAGTACGTCACGGCAACAATATAACGTTGAGGACGTATATTTATGCATCCCGGCTGACCGTCTCATGGCGAGTACGTCACACCAACAATATAACGTTGAGGACGTATATCTATATGCATCCCGCCCACCGTCTCATGGCGAGTACGTCGCGGCAACAAGATAACGTTGAGGACGTATATCTATATGCATCCCGGCCCACCGTCTCATGGCGAGTACGTCGCGGCAACAAGATAACGTTGAGGACGTATATCTATATGCATCCCGACTGACCGTCTCATGGCGAGTACGTCGCGGCAACAAGATAACGTTGAGGACGTATATCTATATGCATCCCGGCTGACCGTCTCATGGCGAGTACGTCGCGGCAACAATATAACGTTGAGGACGTATATCTATATGCATCCCGACTGGCCGTCTCATGGCGAGTACGTCGCGGCAACAATATAACGTTGAGGACGTATATCTATATGCATCCCGACTGGCCGTCTCATGGCGAGTACGTCACATCAACAATATAACGTTGAGGACGTATATCTATGTGCATCCCGGCTGACCGTCTCATGGCGAGTACGTCACACCAACAATATAACGTTGATGACGTATATCTATATGCATCCCGGCCCACCGTCTCATGGCGAGTACGTCGCGGCAACAAGATAACGTTGAGGACGTATATCTATATGCATCCCGACTGGCCGTCTCATGGCGAGTACGTCACATCAACAATATAACGTTGAGGACGTATATCTATGTGCACCCCGGCTGACCGTCTCATGGCGAGTACGTCGCGCCAACAATATAACGTTGAGGACGTATATCTATATGCATCCCGACTGGCCGTCTCATGGCGAGTACGTCGCGGCAACAATATAACGTTGAGGACGTATATCTATATGCATCCCGTGGTTTGGGGTTTGTTGGGGTTTTTTGGGCTGACCGTCTCATGGCGAGTACGTCACACCAACAATATAACGTTGAGGACGTATATCTATATGCATCCCGACTGGCCGTCTCATGGCGAGTATGTCGCGGCAACAAGATAACGTTGAGGACGTATATTTATAAGCATTTCGACCCACCGTCTCATGGCGAGTACGTCGCGGCAACACTATAACGTTGAGGACGTATATCTATATGCATCCCGACCCACCGTCTCATGGCGAGTACGTCGCGGCAACAATATAACGTTGAGGACGTATATCTATATGCATCCCGACTGGCCGTCTCATGGCGAGTACGTCGCGGCAACAAAATAACGTTGAGGACGTATATCTATATGCATCCCGACTGGCCGTCTCATCAACAATATAACGTTGAGGACGTATATCTATGTGCATCCCGGCTGACCGTCTCATGGCGAGTACGTCACACCAACAATATAACGTTGATGACGTATATCTATATGCATCCCGGCCCACCGTCTCATGGCGAGTACGTCGCGGCAACAAGATAACGTTGAGGACGTATATTTATATGCATCTCGACCCACCGTCTCATGGCGAGTACGTCGCGGCAACAATATAACGTTGAGGACGTATATCTATATGCATCCCGACTGGCCGTCTCATGGCGAGTACGTCACATCAACAATATAACGTTGAGGACGTATATCTATGTGCATCCCGGCTGACCGTCTCATGGCGAGTACGTCACACCAACAATATAACGTTGAGGACGTATATCTATATGCATCCCGGCCCACCGTCTCATGGCGAGTACGTCGCGGCAACAAGATAACGTTGAGGACGTATATCTATATGCATCCCGGCCCACCGTCTCATGGCGAGTACGTCGCGGCAACAAGATAACGTTGAGGACGTATATCTATATGCATCCCGACTGGCCGTCTAATGGCGAGTACGTCGCGGCAACAAGATAACGTTGAGGACGTATATCTATATGCATCCCGGCTGACCGTCTCATGGCGAGTACATCGCGGCAACAATATAACGTCGAGGACGTATATCTATATGCATCCCGACTGGCCGTCTCATGGCGAGTACGTCACGGCAACAATATAACGTTGAGGACGTATATCTATATGCATCCCGGCCCACCGTCTCATGGCGAGTACGTCGCGGCAACAAGATAACGTTGATGACGTATATCTATATACATCCCGGCCCACCGTCTCATGGGGAGTACGTCGTGGCAACAAGATAACGTTGAGGACGTATATCTATATGCATCCCGACTGGCCGTCTCATGGCGAGTACGTCACATCAACAATATAACGTTGAGGACGTATATCTATGTGCACCCCGGCTGACCGTCTCATGGCGAGTACGTCACACCAACAATATAACGTTGAGGACGTATATCTATATGCATCCCGACTGGCCGTCTCATGGCGAGTATGTCGCGGCAACAAGATAACGTTGAGGACGTATATTTATAAGCATCTCGACCCACCGTCTCATGGCGAGTACGTCGCGGCAACACTATAACGTTGAGGACGTATATCTATATGCATCCCGACCCACCGTCTCATGGCGAGTACGTCGCGGCAACAAGATAACGTTGAGGACGTATATCTATATGCATCCCGACTGGCCGTCTCATGGCGAGTACGTCGCGGCAACAATATAACGTTGAGGACGTATATCTATATGCATCCCGACTGGCCGTCTCATGGCGAGTACGTCACATCAACAATATAACGTTGAGGACGTATATCTATGTGCATCCCGGCTGACCGTCTCATGGCGAGTACGTCACACCAACAATATAACGTTGAGGACGTATATCTATATGCATCCCGGCCCACCGTCTCATGGCGAGTACGTCGCGGCAACAAGATAACGTTGAGGACGTATATCTATATGCATCCCGGCCCACCGTCTCATGGCGAGTACGTCGCGGCAACAAGATAACGTTGAGGACGTATATCTATATGCATCCCGACTGGCCGTCTAATGGCGAGTACGTCGCGGCAACAAGATAACGTTGAGGACGTATATCTATATGCATCCCGGCTGACCGTCTCATGGCGAGTACATCGCGGCAACAATATAACGTCGAGGACGTATATCTATATGCATCCCGACTGGCCGTCTCATGGCGAGTACGTCACGGCAACAATATAACGTTGAGGACGTATATCTATATGCATCCCGACTGGCCGTCTCATGGCGAGTACGTCACATCAACAATATAACGTTGAGGACGTATATCTATGTGCACCCCGGCTGACCGTCTCATGGCGAGTACGTCACACCAACAATATAACGTTGAGGACGTATATCTATATGCATCCCGACTGGCCGTCTCATGGCGAGTATGTCGCGGCAACAAGATAACGTTGAGGACGTATATTTATAAGCATTTCGACCCACCGTCTCATGGCGAGTACGTCGCGGCAACACTATAACGTTGAGGACGTATATCTATATGCATCCCGACCCACCGTCTCATGGCGAGTACGTCGCGGCAACAAGATAACGTTGAGGACGTATATCTATATGCATCCCGACTGGCCGTCTCATGGCGAGTACGTCGCGGCAACAAAATAACGTTGAGGACGTATATCTATATGCATCCCGACTGGCCGTCTCATGGCGAGTACGTCACATCAACAATATAACGTTGAGGACGTATATCTATGTGCATCCCGGCTGACCGTCTCATGGCGAGTACGTCACACCAACAATATAACGTTGATGACGTATATCTATATGCATCCCGGCCCACCGTCTCATGGCGAGTACGTCGCGGCAACAAGATAACGTTGAGGACGTATATTTATATGCATCTCGACCCACCGTCTCATGGCGAGTACGTCGCGGCAACAATATAACGTTGAGGACGTATATCTATATGCATCCCGACTGGCCGTCTCATGGCGAGTACGTCACATCAACAATATAACGTTGAGGACGTATATCTATGTGCATCCCGGCTGACCGTCTCATGGCGAGTACGTCACACCAACAATATAACGTTGAGGACGTATATCTATATGCATCCCGGCCCACCGTCTCATGGCGAGTACGTCGCGGCAACAAGATAACGTTGAGGACGTATATCTATATGCATCCCGGCCCACCGTCTCATGGCGAGTACGTCGCGGCAACAAGATAACGTTGAGGACGTATATCTATATGCATCCCGACTGGCCGTCTAATGGCGAGTACGTCGCGGCAACAAGATAACGTTGAGGACGTATATCTATATGCATCCCGGCTGACCGTCTCATGGCGAGTACATCGCGGCAACAATATAACGTCGAGGACGTATATCTATATGCATCCCGACTGGCCGTCTCATGGCGAGTACGTCACGGCAACAATATAACGTTGAGGACGTATATCTATATGCATCCCGACTGGCCGTCTCATGGCGAGTACGTCACATCAACAATATAACGTTGAGGACGTATATCTATGTGCACCCCGGCTGACCGTCTCATGGCGAGTACGTCACACCAACAATATAACGTTGAGGACGTATATCTATATGCATCCCGACTGGCCGTCTCATGGCGAGTATGTCGCGGCAACAAGATAACGTTGAGGACGTATATTTATAAGCATTTCGACCCACCGTCTCATGGCGAGTACGTCGCGGCAACACTATAACGTTGAGGACGTATATCTATATGCATCCCGACCCACCGTCTCATGGCGAGTACGTCGCGGCAACAAGATAACGTTGAGGACGTATATCTATATGCATCCCGACTGGCCGTCTCATGGCGAGTACGTCGCGGCAACAAAATAACGTTGAGGACGTATATCTATATGCATCCCGACTGGCCGTCTCATGGCGAGTACGTCACATCAACAATATAACGTTGAGGACGTATATCTATGTGCATCCCGGCTGACCGTCTCATGGCGAGTACGTCACACCAACAATATAACGTTGATGACGTATATCTATATGCATCCCGGCCCACCGTCTCATGGCGAGTACGTCGCGGCAACAAGATAACGTTGAGGACGTATATTTATATGCATCTCGACCCACCGTCTCATGGCGAGTACGTCGCGGCAACAATATAACGTTGAGGACGTATATCTATATGCATCCCGACTGGCCGTCTCATGGCGAGTACGTCACATCAACAATATAACGTTGAGGACGTATATCTATGTGCATCCCGGCTGACCGTCTCATGGCGAGTACGTCACACCAACAATATAACGTTGAGGACGTATATCTATATGCATCCCGGCCCACCGTCTCATGGCGAGTACGTCGCGGCAACAAGATAACGTTGAGGACGTATATCTATATGCATCCCGGCCCACCGTCTCATGGCGAGTACGTCGCGGCAACAAGATAACGTTGAGGACGTATATCTATATGCATCCCGACTGGCCGTCTAATGGCGAGTACGTCGCGGCAACAAGATAACGTTGAGGACGTATATCTATATGCATCCCGGCTGACCGTCTCATGGCGAGTACATCGCGGCAACAATATAACGTCGAGGACGTATATCTATATGCATCCCGACTGGCCGTCTCATGGCGAGTACGTCACGGCAACAATATAACGTTGAGGACGTATATCTATATGCATCCCGACTGGCCGTCTCATGGCTAGTACGTCACACCAACAATATAACGTTGAGGACGTATATCTATATGCATCCCGACTGGCCGTCTCATGGCGAGTATGTCGCGGCAACAAGATAACGTTGAGGACGTATATTTATAAGCATTAGACCCACCGTCTCATGGCGAGTACGTCGCGGCAACACTATAACGTTGAGGACGTATATCTATATGCATCCCGACCCACCGTCTCATGGCGAGTACGTCGCGGCAACAAGATAACGTTGAGGACGTATATCTATATGCATCCCGACTGGCCGTCTCATGGCGAGTACGTCGCGGCAACAAAATAACGTTGAGGACGTATATCTATATGCATCCCGACTGGCCGTCTCATGGCGAGTACGTCACATCAACAATATAACGTTGAGGACGTATATCTATGTGCATCCCGGCTGACCGTCTCATGGCGAGTACGTCACACCAACAATATAACGTTGATGACGTATATCTATATGCATCCCGGCCCACCGTCTCATGGCGAGTACGTCGCGGCAACAAGATAACGTTGAGGACGTATATTTATATGCATCTCGACCCACCGTCTCATGGCGAGTACGTCGCGGCAACACTATAACGTTGAGGACGTATATCTATATGCATCCCGACCCACCGTCTCATGGCGAGTACGTCGCGGCAACAATATAACGTTGAGGACGTATATCTATATGCACCCCGACTGGCCGTCTCATGGCGAGTACGTCGCGGCAACAATATAACGTTGAGGACGTATATCTATATGCATACCGGCCCACCGTCTCATGGCGAGTACGTCGCGGCAACAATATAACGTCGAGGACGTATATCTATATGCATCCCGAATGGCCGTCTCATGGCGGGTACATCGCGGCAACAAGGTAACGTTGAGGACGTATATATATGTGCATCCCGGCTGACCGTCTCATGGCGAGTACGTCACACCAACAATATAACGCTGAGGACGTATATCTATATGCATCCCGACTGGCCGTCTCATGGCGAGTATGTCGCGGCAACAAGATAACGTTGAGGTTGTATATTTATAAGCATCTCGACCCACCGTCTCATGGCGAGTACGTCACACCAACAATATAACGTCGAGGACGTATATCTATATGCATCCCGACTGGCCGTCTCATGGCGAGTACATCGCGGCAACAAGGTAACGTTGAGGACGTATATCTATGTGCATCCCGGCTGCCCGTCTCATGGCGAGTACGTCACACCAACAATATAACGTTGAGGACGTATATCTATGTGCACCCAGGCTGACCGTCTCATGGCGAGTACGTCACACCAACAATATAACGTTGAGGACGTATATCTATATGCATCCCGACTGGCCGTCTCATGGCGAGTATGTCGCGGCAACAAGATAACGTTGAGGACGTATATTTATAAGCATTTCGACCCACCGTCTCATGGCGAGTACGTCGCGGCAACACTATAACGTTGAGGACGTATATCTATATGCATCCCGAACCACCGTCTCATGGCGAGTACGTCGCGGCAACAAGATAACGTTGAGGACGTATATCTATATGCATCCCGACCCACCGTCTCATGGCGAGTACGTCGCGGCAACAAAATAACGTTGAGGACGTATATCTATATGCATCCCGACTGGCCGTCTCATGGCGAGTACGTCACATCAACAATATAACGTTGAGGACGTATATCTATGTGCATTTAGGCTGACCGTCTCATGGCGAGTACGTCACACCAACAATATAACGTTGATGACGTATATCTATATGCATCCCGGCCCACCGTCTCATGGCGAGTACGTCGCGGCAACAAGATAACGTTGAGGACGTATATTTATATGCATCTCGACCCACCGTCTCATGGCGAGTACGTCGCGGCAACACTATAACGTTTAGGACGTATATCTATATGCATCCCGACCCAAGGTCTCATGGCGAGTACGTCGCGGCAACAATATAACGTTGAGGACGTATATCTATATGCACCCCGACTGGCCGTCTCATGGCGAGTACGTCGCGGCAACAATATAACGTTGAGGACGTATATCTATATGCATACCGGCCCACCGTCTCATGGCGAGTATGTCGCGGCAACAAGATAACGTTGAAGACGTATATTTATAAGCATCTCGACCCACCGTCTCATGGCGAGTACGTCACACCAACAATATAACGTCGAGGACGTATATCTATATGCATCCCGACTGGCCGTCTCATGGCGAGTACATCTCGGCAACAAGGTAACGTTGAGGACGTATATCTATGTGCATCCCGGCTGCCCGTCTCATGGCGAGTACGTCACACCAACAATATAACGTTGAGGACGTATATCTATATGCATCCCGACTGGCCGTCTCATGGCGAGTACGTCGCGGCAACAATATAACGTTGAGGACGTATATCTATATGCATCCCGGCCCACCGTCTCATGGCGAGTACGTCGCGGCAACAATATAACGTTGAGGACGTATATCTATATGCATACCGGCCCACCGTCTCATGGCGAGTACGTCGCGGCAACAATATAACGTCGAGGACGTATATCTATATGCATCCCGAATGGCCGTCTCATGGCGGGTACATCGCGGCAACAAGGTAACGTTGAGGACGTATATATATGTGCATCCCGGCTGACCGTCTCATGGCGAGTACGTCACACCAACAATATAACGCTGAGGACGTATATCTATATGCATCCCGACTGGCCGTCTCATGGCGAGTATGTCGCGGCAACAAGATAACGTTGAAGACGTATATTTATAAGCATCTCGACCCACCGTCTCATGGCGAGTACGTCACACCAACAATATAACGTCGAGGACGTATATCTATATGCATCCCGACTGGCCGTCTCATGGCGAGTACATCTCGGCAACAAGGTAACGTTGAGGACGTATATCTATGTGCATCCCGGCTGCCCGTCTCATGGCGAGTACGTCACACCAACAATATAACGTTGAGGACGTATATCTATATGCATCCCGACTGGCCGTCTCATGGCGAGTACGTCGCGGCAACAATATAACGTTGAGGACGTATATCTATATGCATCCCGGCCCACCGTCTCATGGCGAGTACGTCGCGGCAACAATATAACTTCGAGGACGTATATCTATATGCATCCCGACTGGCCGTCTCATGGCGAGTACATCGCGGCAACAAGGTAACGTTGAGGACGTATATCTATGTGCATCCCGGCTGACCGTCTCATGGCGAGTACGTCACACCAACAAGATAACGTTGAGGACGTATATCTATATGCATCCCGGCTGACCGTCTCATGGCGAGTACGTTGCGGCAACAATATAACGTTGAGGACGTATATCTATATGCATCCCGGCCCACCGTCTCATGGCGAGTACGTCGCGGCAACAAGGTAACGTTGAGTACGTATATCTTTATGCATCCCAACCCACCGTCTCATGGCGAGTACGTCGCGGCAACAAGATAACGTTGAGGACGTATATCTATATGCATCCCGATCCACCGTCTCATGGCGAGTACGTCGCGGCAACAATATAACGTTGAGGACGTATATCTATATGCATCCCGGCCCACCGTCTCATGGGGAGTACGTCGCGGCAACAAGATAACGTTGAGAACGTATATATATATGCATCCCGACTGACCGTCTCATGACGAGTACGTCGCGGCAACAAGATAACGTTGAGGACGTATATCTATATGCATCCCGGCCCACCGTCTCGTGGCGAGTACGTCGCGGCAACAAGATAACGTTGATGACGTATATCTATATGCATCCCGGCTGACCCTCTCATGGGGAGTACGTCGCGGCAACAAGATAACGTTGAGGACGTATATCTATATGCATCCTGACCCACCATCCCATGGCGAATACGTCGCGGCAACAAGATAACGTTGAGGACGTATATCTATATGCATCCCGACTGACCGTCTCATGGCGAGTACGTCGCGGCAACAAGATAACGTTGAGGACGTATATCTATATGCATCCCGACTGACCGTCTCATGGCGAGTACGTCGCGGCAACAAGATAACGTTGAGGACGTATATCTATATGCATGCCGGCTGACCGTCTCATGGCCAGTACGTCGCGGCAACAATATAGCGTTGAGGACGTATATCTATATGCATCCGCCCACCGTCTCATGGCGAGTACGTCGCGGCAACAAGATAACGTTGAGGACGTTATCTATATGCATCCCGGCCCACCGTCTCATGGCGAGTACGTCGCGGCAACAAGATAGTTAGGACGTATATCTATATGCATCCGACTGCCGTCTCATGGCGAGTACGTCGCGGCAACAAGATAACGTTAGGACGTATATCTATATGCATGCCGGCTGACCGTCTCATGGCCAGTACGTCGCGGCAACAATATAGCGTTGAGGACGTATATCTATATGCATCCCGCCCCACCGTCTCATGGCGAGTACGTCGCGGCAACAAGATAACGTTGAGGACGTTTATCTATATGCATCCCGGCCCACCGTCTCATGGCGAGTACGTCGCGGCAACAAGATACTGTTAAGGACGTATATCTATATGCATCCAGACTGGCCGTCTCATGGCGAGTACGTCGCGGCAACAAGATAACGTTTAGGACGTATATCTATATGCATCCCTGCTGATCGTCTCATGGCGAGTACGTCGCGGCAACAAGATAACGTTGAGGACGTATATCTATATGTATCCCGGCCCACCGTCTCATGGCGAGTACGTCGCGGCAACAAGATAACGTTGATGACGTATATCTATATGCATCCCGACTGGCCGTCTCATCGCGAGTACGTCGCGGCAACAAGATAACGTTGAGGACGTATATCTATATGCATCCCGACTGACCATCTCATGGCGAGTACGTCGCGGCAACAATATAACGTTGAGGACGTATATCTATATGCATCCCGACTGACCGTCTCATGGCGAGTACGTCGCGGCAACAAGATAACGTTGAGGACGTATATCTATATGCATCACGACTGGCCGTCTCGTGGCGAGTACGTCACATCAACAATATAACGTTGAGGACGTATATCTATTTGCACCCCGGCTGACCGTCTCATGGCGAGTACGTCACACCAACAATATAACGTTGATGACGTATATCTATATGCATCCCGACTGGCCGTCTCATGGCGAGTACGTCGCGGCAACAATATAACGTTGAGGACGTATATCTATATGCATCCCGACTGGCCGTCTCGTGGCGAGTACCTCACATCAACAATATAACGTTGAGGACGTATATCTATTTGCACCCCGGCTGACCGTCTCATGGCGAGTACGTCACACCAACAATATAACGTTGAGGACGTATATCTATATGCATCCCGACCCACCGTCTCATGGCGAGTATGTCGCGGCAACAAGATAACGTTGAGGACGTATATTTATAAGCATTTCGACCCACCGTCTCATGGCGAGTACGTCGCGGCAACACTATAACGTTGAGGACGTATATCTATATGCATCCCGACCCACCGTCTCATGGCGAGTACGTCACGGCAACAAGATAACGTTGAGGACGTATATCTATATGCATCCCGACTGGCCGTCTCATGGCGAGTACGTCGCGGCAACAATATAATGTTGAGGACGTATATCTATATGCATCCCGACTGGCCGTCTCATGGCGAGTACATCGCGGCAACAAGGTAACGTTGAGGACGTATATCTATGTGCATCCCGGCTGACCGTCTCATGGCGAGTACGTCGCGGCAACAATATAACGTTGAGGACGTATATCTATATGCATCCCGGCTGACCGTCTCATGGCGAGTACGTCACATCAACAATATAACGTTGAGGACGTATATCTATGTGCATCCCGGCTGCCCGTCTCATGGCGAGTACGTCACACCAACAAGATAACGTTGAGGACGTATATCTATATGCATCCCGACTGGCCGTCTCATGGCGAGTATGTCGCGGCAACAAGATAACGTTGAGGACGTATATTTATAAGCATCTCGAACCACCGTCTCATGGCGAGTACGTCGCGGCAACACTATAACGTTGAGGACGTATATCTGTATGCATCCCGACCCACCGTCTCATGGCGAGTACGTCGCGTCAACAATATAACGTTGAGGACGTATATCTATATGAATCCCGTCCCACCGTATCATGGCGAGTATGTCGCGGCAACAAGGTAACGTTGAGGAAGTATATCTATATGCATTCCGGCCCACAGTCTCATGGTGAGTACGTCGCGGCAACAAGATAACGTTGAGGACGTATATCTATATGCATCCCGGCCCACAGTCTCATGACGAGTACGTCGCGGCAACAAGATAACGCTGAGGACGTATATCTATATGCATCCCGACCCACCGTCTCATGGCGAGTATGTCGCGGCAACAAGATAACGTTGAGGACGTATATCTATATGCATCCCGACCCACCGTCTCATGGCGAGTATGTCGCGGCAACAAGATAACGTTGAGGACGTATATCTATATGCATCCCGATTGGCCGTCTCATGGCGAGTACGTCGCGGCAAGAAGATAACGTTGAGGACGTAGGCCCACCGTCTCATGGTGAGTACGTCGCGGCAACAAGATAACGTTGAGGACGTATATCTATATGCATCCCGGCTGACCGTCTCATGGCGTATACCAATGCATCTATTTTTCGATTATCAGACCGGTAATGGCCGATGAGTTTTATCCGAGTACTCCGGGTTCCTCACACAATGAACACCTATATATATGCTTTCCTCTGAGCCAAAGTGAGTGATTAAAATAAGTCATAATCGTTGCTAAACTACTAAATCACAATAAGCAGAAATCACTATAATGATGTTATCTGTCTCTATTTTATTCACAGAATGAACAAATCAGCAAAATAACTATTATAATTATATTAATTATACAAAACATGTTCTTCATAAATCGTTGATACCTAGTTGATATTTATGTACAATAATATACGCTTTGTGTGCATACAATTCAAATAAACATGATAATCACGTAATGTCTTTGGTCCGCATACATTTCAAATATGAACATGATAATAGATACATGTATAGAGCTATTGCACAGCGCTCTGTCTTTTGGACACACTATATATTCTCGGTGATGCTACATGTATATAACGATTAGCTTACCAACCGTGAATGTGAACTGTCCGTGAAAACTAGATTTTGTTAACGTTTATTTACGTTGCTACCCGTTTCCCATATGAGCGACGACTCCTGAAAAGACTCTTTTAGATTTTGGAGGATACAGACAGAGGCCCATTCCAGATTTATCCTCTGGTTCATTTACGTGCACGATGTAAAGCACCGACACGAGACCTCGATTTAAACTCCCATCTGAAAGATTGTTAATATTATTATGGTCAGACGGGGGATCGAACCAGCGATCCCTGGATTCGCAGTCCAACGTGTTAACCATTGGACTATACTGTACGAATTTCTAAAGACACACGAAGCCTTTCAACAACAGCAACACCAAGATGTCACAATACGGCTTGTCACCATATATACTAGAGGACATAGAAAACGCACAATTCGGATGAGTGTGTTTTTACATGAAAAACAATAACTATATAAATACATAGTTTTAAACATTTGGAATATATTGTTTTGTAATACATATGTGATATATATTTATGGAATCCTTCGTATTTCGTGTTCATGTAATAATAATCATATAATGTAGATGTGCGTTTTCAATGTCCTCTTGTATAGTTCCTTACTACGCCAATGCCCTATCGCGTCCGAATGCACGATAGTTTAATAATATTTTATTGCAAGTCAATAGTAGATATGTCATGCAAAAACAGATACAATATATAGTATGACTTTTATAATTGTATGGGCAACACGTTCTAATAACTTATACAACGGTCCACATGTACGGTCTGCGTTGTAATCCCGCTACATCCAACCAATGCACTATTTATACAATTGCACCCATGCAGCAAATCAAAGCCATGCAGCAATCAAAGCCATGAGACAATATTATATATATATATATATATTGATTTGCTGCATGGATGCAATTGTATAAATAGTATATATATATTGTGTATACCTACTGAATGGAATACATATGATTAAACATATATAATTAAAAATTATATAAATATAAAAATATTAATTATGCTCGTAATATAACAATAAAATTGGTTATTGTTAATTCTAACACGACCCAGCTAATAACATACAAACTTGTAGAGTAAAATCTACCTCGGGTTATTTTGCGACATACCTACCTTGAACTATGCTGCGCGCGCACCGTGTTTTGGCTATTCCATTTATACAATGCGTGTAAAGTTTTATGAATGAAAGTCACGTGATGTTTGTAAATAATACCGTGGGAATTCGGCGGAAGTGAGCTATTTTTAGAATCAGATAATCTCTTGTCCGTCTTGTTTTTCTGTTAAGTAACGTTTCAGTTACTATTCTGCACAATTTTATTTGACAAAATAAATAAAATTATTGATCAGTTACAACTTGTGTTCATTTATGCACTAGGTTAATATTTTCCATAAAAAATAACGTCATCTTACGCGGGAGGAAATTTCGAAAGCCAAATGCACGGCGTTTGAAAAAAATATTCCTTGATTCTCGTCTAAAATTATTAGAAGTAAGTCGTGTTAGAATCGAAATAATAAGTATCAACCGTGGTATATCGCAGAATAACCCTCGTTTGTCGTTCTTATGCGTAGAAATATATCACTCAGGCCTTCGGCCTTCAAAACTTTAAACTCGGGTTATTCTGCGATATACCACGGTTGATACTTATTATTTCTTAATTAATAGTAAGCACCACCGGAGACTACCGACTAGTTTATAATCCATACTGGTCCTATCTGCTTAAAACTAATCATGTTCAAGACTAAAATGTAGCAAAATATGTTCTTAGTTTAAACTTTATTTATTTTACAACGATTGCGAAGCAAGTTCTAACAACTTATATTAATCACTCTCGTTGGCGCGGATGAACGCGTATATGTGGTCATTCGTGTTGGAGGAAACCGAAGTACCCGGAGAAAACCAACCTTTCCGATCTGGTGACCACCGTACCGTCTCACATACATCCCTGTCCGAGGATCGAAACCGGGTTGCAGTGGTGAGAAGCGAGCGCTCTAACCACTGCGCTAATCGGACATAAATATATATGTTCTTCCGTATTAAAAATTCACAATGCAAATAAAAATAAGTTATTCTATTAGAACAGAAAGCGAGCATTTCCGAACATTTCCAACTTCGGTAGTTTCCGGTTTAGTCATATGACGTTTTCATATGCGCGCCATTCTGTGCAAGATCGTAAAGTCATTGTACCAACGTGAGTATTTTGATTTCAATATATTGCTACGCAACAAATCAACCGCTCACAGCACTTTGATTAACTTAGATAACCGCTCACAGCACTCTCAGTGCTTTGATTAACTTAGATAACCGCTCATAGCACTCTCAGTGCTTTGATTAACTTAGATAACCGCTCACAGCACTCTCAGCGCTTTGATTAACTTAGATAACCGCTCACAGCACTCTCAGTGCTTTGATTAACTTAGATAACCGCTCGCAGCACTCTCAGCGCTTTCATTAACTTAGACAACCGCTCACAGCACTCTCAGCGCTTTCATTAACTTAGACAAGATCAACTATAACATGTAGATGACATATTTATGTACATACGAGGAAATTACATGTATATACATATTAAATGATCTGATACAACAATATATACAAGCTTATATACTAGGAAATTACATGTATCTACATACTAAATGATCTGATACAACAATATATACAAGCTTCTATACTAGGAAATTACATGTATCTACATACTAAATGATCTGATACAACAATATATACAAGCTTCTATACTAGGAAATTACATGTATCTACATACTAAATGATCTGATACAACAATATATACAAGCTTCTATACTAGGAAATTACATGTATCTACATACTAAATGATCTGATACAACAATATATACAAGCTTCTATACTAGGAAATTACATGTATCTACATACTAAATGATCTGATACAACAATATATACAAGCTTATATACTAGGACATTACATGTATCTGCATACTAAATGATCTGATAAAATCATACAATCAATCATCCATATTAGGACATTACATGTATCTATACATACTAAATGATTAAAAGACAACAATCATATATCCAAGCGATCTACTATTAATTATAGAATTTATATGTATCAAAACAAATTAAAATATTGAAATATCAATAATTTTTAATAAGCGCCTAGCAGACGGTAATTTGCACGTTCAATGATTGCTTTGAATTGCATTAACATATATTACATCAACAAATGTGTATACATGAAAAGCATCAAACAGATAATTACAAACACTTGCGCAGGCGAAAGCTTTAAAGCAGCTTTACATCGTATGAAATAAAAGATATTTGAAACATTCAATTTTTACGTATGGATAGCAATGCTGCTACACATTCTAACATTATACTTTGTATGCTTATGTTCATTTGGTAAACAGTGTTTTTTTTGCGATAAAACAACTCGAAATCGAAAGTAGGACTTTCCGAGTCGATCGGCCACGCACTTGTTTACAACCGGAACGCATCGTCCGCACTTGTTTACATTCGGAATGCATCGACCCAATTTGTCCCACGTTGTCTTTTTTAATTAAATTACTTGATATGTTGATTCATACCTCTGTTAGCTAAGTCTTTTAGGGACATTTCTACATCCCCGCGAGGGGTTCGACATTAGAGGAAGATAGATAGATTGTATTTCATGTTCAAAATATATACGTTGTTTTCTACATCCTCTGTTGTTTCACGCATGCGCGTTGTGCGTGTTTACATTTCGTGTGTTGATAAACAAATTCGCGTATACGACGGTTTAAATTTATTGGAATTTTATCGTTTCTGAGTGACTATTTCGATTTTTGTAAAAACACACACATTAGTATTTATATTTTACCCAAAACATCCTTTATTACGATGTAATGCTGCTTTAAAACTATCCAAGTCAATATAATATATAGCTCTAATCCACAACACGTACCAATATCTGGCGACCATCATTGCCAAGTTATCATTACAGTTCTGTTAACGTTTTGCAAGCTGCCGGTGAAATTAACAGTGAAAAATGTCATGGAATTCCATTAGAATTCAGATTTAGTATTGTGACGTCACACATCGTGACGATTTGAATGAAATGTCGAGCCCAACTTTCTAGGTAATATAACACACACATTACACATTTGTTATCTGCTCATTTCGCCTACAGCGTGCTAAAGGTTAGAATGAGAATCAACGTAGATGAAATAGATGACGATACAAGAAACATGCCCAATTACACTGACGATATCACTAGCAATATAACATTTGTTTGATTCCCGCCCAATTTCATTTTGCGAAGAATGAATACATGTACAACAGTGACAGTCGGGAACCAGTTTACACAAAGACGGACCAGTCTATTTGTCTGGTTCTCGCCATAGTGTAATAATATTAGCATGAGTATGACGGCTATTTGTTACGGTTGACCGGTACCAAGCAAATCCACAATTTGCGGAGGAGATATACCAGAATGCGCGCGCGTGTGTATGTCTGTGGATTAACATATCAACAAGTTCCAACACATTCATGATTCTGACTCCTCGTCCTGATAGTAATGTTCGTTATTCAAACTTTGATTCGAACCAGAATTTGTAAACGGCTTTAGTTCGTCTTCATATCTACTTATGTAAAACTTTCGCCTCCTGACGCATACATACGATACAACACCAATAACAATCAAGCCGGTCAGAACACCAACACCGAGTCCAATCATTAAAGGTTTTATTGTATCGTCTCCCGGGTGTTGAGATCTTTGTTGTGATACTGAAATAGAATTGCTTTTAGTTGTATTTGTAGCTATCTGTGATTTCGTTGTTATATCATTGGTTCGCTTAGTTGGTTTTGCTGGTGATTTCGTTGGTATAGCATTTGATCGCTTAGTTGGTTTTGTTGGTGATTTCGTTGTTATATCATTTGATCGCTTCGTTGATTTTGCTGGTGATTTCGTTGTCATAGCATTTGATCGCTTCGTTGATTTTTCTGGTGATTTCGTTGGTATATCATTTGATCGCTTCGTTGATTTTGCTGGTGATTTCGTTGGTATATCATTCGTTGATTTTGTTGATTTTATGGCGTGTGTTGTGTGAGTTGAAGACTGTTTGATTGTTGTTGTTTTGTCATTAATTGGTGAAGTCGACAATGTTTCAGTTGTGGTCGTTTGTGTATATGCTGTTGGTGACGTCTTTCCTTCTATTGATGTTTGTTTAATCGTAGATGCAGACGTTACTGTAGGTGTTGTAGTCAATGTTGATAAACCTGTTATTATTTCTGTATAAACAGTTGATAGTGTAGATAAAACTGATGATTTAATCGTCATTGAAACCGATGAAGACCTCGTAGAAGCTTGTGTTGTCGACTTGGAATCAGGCTGAACTGTTGGTGCAGATGTTTTCGGTGATATTATTACTGTTGATGAAGCAGGTGCAGCGGTTGATTTTCTGGATGTACTTCTCACGGATAGGGAAGATGAAGATGGTGAAGTTATTGCAGTAGTGGGCGTTGTAGTTGAGGATGGTATAGTCGGTAACGATGTTGTTTTAGCTATTAGAGATTAGACATTAAAACAAACAAATTAAACTTTCTACAACGTATTGCATGATAATAATCTATATTTCACACAGCTTAATGGTAAGTTCATGTCTCTTACTTTGGTTACTCACAAATAATGCATTTAGTAATTAATGCAGGTAAAATAACACGATTATATTAAATTCTTAATTGAAAATGATGTCAGAATAGAAACACACGGGAAGGGCTGTAACTAATGGTGTCATAACGTGTAGCCCAACCCATTTGCTTTATCGTATACAGCAATACTAATAACTCCTAATATATAATTTCATATTGTTTTCTACGTATTTCATTGTGTGTATAATTGTAATGTAATGTATGAAAACAATGCAATAAAATATTATTAAAGTTATTAATAGAAACACAAACCTGATTGCATAGTTGATGTGCTAGCGCTATTTGCATTAGCCAACACCGTAGTTGTTGCAGATAACTCGGTGGTTGTGACTGCAGTACTAGACTGGGGTGTTGCATTATGCGTTGACTTTGTATGATCTGGTTCACGACTTTCTGCTCTAGAGGATTGTTTGCTAGGTGTTGGTACTGTTGTAGGAGTAACAGAAGGTGTATAACTGGACCTTCTTGATACTTGAGATGATAACACGGATTGGTTTGATAAAGTAGTAGCTGACGATATAGATGTTGCTGTTGACGCTGTATATGACGTAGACGATGATGTAGCAGTTGTCTTAGTAGACAATGCTGTGAATGTAGCTTGTGTGGTTTGGTAGATAGCGGTAGTTGAGTCACTGGCAGATGGCGTCGTAGTAGATGTAAGAATTGTCGTCATTGAAGCTGTAGTTGTAGTAGTTGGTGTTGTTGTCGGTGGTGTTGTAGTTGGAGTGGTCGATGTTCGTATTGTTGACGTCGATGAACAGTTATACAGTCGAAGATCATCGATAGCAATATCACTGATGTAACTGAGTGCCCTTGTGGCGATTATGTTAATCTGTAACAAGAGTGACGAATGTATAGCTAGAACAAATGACAAACAGGTACATATAAGGATAAAACACACTCATAGTTTCATAGTGATTGCGTCTCTCTGTATAGAGTATATTCGCAATGTCGTTAAAAAGTCAACACCTGCATCAGTCAGGGTAGGCGTTTCTCAAAATTAAAATGTTCCATATTTACAAGAAGTTCTGAAAACACGGATAAAAGAGTCCATGTGTGTTTAGTGGACATATCGATTGGCCAGTACCAATTGGACCCCTCCCCAGGGTGGTCTGGTTAATAGCGTTCTGGGGAAGCTTTTTCCAGAGAACTATGGATGCAGGAAAGAAGCTGTTCTGATATATGTTTGTATGGGCTCTGAATGTACATTTCTGAATAGATGTATGGCTTATAAGTTATAACATGCACTGTTCGGGGGTGGGGGCGGCTCTATCACACATATTACGTTGATAATAAACCGGGTTAGTCGGAGAGATAGCCTGCGAATACTGGACATTTAGCTGATTTTCTCAGTCGAGGTCATATGTAGAAGATCAGAACATTTCGGATTACAAATAAATAAGCTTAACAGTTACAACAATATATAATAAATATGCGCCACTTACACATTTTCAAAAACACGCACACGCACCCATTATAATGCTGCTAAGCGAGGCATTACACGTGGTTATGTCCATGCAGTTGGCCTGTGAACGATCGGTGGTTCTAACCGGATGCTCACCCGTGCATTAAATACTGCTTGGAGGGGCACTTCCGGTCTACCCCCACCAGTAATAGCTGGATAGATAATATGACCTAACTATGACCTAAGTTGTTGGTGCGACTTTAAACACAAACCACAAACACACCATGGATAAAACCGACGTGGTCATAGTACCGTATACATTTACTAGTAACGCAATTTGAACAACTCAATATATAAAGATCAAACCCGTTTTGCAGTTGCCAGATTAATACACACATTAGAAGGGTTGAAATTCCATACACGACGACAACAATATACCTTACCTCATACATGAAGTCGTGATAGTTCAGTGGTAGCCCGTTCGCTTCATGTGTTCGAGCCCCATTGGAGCCGTTACGATTGTGCCCTTAGGCAAGGCATTTAAATTCCACATGCCTCTTCTCTCCATCGTGGCGATGGATTCCACCAGGAATGAGGTCTCGAGAGAGATTAATATAAATTATAAAAACTTGTTTCGCAATCGAGCTAAAATAAATTCACATAAACTTCATACAGCATGAAAACACCATTGCTATTCTACCTGGTACGGTTCATCTTGTTTATCTATGAATATTTCTCCCCTGTGCCAGCTGTCACCCTGGTTACCTTCCTTTACAAACAAAGGTTGAATGCCGTCATCGTCAATGAACTGGGATTGGTCCAGAACGAACACCTCCAGAGAGCCCACGTCTGCGATATAGCAAAAGATAATCAGAACATACGCAATTACAACAGTGACAGGCTTGAAAATAAAAACAATCAAACAATCTGTTTTATTTCATCAACCGAAATATATATATATATATATTTGAATGTGTGTGTGTTTTACGTTTATTTATCGTCGCTACCGGTTGCCCATATGAGCGACGCCTCCTGAAGAGATTAGTAATTTTAGATTTTGGAGGATAGTGCAATGATACAGAGAGAGACCCATTCCAGAGTATCCTCTGGTTCTTTTACGTGCACGGTGTACAACACCGACACGAGACGTCGGTTTAATATTTGAACTTGTGATTGTGCTCTTTTGTAAAGTTCCATGTCACTGCCTGTTGTTACGTAATTGCTACAAACATGTATAATATTTTATGTAATAAACTTATTGTATTGTATTGTATTGTATTGTATATACTAGAGGACATAGAAAACGCACACTTCGGATAAGTGTGTTTTACATGAAAAACAATTACTATATAAATACATAGTTTTAAACATTTTGGAATATTTTAGTTGTTCAGTTTGTGTTTTGTAATAAAGATGTGATATATCGTTGATGGAATCCTTCCTATTTCGTGTTCATGTAATAATAATCATATAGTGTAGGTGTACGTTTTCTATGTCCTCTAGTATATAAATACAATTATTTTAAAGAATATACTATGCGTTTTCGTTTGTTTTATAGAAGCCTTTACACACACAAAGATATTTTGAAGTTATACATGTAGATGTTCAAAAAATATTGTAATACTTTCTAAGAAGAATGTTATCGTGTACTTATGCTCACTATGAAAACAGCATAACCGTAAGTGTCTCCGCAACGAAATGCAATCACACACATTATAAATATAACACTGTGGAATTATTCATAGCACAGTGGTAGCACGTTCGCTTCAGGTGCGAAAGGCCCAGAGTTCGAGCCCCGCTGGAGCAGTTAGGCAAGGCATTTAAATTCCACGTTGCCTCTTCTCTTCTCCCTCGTGACGATGGATTCCATCAGGAATGAGGTTTCGAGAGTGATTAATATAAGTTGTAATAACTTGTTTCGCAATCGAGCTCAAATAAATGTGTATGGACTAAATATAAAATGTACGCAAACAAAAAATAAATCTGTCCGCCTCCGTGATCGGGTGGTGGTGACGGTCGCTGACTTGAATACCACTGTAACCTATCATCACGAATGGTCACAGGTTCGAGTCCCGCTCAGACCGTGTCTCTTTATATGAAAAGATGGCAGTTTGCCCAAAGGTGTTGTTAGATAAACTGCCCGTCGCTCAAATGGGAAATCGGTAGCGACGTTAAATTAACTTAAATATAAACCGTCCCCGTGGCCTAGTCGTTAAGGCGCCCGCCTACGGAGCGACAGGTCGAAGGTTAGTTACCGATTGCCTACAAGCCTGGCACCTGGCATTCAAGCATAGGATTCGGGAAGTACTGATGTTCATAAAAAAGGTGTCTCATAAGTCAGAAATGGCTGGTCCTTTAAATACAATACAATGCAATACACTATTTATTGCATTAAACATCAGCAGATGCTTATAGCATCACATATATACACAGTTTAGAAGCATGAAATATAACAGTATAATAGCAATGTAAGGAATGATGGTAATGATCTATTGATTTCTTGTGTGATTTGCATAATAAATATACTTAGCAAGGTTTAAGATCTGTGTTTGTGACTGACAAGTCATTAAAGATAAGAATGTATGCATGTTAGGCCAAGAACAAAAATAACGTTTTAAATATTTTCTTCTTAAATCTTTAAATTTCGGACAGACTAAAAGGAAATGAAATTCATTTTCTATCATGTTGGTATTACAGTTATTACAAATTCGTAAATTTCTACTTAAATTTGAGTATCTTTCCTTTTCAATTGCTAGGTCATGTGATGATGTTCTAAATTTAGATAAGGCTATACTAAGCAAACACTTTAGTTTTTTATAAAAACAATCTTTCTGACTATGGAATGGGAACCTATAAAATACTAGCGTCAATTTGAACATAAGCACGAATTCCATTTAGAACTGTAATATAAAATCGATGTGGTTACGGGCTAATTTCCCAACTCAGCGATTCAATTTCAACGTCATATCAAATATCGTATTATTCTTGACAGACAGTTATTACCGAAGAAAACACGATATTACAAAAAGAACAAACTTGTGATTATAATTAACTATGTTTAGTAGTGACAGGAACATGTGTGCGTGTTTTACGTTTATTTATCGTCGCTACCGGTCGCCCATATGAACGACGCCTCCTGAAGAGATTAGTTATTTTAGATTTGTGAGGATAGTGCAATGATACAGAAAGAGACCCATTCCAGAGTCGCCTCTGGTTCGTTTACGTGTACACGGTGTACAGTACCGACATGATACCTCGGTTTAACGTCCCATCTGAAAGACTGTTAATTTTATTAGGGTCAAACGGGGGATCGAACCTGCGATCCCTGGATTACCAGTCCAGCGTGTTACCACTGGACAACAGACCCGTCTGTAGACAGGAACAGGTTTGTATATTTCGCCTTAAATATAATGATATAAGAAATACACATTTACCTAGATATTGTTTTTCATGGCCAACCATTAATAAGTTTTAGAACACTCATGAATTCAACACCAAAAATAAAAGAAATGATATTAATTAAATAAATGAATGTTACTACTTGTATAATAATGATTTGTGAGAAACTGAATACCAATTATATTGTTAAACAACACTTTATTTCGTAAATGTTATTGCTATGCTTACTGATACATTATATATATTATGCTTTTTCTGCAAACTTTGAATGTAACCGCCAATCATGTTTCTTGGCGATGTACATGTTCATGTCTATGCCTAAAAACGTTGACTTGACTTGACTTAAAATGAAACCTGAGTTAGTATTTGTTTCAGATTCTGTCCACGGATTCGAGTAAGTAAATAGATGGATGTAAAATTGACACGATTGATTATTGAATACTTCCTGCGTGGGAGTAGTATTTCGAGTAGTAAGCTATGCATGTATTGTTAGATACAACTATGGTCGGACAGCCAATTAACATTAACCACATTTCGTGATCGAACTTACGTCCTGCTTCATCGGGTCCGAGTATATGGTACCAGAAGTCAAAACACATTGGACTCATATCCGCTGTATATGTTGGAGAAATTAAATTAGTTTGATGACCTGTCATTGTTGGATTCGACGTCTCGAAGAACAGGTAATGTCCTGAAACAATGATTTTAGAAACATGAAATAGGCACCACATATCAACGGTGAAAGCCAGTAAAGTGCTGAAGTCAAAATCAATTACTGAAATAGACATTAATAGAGGACAATGACAACTACGCATGCGCCACGCAATTTCGTAACAAGTCCAAAACGGTGACACAGTGTAATTTACATCAATTGTGAGAATTGATCACATGACGTACCCGAAAACATACTGCATAGTATTGTAAAGTTGGATATTTGATTTTTAAGTTTCATGTTCTTTTTCATATATATTCATGTGTACACTTGTCTCATACATGTTATCTACAGGCGGTACTACAACAAATGACCATACTACAGTCTACATCCGTTATGTCAAATTCCGTCGGAGCGAACAAAATACTTGAACATAACTGAAGTTTGACTTAACGAAATTCGATATAAACGGAGCTAGTTATATGTAAATGTAAATGTGTCTGAAACGGGACTTTGATCTAACTTCGAGATAACCGGAGAATTCGACATAACCGACTTTGACATAGCGGATGTAGACTGTATATTACATGTAAGCAGGCTATCCCCGTATAAGTCTATATTACATGTTACATAGCTATATACTTGCATTGCATGTTGATACACTTTAAAATATGGATACATCTTCAGTAGATTTGTGCACGACAATAAGTGAATGTAAAATTTCTGAGTAATTTCTGCGGACGAATACTAGATCTATATGTGGCAGTACATATCGGATCAGTGATCCAGTAGTCAATTCTACACTCATAATATAGCGACACATGATCCCCAATATACCATACCAAAACAACAAATATCGTGTGTGTTTTACGTTTATGTATCGTCGCTACCGGTTGCCCATATGAGCGACGCCTCCTGAAGAGATTAGTTATTTTAGATTGTTGGAGGATAGTGCAATGATACAGGCATAGACCCATTCCAGAGTCTCCTCTGGTTCTTTTGCGTGCACGGTATACAGTACCGACACGATACCTCGGTTTAACGTCCCATCTGAAAGACTGTTAATTTTATTATGGTCAGACGGTGGATCGAACCTGCGATCCCTGGATTACCAGTCCAGCGTGTTACCACTGGACTACAGATCCGTCTGTACACCACACATATGGTAGTATTTCGAGTGAGATTATATAACCACGATCACGTGATGGTGTCTTTCATTCTTACTCGTTATTTTGTATTATTGTTATTTGTTCGAAATTTAAAACACTGTCGTGTCGTGACGTAATACCTTTGTATTTGCAGTCCATTATTATTAATATTGGACTGCTGTCAAAAGGCTAGAGTATTATATTAAATCCTTCCGTAAATGTACGAAGTTAACAATTTTAATAAATAGGATCTTGCTATATAAGTGTGTGTTTTAAGTAAGATATAAGCATCAAATTGAACCAATATGTAAAATATTGGTACTGTGTACATATTGGCTCGTTTTCAGCTTATGTCCTATACATAAACATGTTTAAACGTATGTGGTATGTGACGTCCGTCTCCAAAGCAAATAATGGATATACAATAAGTATAAATTATATACACTATATACAATAAGCATAAATTATATACACTATATACAACAAGTATAAATTATATACAATATATACAATAAGTATAAATTATATACACTATATACAATAAGTATAAATTATATACACTATATACAATAAGCATAAATTATATACACTATATACAACAAGTATAAATTATATACAATATATACAATAAGTATAAATTATATACACTATATACAATAAGTATAAATTATATACACTATATACAATAAGCATAAATTATATACACTATATACAACAAGTATAAATTATATACAATATATACAATAAGTATAAATTATATACACTATATACAATAAGTATAAATTATATACAATAAGATATATATACAATAAGTATAAATTATATACACTATATACAATAAGTATAAATTATATACAATATATACAATAAGTATAAATTATATACACTATATACAACAAGTATAAATTATATACAATGGGTATAAATTATATATAATATAAGAATAAATTATATACAATATATACAATAAGAATAAAATATATACAATATATACAATAAGAATACATTATATACAATATATACAACAAGTATAAATTATATACAATAAGAATAAATTATATACAATATATACAATAAGAATAAATTATATACACTATATACAACAAGTATAAATTATATACAATAAGAATAAAGTAGATACAACAAGTATAAATTATATACAATAAGAATAAATTATATACAATAAGAATAAATGAACATAAATCACGATGAAACATTCAATATATATTACCGCTCCTAGTGTCTCCGTACGTATGATCGTGCTTAGGTCCAGTATTTCCGGTCTGTGTGGGCCCCATATTTCTGGTCCAGTCTTGATCATCCATATCATCTTGTACCCAACCACACAGGTCTTGCTCGAAGTCACATTCGGTCAACTCGTGTGGCGCTGGAGTAAACAAGTCATGGGGAGCATATCGCTAATTAAAACACCATTGTGACGTCATACCTTTGTACTTGCAGTCCATTATTATTAATATATGTCAACAATTATGTCAAAAGTATTATATTAAATCCTACGCGTACATGTAGGAATTTAACAATTTTAATTAGTAGGATCGTGTTATATAAATGTGTGTTTTAAGTAAGATATAAACCTCAAATGGATCCAATATGTAAAGTAGTGGTATTGTCACCGGCACTACGCGCTTCATAGCCTGGATTCCAGTCTGTCGATTTTTTACTTTTTAACTTCTGGCAAAATGACATATGATCAGAAACTCAATACGGCCCAATTAATAGTCTCGGTGTTAAACTATATTTATTTCACTGACCAGGCAAAATATATCGACGCCTGTTCCCAGGCTACAATGGTGTAGTCCTATTGTTCCCACTTATATAAAATTAGGTAAATACGGGTGTGGGAATAAGAGGATTTGTGTTGCAGTGTGTTCCCAGGCTACGCGCTTCACACAGTCCAATCGTTTACATATTGGATCGTTTTCGGCTTATATCCTATATATAATGTATCCCGTACACTATCAAAAATACATTACTGTTCAAATCCCTGGCACACATTTCTAAGAAGATTGTCATCAGACAATTGTACGCATTATAAAACCCAAGTTTCTCAGTAAACAAATAAAATCAAAGATATTTAAATATATTCGAAAATAATAAAATCTTGTTAATCTATCTATCCTAATCGTAATACATTTACACTGGCTGTTGAAGCAATTGCCTCTTTTTCTGAACGAATGGGAATTTATGTGATAAGAACTACTGCTATGTATTTGTATTATAGGTATTAAAATTGTCCAATTTTTCAGGGAACTAGTTCCAAGCTTTCACTGGTGTGCGCATACAGGCATGAGCTGGAATCCAGAAATGGCCAGGTCAATCTATTTACGCAGTTGAAATTCTGCAATAATAATTGGTTCCCATATGATTCGCGGATGTTCCAGCAGGGATGTGGTATATACTGTTATGCTGGACAGGGTTTCATGTTATTATCATTACTAAAGCATGCACTTTATAATTTATATACAGTCACGCAATACACTATCCGAGTGTGTAGTATGCAGAGTAAATGTTCAATCGTCCATCTATTACATATTTATATGTAATATATTTTCTAAAGGTCCGGAGTTCAAGCCCTGCTGGAGTCGTTACGATTGTGCCCTGAGGCAAGGCATTTCAATTCCACATTGCCTCTTCTCTCTCCTTCATGGTGGTGGATTCCATCAGGAATAATGTACTTATGCTCACTATGAAACCAACATAACCGTAAGTGTCTCCGCAACGAAATGCAATCACACACATTATAAATATAACACTGTGGAATTATTCATAGCACAGTGGTAGCACGTTCGCTTCAGGTGCGAACGGTCCGGAGTTCGAGCCCCACTGGAGCCGTTAGGCAAGGCATTTAAATTCCACGTTGCCTCTTCTCTCTCCCTCGTGACGATGGATTCCATCAGGAATGAGGTATCGAGAGTGATTAATACAAGTTGTAAGAACTTGTTTCGCAAAGAGTTTTTCTTGTCATCATTTATATCAATCTTACCGGCACACCTAGGTAGAGGAGAGCTCCAGTCCTTTCCATTACAATGTGCTTGCGCCTCGCCTATCAATAGATAGTTCTCCAAACACGAGAATTGCACAACGGCACCGTTTACTACGTTCATGTCAAGGTTTGCAACCAGACTAGGGTCTAATGGTACACAGCCAGTTTCTGTATAAAATACAATAACATTATATGCACTGATATTGGTTTTTCGTGTGCAGTCTGATGGTTGATAAGTATGAGTTTCATTGAAGGTATCTATTGTCAATATACGGCGTATATGCATATGTGTATTAACGTGTAAACATGTAAAACTATGAGGCATTTGTCGGAACCTATAAATCTATTAATGTGAATGTATGTAAAACATATGGGGGAAAGGCATGTGTCGGAACCTTAAATGTACCGTCTCCGTGGCCTAGCGGTTAAGGCGTCCGCCTACTAAGTGGGAAGTGGAAGGTTCGAATCTCGCCAGGGATCCGTTCTGATATGGCCGGTTGGTGAGCCGCCAGCTAGTTGAATAATGGCTACCGATTGCCTACCAGCCGCCTGGCATACAAGCATATGATTCGGGAAGCACTGATGTTTATAAAAAGAGGTGTCTTATAAGTCAGAAATGGCTGGCCCTTTAAATAGGGGTGACACTATGATAAACAAAACACTTTACACTTTACTTTTTGTACAAACGTGTATGAACGCTTGTAGAAATATGGCACATATGCATATCAATTGCTTGATGTTATCCATCACTATATATGACATTCCACCGGGTGGCATAGAGGACTAAGGGTGGGCACGCCGTTAATTAAACATTCTAGTATGCTGATAATGCAGTTATTACTGGCTATAACCGGTTATATGGCGATGGCATCATACTCATACATTTACGATTGGAACATCAATATTAGTCCGCCGACGTGGTCGAATACTTAAGGTCGCTGACCATGCACACCACTGTAACCTATCACCTATGGTCACGGGTTCGAGCTCCGCTTAGACCGTATCTCTTTATATGAAAATGTGGACAGAGGTTGATGCACCAAGTACTAATATGGGCAACCGGTAGCGACGATAAATAAAAAATAACCGAAATAGTAACTGAAGGTCATCCATTAACTGATTACGAATCGATTTTTCACTTCAAGAATAATTAGCCTAGTGAATTCTGACAGGAGCAGTGTTATTGCTGCGTTGACAGTGTTATTGCTGTGCGTGCAGTGCGCGCGGACAGTGTTATTACTGCGCCAGTAGTGTTATTGCTGCGTGGACAGTGTTATTGCTGCGTAGACTGTGTTATTGCTGCGTGTACAGTGTTATTGCTGCGTGGACAGTGTTATTGCTGCATGGACAGTGTTATTGCTGCGTGGAGAGTGTTATTGATGCATGGACAGTGTTATTGATGCGTGGACAGTGTTATTGCTGCGTGGACAGTGTTATTTATGCGTGGACAGTGTTATTATTACTGCGTGGACAGTGTTATTGCTGCGCCAGTAGTATTATTGCTGCGTGGACAGTGTTATTGCTGCGTGGACAGTGTTATTGCTGCGTGTACAGTGTTATTGCTGCATGGACAGTGTTATTGCTGCGTGTACAGTGTTATTGCTGCGTGGACAGTGTTATTGCTGCGTGGACAGTGTTATTGCTGCGTGCACAGTGTTATTGCTGCGTGGACAGTGTTATTGCTGCGTGGACAGTGTTATTGCTGCGTGTACAGTGTTATTGCTGCGTGGACAGTGTTATTGCTGCGTGGACAGTGTTATTGCTGCGCCAGTAGTGTTATTGCTGCGTGGACAGTGTTATTGCTGCGTGGACAGTGTTATTGCTGCGTGGACAGTGTTATTGCTGCGTGTACAGTGTTATTGCTGCGTGGACAGTGTTATTGCTGCGTGGACAGTGTTATTGCTGCGTGGACAGTGTTATTGCTGCGTGGACAGTGTTATTGCTGCGTGGACAGTGTTATTGCTGCGTGGACAGTGTTATTGCTGCGTGGACAGTGTTATTGCTGCGTGGACAGTGTTATTGCTGCGTGGACAGTGTTATTGCTGCGCCAGTAGTGTTATTGCTGCGTGGACAGTGTTATTGCTGCGTGGACAGTGTTATTGCTGCGTGGACAGTGTTATTGCTGCGTGTACAGTGTTATTGCTGCGTGGACAGTGTTATTGCTGCGTGTACAGTGTTATTGCTGCGTGGACAGTGTTATTGCTGCGTGGACAGTGTTATTGCTGCGTGGACAGTGTTATTGCTGCGTGGACAGTGTTATTGCTGCGTGGACAGTGTTATTGCTGCGTGGACAGTGTTATTGCTGCGTGGACAGTGTTATTGCTGCGTGGACAGTGTTATTGCTGCGTGGACAGTGTTATTGCTGCGTGGACAGTGTTATTGCTGCGTGGACAGTGTTATTGCTGCGTGGACAGTGTTATTGCTGCGTGGACAGTGTTATTGCTGCGTGGACAGTGTTATTGCTGCGTGGACAGTGTTATTGCTGCGTGGACAGTGTTATTGCTGCGTGGACAGTGTTATTGCTGCGCCAGTAGTGTTATTGCTGCGTGGACAGTGTTATTGCTGCGTGGACAGTGTTATTGCTGCGTGGACAGTGTTATTGCTGCGTGGACAGTGTTATTGCTGCGTGGACAGTGTTATTGCTGCGTGTACAGTGTTATTGCTGCGTGGACAGTGTTATTGCTGCGTGGACAGTGTTATTGCTGCGTGGACAGTGTTATTGCTGCGTGGACAGTGTTATTGCTGCGTGGACAGTGTTATTGCTGCGTGGACAGTGTTATTGCTGCGTGGACAGTGTTATTGCTGCGTGGACAGTGTTATTGCTGCGTGGACAGTGTTATTGCTGCGTGGACAGTGTTATTGCTGCGTGTACAGTGTTATTGCTGCGTGGACAGTGTTATTGCTGCGTGGACAGTGTTATTGCTGCGTGTACAGTGTTATTGCTGCGTGGACAGTGTTATTGCTGCGTGGACAGTGTTATTGCTGCGTGGACAGTGTTATTGCTGCGTGGACAGTGTTATTGCTGCGTGGACAGTGTTATTGCTGCGTGGACAGTGTTATTGCTGCGTGGACAGTGTTATTGCTGCGTGGACAGTGTTATTGCTGCGTGTACAGTGTTATTGCTGCGTGGACAGTGTTATTGCTGCGTGGACAGTGTTATTGCTGCGTCAGTGTTATTGCTGCGTGGACAGTGTTATTGCTGCGTGGACAGTGCTATTGCTGCGTGTACAGTGTTATTGCTGCGTGGACAGTGTTATTGCTGCGTGGACAGTGTTATTGCTGCGTAGACAGTGTTATTGCTGCGCCAGTTGTGTTATTGCTGCGTGGACAGTGTTATTGCTGCGTGGACAGTGTTATTGCTGCGTGTACAGTGTTATTGCTGCGTGGACAGTGTTATTGCTGCGTGGACAGTGTTATTGCTGCGTGGACAGTGTTATTGCTGCGTGGACATTGTTATTGCTGCGTGGACAGTGTTATTGCTGCGTGGACAGTGTTATTGCTGCGTGGACAGTGTTATTGCTGCGTGGACATTGTTATTGCTGCGTGTACAGTGTTATTGCTGCGTGGACAGTGTTATTGCTGCGTGGACAGTGTTATTGCTGCGTGGACAGTGTTATTGCTGCGTGGACAGTGTTATTGCTGCGTGGACAGTGTTATTGCTGCGTGGACAGTGTTATTGCTGCGTGGACAGTGTTATTGCTGCGTGGACAGTGTTATTGCTGCGTGGACAGTGTTATTGCTGCGTGGACAGTGTTATTGCTGTGTGGACAGTGTTATTGCTGCGTGGACAGTGTTATTGCTGCGTGGACAGTGTTATTGCTGCGTGGACAGTGTTATTGCTGCGTGGACAGTGTTATTGCTGCGTGGACAGTGTTATTGCTGCGTGTACAGTGTTATTGCTGCGTGGACAGTGTTATTACTGCGTGCACAGTGTTATTGCTGCGCCAGTAGTATTATTGCTGCGTGGACAGTGTTATTGCTGCGTGGACAGTGTTATTGCTGCGTGGACAGTGTTATTGCTGCATGTACAGTGTTATTGCTGCGTGGACAGTGTTATTGCTGCGTGTACAGTGTTATTGCTGCGTGTACAGTGTTATTGCTGCGTGGACAGTGTTATTGCTGCGTGGACAGTGTTATTGCTGCGTGGACAGTGTTATTGCTGCGTGGACAGTGTTATTGCTGCGTGGACAGTGTTATTGCTGCGTGGACAGTGTTATTTGCGTGGACAGTGTTATTGCTGCGTGGACAGTGTTATTGCTGCTGTACAGTGTTATTGCTGCGTGGACAGTGTTATTGCTGTGTGGACAGTGTTATTGCTGCGTGGACAGTGCTATTGCTGCGTGTACAGTGTTATTGCTGCGTGTACAGTGTTATTGCTGCGTGGACAGTGTTATTGCTGCGTGGACAGTGTTATTGCTGCGTGTACAGTGTTATTGCTGCGTGGACAGTGTTATTGCTGCGTGGACAGTGTTATTTGTGCGTGGACAGTGCTATTTCTGCGTGGACAGTGTTATTGCTGCATGTACAGTGTTATTGCTGCGTGGACAGTGTTATTGCTGTGTGGACAGTGTTATTACTAAGTGGACAGTGTTATTGCTGTGTGTACAGTGTTATTGCTGCGTGGACAGTGTTATTGCTGCGTGGACAGTGATATTGCTGCGTGGACAGTGTTATTGCTGCGTGGACAGTGTTATTGCTGCGTGGACAGTGCTATTGCTGCGTGTACAGTGTTATTGCTGCGTGGACAGTGTTATTGCTGCGTGGACAGTGTTATTGCTGCGTAGAGAGTGTTATTGCTGCGCCAGTTGTGTTATTGCTGCGTGGACAGTGTTATTGCTGCGTGGACAGTGTTATTGCTGCGTGGACAGTGTTATTGCTGCGTGTACAGTGTTATTGCTGCGTGGACAGAGTTATTGCTGCGTAGACAGTGTTATTGCTGTGTGGATAGTGTTATTGCTGCGTGGACAGTGTTATTGCTGCGGGGACATTGTTATTGCTGCATAGACAGTGTTATTGCTGCGGGGACATTGTTATTGCTGCATGGACAGTGTTATTGCTGCGTGGACAGTGCTATTGCTGCGTGGATAGTGTTATTGCTGCGTGGACAGTGTTATTGCTGCGGGGACATCGTTATTTCTGCGTGGACAGTGTTATTTCTGCGTGGACAGTGCTATTGCTGCGTGGACAGTGTTATTGCTGCGTGGACATTGTTATTGCTGCGTGTACAGTGTTATTGCTGCGTGTACAGTGTTATTGCTGCGTGTACAGTGTTATTGCTGCGTGTACAGTGTTATTGCTGCATGGACAGTGTTATTGCTGCGTGGACAGTGTTATTGCTGCGTGGACAGTGTTATTGCTGCGTGGACAGTGTTATTGCTGCGTGGACAGTGTTATTGCTGCGTGTACAGTGTTATTGCTGCGTGGACAGTGTTATTGCTGCGTGGACAGTGTTATTGCTGCGTGGACAGTGTTATTGCTGCGTGTACAGTGTTATTGCTGCATGGACAGAGTTATTGCTGCGTGGACAGTGTTATTGCTGCGTGGACAGAGTTATTACTGCGTGGACAGTGTTATTGCTGCGCCAGTTGTGTTATTGCTGCGTGGACAGTGTTATTGCTGCGCCAGTGTGTTATTGCTGCGTGGACAGTGTTATTGCTGCGTGGACAGTGTTATTGCTGCGTGTACAGTGTTATTGCTGCGTGAGAGTGTTATTGCTGCGTGGACAGTGTTATTGCTGCGTGGACAGTGTTATTGCTGCGTGGACAGTGTTATTGCTGCAGTGTACAGTGTTATTGCTGCGTGGACAGTGTTATTGCTGCGTGGACAGTGTTATTGCTGCGTGTACAGTGTTATTGCTGCGTGGACAGTGTTATTGCTGCGTGGACAGTGTTATTGCTGCGTGGACAGTGTTATTGCTGCGTGGACAGTGTTATTGCTGCGTGGACAGTGTTAGTGTGTGTGGACAGTGTTATTGCTGCGTGGACAGTTATTGCTGCGTGGACAGTGTTATTGCTGCGTGGACAGTGTTATTGCTGCGTGGACAGTGTTATTGCTGCGTGGACAGTGTTATTGCTGCGTGGACAGTGTTATTGCTGCGTGGACAGTGTTATTGCTGCGTGGACAGTGTTATTGCTGCG
>CM026402.1:29912895-29987574 GCA_014843695.1 Archivesica marissinica | reverse complement strand
TATAAATTTGACCTCTAAGGCAAGTGCACGTGTTTCTAAAAGGTTATAAATTTGACCTCTAAGGCAAGTGCACGGGTTTCTAAAAGGTTATAAATTTGACCTCTAAGGCAAGTGCACGGGTTTCTAAAAGGTTATAAATTTGACCTCTACGGCAAGTGCACGGATTTCTAAAAGGTTATAAATTTGACCTCTAAGGTAAGTGCACGGGTTTCTAAAAGGTTATAAATTTGACCTCTAAGGCAAGTGCACGGGTTTCTAAAAGGTCATACATTTGACCTCTAAGGCAAGTGCACGGGCTTCTAAAAGGTCATAAATTTGACCTCTAAGGCAAGTGCACGGGTTTCTAAAATGACATAAATTTGACCTCTAAGGCAAGTGCACGGGTTTCTAAAAGGCTATAAATTTGACCTCTAAGGCAAGTGCACGGGTTTCTAAAAGGCTATAAATTTGACCTCTAAGGCAAGTGCACGGGCTTCTAAAATGATATAAATTGACCTCTAAGGCAAGTGCACGGGTTTCTAAAAGGCTATAAATTTGACCTCTAAGGCAAGTGCACGGGTTTCTAAAAGGCTATAAATTTGACCTCTAAGGCAAGTGCACGGGTTTCTAAAAGGTTATAAATTTGACCTCTAAGGCATTGCACGTGTTTCTAAAAGGTTATAAATTTGACCTCTAAGGCAAGTGCACGGGTTTCTAAAAGGCTATAAATTTGACCTCTAAGGCAAGTGCACGGGTTCTAAAAGGTTATAAATTGACCTCTAAGGCAAGTGCACGGATTTCTAAAAGGTTATAAATTTGACCTCTAAGGCAAGTGCACGGGTTTCTAAAAGGTCATACATTTGACCTCTAAGGCAAGTGCACGGGCTTCTAAAAGGTTATAAATTTGACCTCTAAGGCAAGTGCACGGGTTTCTAAAAGGTCATAAATTTGACCTCTGAGGCAAGTGCACGGGTTTCTAAGGGTTATAAATTTGACCTCTAAGGCAAGTGCACGGGTTTCTAAAAGGTTATAAATTTGACCTCTAAGGCAAGTGCACGTGTTTCTAAAAGGTTATAAATTTGACCTCTAAGGCAAGTGCACGGGTTTCTAAAAGGTTATAAATTTGACCTCTAAGGCAAGTGCACGGGTTTCTAAAAGGTTATAAATTTGACCTCTACGGCAAGTGCACGGATTTCTAAAAGGTTATAAATTTGACCTCTAAGGTAAGTGCACGGGTTTCTAAAAGGTTATAAATTTGACCTCTAAGGCAAGTGCACGGGTTTCTAAAAGGTCATACATTTGACCTCTAAGGCAAGTGCACGGGCTTCTAAAAGGTCATAAATTTGACCTCTAAGGCAAGTGCACGGGTTTCTAAAAGGTCATAAATTTGACCTCTAAGGCAAGTGCACGGGTTTCTAAAAGGTTATAAATTTGACCTCTAAGGCAAGTGCACGGGTTTCTAAAAGGTTATAAATTTGACCTCTAAGGCAAGTGCGCGGGTTTCTAAAAGGTTATAAATTTGACCTCTAAGGCAAGTTCACGGGTTTCTAATAGGTTATAAATTTGACCTCTAAGGCAAGTGCACGGGTTTCTAAAAGGTTATAAATTTGACCTCTAAGGCAGTGCACGGGTTCTTTTTGGTGTCGGTATATGTAGCTTAAATGTAACATAATGGGGTTATATGTTGATTGATTATGTGAATTATTTAACTCCTAATAATGCTTTATAAAAGACAATTATACATGGAATTGTACTGACTGTTTATGTTGGCAGAGAAGCAAGTATATTTGGCAGAGAAACAAGTCAAACAACGTATATTTGGCAGAGAAACAACGTATATTTGGCAGAGAAACAAAGTATATTTGGCAGAGAAACAAGGTATATTTGGCAGAGAAACAAAGTATATTTGGCAGAGAAACAACGTATATTTGGCAGAGAAACAAAGTATATTTGGCAGAGAAACAAAGTATATTTGGCAGAGAAACAACGTATATTTGGCAGAGAAACAAAGTATAGTTGGCAGGGAAGCAAGTATATTTGGCAGAGAAACAACGTATATTTGGCAGAGAAACAAAGTATATTTGGCAGGGAAGCAAAGTATATTTGGCAGAGAAACAAAGTATATTTGGCAGAGAAACAAAGTATATTTGGCAGAGAAACAAAGTATATTTGGCAGAGAAACAAAGTATATTTGGCAGGGAAGCAAGTATATTTGGCAGAGAAACAAAGTATATTTGGCAGGGAAGCAAGTATATTTGGCAGGGAAGCAAGTATATTTGGCAGAGAAACAAGTATATTTGGCAGAGAAACAAGTATATTTGGCAGAGAAACAAGTATATTTGGCAGGGAAACAAGTATATTTGGCAGGGAAGCAAGTATATTTGGCAGGGAAGCAAGTATATTTGGCAGGGAAGCAAGTATATTTGGCAGGGAAGCAAGTATATTTGGCAGGGAAGCAAGTATATTTGGCAGGGAAGCAAGTATATTTGGCAGGGAAGCAAGTATATTTGGCAGGGAAGCAAGTATATTTGGCAGGGAAGCAAGTATATTTGGCAGGGAAGCAAGTATATTTGGCAGGGAAGCAAGTATATTTGGCAGGGAAGCAAGTATATTTGGCAGGAAGCAAGTATATTGGCAGGGAAGCAAGTATATTTGGCAGAGAAACAAGTATATTTGGCAGGGAAGCAAGTATATTTGGCAGGAAGCAAGTATATTGGCAGGGAAGCAAGTATATTTGGCAGGGAAGCAGTATATTGGCAGGGAAGCAAGTATATTTGGCAAACAAGTATATTTGGCAGGGAAGCAGTATATTTGGCAGGGAAGCAAGTATATTTGGCAGGGAAGCAAGTAAATTGGCAGGGAAGCAAGTATATTTGGCAGGAAGCAAGTATATTTGGCAGGGAAGCAAGTATATTGGCAGGGAAGCAAGTATATTTGGCAGGGAAGCAAGTATATTTGGCAGGGAAGCACGTATTTTGGCAGGGAAGCAAGTATATTTGGCAGGGAAGCAAGTATATTGGCAGGGAAACAAATATTTGGCAGGGAAGCAAGTATATTGGCAGGGAAGCACGTATATTTGGCAGGGAAGCACGTATATTTGGCAGGGAAGCACGTATATTTGGCAGGGAAGCACGTATATTTGGCAGGGAAGCAAGTATATTTGGCAGGGAAGCAAGTATATTTGGCAGGGAAGCACGTATATTTGGCAGGGAAGCACGTATATTTGGCAGGGAAGCACGTATATTTGGCAGGGAAACACGTATATTTGGCAGGGAAACACGTGTATTTGGCAGGGAAGCAAATATATTTGGCAGGGAAACAAGTATATTTGGCAGGGAAGCACGTATATTTGGCAGGGAAGCACGTATATTTGGCAGGGAAGCAAGTATATTTGGCAGGGAAACAAGTATATTTGGCAAGGAATCACGTATATTTGGCAGGGAAGCAAGTATATTTGGCAGGGAAGCAAGTATATTTGTCAGGGAAGCAAGTATATTTGGCAGGGAAGCAAGTATATTTGGACATCCCTTACATGTATGTCAGCATCTGATTGGTTTCCCCACACACATGTGATATTACATCAACATACGGATCTGTAGTCCAGTGGTAACACGCTGGACTGGTAATCCAGGGATCGTAGGTTCGATCCCCCGTCTGACCCTATTATAATTAACAGTCTTTCAGATGGGACGTAACACCGAGGTCTCGTGTCGGTGCTTTACACCGTGCACGTAAAAGAACCAGAGGAGATTCTGTAATGGGTCTCTGTCTGTATCGTGCACTCTCCTCCAAAATCTAAAATTACTAATCTCTTCAGGCGTCGCTCATATGGGTAACCGGTAGCGACGATAAATAAACGTAAAACACACACGATATTACATCAGAAATGTACCCAATGTTTAATGTTAAAATCTGTCGGTTTGCAAGTTTTATAAGGTTAACTTGTTTATTTCATGTACAAGCAGGTGTTTCACAAACACAATATAGCCGAATTGATATATTGAGTGACAGTTATACAAAACATGTTTACTGGAATATCTGTAGCTTGACATTTCACGAAACACATGTCCAAGCTTGCTTCTCTATACAAGATGAGGTCAATTAGATTAGATTGGATGACTTGGATTTGAACTAGAGAGAATGCATCGTATGGTGCGTATGTATATATTAACAGTTTGATGTAAATAAATGACTTATGTTTCGAGGAAACTTGAATTTTACTGAGCACCAATACAAAATGTTATAAGATTACGGTACATAAACACATGTAGTCGATCAAATGCATGAAACACACCATTTATACATTGTAGACGATATAGATTGAGAAACAATCTTTTGTGAATCGTTTTCCATGTTGGATTACATATAAAAGGGTACACACATTTGTAACATTTACAAGACGGATCTGTAGTCCAGTGGTAACACGCTGGACTGGTAATCCAGGGATCGCAGGTTCGATCCCCCGTTTGACCCTAATAACATTAACAGTCTTTCAGATGGGACGTTAAACCGAGGTCTCGTGTCGATGCTTTACACCGTACACGTAAAAGAACCAGAGGAGACTCTGTCTGTATCATTGCACTATCCTCCAAAATCTAAAATGACTAATCTCTTCAGGAGGCGTCGCTCATATGGGCAACCGGTAGCGACGATAAATAAACGTAAAACACACACAATGTAACATTTACTGTTTGCTTATGATGTGTGGGTGTGATGTGATCGAACGCGTACATTAAATGATATCCAAACCCCATTAAATACTTCTACGCCACTTTTAACTTCGGGGATATAATAAAAATGATCCACTATGTAAAATAGTGGACTGTGTGAGGCGCGTAGCGCCGAATACAGTGCCAATGATTTACATATTGGATCTGTTTGAGGCTTATATCTTACTTAAAACACACGCTTATATAACAAGATATTACTATATATCTACGTCAACCTTTAAACAATCATAACCAGCATGCTCTGCTTAGTAAACGATCCTTCTCCTTGTTAAACAAATATAATCAACTAGACCATACACTAATCACCACTATTGTAACAAGATAACGTCACGGCAACAAGATAACGTCGCGACAACAAGATAACGCTGAGGACGTATATCTATATGCATCCCGGCTGACCGTCTCATGGCGAGTACGTCACATCAACAATATAACGTTGAGGACGTATATCTATATGCATCCCGACCCACCGTCTCATGGCGAGTACGTCGCGGCAACAAGATAACGTTGAGGACGTATATGTATAAGCATCACGACTGGCCGTCTCATGGCGAGTACGTCGCGGCAACAAGATAACGTCGAGGACGTATATCTATATGCATCCCGTCCCACCGTCTCATGGGGAGTACGTCGCGGCAACAAGATAACGTTGAGGACGTATATATATATATGCATCCCGTCCCACCGTCTCATGGTGAGTATGTCGCGGCAACAAGATAACGTTGAGGACGTATATTTAGAAGCACCCGACTGGCCGTCTCATGGCGAGTACGTCGCGGCAACAAGATAACGTTGAGAACGATATCTATATGCATCCCGGCTGACCGTCTCATGGCGAGTACGTCGCGGCAACAAGATAACGTTGAGAACGTATATCTATATGCATCCCGGCTGACCGTCTCATGGGGAGTACGTCGCGGCAACAAGATAACGTTGAGAACGTATATCTATATGCATCCCGGCCCACCGTCTCATGGCGAGTACGTCGCGGCAACAAGATAACGTTGAGGACGTATATCTATATGCATCCCGGCTGACCGTCTCATGGCGAGTACGTCGCGGCAACAAGATAACGTTGAGGACGTATATCTATATACATCCCGACCCACCGTCTCATGGCGAGTACGTCGCGGCAACAATATAACGTTGGGGACGTATATCTATATGCATCCCGGCTGACCGTCTCATGGCGGTACGTCGCGGCAACAAGATAACGTTGAGAACGTATATCTATATGCATCCCGGCCCACCGTCTCATGGTGAGTACGTCGCGGCAACAAGATAACGTTGAGGACGTATATCTATATGCATCCCGGCTGACCGTCTCATGGCGTATACCAATGCATCCATTTTTCGATTATCAAACCGGTACTCCGGGTTCCTCACACAATGAACACCTATATATATATATATGCTTTCCTCTGAGCCAAAGTGAGTGATTACAATAAGTCGTTGCAAAACTACTAAATCACAATAAGCAGAAATCACTATAATGATGTTATCTGTCTCTATTTTATTCACAGAATGAACAAATCAGCAAAATAACTATTATAATTATATTAATTATACAAAACATGTTCTTCATAAATCGTTGATACCTAGTTGATATGTATGTACAATAATATACGTTTTGTGTGCATACAATTCAAATACACATAATAATCACGTAATGTCTTTGGTCCGCATACATTTCAAATATGAACATGATAATAGATACATGTATAGAGCTATTGCACAGAGCTCTGTCTTTTGGACACACTATATATTCTCGGTGATGCTACATGTATATAACGATTAGCTTACCAACCGTGAATGTGAACTGTCCGTGAAAACTCGATTTTTAACGTTTATTTACGTTGCTACCCGTTGCCCATATGAGCGACGACTCCTGAAAAGACTATTTTAGATTTTGGAGGATACAGACAGAGGCCCATTCCAGATTTATCCTCTGGTTCATTTACGTGCACGATGTAAAGCACCGACACGAGACCTCGGTTTAAACTCCCATTTGAAAGATTGTTAATATTATTATGGTCAGATGGGGGATCGAACCAGCGATCCCTGGATTCGCAGTCCAACGTGTTAACCATTGGACTATACTGTACGAATTTCTAAAGACACACGAAGCCTTTGAACAACAGCAACACCAATATGTCACAATACGGCTTGTCACCATATACATACTAGAGGACATAGACAACGCACAATTCGAATGAGTGTGTTTTTACATGAAAAACAATAACTATATAAATACATAGTTTTAAACATTTGGAATATTTTGTTTTGTAATACATATGTGATATATATTTATGGAATCCTTCGTATTTCGTGTTCATGTAATAATAATCATATAATGTAGATGTGCGTTTTCAATGTCCTCTAGTATAGTTCCTTACTACGCCAATGCCCTATCGCGTCCGAATGCACGATAGTTTAATAATATTTTATTGCAAGTCAATAGTAGATATGTCATGCAAAAACAGATACAATATATAGTATGACTTTTATAATTGTATGGGCAACACGTTCTAATAACTTATACAACGGTCCACATGCACGGTCTGCGTTGTAATCCCGTTACATCCAACCAATGCACTTATAAATATATATATATAATATTGTCTCATGGCTTTGATTGCTGCATGGCTTTGATTTGCTGCATGGATGCAATTGTATAAATAGTATATATATATTGTGTATACCTACTGAATGGAATACATATGATTAAACATATATAATTAAAAATTATATAAATATAAAAATATTAAAAATATTAATTATGTTCGTAATATAACAATAAAATCGGTTATTGTTAATTCTAACACGACGCAGCTAATAACATACATACTTGTAGAGTAAAATCTACCTCGGGTTATTCTGCGACACACCTACCTTGAACTATGCGGCGCGCGCACCGTGTTTTGGCTATTTCATGTATACAATGCGTGTAAAGTTTTATGAATGAAAGTCAAGTGATGTTTGTAAATAATACCGTGGGAATTCGCGGAAGTGAGCTATTTTTAGAATCAGATAATCTCTTGTCCGTCTTGTTTTTCTGTTAAGTAACGTTTCAGTTACTATTCTGCACAGTTTTATTTAACAACATAAATACAATTATTGATCAGTTACAACTTGTGTTCATTTATGCACTAGATTGATATTTTCCATAAAAAATAACGTCATCACCCCTTACGCGGGAGGAAATTTCGAAAGCCAAATGCACGGCGTTTGAAGAAAATACTCCTTGATTCTCGTCTAAAATTATTAGAAGTAAGTCGTGTTAGAATCGAAATAATAAGTATCAACCGTGGTATATCGCAGAATAACCCTCGTTTGTCGTTCTTATGCGTAGACATATATCACTCAGGCCTTCGGCCTGCAGGCCTTCGGCCTTCAGAACTCGGGTTATTCTGCGATATACCACGGTTGATACTTATTATTTCTTAATTAATACTAAGCACCACCGGAGGCTACCGACTAGTTTATAATCCATACTGGTCCTATCTGCTTAAAACTAATCATGCTCAAGACTAAACTGTAGCAAAATATGTTCTTAGTTTAAACTTTATTTATTTTACAACGATTGCGAAGCAAGTTCTAACAACTTATATTAATCACTCTCGTTGGCGCGGATGAAAGCGTATATGTGGTCATTCGTGTTGGAGGAAACCGAAGTACCCGGAGAAAACCAACCTTTCCGATCTGGCGACCACCGTACCATCTCACATACTTCCCTGTCCGCGGATCGAAACCGGGTTGCAGTGGTGAGAAGCGAGCGCTCTAACCACTGCGCTAATCGGACATAAATATATATGTTCTTCCGTATTAAAAACTCACAATGCAAATAAGAATAAGTTATTCTATTAGAATAGAAAGCGAGCATTTCCGAACATTTCCAACTTCGGTAGTTTCCGGTTTAGTCATATGACGTTTTCATATGCGCGCCATTCTGTGCACGATCGTAAAGTCATTGTACCAACGTGAGTATTTTGATTTCAATCTATTGCTACGCAACAAATCAACCGCTCACAGCACTTTGATTAACTTAGATAACCGCTCACAGCACTCTTAGTGCTTTGATTAACTTAGATAACCGCTCACAGCACTATCAGTGCTTTGATTAACTTAGATAACCGCTCACAGCACTCTCAGCGCTTTGATTAACTTAGACAAGATCAACTATAACATGTAGATGACATATTTATGTACATACGAGGAAATTACATGTATCTACATACTAAATGATCTGACACAACAATATATACAAGCTTATATACTAGGAAATTACATGTATCTACATACTAAATGATCTGATACAACAATATATACAAGCTTCTATACTAGGAAATTACATGTATCTACATACTAAATGATCTGATACAACAATATATACAAGCTTCTATACTAGGAAATTACATGTATATACATATTAAATGATCTGATACAACAATATATACACGCTTATATACTAGGAAATTACATGTATATACATATTAAATGATCTGATACAACAATATATACAAGCTTATATACTAGGAAATTACATGTATCTACATACTAAATGATCTGATACAACAATATATACAAGCTTCCATACTAGGAAATTACATGTATCTACATACTAAATGATCTGATAAAATCATATATCCAAGTGATCTACTATTAATGATAGAATTTATATGTATCAAGACAAAATTAAAATATTGAAATATCAATAATTTTTAATAAGGGCCTAGCAGACGGTTATTTGCACGTTCAATGATTGCTTTGAATTGCATTAACCTATATTACATCAACACATGTGCATACACGAAAAGCATAAAGCAGATAATTACAAACACTTGCACAGGCGAAAGTTTTAAAGCAGCTTTACATCGTATGAAATAAAAGATATTTGAAAAATTCAATTTTTACGTATGGGTAGCAATGCTGCTACACATTCTAACATTATACTTTGTATGCTTATGTTCATTTGGTAAACAGTGTTTGTTTTTGCGATAAAACAAACTCGAAACCGAAAGTAGGACTTTCCGAGTCGATCGGTCACGCACTTGTTTACAACCGCAACGCATCGTCCGCACTTGTTTACATTCGGAATGCATCGACCCAATTTGTCCCACGTTGTCTTTTTTAATTAAATTACTTGATATGTTGATTTATACCTCTGTTAGCCAAGTCTTTTAGGGACATTTCTACATCCCCGCGAGCGCTTCGACATTAGAGGAAGATAGATAGATAGTATTTCATGTTCAAAATATATACGTTGTTTTCTACATCCTCTGTTGTTTCACGCATGCGCGTTGTGCGTGTTTACATTTCGTGTGTTGATAAACAAATTCGCGTATAAGACGGTTTAAATTTATTGGAATTTTATCGTTTCTGAATGACAATTTCGATCTTTGTAATGCTGCTTTAAAACTATCCAAGTCAATATCATATATAGCTCTAATCCACAACACCTACCAATATCTGGCTACCATCATTGCCAAGTTATCACTACAGTTCTGTTAACGTTTTGCAAGCTGCCGGTGAAATTAACAGTGAAAAATGTCATGGAATTCCATTTGAATTCAGTTTTAGTATTGTGACGTCACCCCTCGTGACGATTTGAATGAAATGTCGAGCCCAACTGTCTAGGTAATATAACACACACATTACACATTTGTTATCTGCTCATTTCGCCTACAGCGTGCTAAAGGTTAGAATGAGAATCAACGTAGATGAAATAGATGACGATACAAGAAACATACCCAATTACACTTTTTATACAAATTTATTTTAGCTCGATTGCGAAACAAGTTATTTCAACTTATATTATTCACTCTCGAGACCTCATTCCTGATGGAATCCATCGCCACGAGGGAGAGAGAAGAGGCAACGTGGAATTTAAATGCCTTGCCTAAGGGCACAATCGTAACGGCTCCAGCGGGGCTCGAACTCCAGACCTTTCGCACCTGAAGAGAACGCTCATCCACTGCGCTATCACGACTTCCACAATACTTGTGTAAAACTTTCGCCTCCTGACGCATACATACGATACAACACCAATAACAATCAAGCCGATCAGAACACCAACACCGAGTCCAATCATTAAAGGTTTTATTGTATCGTCTTCCGGGTGTTGAGATGTTTGTTGTGATACTGAAATATAATTGCTTTTAGTTGTATTTGTAGCTTTCTGTGATTTCATTGTAATAGCATTTGTTCGCTTAGTTGGTTTTGCTGGTGATTTCGTTGTTATATCATTGGTTCGCTTAGTTGGTTTTGCTGGTGATTTCGTTGGTATAGCATTTGATCGCTTAGTTGGTTTTGCTGGTGATTTCGTTGTTATAGCATTTGATCGCTTCGTTGATTTTGCTGGTGATTTCGTTGTTATAGCATTTGATCGATTCGTTGGTTTTGCTGGTGATTTCGTTGTTATAGCATTTGATCGCTTCGTTGGTTTTGCTGGTGATTTCGTTGTTATAGCATTTGATCGCTTAGTTGGTTTTGCTGGTGATTTCGTTGTTATAGCATTTGATCGCTTCGTTGATTTTGCTGGTGATTTCGTTGTTATAGCATTTGATCGCTTAGTTGGTTTTGCTGGTGATTTCGTTGTTATAGCATTTGATCGCTTCGTTGGTTTTGCTGGTGATTTCGTTGTTATAGCATTTGATCGCTTAGTTGGTTTTGCTGGTGATTTCGTTGTTATAGCATTTGATCGCTTCGTTGGTTTTGCTGGTGATTTCGTTGTTATAGCATTTGATCGCTTCGTTGGTTTTGCTGGTGATTTCGTTGTTATAGCATTTGATCGCTTAGTTGGTTTTGCTGGTGATTTCGTTGTTATAGCATTTGATCGCTTCGTTGGTTTTGCTGGTGATTTCATTGTTATAGCATTTGATCGCTTAGTTGGTTTTGCTGGTGATTTCGTTGTTATAGCATTTGATCGCTTCGTTGGTTTTGCTGGTGATTTCGTTGTTATAGCATTTGATCGCTTAGTTGGTTTTGTTGGTGATTTCGTTGTTATAGCATTTGATCGTTTCGTTGATTTTGCTGGTGATTTCGTTGTTATAGCATTTGATCGCTTCGTTGATTTTTCTGGTGATTTCGTTGGTATATCATTTGATCGCTTCGTTGATTTTGCTGGTGATTTCGTTGGTATATCATTCGTTGATTTTGTTGATTTTATGGCGTGTGTTGTGTGAGTTGAAGACTGTTTGATTGTTGTTGTTTTGTCATTGATTGGTGAAGTCGACAATGTTTCAGTCGTGGTCGTTTGTGTATATGCTGTTGGTGACGTCTTTCCTTCTATTGATGTTTGTTTAATCGTAGATGCAGACGTTACTGTTGGTATTGTAGGTGTTGTAGTCAATGTTGATAAACCTGTTATTATTTCTGTATAAACACTTGATTGTGTAGATAAAACTGATGATTTAATCGTCATTGAAACTGATGAAGACCTCGTAGAAGCTTGTGTTGTCGACTTGGAATCAGGCTGAACCGTTGGTGCGGATGTTTTCGGTGATATTATTACTGTTGATGAAGCAGGTGCAGCGGTTGATTTTCTAGATGTACTTCTCACGGATAGGGAAGATGAAGATGGTGAAGTTATTGCAGTATTGGGTGTTGTAGTTGAGGATGGTGTAGTCGGTAACGATGTTGTTTTAGCTATTAGAGATAGGACATTAAAACAAACAAATTAAACTTTCTACAACGTATTCCATGATAATAATCTACATTTCACACAGCTTAATGGTAAGTTCATGTCTCTTACTTTGGTTACTCACAAATAATGCATTTAGTAATTAATGCAGGTAAATTAACACGATTATATTAAATTCTTAATTGAAAATGATGTCAGAATAGAAACACACGGGAAGGGCTGTAACTAATGTTGTCATAACTTGTAGCCCAACCCATTTGCTGTATCGTATACAGCAATACTAATAACTCCTAATATATAATTTCATATTGTTTTCTACGTATTTCATTGTGTGTATAATTGCAATGTAATGTATGAAAACAATGCAATAAAATATTATTAAAGTTATTAATAGAAACACAAACCTGATTGCATAGTTGATGTGCTAGCGCTATTTGCATTAGCCAACACCGTAGTTGTTGCAGATAACTCGGTGGTTGTGACTGCAGTACTAGACTGGTGTGTTGCATTATGCGTTGACCTTGTATGATCTTGTTCACGACTTTCTGCTCTAGAGGATTGTTTGCTAGGTGTTGGTACTGTTGTAGGAGTAGCAGAAGGTGTAGAACTGGACCTTCTTGATACTTGAGATGATAACACGGATTGGTCTGATAAAGTAGTAGCGGACGATATAGATGTTGCTGTTGACGCTGTATATGACGTAGACGATGATGTAGCAGCTGTCTTAGTAGACAATGCTGTGAATGTAGCTGGTGTGGTTTGGTAGATAGCAGTAGTTGAGTCACTGGCAGATGGCGTCGTCGTGGATGTAAGAATTGTCGTCATTGAAGCTGTAGTTGTAGTAGTTGGTGTTGCTGTCGGTGGTGTTGTAGTTGGAGTGGTCGATGTTCGTATTGTTGACGTCGATGAACAGTTATACAGTCGAAGATCATCGATAGCAATATCACTGACGTAACTGAGTGCCCTTGTGGCGATTATGTTAATCTGTAACAAGAGTGACGAATGTATAGCTAGAACAAATGACAAACAGGTACATATAAGGATAAAACACATTCATAGTTTCACGGATATCATTTCATATATCGTCATGTATACCTTAGGGCATATATACATGTTCCATATTTACAAGAAGTTCTGAAAACACGGATAAAAGAGTCCATGTGTGTTTAGTGGACATAGCGATTGGCCAGTACCAATTGGACCCCTCCCCATGGTGGTCTGGTCAATAGCGTTCTGCAGAAGCTTTTTCCAGAGAAGCTGTTCTGGTATATGTTTGTATGGGCTCTGAATGTACATTTCTGAATAGATGTATGGCTTATAAGTTATAACATGCACTGTTCGGGGGTGGGGGCGGCTCTATCACACATATTACGTTGATAATAAACCGGGTTAGTCGGAGAGATAGCCTGCGAATACTGGACATTTGGCTGATTTTCTCAGTCGAGGTCATATGTAGAAGATCAGAAAATTTCGGATTACAAATAAATAAGCTTAACAGTTACAACAATATATAATAAATATGCGCCACTTACACATTTTCAAAAACACGCACACACACCCATTATAATGCTGCTAAGCGAGGCATTACACGTGGTTATGTCCATGCAGTTGGCCTGTGAACGATCGGTGGTTCTAATCGGATGCTCACCCGTGCATTAAATACTGCTCGGAGGGGCACTTCCGGTCTACCCCCACCAGTAATAGCTGGATAGATAATATGCCCTAACTATGACCTAAGGTGTTGGTGCGACTTTAAACACAAACCACAAACACACCATGGATAAACCCGACGTGGCCATAGTACCGTATACATTTACTAGTAACGCAATTTGAACAACTCAATATATAAAGATCAAACCCGTTTTGCAGTTGCCAGATTAATACACACATTAGAAGGGTTGAAATTCCACACACGACGACAACAATATACCTTACCTCAGTCGTGATAGCTCAGTGGTAGCGCGTTCGCTTCATGTTCGAGCCCCATTGGAGCCGTTACGATTGTGCCCTTAGGCAAGGCATTTAAATTCCACATGCCTCTTATTTCCATCATGGCGATTGGCGATGAATTCCATCAGGAATGAGGTCTCGAGAGAGATTAATATAAATGATAAAAACTTGTTTCGCAATCGAGCTAAAATAAATTTGCATAAACTTCATACAGCATGAATACACCATTGCTGTTCTACCTGGTATGGCTTATCTTGTTTATCTATGAATATGTCTCCCCTGTGCCAGCTGTCACCCTGGTTACCTTCCTTTACAAACAAAGGTTGAATGCCGTCATCGTCAATGAACTGAGATTGGTCCAGAACGAACACCTCCAGAGAGCCCACGTCTGCGATATAGCAAAAGATAATCAGAACATACGCAATTACAACAGTGACAGGCTTGAAAATAAAAACAATCAAACAATCTGTTTTATTTCATCAACCGAAATATATACTATATGTACTTATATTTTACACATATATTTGAATGTGTGTGTGTGTTTTACGTTTATTTATCGTCGCTACCGGTTGCCCATATGAGCGACGCCTCCTGAAGAGATTAGTATTTTTAGATGTTGGAGGATAGTGCAATGATACAGACAGAGACCCATTCCAGAGTCTCCTCTGGTTCTTTTACGTGCACGGTGTACAGCACCGACACGAGACGTGGGTTTAATATTTGAACTTGTGATTGTGCTCTTTTGTAAAGTTCCATGTAACTACCTGGTTTTACGTAATTGCTACAAACATGTATACTGTTTTATGCAATAAACTTATTGTATTGTATTGTATATACTAGAGGACATAGAAAACGCACACTTCGGATAAGTGTGTTTTACATGAAAAACAATAACTATATAAATACATAATTTTAAACATTTTGGAATATTTTAGTTGTTCAGTTTGTGTTTTGTAATAAAGATGTGATATATCTTTGATGGAATCCTTCCTATTTCGTTTTCATGTAATAATAATCATATAATGTATGTGTGCGTTTTCTATGTCCTCTAGTATATAAATACAATTTTTTTAAAGAATATACTATGCGTTTTCGTTTGTTCTATAGAAGCCTTTACACACACAAAGATATTTTGAAGTTATACATGTAGATGTTCAAAAAATATTGTAATACTTTCTAAGAAGAATGTTATCGTGTACTTAAGCTCACTGTGAAAACAGCATAACCGTAAGTGTCTCCGCAACGAAATGCAATCACACACATTATAAATATAACACTGTAGAATTCTTCATAGCATAGTGGTAGCACGTTCACTTCAGGTGCGAAAGGCCCAGAGTTCGAGCCCCGCTGGAGCAGTTAGGCAATGCATTTAAATTCCACGTTGCCTCTTCTCTCTCCCTCGTGACGATGGATTCCATCAGGAATGAGGTTTCGAGAGTGATTAATATAAGTTGTAATAACTTGTTTCGCAATCGAGCTCAAATAAATGTGTATGGACTAAATATATAATGTACGCAAACAAAAAATAAATCTGTCCGCCCCTGTGATCGAATGGTGGTTACGGTCGCTGACTTGTATACCATTGTAATCTATCATCACGGATGGTCACAGGTTCGAGTCCCGCTCAGACCGTGTCTCTTTATATGAAAAGATGGCAGTTTGCCCAAAGGTGTTGTTAGATAAACTGCCCGTCGCTCAAATGGGAAATCGGTAGCGACGTTAAATTAACTTAAATATAAACCGTCTCCGTGGCCTATTCGTTAAGGCGCCCGCCTATGGAGCGACAGGTCGAAGGTTCGAATCTCGTCAGGGGTTCGATCTAATATGGCCGGTTGGTGAGCCGCCAGATAGTTAAATAATCGTTACCGATTGCATACAAGCCTGGCGCCTGGCATTCAAGCATAGGATTCGGGAAGTACTGATGTTCATAAAATAGGTGTCTCATAAGTCAAAAATGGCTGGTCCTTTAAATACAATACAATGCAATACAATATTTATTGCATTAAACATCAGCAGATGCTTATAGCATCACATATATACACAGTTTAGAAGCATGAAATATAACAGTATAATAGCAATGTAAGGAATGATGGTAATGATCTATTGATTTATTGTGTGATTTGCATAATAAATATACTTAGCAAGGTTTAAGATCTGTGTTTGTGACTGACAAGTCATTAAAGATAAGAATGTATGCATGTTAGGCCAAGAACAAAAATAACGTTTTAAATATATTCTTCTTAAATCTTTAAATTTCGTACAGACTAAAAGGAAATGAAATTCATTTTCTATCATGTTGGTATTACAGTTATTACAAATTCGTAAATTTCTACTTAAATTTGAGTATCTTCCCTTTTCAATTGCTAGGTCATGTGATGATGTTCTAAATTTAGATAAGGCTATACTAAGCAAACACTTTAGTTTTTTATAAAAACAATCTTTCTGACTATGGAATGGGAACCTATAAAATATACTAGCGTCAATTTGAACATAAGACACGAATTCCATATAGAACTGTAATATAAAATCGATGTGGTTACGGGCTAATTTCCCAACTCAGCGATTCAATTTCAACGTCATATCAAATATCGTATTATTCTTGACAGACAGTTATTACCGAAGAAAACACGATATTACAAAAAGAACAAACTTGTGATTATAATTAACTATGCTTAGTAGTGACAGGAACATGTGTGCGTGTTTTACGTTTATTTATCGTCGCTACCGGTCGCCCATATGAACGACGCCTCCTGAAGAGATTAGTCATTTTAGATTTGTGAGGATAGTGCAATGATACAGAAAGAGACCCATTCCAGAGTCGCCTCTGGGTCGTTTACGTTTACGGTGTACAGTACCGACATGATACCTCGGTTTAACGTCCCATCTGAAATACTGTTAATTTTATTAGGGTCAAACGGGGGATCGAACCTGCGATCCCTGGATTACCAGTCCAGCGTGTTACCACTGGACAACAGACCCGTCTGTAGACAGGAACAGGTTTGTATATTTCGCCTTAAATATAATGATATAAGAAATACACATTTACCTAGATATTGTTTTTCATGGCCAACCATTAATAAGTTTAGAACCCTCATGAATTCAACACCAAAAATAAAAGAAATGATATTAATTAAATAAATGAATGTTATTACTTGTATAATAATGATTTGTGAGAAACTGAATACCAATTATATTGTTAAACAACACTTTATTTCGTAAATGTTATTGCTATGCTTACTGATACCTTATATATATTATGCTTTTTCTGCAAACTTTGAATGTAACCGTCAATCATGTTTCTTGGCGATGTACATGTTCATGTCTATGCCTAAAAACGTTGACTTGACTTAAAATGAAACCTGAGTTAGTATTTGTTTCAGATTCTGTCCACGGTAAGTAAATAGATGGATGTAAAATTGACACGATTGATTATTGAATACTTCCTGCGTGGGAGTAGTATTTCGAGTAGTAAACTAGGCATGTATTGTTAGATACAACTATGGTCGGACAGCCAATTAACATTAACCACATTTCGTGATCGAACTTACGTCCTGCTTCATCGGGTCCGAGTATATGGTACCAGAAGTCAAAACACATTGGACTCATATCCGCTGTATATGTTGGAGAAATTAAATTAGTTTGATGGCCTGTCATTGTTGGAATCGACGTCTCGAAGAACAGGTAATGTCCTGAAACAATGATTTTAGAAACATGAAATAGGCACCACATATCAATGGTGAAAGCCAGTAAAGTGCTGAAGTCAAAATCAATTACTGAAATAGACATTAATAGAGGAACATGACAAAACGGAAGTGATACTTTTCTCATCCAATGACAACTCTAAGTTTACTCCTGATGTATCCATAAACGTAGGAGGTGCAAATATAAAACCCTCAAGCTGTGTAAGAAACCTCGGAGCGTGGTTCGACGCAAAGATGAGCATGGAGCAACATGGCAACTCCGTTTGCCGGTCCTGCTATGGGCAGCTTAGACAAATAGGCCATATTAGACAGTATTTAACCATCGATGCCACCAAATCACTTGTGAATGCATTAGTTACCTCACGCTTAGATTATTGCAACTCTCTTCTGCATGGTGTGCCAAAGGCAATACTGAACAAGTTACAACACGTTCAGAACACTGCAGCCCGCCTTATCACCAGGATCTCTCGCCACAGCCACATTACTCCAATCTTGAAGCAACTGCATTGGCTGCCTGTGCAATACAGGGTTCAGTTTAAAATGCTGGTCACAGTATACAAAGCTTTGCATGGTGAATCACCTGTATATATCCAAAATCTACTTCATGTGTACGTACCCACATGAAACTTGCGGTCGCAGAACAATGCCAATACACTCGTGGTGCCAAGAGGCCGCAAAGTCATGTACGGTGACAGAAGCGTTGCTACTGCTGCACCAAGACTATGGAATGCTCTCCCGGCAGGAATCAGAGAGTCTAGATCAGTATCTAGTTTTAAGACATCACTTAAAACACACTTTTTCTTACAAATACACGGACACTAAACTGGTGTGCATATAGAAGTGTTTTGACAACTTCAACATTAAGAATGTTTGAAGTAGTTTTATCTTGTGCTTATTTATATTGTTTTAACAAACAATCCTTAAATCTTTTAACATATATATCTTGTATACATATTCTTTAACTGCATATCTTAGTCTTATGGCGTATGCCTTTTAGTTCTTGCTTTGAAGTCCACCCACGCTTTCCCTCTTCTGCCATGGGGACAGGGGCCTCTGGCAGGCGAGGGTGGGCCTGGTATGCGACCCTTACATTTTTTTAAACCTCACTGACTAAATTAGTTAGGATACATTTTTACATTACTTTAAGTTATACTATTGTTTTATTACATGTTTTACTGTTTTTACTTGCAGACTCTTATTGTAAAGCACCTTTGAACGTATCTGATATGAAAAGGGTGCTATATAAATGTGGTATAATAATAATAATAATAACTACGCATGCGCCACGCAAGGAAGTTATTACACTAATTGAATTTCGTAAACAAGTCCAAAACGGTGACACAGTGTAATTTACATCAACTGTGAGAATTGATCACATGACGTACCCGAAAACATACCGCATAGTATTGTAAAGTTGGATATTTAATTTGTAAGTGTTATGTTCTTTTTCATAAATATTCATGTGTACACTTGTCTCGTACATGTTATCTATAGGCGGTACTACAACAAATGACCATACTACAGTCTACATCCGTTATGTCGAATTCCGTCGGAGCGAACAAAATACTTGAACATAACTGAAGTTTGACTTAACGAAATTCGATATAAACGGAGCTAGTTATATGTAAAATGATAGTGTCTGAAACGGGACTTTGATCTGACTTCGAGATAACCGGAGAATTCGACATAACCGACTTTGACATAGCGGATGTAGACTGTATATTACATATAAGCAGGCTATCCCCGTATAAGTCTATATTACATGTTACATAGCTATTTACTTGCATTGCATGTTGATACACTTTAAAATATGGGTACATCTTCAGTAGATTTGTGCACGACAATAAGTGAATGTAAAATTTCTGAGTAATTTCTGCGGACGAATACTAGATCTATATGTGGCAGTACATATCAGATCAGTGATCCAGTAGTCAATTCTACACTCGTAATCTAATACTATTGAACAGGTGTAAAGAAGACTTATTATGTGAGCTTAGCCCTCAACAAGGCGGATTTCAGGAAAACCTTGGCTGCTTAATGTCATCGTGTGTGGTTAGAGAAAGTGTACTACATGCCAAGGAGCACGGTTCGAAACTCTATGTATGTTTTTTAGACTGTCGCCAAGCGTTTGACAGGGTGTGGACATCTGGTCTTCTCCTTAAACTAAGACCATATTTAAATAATACGTGTTTTTCGGCTTTCGTTAGTCTTTATGACGATGTAACAAGTTGTGTGCTCAATCAAGGATTAAAGTCAGAGTGGTTCAGCATTCTTCAAGGCACGCGTCAGGGTGGAAAAAGCTCACCTCTCCTCTACCTAGTTTTTATAAATGGACTTATCCAAGAGTTAGAATTCAGTGGTTTCGGTTATTGCATCTACAACTATAATCTATCATCGCCAACTGTAGCTGACGATATGATTATAGCGTCACTATCAAAAAACGGTCTTGATCGTATGCTAGAAATTTGTTTCAACTATTCGTGCAGATGGAGATATGAATATAACTGTGATAAATGTGCTGTTATTGTCTTCAACGAGTCGGAGGCAAGTCGATCAGTTAGAAACTGGAAACTGGGTAACCAAGTAATTGCAGAGGCACAGGACTACACACATTTAGGCATAGTTTGTGACAAACACATTTCCACCGGCAAGATGATGAAGCATGTAATAAGTTACGGGGAACATTTATGAGCATCCTTAACAGTGGACTACATCCTAACTCTTTAAATCCAATCTCAACGCGAATTATGTACTCATCAGTAGTGTTGCCAAAGGCACTATATGGGTGTGAGTTATGGTCTGTTATCGCAAGGTCAGATATGTCAATGCTGGAAAGGGCCCATCGATTTGTCATAAAATTCGCACAAAATTTAAATGTGTCAACAAGTACTGATTTTTCATTGTGTGCATTTAATTTAGACAGCATTGAAGGAATTATTGACACACGCAAATTGCAGTTCTTTGGCCAACTGTGCAGATTACCGAGTCGTTATTTGGCAAAACAAGTGTTCACAAACAGACTGGTTCGGTATATGAACGGAGAATCACAATATTCCATATTCATTGCAGACATCTACCGAGCGTTACGTAGATACGGTTTAGAATGTTTCCTTCAAACCTATATTGAAACTGGATCATTTCCCGTAAAGCTAACTTGGAAGAGAATAGTGTACCAAAACGTCACTGTTGTTAACAATGGTCAAAGACTAAACCGCCTGTGCTCATTAAGTGAAATGCAAGTGCTAAGTGGTCATTTTAGCTTAAACAACCCTTGTTATCTCTGGTCGGTATGTAGGAAAAGGCAAGAGCTCATACCATTTTGTAAAAAAGCTGTGATTATTATGAGTATCATGGTATCTAGGTCTTTTCCGAGAAATTGTCGCAAGTGTTCTTTCTTTTGCGAAAACATTATTGAACACACAATATGTCACTGTCCTAGTAACTATGAACTTTACAAGACGTTGGTCGTGATCTGGTTTGATATTTGTGATAAACAATACTATGTTGATTTCATTAAGCAATCACCATATGAGCAATGTAATAGTTTGATAAACGCTGCATTTAATGTTACTGAGAATTGCATGTTTGAAAACTTTAACCTGCTGAAGACGCTGTTGCACATGTTTGATGTATAAGTAATGAACAGGGATATAAAGTATAACTGCGTTGTGCTGTGCTGTGACAATGAAACATTGTGCATGAATAAATGAACGCAAATTAGGGACTAAAGCTTATCTTGCCAAGTGTGTATCATTCTTTATTTAATTTTGTAATTAAATGCTTAATACAATACTACATTTATTTTAGGTACACATTTGACTGGTTTGCTGTTAATTTTGAACTAGCATTTCGTTTTCGGTCTAGGCAATTTGGCAGATTATCGAGTCAACATTTTGATAGATTGTCCGTAAGGCACTTACCTTTCATTGTTTCTAAGGTTCGTGTCATGCTTTTCGTTACCTGAACATAATTGCTTTATTGTTCAAACTTTTGCGGTTTCGACCTGGGCAAGAATTGCTTTGTTGCAATTAACGTTCTCATAGCCTGGACATTCTTTAGTGCTACTCGCCTGAGCACAAAGTGCATAAGGCGAGTTTGCTTGTTTTTTTTATGTGTGTGCTCATTCTTTATCCGCACCACAGTCTTAACTATTTATTTTCTTATGGCTCTTGTTATTACTTATTTTCCCACTTTTGATACAATACATTTCTGTTCAGTTGACGATTATGATCACATGCTTAGGTGAGCGAATTCAGCTGTTCTTACAGCTCCTCTATAACATATGAAAATAATGTAATTTGTATGTTTATATATAATTATGCATGTTTATGTTGATCTATTTGTAAATATGTTGTAATCTTCAAATATTGGAGGAAAAATAAATATCTATCTATCTATCTGTCTTTTATTCTTACTCGTTATTTTGTATTATTGTTATTTGTTCGAAATTTAAAACACTGTCGTGTCGTGACGTAATACCTTTGTATTTGCAGTCCATTATTATTAATATTGGACTGCTGTCAAAAGGCTAGAGTATTATATTAAATCCTTCCGTAAATGTACGAAGTTAACAATTTTAATAAATAGGATCTTGCTATATAAGTGTGTGTTTTAAGTAAGATATAAGCATCAAATTGAACCAATATGTAAAATATTGGTACTGTGTACATATTGGCTCGTTTTCAGCTTATGTCCTATACATAAACATGTTTAAACGTATGTGGTATGTGACGTCCGTCTCCAAAGCAAATAATGGATATACAATAAGTATAAATTATATACACTATATACAATAAGCATAAATTATATACACTATATACAACAAGTATAAATTATATACAATATATACAATAAGTATAAATTATATACACTATATACAATAAGTATAAATTATATACACTATATACAATAAGCAAAAATTATATACACAATACAACAAGTATAAATTATATACAATATATACAATAAGAATAAATTATATACACTATATACAATAAGTATAAATTATATACAATATATACAATAAGAATAAATTATATACACTATATACAACAAGTATAAATTATATACAATATATACAATAAGTATAAATTATATACAATATATACAATAAGTATAAATTATATACACTATATACAATAAGCATAAATTATATACACTATATACAACAAGTATAAATTATATACAATATATACAATAAGTATAAATTATATACACTATATACAATAAGTATAAATTATATACACTATATACAATAAGAATAAATTATATACAATATATACAACAAGTATAAATATAACAATATATACAATAAGAATAAATTATATACAATATATACACAAGTATAAATTATATACAATAAGAATAAATTATATACAATATACAACAAGTATAAATTATATACAATAAGAATAAAGTATATACAATATATACAATAAGTATAAATTATATACAATAAGAATAAATTATATACACTATATACAACAAGTATAAATTATATACAACAAGTATACATTATATACACTATATACAACAAGTATAAATTATATACAACAAGTATATATTATATACAATAAGAATAAATGAACATAAATCACGATGAAACATTCAATATATATTACCGCTCCTAGTGTCTCCGTACGTATGATCGTGCTTAGGTCCAGTATTTCCGGTCTGTGTGGGCCCCATATTTCTGGTCCAGTCTTGATCATCCAAATCATCTTGTACCCAACCACACAGGTCTTGCTCGAAGTCACATTCGGTCAACTCGTGTGGCGCTGGAGTAAACAAGTCATGGGGAGCATATCGCTAATTAAAACACCAGTGTGACGTCATACCTTTGTACTTGCAGTCCATTATTATTAATATATGTCAACAATTATGTCACAAGTATTATATTAAATCCTACGCGTACATGCAGGAATTTAACAATTTTAATTAGTAGGATCCTGTTATATAAATGTGTGTTTTAAGTAAGATGGATCCAATATGTAAAATATTGGTATTGTCATCGGCATTACCCGCTTCATAGCCTGAATTCCAGTCTGTCGATTTTTTACTTTTTAACTTCTGGCAAAATGACATATGATCAGAAACTCAATACGGCCCAATTAATAGTCTCGGTGTTAAAATATATTTATTTCACTGACCAGGCAAAATATATCGACGCCTGTTCCCAGCACAGGGATTCGGCACGTTTGGGGGTACTAGTATATATATTTAAGTACAGGGATTCTACTCTGTGGGATGTCAGATTTCGCATCGGCCCTATCTGAAACAATTTTGTACAAAGCTGTCCAAATATAACGCCTATCCCGAGTCTTTATATTGTTCTTCAAATAAAACACAACTTTAAGCTGCATGCATGTATAGCCCTTTTCAGAAAGTAGGTTATCTCCCTTGCGAAAATCGCTCGCATTCGGAACGCTTCGGACACTGGGTAGTATTTTCGATAATGGCGGATCGCGGTAAAGAAAACGATTGTTATCTCGAAGATTTGGCTATTGACAAGCTTAATGTATCGCAATTAAAAGATTATTTACGTTTACACCATAAGTATGTAACCGGGAAAAAGATTAATCTAGTATCACGTGCGAAGGGTATCAGAAAATTGGGATTAAACGATGTGAACGTTGACCAAAGAAACTCGGAAGTGTTTGAACGAAGGAAATGTGAGAAGTTGATCACGCCTCTTGGCGAGGAATTACCTCATCCAAGGACATTAAAATCGTGGACATGTACTTTAATTGATATCCCCGACTTCAGTGATGGTGACATCTACAACTATTTTGTGTTAAAGATGAAAACAAAGAAACAATTTTGAGCCAAAGTTTATTATGCAGACAGACAATGAGACATGTACATAGCATCATGTACCACGAGATTGATGATAAATGTGAGCATTGTTTCGTGAAATGCAAAGTTATGCCATCCTTGCCAAGTGCCAATGTCAAACAGAACCCAGACCATGATGTGTGGCTTTGCCTGTCTAAAGTCACTGGCCAGGTCCATTCTGCAGAATGTGATTGCATAGCAGGGTAAGTCGAGTGATAATTATAATACATTATGTATACAGAATATTTATTCTACTGTTCTTCGTTGATATCGAATAACCCATTATCACTTCTGGAAACCTGTCACTGTGCCAGTGTGACATACATGTTAAAGTAACCTATGGGGAAAGTGTGGCCCATGTGAGATTCGAACCATCGACCCCCAAACACTAGTACGGTGCTCTACAGACTGAGCTAATCATGTGTTTGTCTCAACTGAGCTAACCATGTGTCTGTCTAACCTCTAATCCCACATTGTTTCACTAGTACTATCCAGGTCTAATCGACACAGAATGGGGCAATAACATTTACCGGCACCTGTTCCTGTATATTACTGTCAATACAACAATTTATTAAATATGTCATTACAGGCTTTTTAGTCAGTATTGATATGATGTAAGGTTCTTGCACCGAGTTCGAGAACCAATAAAAATGACTTAATTGGTATCAACGAAGGAAGCTGCATTTTATCAATACTGATTCAACTTGATATGCATGTTTTTAATATTTATATTACTGCCGAATTTCTTTGATGAACATTTGGTATCATTTAATCTTGTTATATATGGCATGTATGTCATAAAAATCATTGAAATTCAAGGATTCAACTCGATACAAAATTAAGTTGGGAGGAGTGTTGAAACCAATGTCTTAATTTACACTAGTTAATTTTATGTCAATTATGGAACAAGTTCTTATAACTTATATTATTCACTCACGATACCTCATTCCTGATGGTATCCATCGCCACGTGGGTATGAGAGGGAAGCCAGCTTTCCCTTTTTATGCAGAGCGTCGAGTTAGGGAATGGCTGGTACCATTTTTATTTCATCTTTGGTATGACGTGACCACAGATCGAACCGGGGACCTCTTGCACTTGAAGCGGTCACTGACTCTCTCTACCACTGAGCTATCAAGACGGTTAAATATCTTAATGCCTCGATACTTTACCGAGATATAGAACATATTATGTTGTATAAGTATGCTAAGTTTTTTTTAACATTGTATTTTCAGAAGTGGTGAAGCCTGTAACCATATTGGAGCTATAATGTATGCCCTATCTGACATCACATCTAAGAAGAAAGATGGAACTCTGTCATCAACATCCAACAAATGTGTGTGGGACCAATTTAACAGTCCACGTAAAAGGAAATTAACACCAAAAAAAGCTAGTGAACTGACATTCCGGAAATATACATTTGAATCTGAAACAGCACCAGTGAAAAAACCTGTCAGTAAAGAACTTTTTAAAAGCTCTGTAAATGAGGAGAAATTTAGACTTAATCTGTTAAAGTGTAATCCATGTGCAGGCTGGTTGTTAAATTTTGTGGAGGAAAAGGTAGAAGAAGAAATCCCGAAATTCCTCAATGTTATTTACAATTGCATGGATAATGTGAATTTAAGGAGTACGGAAGTGAATGAGACATTGTCGGATATCATGGATGGACTAACACTGACAGAGAGTGAATGTGAAATGGTAGAACAGTTAACACGTGGTCAAGGAAAGAGTATAGTTTGGCAGGATGAAAGAAAAACGAGACTGACTGCTTCCAACTTTGGTGAGGTTATGTCACTGAAATCGCAGACAGCTCCTGAAGGACCAATTAAGAGATTTTTTTATTCATCCATCAGAAATAAGTACATGACTTGGGGAATTAAACATGAACCAGCTGCCAGGAGAAAATATGTACTAACAATGAAAAAAACAATTCCAGATATAACTGTTAACGAGTCGTGGGTTATGTGTGAAGGGAGATGTACCGTACCTGGTGCGAGTCCCGATGGCATTATTAACTACACTGCAAATGGCCAAACAGAAACGGGGGTTTTGGAGATAAAGTGTCCTGCATCGGACAAGTGGAAAATACTACCCCCCATAGATTGTGCTAAAGACGCAGACTTTTATTGTGAAATAAATCCAACTACAAATATGTGTAAATTAAAGGTACATCATAAATACTATTACCAGGTGCAGGGACAGATGGCTTTGACTGGAAAGAAATGGTGCGATTTTGTTGTCTGGACACTGGCTGGAATTTCAATCGAACGAATTGCATTCAATGAGGAATGTTGGTCAGGAATGTTCATTAATTGAAGGATTTCTATCTGAATGCTGTTCTTCCAGAACTGTTTTCTAGAAGGGTACAACGGGGGTTGAAGTTATATGACTGAAATATTTTGTTTGTTATGTATTTAAAATGTATATATACAGTAAAACCTCACCTAAAGACCACCTCACTAATTAAACCACCTCAAAATTATGATCACCATTTTAGGTCCATTAATTTGCACTGTTTTGCTTTTTATTTAACTTCAATATTCAGATTAGCTCAATAATGAGATAAGTTTTCAAGTGTCCCAAAGGTGGTCTTATTATTGAGCCTTTACTGTATTCATTAGGCTTCATGTCCATTTACCCAGAAATAATGTCATTTGTAGCCGACAGTAACTCAAAACGTGAATATTAATGTAGTAATTCTATGTTAATGAGTTGTTGTAGATGTCCTTGAAGTTTGTGTGACATGTATGTATTTAAATGTGTTTATTGAATACACTGATCAATATGAAAATGGTTCTTGTGTCTTTAAATTTGTAGTCTGGTTTTGCAAGAGCAATATTATAATGCAGACATCCGACTGCAGATCTTATTGAACTGTACAGTAAAGTTTTGCTAATAAGAACATTGAAATAGGTAGTTTTAATATACATATATAATATACATGTAATTATTAAATTTTAGAATTTTAGTACAATTACACATAAATGCATAATTGAAGTATTCTTAATATCAGAACTTTACTGTACTAGAATAGATTTACTCCGGAATTCTATGCAATCTGGTTTTTCCACACTAATCCTGCGGTACAAACAACTTTTACAGTTATTCACGCTTTTGGTACAATAAATATTCATGTATGGACAATTGGAATGGGTAATACTTATTTAAATCACAATAGCATTAGCAAAGGATTACGGTAAATATTATTTGTACCGCATGTACATTAGAGGGAAAACCGTAATCTTGCGAATTCCGGATTACATTGTACATCTATTGGTTTGGTCAGATAAATCATAGGTTATCATCCCTTTAATAATCGATGCATCTTGCATTTTTTCCACCGGAAAATAGTTTTAAACACATATAGAGTGATGATAACCTAGGATATCTTTGGCCAATTGTGAAGCTGTTGAGCATCACACCTCAAATGTCATAAGAACAAATCATCCATATGAAGTTATATAACATTTATTGCACAAATAAAACCATCTTGTTATATTAATAACGTCAGATAAAATATGTTGCAACAAAAATTATACACATAGTATCTGCTGTACAGTCAAACCTGTATTATTAAAGACCACCTGCATAAATCACAGGGATTCGGCACGTTTGGGGGTACTAGTATATGTATTTAAGTACAGGGATTCTACTCTGTGGAATGTCAGATTTCGCATCGATCAGTAAAATGGCCCTATCTGAAACAATTTTGAACAAATCTGTCCAAATATAACGCCTATCCCGCCCGAGTCTTTATACTTCAATCGTTTGCAAAGTATACATGCACGCATGTTAAAGTTGTGTTTTATTTGAAGAACAATATAAAGACTTGGGATATGCGTTACATTTGGACAGATTTGTTCAAAATTGTTTCAGATAGGGCCATTTACTGATCGATGCGAAATCTGACATCCCACAGAGTAGAATCCCTGTACTTAAATACATATACTAGTACCCCCAAATGTGCCGAATCCCTGTGGCATAAATCACTATATTACAAAGCACTACTACTGTAAAGCAATACAGATTCATGTAGAGAGAGAACAGTTATTCACCTCTTTGGGACCAGAGGTGGAAGAAGGTTTGTTAGGCTTACACAAATCTTCCAAATTTTAGATGCCTGAGAGGACATTGTAATTGGCATAGTGCCTTGGACAATACGGAAGTTTTTTATTCGTTCCATTTCTCTCTCAACATGAATCCGTAGATTTGCTATTGCTTTTGTAGCTTCAACTTCATGAGGCAGAAATTGTTTCTTCTTTTTTTTGAATGGGGGTATTATCAAGTCTACACCATTTGGAGTTGTTAAGTCTGATATAAGGAAACCCTTATCTACCATGATGGCATCACCTTCCTCACACAAGTCTACAAGACCACATTTCTTTGTAATTTGTTTATCACTGATACGTCCTGGATACAAGTCCGATACAAATGTCACAATTCCTGCAGGACTTATCCCAATCAAGAACTTCCACGTCATGTTCGACTTATAGTCACTATACATTAAGGACTTCAATTGCAACGAGCAAGGTGTTTCTGTGCGAATCTCCGTACAGTCTATTATAATTCTACACTTTGGATACTTTCTGAAGAATCTCTGGGGCATGGTGTCGTTAATGTTTTTTCTGGAGGGCCATTTCACTAAAAAACTTAAGACTTGTGTCCAGGTAATTCACCCAACGATTGAAGGCGGAGCTGCATGTCCCCACTGAAACATGGAAGCGCTCGGCCAAATCCTCCAGTAAAAGTCCAAGTCGTAGCCTCATTAACACCATAAAAAATTCATCGATCAGTCTAAGGGACTTTGGTCTGCCCTTGTTGTTCACTGGCATACCACCCTGAAGTTCATTGAACAAACATTGAAATGTTCCAGCATCTGGAATACCAGTATAGAATAACACTTTGCTGTTGCTGTGTTTGACGTCATCAAATGTAAACGATGGTCTCTTCGCCTGGCAGCCAGTTGAATGTGTTTCCACAGTTGGTGTTTGGGTAGATGTGGTCACTGGGATTCTAGTTTCATCTGTCTGTGTCTCTACAGATACCATATCTGGCCGGGTTTGTTGTGACTGGTGGCGGATTCTGGATGGAGTTGGTCTGAATTCCCCATAATCATGTAGCTGGAATTAGATAGAAGAGAATGTATCACATCTAGTGTCTTATAATTACTAGACAGATAGACATACACATTGGTAGGACTTGGTAGCTCAGTTTGTCTAATTTGTAACAGTGCCTGCACTGTAAGCAGGAGAAACTGGGTTTGAGTCTCGGTTGAGCCACAATTTTATCATCACCTGTTTAAAATGGTGCAAAACATAAATAATAATATGGCTACTGGTATGTTTCACAATGTTTCTCAGACTCTGGGAATTCAGGACATATTCTAAATCTTGGAGGGGGTACCAGTATGTGTATCCAGGTAAGCTATATAGTGATAAATTGATAGGCTTAGTGACCCTGTGGATTGCTAGTTCATTTGGTAGAGTGCCCACATGGTTAGCAGAATGACATGAACCGTGAATATTCAGCTACAATGATTTGGTTCCTGATTATTATCGGGTTTAGTGCCATTTTCACAATGTTTTCCTAGATTCATCCAGCAGTACCAAATTGTTCTTCACATGAGAAGTACGTGGCATTATCACATAAGTACGTGGCATTATCACATAAGTACGTGGCATTATCACATAAGAACATTTCAGGCCCATTCCGAGTATCGGAACATGATACAGGCCACAAATCAGTGTTCAATACACTTGACTAACCAAACAGCGTGATAAAATGCCCCTCATTAATTGTTTGTGATGCATTATAAATATAATGCGACCACACTTACCCTAAGTGATATATCTAATACAGATTCATTGCCATCTACAGGTATTCCAATTGTTTCACTCTCAAAACTAATGTCTGGTGATCTGATTTCTGATGATCTTATTTCTGATACCATCTCGAGCTCACTCTAAGAAGTGATGTATGTGGCATCAGTTGAGACTGTAGCTGTCATAGTTTCTGTCATACTCACATTCTGAAAAACAAGGTGATAAGTCTTTTAAGATAACATTAAAACAAGTAAACACATCAATTATTTTAAAAAACACATATTGTCAGACATTGTGTAACTGGCTTTAATAATATATATTCAAAATATTAATGTGCACTTCGACAAGGCGGTGGATTGTTTTATTTTCTACATCACGCTCACTAGATACATACAAATGATACATGTACAGTTGAAAATGGTAAACTGGTTTTTTACATTCAATTTTTACTAAAATATTTTAGGAACAGTTTATATCTAGCCTCTAGTAGGAAAAGCAGCATATTCATCTGGTGGTGAATGTAATATATATTGCCGGGGACGTAGTTATAGTAAAAAAGTTGTAGTACATGTAAATGATGTATTTGAATATGTACCATGCGCAAGTAGGCTAGATTAGTAGATAGCTAGAACGTCTCTGGTATATTCGGATAGGGCATTTTGTTCAGTTTTGACATTCTATAAATGAATTTTTGAGAAGCATGTGTATGCAGCTGCATGTTTTGCGTACACGTAGCTACATCGTACACGCCTGCCTAATTGTACCCATGGTCATGCTAGGACATGATAATTTATGAACTCCGTTTGTAATATACTAATGTATTAACTGATTAACCAGTTTACAGTGTGTCATCTAACAGATCTAATATCTACATGACTATAAGTAGCTGGTACAGTATTTATTTTGGACATATATATGTAAGTTTGAATGAAATTGAAAAATATATAATAATAATATTATTCACTAAAAACATCGTATTTTTTTTTTACCGATAATTTGTAGACTTTTTCATCGCCATTCGCTTTGGGGAAGTAGCAAGGTAAGGGATTTCCTTTCGTGGGCCCCGATCGTCCAAGAAAATGAACACCACACATCCTCGTCTGGTCGCTGTTGACGAATACGAAGTTGGGTCGAGCATGCTTGCATCGTAGAATCCAAACCTTCCTAACTCTCAAATCAGCTGGAAATCGATGCATGGATATCTTCTTTACATCTACTACCTTCCCGCCGTGGTTTTTACACACACAGCAATATCTCTGCTTCGACGGCATAGTCGTATGTTTGTAATTTCAATGTACGTAGACGTATTATTTATAATGGTGATCAATTTGTATACTACCCGGAAGTGAGCAGGTGCGCGCTCCGCGCGTTTAGTGTCTCCGATTGAAGAGTACTAAAGGGCAGATAAATCATGTCTTTGCAAACAATTGCCACATACATTGGCCATAGCAGGTCACATTTCCATACTAGGACACGGGTTCTGTCAGCAACAAAAAAAAATCTTCGACGGGAGAGTTTTAACTGTGAATAACATTATCAATAAAATGTGTTTCCACTAACCTGTATGTTTATTCATCAAAAATGTACGTCAAAAAGAGATTTCGTAGCATTTTCAATTTGTTTTGAAAAATTCTAAAGCGGCGCAATTCGCGTTGAAACGAGCGTTCTGATTGGATTATTAGAATGTAACAAGATGTTTTTTTATATATGAAGAACAATCATAATCCAATCAGAACGCTCGTTTCAACGCGAATTGCGCCGCTTTAGAATTTTTCAAAACAAATTGAAAATGCTACGAAATCTCTTTTTGACGTACATTTTTGCCGAATAAACATACAGGTTAGTGGAAACACATTTTATTGATAATGTTATTCACAGTTAAAACTCTCCCGTCGAAGATTTTTTTTTGTTGCTGACAGAACCCGTGTCCTAGTATGGAAATGTGACCTGCTATGGCCAATGTATGTGGCAATTGTTTGCAAAGTATACATGCATGCAGCTTAAAGTTGTGTTTTATTTGAAGAACAATATAAAGACTCGGGATAGGCGTTATATTTGGACAGCTTTGTACAAAATTGTTTCAGATAGGGCCATTTTACTGATCGATGCGAAATCTGACATCCCACAGAGTAGAATCCCTGTACTTAAATATATATACTAGTACCCCCAAACGTGCCGAATACCTGTGGTTCCCAGGCTACGCGCTTCACACAGTCCAATAGTTTACATATTGGATCGTTTTCGGCTTATATCCTATATATAATGTACCCCGTACACTATCAAAAATACATTCCTGTTCAAATCCCTGGCACACATTTCTAAGAAGATTGTCATCAGACAATTATACGCATTATAAAATCCAAGTTTCTCAGTAAACAAATAAAATCAAAGATATTTAAATATATTCGAAAATAATGAAATCGTGTTAATCTATCTATCCTAATCGTAATACATTTACACTGGCTGTTGAAGCAATTGCCTCTTTTTCTGGACGAATGGGAATTTATGTGATAAGAACTACTGCTATGTATTTGTATTATAGGTATTAAAATTGTCCAATTGTTTTCAGGGAACTAGTTCCAAGCTCTCACTGGTGTGCGCATACAGGCATGAGCTGGAATCCAGAAATGGCCAGGTCAATCTATTTTCGCAGTTGAAATTCTGCAACAATAATTGGTTCCCATATGATTCGCGGATGTTCCAGCAGGGATGTGGTATATACTGTTATGCTGGACAGGGTTTCATGTTATTATCATTACTAAAGCATGCACTTTATAATTTATATACAGTCACGCAATACACTATCCGAGTGTGTAGTATGCAGAGCAAATGTTCAATCGTCCATCTATTACATATTTATATGTAATAGATTTTCTAAAGGTCCGGAGTTCAAGCCCTGCTGGAGTCGTTACGATTGTGCCCTGAGGCAAGGCATTTCAAGGCCACATTGCCTCTTCTCTCTCCTTCATGGTGGTGGATTCCATCAGGAATAATGTACTTATGTTCACTATGAAACCAACATAACCGTAAGTGTCTCCGCAACGAAATGCAATCACACACATTATAAATATAACACTGTGGAATTATTCATAGCACAGTGGTAGCACGTTCGCTTCAGGTGCGAACGGTCCGGAGTTCAAGCCCTGCTGGAGTCGTTACGATTGTGCCCTGAGGCAAGGCATTTCAATTCCACATTGCCTCTTCTCTCTCCTTCATGGTGGTGGATTCCATCAGGATTAATGTACTTATGTTCACTATGAAACCAACATAACCGTAAGTGTCTCCGCAACGAAATGCAATCACACACACATTAAAAATATAAAACTGTGGAAGTCGTCATAGCACAGTGGTAGCACGTTCGCTTCAGGTGCGAACGGTCCGGAGTTCGAGCCCCACTGGAGCCGTTAGGCAAGGCATTTAAATTCCACGTTGCCTCTTCTCTCTCCCTCGTGACGATGGATTCCATCAGGAATGAGGTATCGAGAGTGATTAATACAAGTTGTAAGAACTTGTTTCGCAAAGAGTTTTTCTTGTCATCATTTATATCAATCTTACCGGCACACCTAGGTAGAGGAGAGCTCCAGTCCTTTCCATTACAATGTGCTTGCGCCTCGCCTATCAATAGATAGTTCTCCAAACACGAGAATTGCACAACGGCACCGTTTACTACGTTCATGTCAAGGTTTGCAACCAGACTAGGGTCTAATGGTACACAGCCAGTTTCTGTATAAAATACAATAACATTATATGCACTGATATTGGTTTTTCGTGTGCAGTCTGATGGTTGATAGGTATGAGTTTCATTGAAGGTTTCTATGCTCAATATACGGCGTATATGCATATGTGTATTAACGTGTAAACATGTAAAACTATGAGGACTAAGTGTGGGCACGCCGTTAATTAGACATTCTAGTATGCTGATAATGCAGTTATTACTGGACAGAACCGGTTATATGGCGATGGCACCATACTCATACATTAATTGGAACATTAATATTAGTCCGCCGACGTGGTCGAATACTTAAGGTCGCTGACCATGCACACCACTGTAACCTATCACCTATGGTCACGGGTTCGAGCTCCGCTTAGACCGTATCTCTTTATATGAAAATGTAGACAGAGGTTAATGTACCAAGTACTAATATGGGCAACCGGTAGCGACGATAAATTATTGATTACGAATTGATTTTTCACTTCAAGAATAATTAGCCTAGTGAATTCTGACTGCGCTAGTGTTATTGCTGCGTGGACAGTGTTATTGCTGCGTGGACAGTGTTATTGCTGCGTGGACAGTGTTATTGCTGCGTGGAGAGTGTTATTACTGCGTGGACAGTGTTATTGCTGCGTGGACAGTGTTATTGCAGCGTTGACAGTATTATTGCTGCGTGGACAGTATTATTGCTGCGTGTAAAGTGTTATTGCTGCATGGACAGTGTTATTGCTGCGTGGACAGTGTTATTGCTGCGTGTACAGTGTTATTGCTGCGTGGACAGTGTTATTGCTGCGTGTACAGTGTTATTGCTGCATGGACAGAGTTATTGCTGCGTGGACATTGTTATTACTGCGTGTACAGAGTTATTGCTGCATGTACAGTGTTATTGCTGCGTGGACATTGTTATTGCTGCGTGTACAGAGTTATTGCTGTGTGGACAGTGTTATTGCTGCGTGGACAGTGTTATTGCTGCATGGACAGTGTTATTGCTGCGTAGACAGTGTTATTTCTGCGTGGACAGTGTTATTGCTGCGTGGACAGTGTTATTGCTGCGTGGACAGTGTTATTGCTGCATGGACAGTGTTATTGCTGCGTGGACAGTGTTATTGCTGCATGGACAGTGTTATTGCTGCGTGGACAGTGTTATTGCTGCGTGGACAGTGTTATTGCTGCGTGGACAGTGTTATTGCTGCGTGTACAGTGATATTGCTGCGTGGACAGTGTTATTGCTGCGTGGACAGTGTTATTGCTGCGTGGACATTGTTATTGCTGCGTGTACAGTGTTATTGCTGCGTGGACAGTGTTATTGCTGCGTGGACAGTGTTATTGCTGCGTGGACAGTGTTATTGCTGCGTGGACAGTGTTATTGCTGCGTGGACATTGTTATTGCTGCGTGTACAGTGTTATTGCTGCGTGGACAGTGTTATTGCTGCGTGGACAGTGTTATTGCTGCGTGTATAGTGTTATTGCTGCATGGACAGTGTTATTGCTGCGTAGACAGTGTTATTGCTGCGTAGACAGTGTTATTGCTGCATGGACAGTGTTATTGCTGCGTAGACAGTGTTATTGCTGCATGTACAGTGTTATTGCTGCATGGACAGTGTTATTGCCGCGTGTACAGTGTTATTGCTGCGTGTACAGTGTTATTGCTGCGTGTACAGTATTATTGCTGCGTGTACCGTGTTATTGCTGCATGGACAATGTTATTGCTGAGTGTACAGTGTTATTGCTGCGTGTACAGTGTTATTGCTGCGTGGACATTGTTATTGCTGCGTGTACAGAGTTATTGCTGCGTGGACAGTGTTATTGCTGCGTAGATAGTGTTATTGCTGCATGGACAGTGTTATTGCTGAGTAGACAGTGTTATTGCTGCGTAGACAGTGTTATTGCTGCGTGGACAGTGTTATTGCTGCGTAGACAGTGTTATTGCTGCGTGTACAGTGTTATTGCTGCGTGTACAGTGTTATTGCTGCGTGGACAGTGTTATTGCTGCGTGGACATTGTTATTGCTGCGTGGACAGTGTTATTGCTGCGTGGACAGTGTTATTGCTGCGTGGACAGTGTTATTGCTGCGTGGACAGTGTTATTGCTGCGTGGACAGTGTTATTGCTGCGTGGACAGTGTTATTGCTGCGTGGACAGTGTTATTGCTGCGTGGACAGTGTTATTGCTGCGTGGACAGTGTTATTGCTGCGTGTACAGTGTTATTGCTGCGTGGACAGTGTTATTGCTGCGTGGACAGTGTTATTGCTGCGTGGACAGTGTTATTGCTGCTGTACAGTGTTATTGCTGCGTGGACAGTGTTATTGCTGCGTGTACAGTGTTATTGCTGCGTGTACAGTGTTATTGCTGCGTGGACAGTGTTATTGCTGCGTGGACAGTGTTATTGCTGCGTGGACAGTGTTATTGCTGCGTGGACAGTGTTATTGCTGCGTGGACAGTGTTATTGCTGCGTGGACAGTGTTATTGCTGCGTGGACAGTGTTATTGCTGCATGTACAGTGTTATTGCTGCGTGGACAGTGTTATTGCTGCGTGGACAGTGTTATTGCTGCGTGGACAGTGTTATTGCTGCGTGGACAGTGTTATTGCTGCGTGGACAGTGTTATTGCTGCGTGGACAGTGTTATTGCTGCGTGTACAGTGTTATTGCTGCGTGGACAGTGTTATTGCTGCGTGGACAGTGTTATTGCTGCGTGGACAGTGTTATTGCTGCGTGGACAGTGTTATTACTGCGTGGACAGTGTTATTACTGCGTGGACAGTGTTATTGCTGCGTGACAGTGTTATTGCTGCGTGTACAGTGTTATTGCTGCGTGGACAGTGTTATTGCTGCGTGGACAGTGTTATTGCTGCGTGGACAGTGTTATTGCTGCGTGGACAGTGTTATTGCTGCGTGGACAGTGTTATTGCTGCGTGGACAGTGTTATTGCTGCGTGGACAGTGTTATTGCTGCGTGGACAGTGTTATTGCTGCGTGGACAGTGTTATTGCTGCGTGGACAGTGTTATTGCTGCGTGTACAGTGTTATTGCTGCGTGTACAGTGTTATTGCTGCGTGGACAGTGTTATTGCTGCGTGGACAGTGTTATTGCTGCGTGGACAGTGTTATTGCTGCGTGGACAGTGTTATTGCTGCGTGGACAGTGTTATTGCTGCGTGGACAGTGTTATTGCTGCTGGACAGTGTTATTGCTGCGTGGACAGTGTTATTGCTGCGTGGACAGTGTTATTGCTGCGTGTACAGTGTTATTGCTGCGTGGACAGTGTTATTGCTGCGTGGACAGTGTTATTGCTGCGTGGACAGTGTTATTGCTGCGCCAGTTTGTTATTGCTGCGTGGACAGTGTTATTGCTGCGTGGACAGTGTTATTGCTGCGTGGACAGTGTTATTGCTGCGTGTACAGTGTTATTGCTGCGTGGACAGTGTTATTGCTGCGTGGACAGTGTTATTGCTGCGTGGACAGTGTTATTGCTGCGTGACAGTGTTATGCTGCGGGACATGTATTCTGCTGGACAGTGTTATTGCTGCGTGGACAGTGTTATTGCTGCGTGGACAGTGTTATTGCTGCGTGGACAGTGTTATTGCTGCGTGGACAGTGTTATTGCTGCGTGGACAGTGTTATTGCTGCGTGGACAGTGTTATTGCTGCGTGGACAGTGTTATTACTAAGTGTACAGTGTTATTGCTGCGTGGACAGAGTTATTGCTGCGTGGACAGTTATTGCTGCGTGGACAGTTATTGCTGCGTTGACAGTTATTGCTGCGTGGACAAGAGTTTTTACTGCGCGAGCAATGCTAATATTGCGCGGAAAGAGAATTATGTTTACAGATGAAATCATGGATTAGATCGAAAACCAATCAATGAGGAATTGACACACATCAATAATTTGATTTCAGGAGATAGCGACCAGCGTGCATAGTTCTGCATAAACGTATCTCACGTCCACTTCATCTGATATGTAAGTCCATGTAATTGTTAACTCACTGGTACATAGTGGGGTTTCCTCACTCCATGTCCCATCCATTTTACACGTGGCAAATTTTGCACCATATCGAGTAAGTTTCTTGGGACATTTGAAGACTGCTCTAATCCCCTTCCGCCTGTATTTGACCCATCCACTAAAGTTAGTTATCCTTGGACAATTGACAGCTCGTTCAACTGAAATAAAAACATTCATAAAAATTACAATACATACACGTACTTGACTACTCTTCCCTACGTCATAGCATCCCAAATTCTTACTTTACCAGATAGCATAGCATCCCAAGTTCTTACTTTACCAGATAGCATAGCATCCCAAGTTCGTGCAGTACCAGATATCATATCATCCCAAGTTCGTACAGTACCAGACAACATAGCATCCCAAGTTCTTATAATACCAGACAACATAGCATCCCAAGTTCGTGCAGTACCAGACATCATAGCATCCCAAGTTCATGCAGTACCAGATAGCATAGCATCCCAAGTTCGTGCAGTACCAGACAGCATAGCATCCCAAGTTCGTGCAGTACCAGACAGCATAGCATCCCAAGTTCGTGCAGTACCAGACATCATAGCATCCCAAGTTCGTGCAGTACCAGATAGCATAGCATCCCAAGTTCTTACAGTACCAGAAAGCATAGCATCCCAAGTTCGTGCAGTACCAGACAACATAGCATCCCAAGTTCGTGCAGTACCAGATAGCATAGCATCCCAAGTTCGTGCAGTACCAGACAGCATAGCATCCCAAGTTCGTGCAGTACCAGACAACATAGCATCCCAAGTTCGTGCAGTACCAGACAGCATAGCATCCCAAGTTCATGCAATACCAGACAGCATAGCATCCCAAGTTCGTGCAGTACCAGATAGCATAGCATCCCAAGTTCGTGCAGTACCAGACAGCATAGCATCCCAAGTTCATGCAGTACCAGACATCATAGCATCCCAAGTTCGTGCAGTACCAGATAGCATATTATCCCAAGTTCGTGCAGTACCAGATAGCATAACATCCCAAGTTCGTGCAGTACCAGATAGCATATTATCCCAAGTTCGTACAGTAACAGACAGGATAGCATCCCAAGTTCGTGCAGTACCAGACAGCATAGCATCCCAAGTTCGTGCAGTACTAGACAGCATTGCATCCCAAGTTCGTGCAGTACCAGATATCATATCATCCCAAGTTCGTACAGTACCAGACAGCATAGCATCCCAAGTTCTTACAGTACCAGATAGCATAGCATCCCAAGTTCGTTCAGTACCAGACAGCATTGCATCCCAAGTTCGTACAGTACCAGATATCATATCATCCCAAGTTCGTACAGTACAAGATAGCATAGCATCCCAAGTTCGTTCAGTACCAGACAGCATTGCATCCCAAGTTCGTACAGTACCAGATATCATATCATCCCAAGTTCGTACAGTACCAGACAGCATAGCATCCCAAGTTCTTACAGTACCAGGTAGCATAGCATCCCAAGTGCGTGCAGTACCAGACAGCATAGCATTCCAAGTTCGTGCAGTACCAGATAGCATAACATCCCAAGTTCTTATAATACCAGAAAGCATAGCATCCCAAGTTCGTGCAGTACCAGATAGCATAGCATCCCAAGTTCGTGCAGTACCAGACAACATATCATCCCAAGTTCATGCAGTACCAGACAGCATAGCATCCCATGTTCGTGCAGTACCAGACAACATATCATCCCAAGTTCATGCAGTACCAGACAGCATAGCATCCCAAGTTCGTGCAGTACCAGATAGCATAACATCCCAAGTTCATGCAGTACCAGATAGCATAGCATCCCAAGTTCTTATAATACCAGAAAGCATAGCATCCCAAGTTCGTGCAATACCAGACAGCATAGCATCCCAAGTTCGTGCAGTACCAGACAACATATCATCCCAAGTTCGTGCAGTACCAGACAGCATAGCATCCCAAGTTCTTATAATACCAGACAGCATAGCATCCCAAGTTCATGCAGTACCAGACAGCATAGCATCCCAAGTTCTTATAATACCAGACAGCATAGCATCCCAAGTTCATGCAGTACCAGATAGCATAGCATCCCAAGTTCTTATAATACCAGACAGCATAGCATCCCAAGTTCATGCAGTACCAGACAGCATAGCATCCCAAGTTCATGCAGTACCAAACATCATAGCATCCCAAGTTCGTGCAGTACCAGATAGCATAACATCCCAAGTTCTTATAATACCAGAAAGCATAGCATCCCAAGTTCGTGCAGTACCAGACAACATAGCATCCCAAGTTCGTGAAGTACCAGATAGCATAGCATCCCAAGTTCGTGCAGTACCAGACAGCATAGCATCCCAAGTTCGTGCAGTACCAGACAACATATCATCCCAAGTTCGTGCAGTACCAGACAGCATAGCATCCCAAGTTCTTATAATACCAGACAGCATAGCATCCCAAGTTCATGCAGTACCAGACAGCATAGCATCCCAAGTTCTTATAATACCAGACAGCATAGCATCCCAAGTTCATGCAGTACCAGATAGCATAGCATCCCAAGTTCTTAAATACCAGACAGCATAGCATCCCAAGTTCATGCAGTACCAGACAGCATAGCATCCCAAGTTCATGCAGTACCAAACATCATAGCATCCCAAGTTCTTATAATACCAGACAGCATAGCATCCCAAGTTCATGCAGTACCAGATAGCATAGCATCCCAAGTTCTTATAATACCAGACAGCATAGCATCCCAAGTTCATGCAGTACCAGATAGCATAGCATCCCAAGTTCATGCAGTACCAAACATCATAGCATCCCAAGTTCGTGCAGTACCAGATAGCATAACATCCCAAGTTCTTATAATACCAGAAAGCATAGCATCCCAAGTTCGTGCAGTACCAGACAACATAGCATCCCAAGTTCGTGAAGTACCAGATAGCATAGCATCCCAAGTTCGTGCAGTACCAGACAGCATAGCATCCCAAGTTCGTGCAGTACCAGACAACATATCATCCCAAGTTCGTGCAGTACCAGACAGCATAGCATCCCAAGTTCTTATAATACCAGACAGCATAGCATCCCAAGTTCATGCAGTACCAGACAGCATAGCATCCCAAGTTCTTATAATACCAGACAGCATAGCATCCCAAGTTCATGCAGTACCAGATAGCATAGCATCCCAAGTTCTTATAATACCAGACAGCATAGCATCCCAAGTTCATGCAGTACCAGACAGCATAGCATCCCAAGTTCATGCAGTACCAAACATCATAGCATCCCAAGTTCGTGCAGTACCAGATAGCATAACATCCCAAGTTCTTATAATACCAGAAAGCATAGCATCCCAAGTTCGTGCAGTACCAGACAACATAGCATCCCAAGTTCGTGCAGTACCAGACAGCATAGCATCCCAAGTTCGTGTAGTACCAGATAGCATATCATCCCAAGTTCGTGCAGTACCAGACAGCATATCATCCCAAGTTCGTGCAGTACCAGACAGCATATCATCCCAAGTTCGTGCAGTACCAGACAGCATAGCATCCCAAGTTCGTGCAGTACCAGATAGCATAGCATCCCAAGTTCGTGCAGTACCAGATAGCATAGCATCCCAAGTTCGTGCAGTATAATACAGCATAGCATCCCAAGTTCGTGCAGTACCAGATACCATAGCAACCCAAGTTCGTACAGTACCAGACAGCATAGCATCCGGACAGGTGGGTTTTCTCCGAGTATTCCGGTTTCCTCGCACACGAATGACCACATACGCTTTCATCCGAGCCAAGGAGAGTGATTAATATAAGTTGTTAAAACTTGCTTCGCAATCGTTGTAAAATAAATTAAGTTTAAACTTAAGCATAGCATCCAAAGTTCGTGCAGTACCAGATATCATAGCATACCATGCCCTACCTTACCCTACCATTCCTTGCCATACCCTACCATACACGGAAACGGGGAGGCATTTAATTCCTGTGAGTGCGTGGATATCCGAAAGTAGTGAGAGTGCATGGACATTATAATGACATTGATTGACAGAAAGGGCGTGTACACAACTATGGGTTGAAGTCAACTTATATATGAAGAAGAAGACCTATGATAGATGAATTGATTTCCAAAATCATTCACTTTGTAAATTAGTACTGGTCGGACTATATCAATGCAATCAATGGAAAAATTAAAGGTCAAATGTTGCTCTTTTTCATCGTTTAACCACGCCTACTCCATTACACTACCATACTGTAGATGTATCACAATTCAACGTCCTTCCTAGTACTAGTAACCTCCTAGTAGCATGGCTATGTTATGTGTATATATATTTGTAAGAGGGATACGTATGAGGAATGGGAAAATCACGGATTCGTACAGGAAAATGCCACACATAGGAGTGGATAAAGTGTCCACGAAATTCATCAAAGTAGTGATATTACACGTACCATATCGTAGGTTACTTCTTCCTAGCACTGTTTAGTATGGGTAACTGTCGTGTAACAGAGGTAGGTAAAGTGTAAACACACTTTTATGAGAGATCAGTTTCAGAAACGCACGGGTTCATTGAGGAAACTACCATACGTTGGAGTAGATAGAGTGTATGACGAAATTATTCAAAGTAGTGAGAGTGCATGTATGATATGCCCATATCGATAATATCTCCTTCCTAGTACTGGTTGTTGTGGGTAACTGTCATGTTACATAGCTAGGTAATGCATACACACCCGTGTATGAGAGATCAGCCTCAGAAACACGGGTTCATGGAGGAAACTACCATACATTCGAGAAGAGTGTACGGCGAAATTCTTCAAAGTAGTGAGAGTGCATGTATGATATGTCTATATCGAACATACTTCCTTCCTAGTACTGGTACTTGTGGGTAACTGTCGTCTATCAAAGCTAGATAATGTGTAAACACACGTGTATGAGAGGTCAACCTCAGAAAAGCACGGGTTCGTGCAGGAAACTAACATACTTTGGAGTAGAGAGAGTGTACGGTGAAATTCTTCAAAGTAGTGAGAGTGCATGTATGATATGTGTATATCGACCATACCTTCTTCCTAGTACTGGGTCATGAGGATTGTACTTGGACAGTATTACTTGGGTCACAAGGATTGTACTTGGACAGTATTACTTGGGTCATGAGGATTGTATTTGGGCAACATTACATGGGCCATGAGGATTGTACTTGGACAACATTACATGTACCATGGGGATTGTACTTGGACAACATTACATGGGTCATGTGGATTGTACTTGGGCAACATTACATGGGTCATGAGGATTGTATTTGGGCAACATTACATGGGTCATGAGGATTGTACTTGGACAACATTACATGGGTCATGAGGATTGTACTTGTGCAACATTACGTGGGTCATGGGGATTGTACTTGGACAACATTACATGGGTCATGTGGATTGTACTTGGACAACATTACATGGGTCATGAGGATTGTACTTGTGCAACATTACGTGGGTCATGGGGATTGTACTTGGACAACATTACATGGGCCACGAGGATTGTACTTGGACAACATTACTTGGATCACGAGGATTGTATTTGGGAAACATTACTTGGGCCATGAGGATTGTACTTGGACAACATTACATGGGCCATGAGGATTGTACTAGGGCAACATTACATGGGCCATGAGGATTGTACTTGGGCAAAGTTACATGGGCCATGAGGATGGTACTTGGGCAACATTACTTGGGTCATGGGGATTGTACTTGGGCAACATTACAGGAGCCATGAGGATTGTACTTGGGCAACATTACATGGGCCATGACGATTGTACTTGGGCAAAGTTACATGGGCCATGAGGATGGTACTTGGGCAACATTATACGAATCACAAGGATATGTGGTACCTTGGTGCATGGCATAATAATACCAAAAAGACGAATTGTCACAACACAGGTGGGTATCCAATAGATTATATACACAAATAGACATATATCATTATATCTACATCCTAATTAATATAATCTCTATGTATGACAATATCTACAACCAAATCTAGATCAAAATATAACAACACGCAAATATCTAAATATGTATGTCCTGATAGAAAGAACGCAAACCGATAAAGAGCTATCGGAAGAACATCACGTTGAACAATTGGGAAATTTGCATTAATGTTGTCAAGCAAGTTATATTGTATGTTGGCGAGACGAGCGTTGTTTGAAACAATGTTATCTTGTTAATGTCACTAAATGCTAACAATAGCATACAGTGTATATGGATTGATTGTGAATATGAGTCTCTGTTAGTGTCACAACATGCTAACCATATCATATAGTGTAGGTGGATTGATTGTGAATATGTGTCTATGTTAGTGTCACAACATGCTAACCATATCATACAGTGTAGGGGGATTGATTGTGAATATGAGTCTCTGTTAGTGTCACAACATGCTAACCATATCATACAGTGTAGGTGGATTGATTGTGAATATGAGTCTCTGTTAGTGTCACAACATGCTAACCATATCATACAGTGTAGGTGGATTGATTGTGAATATGAGTCTGTGTTAGTGTCACAACATGCTTACCATAGCATAGCATACAGTTTATGTGGATTGAGTGTGAATATGAGTCTCTGTTAGTGATTCATATGCCAAGGTTTCAACAGAAAACCTATCAGATATTTCCACGATAATAAGTTCCACGCAAAACTTTAAACAGGATGTGTAAGTCAACCCGAATATGTGGGCAGACCAGATGGCTGTGTGGGCCACAGTGTATTGTATGGATTTATATAGAGGATATATTTTGATATGGAACATTTTTGTGAAATTTCATTAACATTTCAGAAACACTTTAACCAGAATTTATTTATAAGCATAAACGGGGCATAATTCTGTTAAATTATGAGACAGAGTTATGGAACTTGATTGGACATCTTACATTTTATAGGGAACACTTGTGGCAAGCTTCAAAGGTATATGGTAGATGGTTCAACGAGATAGCAACATTGCTATAAAACTTTAACCAAATGATAAAGGCGATGCCGACGTTAGGGCGAGTACAATAGCCCTCCTTATTCTTCGAATACTGGAGCTAACAATGAACAAATGGTAAAGTGTACTGTGAACGATTGAAAGGTCAATATGCCAACACAGGTAAACGTAACATCTCACTAGATTCTTTCACTACTTATTTCAGAGATATTAACCACACATATACTGTGTTTTACTACCATGATGAAGATGTATTATTTTTTAACCAGAAATATATGCACAGTAAGTTGGAAGAACTTAATGCAACATTAATTGACAGTGAGATCTTTAAGGCATATCAACAATTTAAAACGGATAACGCATGGGGTCCAGATTATCTTACAAATGAATAGAGCGGTGGAACCTATGCTCGGCGTATTTTCCTTTTCATCCGTATTTAAAATATTTATATAGTTATAGGCTAATTTTGTCGACAGAGCTGAAGCATGGTTCAATAACATTCCGTTGAGTGTATCGGTAGCCTGATGCAACTATCACGTGACTGGTCCAGGAGACGAATATAAACAAGCAAATCATTGGGAGAATATTTCCACCAAAACTGTTACGGTATATGAGCAATTCGGGTAGCTATCCGAATTTAAAAAATCTACACCTAACACGAAAAATAGTTTCTATACCATTTCTGATTAAGACCAATACATATTTATACTCAATGATGTACTATATCAAAATAAGATATTCAAGAAGCTATGGTGGATAAATAAAATATAACAAGTACGCCGTGCATAGGTGCCCTGAAGTCTTCAGTTCCCCATAAACCGGTACCGACCGACACCGTTGCGATAGCTGTATTGAGCTAAAACTGTCAACAAGAGTGTTTTGAAAGTTGCTTTCACGACTTAAGAAAATAATAATATACGGCAAGTGCAATTCACATTTTATACTGGTCATTCATTATATGTGGGATTTACGCCGAGCATAGGTTGGACCACTCTATCAGCATGGAATAAACTAATGTATGACATGCACCACTAACATTTTTAACAAACAATTGGACAAAAAAGGAGACATTCACAACCGTGAAAAATAGAGGATTTACTTTAATTAGTAGTGTACCAAGAAAAATATTATAAAATCTTTTAAATGTTATTAATAGTGTTCATAATTATACATTATTCTGCCAACGTGACACTAACAGAGACTCATATTCACAATCAATCCACCTACACTGTATGCTATGGTAAGCATGTTGTGACACTAACAGAGACTCATATTCACAATCAATCCCCCTACACTGTATGCTATGGTAAGCATGTTGTGACACTAACAGAGACTCATATTCACAATCAATCCCCCTACACTGTATGCTATGGTAAGCATGTTGTGACACTAACAGAGACTCATATTCACAACCAATCCACCTACACTGTATGCTATGGTAAGCATGTTGTGACACTAACAGAGACTCATATTCACAATCAATCCGCCTACACTGTATGCTATGGTAAGCATGGTGTGAGACTAACAGAGACTCATATTCACAATCAATCCACCTACACTGTATGCTATGGTAAGCATGTTGTGACACTAACAGAGACTCATATTCACAATCAATCCACCTACACTGTATGGTATGGTAAGCATGTTGTGACACTAACAGAGACTCATATTCACAATCAATCCATATACACTGTATGCTATTGTTAGCATTTAGTGACATTAACAAGATAACATTGTTTCAAACAACGCTCGTCTCGCCAACATACAATATAACTTGCTTGACAACATTAATGCAAATTTCCCAATTGTTCAACGTGATGTTCTTCCGATAGCTCTTTTTCGTTTTGCGTTCTTTCTATCAGGACCATACATATTTAGATATTTGCGTGTTGTTATATTTTAATCTAGATTTGGTTGTAGATATTGTCACACATAGAGATTATATTAATTAGGATGTAGATATAATGATATATGTCTATTTGTGTATATAATCTATTGGATACCCACCTGTGTTGTGACGATTCGTCTTTTTGGTATTATTATGCCATGCACCAAGGTACCACACATCCTTGTGACTCGTGTAATGTTGCGCAAGTACCATCCTCATGGCCCATGTAATTATGCCCAAGTACAATCCTCATGACCCATGTAATTTTGCCCAATTAAGTTCCTCATGGCCCATGTAATGTTGCCCAAGTACAATCCTCATGACCCAAGTAATGTTGTCCAAGTACAATCCTCATGACCCATGTAATGTTGTCCAAGTACAATCCTCATGGCCCATGTAATGTTGTCCAAGTACAATCCTCATGACCCAAGTAATACTGTCCAAGTACAATCCTCGTGACCCATGTAATGTTGTCCAAGTACAGTCCCATGACCCATGTAATGTTGTCCAAGTACAATCCTCGTGATCCAAGTAATGTTGTCCAAGTACAATCCTCATGGTACATGTAATGTTGTCCAGGTACAATCCTCATGGCCCATGTAATGTTGTCCAAGTACAATCCTCATGACCCAAGTAATACTGTCCAAGTACAATCCTCGTGACCCATGTAATGTTGTCCAAGTACAATCCTCATGACCCATGTAATGTTGTCCAAGTACAATCCTCATGACCCATGTAATGTTGTCCAAGTACAATCCTCATGACCCATGTAATGTTGTCCAAGTACAATCCTCATGGCCCATGTAATGTTGTCCAAGTACAGTCCCATGACCCATGTAATGTTGTCCAAGTACAATCCTCGTGATCCAAGTAATGTTGTCCAAGTACAATCCTCATGGCCCATGTAATGTTGTCCAAGTACAATCCTCATGACCCAAGTAATACTGTCCAAGTACAATCTTCGTGACCCATGTAATGTTGTCCAAGTACAATCCTCATGACCCATGTAATGTTGTCCAAGTACAGTCCCATGACCCATGTACTGTTGTCCAAGTACAATCCTCGTGATCCAAGTAATGTTGTCCAAGTACAATCCTCATGACCCATGTAATGTTGTCCAAGTACAATCCTCATGACCCAAGTAATACTGTCCAAGTACAATCCTCGTGACCCATGTAATGTTGTCCAAGTACAATCCTCATGGCCCAAGTAATGTTGCCCAAATACAATCTTCATGACCCAAGTAATACTGTCCAAGTACAATCCTCATGACCCATGTAATGTTGTCCAAGTACAGTCCCATGACCCATGTACTGTTGTCCAAGTACAATCCTCGTGACCCATGTAATGTTGTCCAAGTACAATCCTCATGGCCCAAGTAATGTTGCCCAAATACAATCCTTATGACCCAAGTAATACTGTCCAAGTACAATCCTCATGACCCATGTAATGTTGTCCAAGTACAATCCTCATGACCCAAGTAATACTGTCCAAGTACAATCCTCGTGACCCATGTAATGTTGTCCAAGTACAATCCTCATGGCCCAAGTAATGTTGCCCAAATACAATCCTCATGACCCAAGTAATACTGTCCAAGTACAATCCTTGTGACCCAAGTAATGCTGCCCAAGTAGAATCCTCATGATCCAGTACTAGGAAGAAGGTATGGTCGATATACACATATCATACATGCACTCTCACTACTTTTAAGAATTTCACCGTACACTCTCTCTACTCCAAAGTATGTTAGTTTCCTGCACGAACCCGTGCTTTACTGAGACTGATCTCTCATACACGTGTGTATATATTACCTAGCTATGATAGACGACAGTTACCCACAACAGCCAGTACTATGAAGAAGGTATGGTCGATATACACATATCATACATGCACTCTCACTACTGTTAATAATTTCGACATACACTCTCTCTACTCCAAAGTATGGTAGTTTCCTGCACGAACCCGTGCTTTACTGAGGCTGATATCTCATACACGTGTGTGTGTATACATTACCTAGTTATGCTAGACGACAATTACCCACAACAGCCAGTACTAGGAAGAAGGTATGGTCGATATACACATATCATACATGCACTCTCACTACTTTGAATAATTTCGCCGTACACTCTCTCTACTCTAAAGTATGTTAGTTTCCTGCACGAACCCGTGCTTTTCTGAGGCTGATCTCTCATACACGTGTGTGTATAAATTACCTAGCTATGTTACACGGCGGTTACCCACAACTACCAGTACCAGGAAGGAGGTATGGTCGATATACACATATCATGCATGCACTCTCACTACTTTTAATAATGTTGACATACACTCTCTCTACTCCAACGTATGGTAGCGCCAGAACGAGAAAGACACCAGACAAATGGTTTAATAAACATATTGTTTAATCAGTAAAAGTATGCTACTTGAACACGTCAATGGCGGAGAGTGAGACATGGGAAGTAACCGTGTAATAACCAACACGTATAACATACTGGCGTAGTTTCTTCCATGAACGCGTGTTCTTCTGAGGCTAATCTCTCATACACGCGTGTGTATACAATACCTAGTTATGCTAGACGACAGTTACCCACAACAGCCAGTACTAGGAAGAAGGTATGGTCGATATACACATATCATACATGCACTCTCACTACTTTGAAGAATTTCGCCGTACACTCTCTCTACTCCAAAGTATGTTAGTTTCCTGCACGAACCCGTGCATTACTGAGGCTGATCTCTCATACACGTGTGTGTACACATTACCGAGCTATGCTAGACGACAGTTACCCACAACAGCCAGTTCTAGGAAGGAGGTATGGTCGATATGAGCATATCATACATGCACTCTCACTACTTATATTAATTTCGTCGAACGTATGGTAGTTTCCTCCATGAACCCGTGTTTCTGAGGCTGATCTCTCATACACGTGCGTGTGTATATACATTACCTAGCTATGTTACAGTTACCCACAATGACCAGTACTAGGAAGTAGATATTATCGATATGGGCATATCATACATGCACTCTAACTATTTTGAATAATTTCGTCATACACTCTATCTACTCCAACGTATGGTAGTTTCCTCAATGAACCCGTGCTTTTCTGAAACTGATCTCTCATACACGTGTGTGTACACATTACCTACTTCTGTTACACGACAGTTACCCATACTAAGCAGTGCTAGGAAGTAGTAACCAACCACTACGTTGATGAATTTCGCAGACACTTTATCCACTCCTAAGTGTGACATTTTCCTGTACGAATCCGTGATTTTCCTCATTCCTCATACTTATCCCTCTTACAAGTATATGTACACATAACATAGCTATGCTACTAGGAAGTAACTAGTACTATGAAGGACGTTGAATTGTGATAAATCTATAATATGGTAGTGTAATGGAGTAGGCGGTGTTAAAAGATGAAAAAGAGCAACATTTGACTGAACAATACGTTTTATTTGGATTCAAAGGGTCCCGGGTTTGATACTAGTTCGGGGCACATATAGTGTCATTGAGTGAGGCATCTAAGTACTGGTTAGTGACTTAAGTCTGCTAAGCCTGTCCAAAAAAACATGTCAAGGTCCCCACATGGTGCTTGGCATCAATAAAACATACAATGTACATAGTAATTGAATGCATTAGTAACATTTAGGTCACACGCACCATATTAACTATATTAACCCATGACATTGGAATGGCCTCCCTCCCCCCAACGAAGGATCACTGCCGGCCCAGTGGAAGTCAGCAAATGTTGTTCCCATTTTCAAAAAGGGGACAAGTCACACCCCGCCAACTATAGGCCTATCTCACTGACATGTGTTCTATGCAAGGTTCTAGAATATATACTTAGTTTCCTCCTCGATAGTAAAAAAAACACTTCACTAACCACAGTATGCTGTACCATTTGCAGCATGGTTTTAGAGAAAAACGGTCATGCGTGACCCAATTAGTAATGTAATCAATGACTTGGTTACCTCTGTCTACAATAAGCATCAGGTAGATCTCATCCTATTAGACTTCAGTAAGGCTTTCGATAAGGTCAATCAGTAGAAAGTACTAGTAAAAATGCATGAATATGGAGTCAGAAGTCAAACATTAAGGTGGATTAAGAGTTTTCTAGATAATAGACTCCAGTCAGTTGTCCTTAATGGTATTAGTTCAGATGTCATTCCTCTGGAGTCCCACAGGGATCCATACTTGGGCTCCTGGTTTTCCTAGCCTATATAAACGACCTCCAACAAAACATCAGTTCCAAAGTCTGTATCTTTGCAGATGATACTGCAGTCTATCTACCATTTGCAAATGAATCGGTCACACGCCAAAACGATCTTAAGAGATTAGAAGAGTGGGAGTTGGACATTTAACATCTTACTTAGTGAGAGTTACTGGCAGGAACTATATATATCTTACTTAGTGAGTGTTACTGACAGGAACTATAGATATCTTACTTAGTGAGAGTTACTGGCAGGAACAATAGATTTCTTACATAGTGAGAGTTACTGGCAGGAACTATATATATCTTACTTAGTGAGTGTTACTGACAGGAACTATATATATCTTACTTAGTGAGAGTTACTGACAGGAACTATAGATAAACACATCTGTCATTCTCCGACACTTTTCTACCTTACTGTAGCTATTCTTACTCTTCTTTCAAATAAGAACTATCCTCGAGTTTCCCACCAGGATACTACATAAGAAATATCCTCGAGTTTCCCACGAGGATACACAAGGATACTACATACGAAATATCCTCGAGTTTCCCACCAGGATACATATGATACTACATAAGAACTATCCTCGAGTTTCCCACCAGGATACATATGATACTACATAAGAAATATTCTCGAGTTTCCCACCAGGATACATATGATACTACATAAGAACTATCCTCGAGTTTCCCACCAGGATACATATGATACTACATAAGAAATATCCTCGAGTTTCCCCACCAGGATACATATGATACTACATAAGAAATATCCTCGAGTTTCCCACCAGGATACATGATGATACTACATAAGAAATATCCTCGAGTTTCCCACCAGGATACACAAGGATACTACATATGGAATATCCTCGAGTTTCCCTCCAGGATACATATGATACTACATAAGAAATATCCTCGAGTTTCCCACCAGGATACACAAGGATACTACATAAGGAATATCCTCGAGTTTCTCACCAGGATACACAAGGATACTACATAAGGAATATCCTCGAGTTTCTCACCAGGATACACAAGGATACTACATAAGGAATATCCTCGAGTTTCCCTCCAGGATACATATGCTACTACATAAGGAATATCCTCGAGTTTCCCTCCAGGATACATATGCTACTACATAAGAAATATCCTTGAGTTTCCCACCAGGATACATGATGATACTACATAAGAAACATCCTCGAGTTTCCCTCCAGGATACATGATGATACTACATAAGAAACATCCTCGAGATTCCCTCCAGGATACATGATGATACTACATAATTGTTAATAGATTGGTGAATGTTTCTATCTTCGGTTAATATGATTTTCAATGCATTGGTTTTGTTTTTGTGTAAAATTGGAAAAACAAATAACTATACTATACACATAATAAGCCACCAACCCAATCATATTTGAAGCAGTCCAAAACCACATCCGAGAAAACAGACGTTTTCATGAGCATCGGTTCACTAAATGTAGCGAGCTTGATTCAACCATTAAACTATCCGAATGATTCAACCATTAAACTATCCGAATGCGAATGATTCAACCATTAAACTATCCGAATGATTCAACTATTAAACTATCCGAATACTTCATATGCTTTCAACTTCATAATCTCTTTATCCTATTGCTATTCTAATCCACAGATCATGATTAAAACAGTTACTTACATTTTGTTTTCAAATTGAACTTGAATAGTTAAAAAAAAAAGAGTACAACACTGCCCTAAATGTGTTATGACGTAACTACAATACGTACCTTATAATAGGAAACGAGCTCTATAAGCTATAACTTTCGGTATTTAAATGTTGTGTAAGATGTATATTTGTATATCTATGTTGTATAATTGTTTGAAAAAAAATATGTTTCAGCTAAGAAGTCAATAACAAAATTTCGAAATGTGATAAGTATGACTTACCCCTGGTTGAGGCATCCACGACAACGTGGCTGAAGACAAGTAGGCATAACACCGAAAAGATGTCCATCTCTCTGATGTACAGATACTGCTGTGCATGGACTTGTGAAGACAACAATCACAGTAAAGTAAACAGTTGATGTATGCACCACACGCGACTCTATAAACACTAATGCAAATACCGACTTCGTGAATGCTTGTTTGGAAGTCACTTATCTTACCCACAGGGATTCGGCACGTTTGGGGGTACTAGTATATATATTTAAGTACAGGGATTCAACTCTATGGGATGTCAGCAGTCGCATCGATCAGTAAAATGGCCCTATCTGAAACCATTTTATACAAAGCTGTCCAAATATAACGCCTATCCCGAGTCTTTATATTGTTCTTCAAATAAAATACAACTTTAAGCTGCATGCATGTATACTTTGCAAACAATTGCCACAGACATTGGCCATAGCAGGTCACATTTCCATACTAGGACACGTGTTCTGTCAGCAACTGATTGGATTATGATTATTCTTCATATATAAAAAAACATCTTGTTACATTCTAATAATCCAATCAGAACGCTCGTTTCAACGCGAATTGCGCCGCTTTAGACATTTTCAAAACAAATTGAAAATGCTACGAAATCTCTTTTTGACGTACATTGTTGCCGAATAAACCTACACGTTAGTGGAAATACATTTTATTGATAATGTTATTCACAGTTAAAACTCTCCCGTCGAATATTTTTTGTTGTTGCTGACAGAACCCGTGTCCTAGTATGGAAATGTGACCTGCTATGGCCAATGTCTGTGGCAATTGTTTGCAAAGTATACATGCATGCAGCTTAAAGTTGTGTTTTATTTGAAGAACAATATAAAGACTCGGGATAGGCGTTATATTTGGACAGCTTTGTACAAAATTGTTTCAGATAGGGCCATTTTACTGATCGATGCGAAATCTGACATCCCACAGAGTAGAATCCCTGTACTTAAATATATATACATGTACTAGTACCCCCAAACGTGCCGAATCCCTGTGATCTTACCGGAACTTACGCGTTAACTGAAGCGGTAATTACCTCACTTTGCCACAAAAAACCCAAGTGCGAGTATTTATTATACTAATAATATACGAAGTGTCATGGACATTGTGAGATTTTTGCAATGTCCCCGACGACAGGAATATGCTGCATGAGAAGTATGTGCATCCTGCTCGGGACATATTGGCTTAAGCATGCATCATGCTCGGAACTGTCATGTTGGGTAATATAGGGAAATGTTAGCTTAAACATGCATCCTGCTCGGAACTGTCAGGTTGGGTTATATAGGGACATGTTGGCTTAAACATGCATCCTGCTCGGAACTATCATGTTGGGTTAAACATGCATCCTGCTCAGAACTATCATGTTGGGTTATACAGTGACATGTTGGCTTAAACATGCATCCTGCTCGTAACTATCATGTTGGGTTATATAGGGACATGTTGGCTTAAACATGCATCCTGCTCGGAACTATCATATTGTGTTATATAGGGACATCTTGGCTTAAACATGCATCCTGCTCGGAACTATCATGTTGTGTTATATAGGGACATCTTGGCTTCAACATGCATCCTGCCCGGAACTATCATGTTGTGTTATACAGGGACATGTTGGCTTAAACATGCATCCTGCCCGGAACTATCATGTTGTGTTATACATGGACATGTTGGCTTAAACATGCATCCTGCCCGGAACTATCATGTTGTGCTATACAGGGACATGTTGGCTTAAACATGCATCCTGCCCGGAACTATCATGTTGTGTTATACAGGGACATGTTGGCTTAAACATGCATCCTGCTCGGAACTGTCATGTTGGGTTATACAGGGACATGTTGGCTTAAACATGCATCCTGCCCGGAAATATCATGTTGTGTTATACAGGGACATGTTGGCTTAACATGCATCCTGCTCGGAACTGTCATGTTGGGTTATACCATGTTGGTTAACATGCATCCTCTGGAACTATCATGTTGGATTATATAGGGACATCTTGGCTTAAACATGCATCCTGCTCGGAACTATCATGTTGGGTTAAACATGCGTCCTGCTCGGAACTATCATGTTGGGTTAAACATGCATCCTGCTCGGAACTATCATGTTGTGTTATACAGGGACATGTTGGCTTAAGCATGCATCCTGCTCGGAACTATCATGTTGGGCTATACAGGGACATGTTGGTATAAACATGCCTCCTGCTCGGAACTATAATGTTGGGTTAAACATGCATCCTGCTCGGAACTGTCATGTTTGGTTATATAGGGACATATTGGCTTAAACATGCATCCTGCTCGGAACTGTCATGTTGGGTAATATATGGATATGTTGGCTTAAACATGCGTCCTGCTCGGAACTATCATGTTGTGTTATACAGGGACATGTTGGCTTAAACATGCATCCTGCCCGGAACTATCATGTTGTGTTATACAGGGACATGTTGGCTTAAACATGCATCCTGCTCGGAACTGTCATGTTGGGTTATACAGGGACATGTTGGCTTAAACATGTATCCTGCCCGGAAATATTATGTTGTGTTATACAGGGACATGTTGGTTTAAACATGCATCCTGCTCGGAACTGTCATGTTGGGTTATACAGGGACATGTTGGCTTAAACATGCATCCTTCTAGGAACTATCATGTTGGATTATATAGGGACATCTTGGCTTAAACATGCATCCTGCTCGGAACTGTCATGTTGGGTAATATAGGGATATGTTGGCTTAAACATGCATCCTGCTCGGAACTATCATGTTGGGTTAAACATGCGTCCTGCTCGGAACTATCATGTTGGGTTAAACATGCATCCTGCTCGGAACTATCATGTTGTGTTATACAGGGACATGTTTGCTTAAGCATGCATCCTGCTCGGAACTATCATGTTGGGCTATACAGGGACATGTTGGTATAAACATGCCTCCTGCTCGGAACTATCATGTTGGGTTAAACATGCATCCTGCTCGGAACTGTCATGTTGGGTAATATAGGGATATGTTGGCTTAAACATGCATCCTGCTCGGAACTATCATGTTGGGTTAAACATGCGTACTGCTCGGAACTATCATGTTGGGTTAAACATGCATCCTGCTCGGAACTATCATGTTGTGTTATACAGGGACATGTTGGCTTCAACATGCATCCTGCCCGGAACTATCATGTTGTGCTATACATGGACATGTTGGCTTAAACATGCATCCTGCTCGGAACTGTCATGTTGGGTTATACAGGGACATGTTGGCTTAAACATGCATCCTGCCCGGAAATATCATGTTGTGTTATACAGGGACATGTTGGCTTAAACATGCATCCTGCTCGGAACTGTCATGTTGGGAACAACATGTTGGCTTAAACATGCGTCCTGCTCGGAACTATCATGTTGGGTTAAACATGCATCCTGCTCGGAACTATCATGTTGTGTTATACAGGGACATGTTTGCTTAAGCATGCATCCTGCTCGGAACTATCATGTTGGGCTATACAGGGACATGTTGGTATAAACATGCCTCCTGCTCGGAACTATCATGTTGGGTTAAACATGCATCCTGCTCGGAACTGTCATGTTGGGTAATATAGGGATATGTTGGCTTAAACATGCATCCTGCTCGGAACTATCATGTTGGGTTAAACATGCGTACTGCTCGGAACTATCATGTTGGGTTAAACATGCATCCTGCTCGGAACTATCATGTTGTGTTATACAGGGACATGTTGGCTTCAACATGCATCCTGCCCGGAACTATCATGTTGTGTTATACAGGGACATGTTGGCTTAAACATGCATCCTGCTCGGAACTATCATGTTGTGTTATACATGGACATGTTGGCTTAAACATGCATCCTGCTCGGAACTGTCATGTTGGGTTATACAGGGACATGTTGGCTTAAACATGCATCCTGCCCGGAAATATCATGTTGTGTTATACAGGGACATGTTGGCTTAAACATGCATCCTGCTCGGAACTGTCATGTTGGGTTATACAGGGACATGTTGGCTTAAACATGCATCCTGCTCGGAACTATAATGTTGGATTATATAGGGACATCTTGGCTTAAACATGCATCCTGCTCGGAACTGTCATGTTGGGTAATATAGGGATTTGTTGGCTTAAACATGCATCCTGCTCGGAACTATCATGTTGGATTAAACATGCGTCCTGCTCGGAACTATCATGTTGGGTTAAACATGCATCCTGCTCGGAACTATCATGTTGTGTTATACAGGGACATGTTGTCTTAAGCATGCCTCCTGCTCGGAACTATAATGTTGGGTTAAACATGCATCCTGCTCGGAACTGTCATGTTGGGTTATATAGGGACATATTGGCTTAAACATGCATCCTGCTCGGAACTGTCATGTTGGGTAATATAGGGATATGTTGGCTTAAACATGCTTCCTGCTAGGAACTGTCCTGTTGGGTTATATAGGAACATATTGGCTTAACATGCATCCTGCTCGGAACTGTCATGTTGGGTAATATAGGGATATGTTGGCTTAAACATGCATCCTGCTCGGAACTATCATGTTGGGTTAAACATGCGTCCTGCTCGGAACTATCATGTTGGGTTAAACATGCATCCTGCTCGGAACTATCATGTTGTGTTATACAGGGACATGTTGGCTTAAGCATGCATCCTGCTCGGAACTATCATGTTGGGTTATACAGGGACATGTTGGCATAAACATGCATCCTGCTCGGAACTATCATGTTGGGTTAAACATGCATCCTGCTCGGAACTGTCATGTTGGGTTATATAAGGACATATTGGCTTAAACATGCATCCTGCTCGGAACTGTCATGTTGGGTTATATAGGGACATATTGGCTTAAACATGCATCCTGCTAGGAACTGTCCTGTTGGGTTATATAGGGACATATTGGCTTAAACATGCATCCTGCTCGGAACTATCATGTTGGCTTAAACATGCATCCTGCTCGGAACTGTCATGTTGGCTTAAACATGCATCCTGCCCGGAACTATCATGTTGTGTTATACAGGGACATGTTGGCTTAAACATGCATCCTGCTCGGAACTGTCATGTTGGGTTATATAGGGACATATTGGCGTAAACATGCATCCTGCTCGGAACTGTCATGTTGGGTTATATAGGGATATGTTGGCTTAAACATGCATCCTGCTCGGAACTATCATGTTGGCTTAAACATGCATCCTGCTCGGAACTGTCATGTTGGCTTAAACATGCATCCTGCTCGGAACTATCATGTTGGGTTATATAGGGACATATTGGCTTAAACATGCATCCTGCTCGGAACTGTCATGTTGGGTTATATAGGGACATATTGGCTTAAACATGCATCCTGGTCGGAACTGTCATGTTGGGTTATATAGGGACATATTGGCGTAAACATGCATCCTGCTCGGAACTGTCATGTTGGGTTATATAGGGACATATTGGCTTAAACATGCATCCTGCTCGGAACGATCATGTTGTGTCATACAGGGAAATGTTGGCCTAAACATGCATCCTGCTCGGAACTATCATGTTGTGTTATATTATTATTATTATTATACCATATTTATATAGCGCCTTTATCATATAAAAATTATACGTTCAAAAGCGCTTTGCATGTTCATGTAACAATTAACACATATAGAATAAAAAGTACAAAAATAGAAGTCAAGTGGTAAAAGTACAGATAAACCTTATACTTAAAATAATGATTGCAATTTACAGATAAAGTTTAAGAACAAATACAAAAGGACATAATAATAAAACAAAAAGTATTTCAACATTACAATATGAAGTAAAATAAATCTATTTTACATAGATAAACAAAAGTCATTTTAGCAGTGATAAAAAACATGTATATCCGAAATTAAATAAGTGTAGTTACAAATCCAAAATAATTAATAATATGTTATATACACACAGTCACTTTATGCACGTCCAGAGTATTGTCGAACATTAATCTCCATGTGCTTGCACAAAAAAGTGAGTTTTCAATGATCTTTTGAATAAACACAATGTCTCAGAGTCTCTTATTCCTGGTGGTAACGCATTCCATAATTTCGGCGCAGCTGTTCCGAAACTCCTGTCTCCGTATGTTACTGTTCGATTTGTTGGTGTCACGAGTCGAAGTGAGCTATTCTTTGATCTTAAGTTTCGTGTTGGTTGATATACACTCATGAGGTTAGTGATATACTTCGGTGCCTGATGATGTAGTGCTTTGTAGGTCAGAGTAAGGATCTTGTACTGGACCCTGTATTGTATTGGCAGCCAATGGAGCTCCTTCAGGATTGGAGACACGTGATCGTATCGGGACGTTTTTGTAATTAGGCGCGCTGCTGTATTCTGGACGTTCTGTAATTTGTTCAAAATTGTATTTGGTACCCCAGTCAGCAGCATATTACAATAGTCTAACCGTGATGTAACTAATGAGTTGACTAGAGTTTTTGTTGCATCAGCTGTTAGGAATTTTCTAATATGACCGATGTGCCGTATTTGGCCATAGCAGGACCTGCAGACAGAGTTGACATGCTGCTCCATGTTCAGCCTTGAGTCGAGCATTGCCCCAAGGTTTCTAACACATGAAGATGGTTCAACTGTGGAGTTTCCAACAGTTACTGACATGTTTTCAATCATTTTGGCATTTTGGTTTGAAGCGAAAACGATAACTTCTGTTTTGTCAGAGTTCAATTTTAGCATATTATTATGCATCCAAGATACAATTTCCTGAAGACAGCTTTCAATGCGGTGTATTATTATACAGGGACATGTTGGCTTAATATGCATCATGCTCGGAACTGTCATGTTGTGTTATACAGGGACATGTTGGCTTAAACATACATCCTGCCCGGAACTATGTTGGGTTGGTTATACAGGGACATGTTGGCTTAATCATGCATACTGCTCGGAACTATCATGTTGGGTTATACAGGGACATGTTGGCTTAAACATGCATCCTTCCCGGAACTATCATGTTGTGTTATACAGGGACATGTTGGCTTAAACATGCATCCTGCCCGGAACTATCATGTTGTGTCATACAGAGACATGTTGGCTTAAACATGCATTCTGTTCGGAACAATCATGTTGTGATATACAGGGACATGTTGGCTTAAACATGCATCCTGCTCGGAACTATCATGTTGTGTTATACAGGGACATGTTGGCGTAAACATGCATCCTGCTCGGAACTATCATGTTGTGTTATATAGGGACATGTTGGCTTAAACATGCATCCTGCTCGGAACTATCATGTTGTGTTATATAGGGACATGTTGGCTTAAACATGCATCCTGCTCGGAACTATGTTGGGTTGGTTATACAGGGACATGTTGGCTTAAACATGCATTATATTTGTTAGTTTCGTTTGTTCGCGACTGGTTCCCTGTCATTCACACTTATATATACATTGGATAATCATTATTAAATAACAAAAATAACTGTTCACGTAAAACCGTGTTTGGTTTTTCAATAATCATGTTTGTGTGCACCCCTGATTTTATCGTTTAATAATGGATGCATGTATTGCGCAATACTTACATCACGTGCATGATGTAAGTTGGTGTTGTCTAAAAGTATATATTGTTTTAATACTGAACCAGCATGCCATCACTCGTTATCCTCATGTCCAGAATAATGCAGTGGACCTACGAACAAGTCATTGAATATGTGAATGGATTGTGTGGATTTTTCACCAATGTATGTATTTAGAGCTGCACAAACAGTTACGGTTATTTAGCGAGTATCCAACTGTCTGTGTCATACAGGAAGACAGGTGCACCCACGCACACTCGTTAACTAACATGGACCTCGTATTTGTTTATCCAAATAGCAACTTGTTGAAAGCGCAATGTTGGCCGTTTTCTGACTGGACCGTGTAAGTGGATACATGTAATATTGCACACAGTTGCATCAATTGTAAGATTTAGTTGTTGCATGTAGGTAAAACGGTTCATAAAACGTTTCCGAAACACTAAATTAATATCCATTAGTGACATGTTGATACAGCCACGCAGACGTTTCTGTTCGTCCGTCTATATCGCTCTGTCCGTTCAATGAGTTTGTAATGAACAGAGAATGTATGTTTTACGTTTATTTATCGTCGCTACCGGTTGCCCATATGAGCGACGCCTCCTGAAGAGATTAGTCATTTAGATTTTTGGAGGATAGTGCAATGATACAGACAGAGACCATTCCAGAGTCTCCTCGTACATGCACGGTGTACAACACCGACACGATACATCGGTTTAAAGTCCCCTATTTCCCCTAAATTTGCTGTTGTACTTTGCTGTTAAGTGTTGTAAAATAATCCGTTGCATAATTTAGTTTCCGGATTTCATTTATATACTAGAGGACATAGAAAACGCACACTTCGGATAAGTGTATTTTTACATGAAACACAATAACTAAATACATGGTTTTAAACATTTTGCAATATTTTTAGTTGTTCAGTTCAGTGTTTTGTAATAAAGATGTGATATATCTTTTCATGTAATAATACTCATATAATGTAGGTGTGCGTTTTCTATGTCCTCTAGTATATAATGTAGGTGTGCGTTTTCTATGTCCTCTAGTATATAATGTAGGTGTGCGTTTTCTATGTCCTCTAGTATATAATGTAGGTGTGCGTTTTCTATGTCCTCTAGTATATAATGTAGGTGTGCGTTTTCTATGTCCTCTAGTATATAATGTAGGTGTGCGTTTTCTATGTCCTCTAGTATATAATGTAGGTGTGCGTTTTCTATGTCCTCTAGTATATAATGTAGGTGTGAGTTTTCTATGTCCTCTAGTATATAATGTAGGTGTGCGTTTTCTATGTCCTCTAGTATATAATGTAGGTGTGCGTTTTCTATGTCCTCTAGTATATTTAATTGTTATAATTATTCTTTGCATACGATTCATTTTAGTATCGACATATTGCTTGCTAAGTAAAACATTGGATCATGCATTGAATAGTTCATTCAGTTCTCTGTAGTAACATCTCAGACATCATATCCCTAAATGGCACCGGAAAGAGACATTCGTGATAGCGCAGTGGTAGCGCGTTCGCTTCAGGTGTGAACGGTCTGGAGTTCGAGCCCCGCTGGAGCCGTTACGAATGTGTCCTTAGGCAAGGTTTTTAACTTCCACGTTGCTTCTTCTCTCTCCCTCGTGGCGATGGATTTCATCAGGAATGAGGTCTCGAGCGTGATTAATATAAGTTGTAAGAACTTCCTTCGCAAACGAGCTAAAATAAATTTGTATAAACTAAGAGAAATTCGGAGGATTCTGCAGATTTATTTTAATTTTCTATATTTGATTCTAAGAAGACTTAAGCTGAGCAGTCAACGTATAATCTGTAATACTACACGTCAATACGTATATATCTCATTTCTGCATAAGTTATTCTATTCCGATTTCATCCTTATTTCTTTTTCTATTTCTAAGCCCTTAGCTACCAATTGTCAGATATTTATAAGCGTTTCGATGCGATTCCAATTTGAATGAAACATATTTAAGTTCTGGTCATTTTCGATATTACGCCAAGTTATTAAAATTGCCTTGGTACTAACATCTAGTACGCAGTGGAAAGAATTACTGTAAGCTTTTAGCTTTCAGTTCAATCCACATTCACGATATGAATGTATGTTTTTGTATATTTCTCAATGTATATTACATGTGCCCAGATAAATAAATATGTTTAAACCAATCCATATAGCATTATATAAATGTATGTTTCTGTATATTTCTCAATGTATATTACATGTTTCCTGATAAATAATTATGTTTAAACCAACGTATAATCTTCATGCACAAATTGTATCTGTCGGAAGCAGTAGAAATCACTTCTGATGAACAGACTCTATGCAATGTATCTAGCGCAATGCTTGCATGCAGCGCAAAGCTTGCATGCATGGGCTGTAACACTAGCAACAGTTGCTAATGTCGTCAACATGTGTAGCCAGATCCATTTGCACTTTTGCAAAATTTGATTGTGGCAATGTAATGACAAATTGCGTGATATGTACATACTTGTAAGGTGTAGTGTTCTTATTGTGAAAAAGGTTCCAACATGAACCATAAAAGCACCTGGTCACGTGCTCTTTAGAAACATCACCGGTATATTGAATGTACCACAGACGCTTGGAATCTGGATAAAATGGTTTCGGGTTCAAAACAATATTTGTTTTATAAGGACCTTATGATACACCATAGGCTTGACAGCAACGTGTATACACTTTGCTTATATATCGTGTCAAGCCTATGGTGTATCATAATGTTCTTGAAAGATGTTTGGGTTTTGAACCCGAAGCCATTTGTCCAGACCCCAAGCGTCTGTGGATTATACAGCTAGCTTTATTATTGAATATTCTGTTTATACGTTTGTTCTTTGGAGAATAGTAAAGATATACCTCTATTATGTCGCTGATGACCGTACATTAAAGGGTCGTATTTCGGAGGTAAAAAGTCGTCTGGTGTTTGTTGAAGTGGCGGGGAATATTCCGCAACAGCATGGAACGTTTCTTATGGAATTCTAATAACTACTGTTTGCATTGCGGAACTTATAATTGCGCTTCTACTGCCGTGATTCATAGACGTTATAAATCGTTGTCTAGGAAATACCACGCCTCGCATGTGTACAACCTGTCAGAAAAGAACAAATGTAATTACTAGGAACTCTTTTTAATTTCATTGACAGTACATTCGTGTACAATATAAGGTTCAGCGATAGTAAGCATGCCATTCGGCGTCCGTGCCATATACTCGAGAGCCACACCTGTGCTTGTAATATGTTATTGCATTTTTTCATACATTACATTATAATTATACACACAATGAAATACGTAGAAAAACAATATGAAATTATATTAGGATTTATTATTATTGCTGTATACTATTTAATCTGGGGAAATAAAGCAAATGGCTTGGGCTACAAGTTATGACAACAGTATCTACAGCCCTTCCGATCACTTCAAACTAAATTAACAATGTTGGATGAACACTTTCTGTTATGTATGATTTGATGTGGAAAAATGCCAATTATATACAATTATACTTCGTGATAAATATTTGTTAACTATTATAACATAATAGGAGTATTAACGAAAATGAAATTGAAAAAGAAAGAAAAGAAGTTCAATGATGTATCAAGAATGAAATACAAAGAGATAATGTACATGCACCCCAATTTCCATGGTTAGTTCCACCCCACTCCATGCTTACCAGGTAAAACTAAAACAGAAGGACAACTAATTGATACTATGTGATCAATTTACATGTACGTGTGATCAATTTACCTGTACTTGCGATCAATTTACCTGTACTTGCGATCAATTTACCTGTACTTGCGATCAATTTACCTGTACTTGCGATCAATTTACCTGTACTTGCGATCAATTTACCTGTACTTGCGATCAATTTACCTGTACTTGCGATCAATTTACCTGTACTTGCGATCAATTTACCTGTACGTTTGATCAATAATCGGAAATACAACCAAAAATGGGTCTCATCTAGTGGCCGTAGTCCTCTCGAAGACACGATCTGTCTATCTCAAACATCTCTATTGCTCCCACTACTTGGGAAGTCAAACACTCAAATACATCATGGCCAACACGGCACTGATCCAGTATTATACAGTTAAACACACATAACTAAGCACAGGCTGCCTCTCCATTGGAAAGGACAATGTACCGTCATGTCGTGTTAGTGGTAAGTCATGAGTGGGAGCGATAGCCTGCTGTGTGTGGGAGTGAAGCTTGAGAAGGTAGGAGCCCCAGCAGAAATGGATATCAGCTACCCTCGATTTACCGAAAACTACTTTACAGCCGTTTCTGGGCTCTGTGATGACAGGACTTTCACGGTACATTATTACCGGATATTTAGAATGTATCAGTCCATTACAGTTCGTATTAACGTGCATGACAGAAAAAGGATTACACTCAACACAATTCCTAATCGGTCATCTGCTGTTTTATAATTTTGGGAGCCCAACTAATAATCATACAATATTAATAAACTATTTTCATTCAATGTATTTTATTCCATATGGTTATACTGCAATACATTGCATAAATTTAAATTTATAACTTTATTTATTTTTACAACGATTGCGAAGCAAGTTCTAACAACTTATATTAATCACTCTTGTTGGCGCGGATGAAAGCGTAAATGTGGTCATTCATGTGAGAGGAAACCGGAGAAAACCCACCTTTCCGATCTGCCGACCACCGTACCATCTCACATACTTCCCCGTCCGAGGATCGAACCCGGGTTGCATTGGTGGGAAGCAAGCGCGCTAACCACTGAGCTAATGGGACTGCCATGCATTGCATATTCATGTGCAATTAAAATGTATCACATAAAATGATACATGAATGTATGAATATGTATTATATGGTTATTAGTTTGCTATAAATACTGTAAAACACCGGGTGACCGATTAGGAATTTTGTTGAGTGTATACTAGAATGAAAGACGGAGTCTTATATAATTCTTCTCGACAAAGTGGGTATGTATTTCGCTGAGATTTTGCAATTGTTTTATACAAAGTTTGGAAAGTTTGACAAATTAATCCGAAATAGTATGAAATAGAATGAAAGGCGAAACATGCGAAAATAACTAATAAAGAGTATCATAATATAATGGATTGTGAGTGAAAGGGCGAGAGGAAAAAGAAGAACGAGACGAGGGTGATAAGAATATAAGTGAGGTATTATATAACAATACTCATTATTAATACTTTTATTCAAATCAGATATGTAGGTAGGAACATGAATTTCCTGGTCGGATAGGGCCGGATTTCCTGAAAGGAGGGTTTCGAGATCAATGTTGAAATTGTGAAGATTGTTAGTTATAGTCGTACGGCAAACATGGTGGCTATATAACCGGCACGTCCAATAATCCTGTTTGCATGTTAAGTAATATAGCATAATATATATGTAATGAAAATACTGGATTTAACTCTTTGCACGCTAGCGGCAGATAAAATCACCTTTGCAAACAGCATAGAGCCAGATCAGACGGCACAGAACGTGCCGTCTGATCAGGCTCTATGCTGTTTGCTATTCGGATAGTGGAGCTAAAACACTTGGCTGAATAGCAAACAACATGGATCCTGATCAGACGCGGCGCTACGCCGCGGCTGATCTGGATCTATGTTGTTTGCAAATGTGATTTTATTTACTCAGCAGGCAAAGGGTTAATTACGTTTATGACGCGCCTTGTAACTGTTGGAAGCGCTGTTTGATCTCGTAAGCAAGCTGTGTGCACCGATTCATGTACACCTCGCGCAGGTAGCTTGTCTTAATCTACTTGGTGTATCAATTATTCACAGTGGGTGCTATGTATGGGCTACTGGGTTAATGTTTCATAATACACCCAATTATATAGCATTTACAACAAATTCAATTAGTGTAGCAAATATATCCTTAAGGTAAACACATATGTTATAAATATTAATGTCTCATCTTTATACAGGTGTAGCAGTTTACATAATATACATTGAAACTCTTGAAAATCTCGTCTGGGTATTGCGAAATCTCGTCTGGGTATTCGTCTGGGTATTGCAAAATCTCGTCTGGGTATTCGTCTGGGTATTGCAAAATCTCGTCTGGGTATGGCAAAATCTCGTCTGGGTATTGCAAAATAACTTACAGGCCTTCCAAAATCCAACACGTCTGGCATATAATTCGTCCTTGTTTTCTTCGCAGAATGTGACAAATCTGCAAAGAAAAGATTGTTGGTGTATACAGCTATTGGATAGCATCGTATATTCACTTCCGTACACTAATGAGAGACATCGGTCAGTTACTGCCCCTGAATAATCCCTAATAGTAGATAGGTCCTATTAAGTGTTTTCCTCTGTTTTTATCGTTGTTTCCTTTGCACAACATTCTAACAATTTTATACCACCATCGTTTTATATGATTATTAAATTACTATATCTCGACATATGTCCTACTGTATATGCCATGGGTACTTATTTGTAAAACAATGCTATCGGTTAATTAACACGATTTTGATAAAATCACATTTATCATACCGCAACATCTGGTTAGGGAACAACAGTAAAAACAAAGGATTATAACTAAAAGGACCTATTCACATTTTGGAATAAATCAGACTTTATCTGCCAAGGGAGGTAATAGAACATTAGAGATGCCTATCATTGCTTTAACTACTTGACCACGGAGGCGGTGAGATATTTCAGAACTACTTGCTGCAGCGCACGGATGAGTAAACAGCCATACATGACAGCTAGGATCCTTACACGTTCCATTTATGAACCTGTTTTTTGTAAACATTGACACATGTAGGAAAACGTTCAAGGTGACGCAATGACTTATATTATATATATATATATTGTGTTTAACTTCAAGCAGAAACCTTGTAGTTTACAGATATGCATGTGTTATAAGTTGAATCTTGTTTTGAACTGAGAATTTCACTGTGGCAGTTGGTGGATTTAACCTAGAACGAGGAAGGAGACAATTGAACGGTGTACATCCATATGCACTCAGCCATTGTATCACCTCGCTATCTTAGCATATTTCTGCCTGTCCATATGCGACTCAGCCATTGTATCATCTCCGGATTCTGTAGGATAGTGCAATGATACAGACCAATAGAGCCCCATATACTACTAGTTGTGTTTTGTGTGTTTTACGTTTGTTTATCGTCGCTACCGGTTGCCCTTATGAGCGACGTCTCCTGAAGAGATTAGTCATTTTAGATTTTTGGAGGATAGTGCAATGATACAGACAGGGACCCATTACAGAGTCTCCTCTTTAATTGTTTCCTGTGGCGTCTACTTATTATTATAAACGTGTACATACCTGTGTGTGTTTTACGTTTATTTATCGTCGCATATGAGCGACACCTCCTAAAGAGATAAGTCATTTTGGAGGATAGTGCAATGATACAGACCAATAGAGCCCCACATGCTCCTCTAGTTCTTCTAGACTACAACCACATTGTCATCCATCACACCAATTATGTCACCGACAAAAAAAGCAACGTTCGCCGGCGTGGACATCGGCGATAATCGATTGTGAAAATGTGGAACCAATTATTATCCACTTCTAATACTTTGATGATTGTTTATGTTTAAAATAAATAAAATCGCAATTTTCTATTGGCTGTATTTTATTAGCATTGGACGTGGCAACAATAATTCTAACTTAGACGTAGTAACGTATAAGTTAGATGTAGTTGGCGCAGACGAAAGCGTATGTGGTCATTTGTGTGCGAAGGAAACCGGAGTACCCGGAGAAAACCCACCTGTCCAATCTGGCGACCACCGTACCATCTCACATACTTCCCCGTCCGAGGATCGAACCCGGGTTGCATTGGGGAGAAGTGAGCGCGCTAACCACTGCTCTAATCGGATATACATTTGATCTTGTGCAGCAAACTACCATGTAGCCTGGTAAGCATAATCTATTTCAGGCACCTAGTGAGAACCACCGACCTGCAAGCCAGCTGAAAAACCTCTTGTGAAAGAATTCGAAAACCACAATGAGATTCGAACCAACAGCTGTGAGGGGCAAGATATTTGAAGTCGCCAACATTAACGACTCGGCCGCCCACCTTAACGACTCGGCCGCCTACCTTAACGACTCGGCCACAGAGTATGCATGCAGACTGGCGAGATACTCCCATAGAACTAATGCATGAAAGCTGGCGAGATACTCCCATAGAACTAATGCATGAAAGCTGGCGAGATACTCCCATAGAACTAATGCATGCAGACTGGCGAGATACTCCCATAGAACTAATGCATGCAGACTGGCGAGATACTCCCATAGAACTAATGCATGAAAGCTGGCGAGATACTCCCATAGAACTAATGCATGCAGACTGGCGAGATACTCCCATAGAACTAATGCATGCAGACTGGCGAGATACTCCCATAGAACTAATGCATGCAGACTGGCGAGATACTCCCATAGAACTAATGCATGCAGACTGGCGAGATACTCCCATAGAACTAATGCATGCAGACTGGCGAGATACTCCCATAAACTAATGCATGCAGACTGGCGAGATACTCCCATAGAACTAATGCATGCAGACTGGCGAGATACTCCCATAGAACTAATGCATGCAGACTGGCGAGATACTCCCATAGAACTAATGCATGCAGACTGGCGAGATACTCCCATAGAACTAATGCATGCAGACTGGCGAGATACTCCCATAGAACTAATGCATGCAGACTGGCGAGATACTCCCATAGAACTAATGCATGCAGACTGGCGAGATACTCCCATAGAACTAATGCATGCAGACTGGCGAGATACTCCCATAGAACTAATGCATGCAGACTGGCGAGATACTCCCATAGAACTAATGCATGAAAGCTGGCGAGATACTCCCATAGAACTAATGCATGCAGACTGGCGAGATACTCCCATAGAACTAATGCATGCAGACTGGCGAGATACTCCCATAGAACTAATGCATGCAGACTGGCGAGATACTCCCATAGAACTAATGCATGCAGACTGGCGAGATACTCCCATAGAACTAATGCATGAAAGCTGGCGAGATACTCCCATAGAACTAATGCATGCAGACTGGCGAGATACTCCCATAGAACTAATGCATGCAGACTGGCGAGATACTCCCATAGAACTAATGCATGCAGACTGGCGAGATACTCCCATAGAACTAATGCATGAAAGCTGGCGAGATACTCCCATAGAACTAATGCATGCAGACTGGCGAGATACTCCCATAGAACTAATGCATGCAGACTGGCGAGATACTCCCATAGAACTAATGCATGCAGACTGGCGAGATACTCCCATAGAACTAATGCATGCAGACTGGCGAGATACTCCCATAGAACTAATGCATGCAGACTGGCGAGATACTCCCATAGAACTAATGCATGCAGACTGGCGAGATACTCCCATAGAACTAATGCATGAAAGCTGGCGAGATACTCCCATAGAACTAATGCATGCAGACTGGCGAGATACTCCCATAGAACTAATGCATGAAAGCTGGCGAGATACTCCCATAGAACTAATGCATGCAGACTGGCGAGATACTCCCATAGAACTAATGCATGCAGACTGGCGAGATACTCCCATAGAACTAATGCATGCAGACTGGCGAGATACTCCCATAGAACTAATGCATGCAGACTGGCGAGATACTCCCATAGAACTAATGCATGCAGACTGGCGAGATACTCCCATAGAACTAATGCATGAAAGCTGGCGAGATACTCCCATAGAACTAATGCATGCAGACTGGCGAGATACTCCCATAGAACTAATGCATGCAGACTGGCGAGATACTCCCATAGAACTAATGCATGCAGACTGGCGAGATACTCCCATAGAACTAATGCATGCAGACTGGCGAGATACTCCCATAGAACTAATGCATGCAGACTGGCGAGATACTCCCATAGAACTAATGCATGAAAGCTGGCGAGATACTCCCATAGAACTAATGCATGCAGACTGGCGAGATACTCCCATAGAACTAATGCATGAAAACTGGCGAGATACTCCCATAGAACTAATGCATGCAGACTGGCGAGATACTCCCATAGAACTAATGCATGCAGACTGGCGAGATACTCCCATAGAACTAATGCATGCAGACTGGCGAGATACTCCCATAGAACTAATGCATGCAGACTGGCGAGATACTCCCATAGAACTAATGCATGCAGACTGGCGAGATACTCCCATAGAACTAATGCATGCAGACTGGCGAGATACTCCCATAGAACTAATGCATGCAGACTGGCGAGATACTCCCATAGAACTAATGCATGCAGACTGGCGAGATACTCCCATAGAACTAATGCATGCAGACTGGCGAGATACTCCCATAGAACTAATGCATGCAGACTGGCGAGATACTCCCATAGAACTAATGCATGCAGACTGGCGAGATACTCCCATAGAACTAATGCATGCAGACTGGCGAGATACTCCCATAGAACTAATGCATGCAGACTGGCGAGATACTCCCATAGAACTAATGCATGCAGACTGGCGAGATACTCCCATAGAACTAATGCATGCAGACTGGCGAGATACTCCCATAGAACTAATGCATGCAGACTGGCGAGATACTCCCATAGAACTAATGCATGCAGACTGGCGAGATACTCCCATAGAACTAATGCATGAAAGCTGGCGAGATACTCCCATAGAACTAATGCATGCAGACTGGCGAGATACTCCCATAGAACTAATGCATGCAGACTGGCGAGATACTCCCATAGAACTAATGCATGCAGACTGGCGAGATACTCCCATAGAACTAATGCATGCAGACTGGCGAGATACTCCCATAGAACTAATGCATGAAAGCTGGCGAGATACTCCCATAGAACTAATGCATGCAGACTGGCGAGATACTCCCATAGAACTAATGCATGCAGACTGGCGAGATACTCCCATAGAACTAATGCATGCAGACTGGCGAGATACTCCCATAGAACTAATGCATGAAAGCTGGCGAGATACTCCCATAGAACTAATGCATGCAGACTGGCGAGATACTCCCATAGAACTAATGCATGCAGACTGGCGAGATACTCCCATAGAACTAATGCATGCAGACTGGCGAGATACTCCCATAGAACTAATGCATGCAGACTGGCGAGATACTCCCATAGAACTAATGCATGCAGACTGGCGAGATACTCCCATAGAACTAATGCATGCAGACTGGCGAGATACTCCCATAGAACTAATGCATGCAGACTGGCGAGATACTCCCATAGAACTAATGCATGAAAGCTGGCGAGATACTCCCATAGAACTAATGCATGAAAACTGGCGAGATACTCCCATAGAACTAATGCATGAAAGCTGGCGAGATACTCCCATAGAACTAATGCATGCAGACTGGCGAGATACTCCCATAGAACTAATGCATGCAGACTGGCGAGATACTCCCATAGAACTAATGCATGAAAGCTGGCGAGATACTCCCATAGAACTAATGCATGCAGACTGGCGAGATACTCCCATAGAACTAATGCATGCAGACTGGCGAGATACTCCCATAGAACTAATGCATGCAAACTGGCGAGATACTCCCATAGAACTAATGCATGCAGACTGGCGAGATACTCCCATAGAACTAATGCATGCAAACTGGCGAGATACTCCCATAGAACTAATGCATGCAGACTGGCGAGATACTCCCATAGAACTAATGCATGCAGACTGGCGAGATACTCCCATAGAACTAATGCATGAAAGCTGGCGAGATACTCCCATAGAACTAATGCATGCAGACTGGCGAGATACTCCCATAGAACTAATGCATGAAAGCTGGCGAGATACTCCCATAGAACTAATGCATGCAGACTGGCGAGATACTCCCATAGAACTAATGCATGCAGACTGGCGAGATACTCCCATAGAACTAATGCATGCAGACTGGCGAGATACTCCCATAGAACTAATGCATGCAGACTGGCGAGATACTCCCATAGAACTAATGCATGCAGACTGGCGAGATACTCCCATAGAACTAATGCATGCAGACTGGCGAGATACTCCCATAGAACTAATGCATGCAGACTGGCGAGATACTCCCATAGAACTAATGCATGCAGACTGGCGAGATACTCCCATAGAACTAATGCATGAAAGCTGGCGAGATACTCCCATAGAACTAATGCATGAAGACTGGCGAGATACTCCCATAGAACTAATGCATGCAGACTGGCGAGATACTCCCATAGAACTAATGCATGAAAGCTGGCGAGACACTCCCATATAACTAATGCATGCAGACTGGCGAGATACTCCCATAGAACTAATGCATGCTGACTGGCGAGATACTCCCATAGAACTAATGCATGCAGACTGGCGAGATACTCCCATAGAACTAATGCATGCAGACTGGCGAGATACTCCCATAGAACTAATGCATGCAGACTGGCGAGATACTCCCATAGAACTAATGCATGCAGACTGGCTAGATACTCCCATAGAACTAATGCATGCAGACTGGCGAGATACTCCCATAGAACTAATGCATGCAGACTGGCGAGATACTCGCATGGAACTAATGCATGAAAGCTGGCGAGATACTCCCATAGAACTAATGCATGAAGACTGGCGAGATACTCCCATAGAACTAATGCATGCAGCCTGGCGAGATACTCCCATAGAACTAATGCATGAAAGCTGGCGAGACACTCCCATATAACTAATGCATGCAGACTGGCGAGATACTCCCATAGAACTAATGCATGCTGACTGGCGAGATACTCCCATAGAACTAATGCATGAAAGCTGGCGAGATACTCCCATAGAACTAATGCATGCAGACTGGCGAGATACTCCCATAGAACTAATGCATGAAAGCTGGCGAGATACTCCCATAGAACTAATGCATGCAGACTGGCGAGATACTCCCATAGAACTAATGCATGCAGACTGGCGAGATACTCCCATAGAACTAATGCATGCAGACTGGCGAGATACTCCCATAGAACTAATGCATGCAGACTGGCGAGATACTCCCATAGAACTAATGCATGCAGACTGGCGAGATACTCCCATAGAACTAATGCATGCAGACTTGCGAGATACTCGCATAGAACTAATGCATGGAAGCTGGCGAGATACTCCCATAGAACTAATGCATGAAGACTGGCGAGATACTCCCATAGAACTAATGCATGCAGCCTGGCGAGATACTCCCATAGAACTAATGCATGAAAGCTGGCGAGATACTCCCATATAACTAATGCATGCAGACTGGCGAGATACTCCCATATAACTAATGCATGCAGACTGGCGAGATACTCCCATAGAACTAATGCATGAAAGCTGGCGAGATACTCCCATATAACTAATGCATGCAGACTGGCGAGATACTCCCATAGAACTAATGCATGAAAGCTGGCGAGATACTCCCATAGAACTAATGCATGCAGACTGGCGAGATACTCCCATAGAACTAATGCATGCAGACTGGCGAGATACTCCCATAGAACTAATGCATGCAGACTGGCGAGATACTCGCATAGAACTAATGCATGCAGACTGGCGAGATACTCCCATAGAACTAATGCATGCAGACTGGCGAGATACTCCCATAGAACTAATGCATGCAGACTGGCGAGATACTCCCATAGAACTAATGCATGCAGACTGGCGAGATACTCCCATAGAACTAATGCATGCAGACTGGCGAGATACTCCCATAGAACTAATGCATGCAGACTGGCGAGATACTCCCATAGAACTAATGCATAAGCTGGCGAGATACTCCCATAGAACTAATGCATGCAGACTGGCGAGATACTCCCATAGAACTAATGCATGCAGACTGGCGAGATACTCCCATAGAACTAATGCATGAAAGCTGGCGAGATACTCCCATAGAACTAATGCATGCAGACTGGCGAGATACTCCCATAGAACTAA
>CM026402.1:29887001-29911895 GCA_014843695.1 Archivesica marissinica | reverse complement strand
GTGTAAGTCGTGTGTATATTTGTGGTATATGTGTAAGTCGTGTGTGTATTTGTATATGTGTAAGTCGTGAGTGTATTTGTGGTATATGTGTAAGTCGTGTGTGTATGTGTGGTATATGTGTAAGTCGTGTGTGTATTTGTGGTATATATGTAAGTCGTGTGTGTATTTGTGGTATATATGTAAGTCGTGTGGTGTGTATTTGTGGTATATGTGTAAGTCGTGTGTGTATTTGTGGTATATGTGTAAGTCGTTAGTGTATATTTGTGGTATATATGTAAGTCGTGTGTGTATATTTGTGGTATATATGTACGTCGTGTGTGTGTATTTATGGTATATATGTACGTCGTGTGTGTGTATTTGTGGTATATATGTAAGTCATGTGTGTGTATTTGTGGTATATATGTAAGTCGTGTGTGTAGTTGTGGTATATGTGTAAGTCGTGTGTGTATTTGTGGTATATGTGTAAGTCGTGTGTGTATTTGTGGTATATGTGTAACTCGTGTGTGTATTTGTGGTATATGTGTAAGTCGTGTGTGTATTTGTGGTATATGTGTAAGTCGTGTGTGTATATGTGGTATGTGTAAGTCGTGTGTGTATTTGTGGTATATATGTAAGTTGTGTGTGTATATGTGGTATGTGTAAGTCGTGTGTGTATTTGTGGTATATATGTAAGTTGTGTGTGTATTTGTAGTATATGTGTAAGTCGTGTGTGTATTTGTGGTATATATGTAAGTCGTGTGTGTATTTGTGGTATATGTGTAAGTCGTGTGTGTATTTGTGGTAAATGTGTAAGTCGTGTGGTATATGTGTAAGTCGTGAGTGTATTTGTGGTATATGTGTAAGTCGTGTGTGTATTTGTGGTATATGTGTCAGTCGTGTGTGTATTTGTGGTATATGTGTAAGTCGTGTGTGTATTTGTTGTATATGTGTAAGTCGTGTGGTATATGTGTAAGTCGTGTGTGTATTTGTGGTATATGTGTAAGTCTTGTGGTATATGTGTATGTCGTGAGTGTATTTGTGGTATATGTGTAAGTCGTGTGTGTATTTGTGTATGTCGTGTGTGTATTTGTGGTATATGTGTAAGTCGTGTGTGTATTTGTGGTATGTGTGTAAGTCGTGAGTGTATTTGTGGTATATGTGTAAGTCGTGTGTATATTTGTGGTATATGTGTAAGTCGTGTGTGTATTTGTGGTATATGTGTAAGTCGTGTGTATAGTTGTGGTATATGTGTAAGTCGTGTGTGTATTTGTGGTATATGTGTATGTCGTGTGTGTATTTGTGGTATATGTGTAAGTCGTGTGTGTATTTGTGGTATATGTGTAAGTCGTGTGTGTATTTGTGGTATATGTGTAAGTCCTGTGTGTATTTGTGGTATATGTGTAAGTCGTGTGTGTATTTGTGGTATATGTGTAAGTCATGTGTGTATTTGTGGTATATGTGTAAGTCGTGTGTGTATTTGTGGTATATGTGTAAGTCGTGTGTGTATTTGTGGTATATGTGTAAGTCGTGTGTGTATATGTGGTATGTGTAAGTCGTGTGTGTATTTGTGGTATATATGTAAGTTGTGTGTGTATTTGTGGTATATGTGTAAGTCGTGTGTGTATTTGTGGTATATGTGTCAGTCGTGTGTGTATTTGTGGTATATGTGTAAGTCGTGTGTGTATTTGTGGTATATGTGTAAGTCGTGTGGTATATGTTTAAGTCGTGTGTGTATTTGTGGTATATGTGTAAGTCCTGTGGTATATGTGTATGTCGTGAGTGTATTTGTGGTATATGTGTAAGTCGTGTGTATATTTGTGGTATATGTGTAAGTCGTGTGTGTATTTGTGGTATATGTGTAAGTCGTGTGTATATTTGTGGTATATGTGTAAGTCGTGTGTGTATTTGTGGTATATGTGTAAGTCGTGTGTGTATTTGTGGTATATGTGTAAGTCGTGAGAGTATTTGTGGTATATATGTAAGTCGTGTTTGTGTGTATTTGTGGTATATATGTAAGGTCGTGTGTGTGTGTGTGTGTATTTGTGGTATATATGTAAGGTCGTGTGTGTGTGTGTGTGTATTTGTGGTATATATGTAAGTCGTGAGTGTATTTGTGGTATATGTGTAAGTCGTGAGTGTATTTGTGGTATATGTGTAAGTCGTGAGTGTATTTGTGGTATATGTGTATGTCGTGAGTGTAGTTGTGGTATATGTGTATGTCGTGAGTGTATTTGTGGTATATGTGTAAGTCGTGTGTGTATTTGTGGTATATGTGTAAGTCGTGAGTGTATTTGTGGTATATGTGTAAGTCGTGAGTGTATGTGTGGTATATGTGTATGTGGTGAGTGTATTTGTGGTATATGTGTATGTCGTGAGTGTATTTGTGGTATATATGTAAGTCGTGTGTGTATTTGTGGTATATGTGTAAGTCGTGTGTGTATTTGTGGTATATGTGTAAGTCGTGTGTGTATTTGTATATGTGTAAGTCGTGTGTGTATTTGTGGTATATGTGTAAGTCGTGTGTATATGTGTGGGGTTTAGATCGGGAATGTGCCAATAAGTGTTTTTCATCTTTCAGGAATGTAATGTAAGTTGTTCTTCATCTTTCAGTAATGTAATGTAAGTCGTTCTTAATCTTTCAGTAATGTAATATAAGTTGTTCTGCATCTTTCAGTAATGTAATGTAAGTTGTTCTTCATCTTTCAGGAATGTAATGTAAGTCGTTCTTCATCTTTCAGTAATGTAATGTAAGTCGTTCTACATCTTTCAGGACTGTAATGTAAGTTGGTCTTCATCTTTCAGGAATGTAATGTAAGTTGTACTTCATTTTTCAGTAATGTAATGTAAGTTGTACTTCATCTTTCAGGAATGTAATGTAAGTTGTTCTTCATCTTTCAGGAATGTAATGTAAGTTGTACTTCATCTTTCAGGAATGTAATGTAAGTTGTACGTCATATTTCAGGAATGTAATGTAAGTTGTTCTTCATCTTTCAGGAATGTAATGTAAGTTGTACTTCATCTTTCAGGAATGTAATGTAAGTTGTTCTGCATCTTTCAGGAATGTAATGTAAGTTGTTCTTCATCTTTCAGGAATGTAATGTAAGTCGTTCTTCATCTTTCAGGAATGTAATGTAAGTTGTTCTGCATCTTTCAGTAATGTAATCCAAGTTGTATTTCATCTTTCAGGAATGTAATGCAAGTTGTTCTTCATCTACCAGGAATGTAATGTAAGTCGTATTTCATATTTCAGGAATGTAATGTAAGTTGTTCTTCATCTTTCAAGAATGTAATATAAGTTGTTCTTCATCTTTCGGGAATGTAATGTAAGTCGTTCTCCGTCTATCAGGAATGTAATGTAAGTCGTTCTACGTCTATCAGGAATGTAATGTAAGTCGTTCTCCGTCTATCAGGAATGTAATGTAAGTCGTTCTCCGTCTATCAGGAATGTAATGTAAGTCGTTCTCAAATCTATCAGGAATGTAATGTAAGTTGTTCTTCATATTTCAGGAATGTAATGTAAGTCGTTCTTCATCTTTCAGGAATGTAATGTAAGTCGTTCTTCATCTTTCAGGAATGTAAAGTAAGTTGTTCTTCATCTTTCAGGAATGTAATGTAAGTTGTTCTTCATCTTTCAGGAATGTAATGTAAGTCGTTCTCCTTCTATCAGGAATGTAATGTAAGTTGTTCTTCATCTGTCAGGAATTCCAAGTCTCTCAAGCGGAACATATACTGAACATTTATGAAATCCAGTAACTGTGGAATAATGTCTACATCCCCGCGATGGGTTTGACATTAGAGGAAGATAGATAGAATAATGCAAGCAATGGTAGATACAAGTGCTAGGTTAGGCATAGCGTTCAGAGCGTCTAGAGGATTTCTCATGTAACATAACTCATAGTAGCCACAGTAACCATAGTAGCCAGGTTACCGATAACATAACAAATATAGTATATAAACAATAACGTCCAGAATACCCACCTAACGTATAGTGATCATTGTAACTAACTAACTAACTAACTAACTAACTAACTAACTAACTACTGTACCCATAGCAACCACAGAACGAACAGTAAGTATTGTAACTAACTATTGTACCCATAGCAACCATAGAACCCACAGTAATCATTGTAGCTAACTAACTAACTAGTGTACCCATAGCAACCACAGAACGCACAATACTCATTGTAACTAACTATTGTACCCATAGCAACCACAGAACGCACAGTAACCATTGTAACTAACTAACTACTCTACCCATAGCAATCACATAACACACAGTAATCATTGTAACTAAATACTGTATCCATATCAACCACAGAACGTACAGTAATCATTGTAACTAACTACTGTACCCATAGCAATCACATAACACACAGTAATCATTGTAACTAAATACTGTATCCATATCAACCACAGAACGTACAGTAATCATTGTAACTAACTACTGTACCCATAGCAACAACAGAACGCACAGTAATCATTGTAACTAACTACTGTACCCATAGCAACAACAGAACGCACAGTAATCATTGTAACTAACTACTGTACCAATATCAACCACAGAACGCACAGTAATCATTGTAACTAACTACTGTACCCATTGCAACCACAGAACGCACAGTAATCATTGTAACTAACTACTGTACCCATAGCAACCACAGAACGCACAGTAATCATTGTAACTAACTACTGTACCAATATCAACCACAGAACGCACAGTAATCATTGTAACTAACTACTGCCAATAGCAACCACAGAACGCACAGTAATCATTGTAACTAACTACTGTACCCATAGCAACCACAGAACGTACAGTAATCATTGTAACTAACTACTGTACCAATATCAACCACAGAACGCACAGTAATCATTGTAACTAACTACTGCCAATAGCAACCACAGAACGCACAGTAATCATTGTAACTAACTACTGTATCCATAGCAACCACAGAACGCACAGTAATCTTTGTAACTAACTACTGTACCCATAGCAACCATAGAACGCACAGTAATCATTGTAACTAAAGTACAGATACGAATATAAATATAGGACCTTACATGAGTGATGCTTTTATACAATATTTTATGAAATGAGTTTTGGAATGTTGCTACTAAGCCAGCATTTTGGCGAGCTTAATATCAAAATTCCAAAACAAGTTTCATAAACTATGGTATGAAATCACCACGAGTGTAAGACCCTCTTTATCATTAGCACAGTAACAACAACCATATATGTACAGTAAACATACGTTTCTGTTTGCCAGTATATTATTGAGCTTTATTGCAGTGACCTACGCCATAGTAAATAGTCCCTGATAATCAAGCAACTTCACGCAAATAATCGACACAATAAATTTATTCACGGTTATCCGCAAGTGTATGTTTAGCATTTTATTGATCTAAGCAGTTGATTTTCAACAAATAAAGCATGCACACAACAACATGTATATGTCGAATGTGTATTGCATTCTGTCAATGTCATGACGCGACCAATCAGAATCAATTCAGATGTTATTAACCGTGTGGACATATAATAATTTATGTCATGGCTTAATTGCACCGAATACAAGCAAAGTTATGTGATTAAACTAGTTATGAAATTCAGGCACGTAACTAGTCTTAGAAATAAGTACACCAATGCTAAACGCTAATGTTCACATACAGCTAGACCTGCCAGGACATTAATCTGTCAGACAGTTTGCATCAAAAATGAAAAATAAAATGCAAATGCACTTGGATTACATGAAGATAAGACACGCTCAATTTCTAATGTTGAAATGATATGCAGATAACTTCAAGTGATGGCATATACACCCTGTCACGAACGCACTGGTTATAGTGATACATAATCCAGCATATCCCCACTGGTGCAGTTTAATTTCGTTTAGCTTGATTATAAATAAAATATGTTTACACACTTTTTGGTACCGCACCATCTCACATACTTCCCGGTTCGAGGATCGAACCCTGGGTTGCATTGGTGAGAAGCGAGCGCGCTAACCACTGCGCTAATCGGACAGCCTTATATTCATTGTTGAACACAACTGCTCTTACAGACGGATCTGTAGTCCAGTGGTAACACGTTGGACTGGTAATCCAGGGATCGCAGGTTCGATCCCCCATCTGACCCTAATAAAATTAACAGTCTTTCAGATGGGACGGTAAACCGAGGTCTCGTGTCGGTGCTTTATACCGTGCACGTAAAAGAACCAAAGGAGACTCTGGAATGGGTCTCTGTCTGTATCATGCACTATCCTCCAACATCTAAAATGACTAATATCTTCAGGAGGCGTCGCTCATATGGGCAACCGGTAGCGACGATAAATAAACGTAAAAAAACAACTGCTCTCACCATGTTTACTTACCGTACAGCGCAATTATATAGTGAGCAAACTCCACCATGGAAAGGAATTTATATAAGCATTCTCTTTGCTTGTTTTCCGATCCAAATGTTTGATGTATATGTATTCCAACGTTTATTATCATCTGAACTGAATAACATATGTTTAAACTAAAACGAACACTTCGGATAAGTGCGTGTTTTACATGAAAAACAATAACTATATAAATACATAGTTTTACCCATTTTGGAATATTTTTAGTTGTTCAGTTTGTGTTTTGTAATATAGATGTGATATATCTTTGACGGAATCCTTCGTCTATCGTTTTCATGTAATAATAATCATATACTGTATGTGTGCGTTTTCTATGTCCTCTAGTATACGTTTGTCATTTACAGTGTCATGTACAACTACTTTAGCTTCATGTCTATCAGAGGGAATATAGCTTAGGAAACCATCATCAGAAAGTGGGTTGTTCCACTTGACAGTGATGCACACCACGAATTAAACTGTTCTTCTTCCCCTTTTACACTTGCCTAACCAGCGTCATCAGCTATATAGATTTGGTAATGTTTGTCACCATGAGGGACGGACATTTCACTGACAAACTCGGCTCTAAATTCCCACTTGTGTGCTGTTGCACGTTTCATACTGATGCCGACTCTGTTAACATACATCTTTCCTATAACTATTGTCTTACGCTAATCTCTAACTCATAAAAATGTTACGAGCATGTAGGGGAAATGGTTCCCAATATTATGGCACCAAGAACATGCTGATTGAAGGTTTTATTCAAAAGTAACGTTGAAAATATTGTATGTTGGATCAAACCGGCGACTATTTGTGATGTTATTATGGATTTAGGGGCAGCCTCAACACATTTGTAAGCGTACACCAGTATAAGGTTGTATCGTATTAATCACTATGTACTTAAGTTTGTAGTGATGTAGCAGTGTAATCCAAACGCTAAGCATGATAAATGGAGTTGGAAATTCGCTTAATTTATTGTACAAATCCATCTCGATTCCAAACCAATGGATTTATTGCAAATCGAATCTGATAATTTGCAATTTTATGACTTAGCGTGGAATTCATATTGGGCTATTTTATATCTGTTATATCACATCAATGTCATGCTGGGTTGACTATTATTTAAATGTTGAGACTATATTTATATTTACAATGAATCAAGCTTTTATAACATAAGTAACCACTCTCTATGGCGCGGATGAGATGTGTGGTCATTCATGAGGGAGGAAACTGGAGTACCCAGGAGAAAACCCATCTATCCGATCTATGGCTGTCCGATTAGCGCAGTGGTTAATGTTATAGTTTACTATATCATTTTACATGGTCAGATTACAAATAGTCAATTATGTGCTATTCCAAATTTTGAAAATGCGGTATGCAACGAGATGTGTTTTGAATGCGATGCATGCGACTTCTTCTTCTTCTTCTTCTATGTTTATACAGCACTCCTTCACTTATGAAGATTAGGTGCTGGCGCCGTAATAAAAAGTGTTTATTAAGTGCTAGAACAGAAAGTGCTCATTAGAAAGGATACAGTGAATAGACATATATTTAGATATATTTTTAAGTGTTTTTTTTATAAAACTATGTACATAATTGTGGCAATTTATGCAAACTATATTGGGGTAAGGACAGACACAGGGATCAGGGCCTTGAAGGCGTCCACTGTGTCTGCGGCATATATAGTGGGCGGTAGCATGTTCCACTGAGTGACGGCTCTAGGATAGAAAGAGTATTTAGATGCTTGAATTTGTTTGTAGGTATTACTGTGTCTGGTTCTGGTGTCTGAAGGAATAATTAGAGTACAGGGTGGTTGGATGGCAACTACGTGGTGTATGATCTTATAAAACATGATGAGTCTGGTACGGATTCTTCGAATTTCCAAGGTGGGCCAGTTACGGGTAGTGAGCATATCAGTTACAGAACTTGTATTGTGGTAGCTGTTGGATGTATAGCGGGCTGCACGGCGTTGTACGTTCTCAATTTGACTCATTTGGCTTTTGGTATGTGGGTCCCAAACAGAAGAGGAGTATTCTAGCTTCCCAATACTTGTGCTTGATACCTTCTTTAAAACACTGTCGTGACGTCATACCTTTGTACTTGCAGGTCGTTATTATTAATATTGGACTGCTCCCAAAGGCAAGCGTATTATGTTAAATCCAATGCTCTCAAAGGCAAGCGTATTATGTTAAATACAATGCTCTCAAAGGCAAGCGTATTATGTTAAATCCAATGCTCTAAAAGGCAAGCGTATTATGTTAAATACAATGCTCTCAAAGGCAAGCGTATTATGTTAAATCCAATGCTCTCAAAGGCAAGCGTATTATGTTAAATACAATGCTCTCAAAGGCAAGCGTATTATGTTAAATACAATGCTCTCAAAGGCAGCGTATTATGTTAAATACAATGCCATCAAAGGCAAGCGTATTATGTTAAATACAATGCTCTCAAAGGCAAGCGTATTACGTTAAATACAATGCTCTCAAAGGCAAGCGTATTATGTTAAATACAATGCTCTCAAAGGCAAGCGTATTACGTTAAATCATATTCGTAAATGTACGAAATTAACAATTTTAATGAGCAACCTCTTATTAAATATGTGCATTTTAAGTAGGATATAAGCCTCAAATGGATCAAATATGTAAAATAGTGGCACTGTGTTCGGTAATTTTAGTTTCACGTAAACGTTTATGCTTTTGCGGAAATGACTACCATAGCTTTCACCCTAGAGGCCATGACGAGACCCCACCTCACCAGTAGTATTGCTATATATAGAGCCACCCCTGAGTACTAGGAGACGGGTGCAGAGTGATTTCACACTCTTGTCGACAACGCCCTGTACAACCACGATTCAATGATTGTTTTGTTTTCTGTTTGGACAAGCTCACTGGCTTCGTTTATGCTTTATATCCATATATACACTGTGTACAAAGTGTTATGTTATATCCAACTTTCACCAACATATGCATTACATGAATTGCAATAATAACATAGCCTGGGATATTTCATATTTAACTTCTGGCAAAATGACATGTTGATATGATCAGAAACTCAATACGGCCCATTTTAATAGTCTCGGTGTTAAACTATATTTATTTAACTGACCAGGTAAAATATATCAACGCCTGTTCCCAGGCTAATAATAACTATGACTGTAAATGTTATATCCATATATACAATGTGTACTAAGTGTTAAGCAGTTTTCAACAACATATGCATTACATAACATAGGCTATTTCACATGTAGTACATACATGTACTCAGTGATACCTGTAAACATGGGCTATTTCACATGTAGTACATACATGTACTCAGTGATACCTGTAAACATGGGTTATTTCACATGTAGTACATACACGTACTCAGTGATACCTGTAAACATGGGTTATTTCACATGTAGTACATACATGTACTCAGTGATACCTGTAAACATGGGTTATTTCACATGTAGTACATACATGTACTCAGTGATACCTGTAAACATGGGTTATTTCACATGTAGTATATACATGTACTCAGTGATACCTGTAAACATGGGTTATTTCACATGTAGTATATACATGTACTCAGTGATACCTGTAAACATGGGTTATTTCACATGTAGTACATACATGTACTCAGTGATACCTGTAAACATGGGTTATTTCACATGTAGTACATACATGTACTCAGTGATACCTGTAATTAATAAGACAGTAGATGCGATTGATAACATAATATTAAAGCAGGACAACACTATTAGTTACTTAAATATCTATGTATTTCATTTACAAACAGTTTATTTATAGCTTGATGCAATAGATATTCGTACATCATTTTTAATCCGAATAATTACTATCACATTGCCTCTCTCTACTATCACTTACAAAATAAGCCTTCAACTTGATTTATTTTACAACGATTGCGAAGCAAGTACTAACAACTTATATTAATCACTTACGTTGGCGCGGATGAAAGCATAAATGTGGTCATTGGTGTGGGAGCCTTGTATATTAGATAGCATGGCCACGAATAATACATTCATACTAAATGCTTGTTTTAGTGGGAAAATAATATAGAACAATTAGTTCTATTAGCTCCGGGCCGTAGATTGAATCGTTTGGATTGAACTATATGATGGAATCTATGCTTGAGCTTGCTTTCAGGCTTTGCAGTATCCATATTATATTGGCTGTGTATGTTTCATCATTTTAATTTGAACAGTGGATATCATGGTTACTTATCACCACAAACGCTTGGGGTCTGGACAAATGGTTTCGGATTCCATTCCATAAAACTAAAGCTGTCCGATTAGCGCAGTGGTTAGCGCGCTCGCTTCTCACAAATGCAACCCGGGTTCGATCCTCTGACCGGGGTATGTGAGATGGTACGGTGGTCACCATATCCGCCAGGTGGGTTTTCTCCGGGTACTCCGGTTTCCTCCGGTTTAAATAAAACTAAAAAACATTTTTTTTATTTAACAACATTATAGGCTTGACACTAAACATACACTTTTTAGGCCATTCCAAGCAAGTTTAGACATTTTATTTAGTGTTGTGAAACCATTTGACCAGACCCCAATCGTCTGTGATTATGTTGTATATACGTAAATAGGCAGAATGTAGTCCCAATAACTAATATTGTTCGTTTTTCTTTTTTGTAAAAATACATTTTTCATGACAGCAGTGTATAGTTTTTGTATTTTTTGAGAAATTATGTGACTTGAGAACACTTCAGACTAGTTGTTGTGTAGTAAAAATATGGTATAATAATTCAGGTCATTGCAAACTGAAGGTTGATATACTGTATTATTTGGCGGAGGAATACAGTGTGTAAACATAGTGACGTTATTCACAGGTGAGCACTGGCTATGCAAACCATTACTTATGGGATATTTTGCTGTTTTCCAGATTGATTTGAATACCTCTTCACAGTAGATGTGGTATCAGAAGAAATGAAAGATTGGATATATAAATGAACAGACTGTATGTTTTTATTTTTTACTATGTATTTAATAGGTAATTTATTTGCTGTTTTACAACCTTTATGACAAGATAACATCGGCCAATATTGATACCATTTATACACATACTAGTTGAAGCAAAGTCTGCATCAAAACACTGTCGTGACGTCATACCGTTGTACTTGCAGTCCATTATTATTAATATTGGATATTGGATCGTTTTCGGCTTATATCCTATACCTATATGCACTGGTAATTGCTTTGGGAAGTAATATACTTATATTTACCTGCATACACTTTGTAAGTCATTGATCTAAAAGCGTGTCGCACGACAGCTGTAGTGGTGGTTGTCATATGTATTTGCAGTTATAGTGACCTAGTTAGCAATGTGGTACAATATATCGTAATTATATAATCATATTATATTGTATACAATAATATAAGTTATTATCTACATTCTTGGTATGCCAATATAGGTTATTATCTACACTCTTGGTATGCCAATATAAGTTATTATCTACACTCTTGGTATGCCAATATAAGTTATTATCTACACTCTTGGTATGCCAATATAAGTTATTATTGCATACGTTACTATAAATAGTAACACATTTAATGGTAGAAAAGCAAAATTTCTGGTCGACGCGGGCAATATATTTCGATTTTCGGCGCGTGCCAAGAACGAATCACGAGCACGTGTTACAGGTAGCAACAACATAGTAACTACATTGTGTAAACATGGCCGCCGAAGCAACACTAAAGTCGTCTGACAGATTGTTGTCTCTTGACGGTAAAATTGCTGAGCGAAATAAGCAAATAACAGCAGAAGAAACATACGGCTATGTATGCAATAAAGAAGTTATTAAACGGCTGCGGTGGGCCATTTGTGGATATTGGCGCACCTATCCGATATTGGCCCTCGGGCCTAACCGCCCAGGGCCAATATCTACATAGGGTGCGCCAATATCCACAAATGGCCCACCGCAGCCGTTTAATAACCTCTAATTATCTACACTCTTGGTATGCCAATATAAGTTATTATCTACACTCTGGGTATGCCAATATAAGTTATTATCTACACTCTTGGTATGCCAATATAAGTTATTATCTACACTCACGTCACGACCATACTTATAAGTCACGAACATACCTCTTATGTCACGACCATACTTATAAGTCACGAACATACCTCTTAAGTCACGACCATACTTCTTAGAGCACGATCATAATTCTTAAGCCACGACCATACTTCTTAAGTCACGACCACACTTCTTAAGTCACGACCATACTTCTTAAGTCACGACCATATTTCTTAGAGCACGACCATACTTCTTAAGTCACGACCATACTTCTTAAGTCACGACCATACTTCTTAAGTCACGACCATACTTCTTAGAGCACGATCATAATTATTAATCCACGACCATACTTCTTAAGTCACGACGATACTTCTTAAGTCACGACCATACTTCTTAAGTCACGACCATACTTCTTAGAGCACGACAATACTTCTTAGAGCACGACAATACTTCTTAGAGCACGAACATACCTCTTAGAGCACGAACAAACTTCTTAAAGTACGAACATACTTCTTAAGTCACAACCATACTTCTTAGAGCACGACCATACTTCTTAGAGCACGACCATACCTCTTAAGTCACGACCATACTTCTTAAGTCACGGCCATACTTCTTAAGTCACGACCATACTTCTTAAGTCACGACCATACTTCTTAGAGCACGATCATACTTCTTATGCCACGACCATACTTCTTAAGTCACGACCATACTTCTTAAGTCACGACCATACTTCTTAAGTCACGAACATACTTCTTAGAGCACGACCATACTTCTTAAGTCACGACAATACTTCTTAAGTCACGACCATACTTCTTAAGTCACGACCATACTTCTTAGAGCACGATCATAATTCTTAAGTCACGACCATACTTCTTAAGTCACGATGATACTTCTTAAGTCACGATCATACTTCTTAAGTCACGACCATACTTCTTAAGTCACGACAATACTTCTTAGAGCACGACAATACTTCTTAGAGCACGACAATACGTCTTAGAGCACGAACATACCTCTTAGAGCACGAACAAACTTCTTAAAGTACGAACATACTTCTTAGAGCACGACAATACTTCTTAGAGCACGACAATACTTCTTAGAGCACGAACATACCTCTTAGAGCACGAACAAACTTCTTAAAGTACGAACATACTTCTTAGAGCACGACAATACTTCTTAGAGCACGACAATACTTCTTAGAGCACGACAATACTTCTTAGAGCACGAACATACCTCTTAGAGCACGAACAAACTTCTTAAAGTACGAACATACTTCTTAAGTCACAACCATACTTCTTAGAGCACGACCATACTTCTTAGAGCACGACCATACCTCTTAAGTCACGACCATACTTCTTAGGTCACGGCAATACTTCTTAAGTCACGACCATACTTCTTAGAGCACGATCATAATTCTTATGCCACGACCATACTTCTTAAGTCACGACCATACTTCTTAGAGCACGATCATAATTCTTATGCCACGACCATAGTTCTTAAGTCACGACCATACTTCTTAAGTCACGACCATACTTCTTAAGTCACGACCATACTTCTTAGAGCACGACCATACTTCTTAAGTCACGACCATACTTCTTAAGTCACGACCATACTTCTTAGAGGACGATCATAATTCTTAAGCCACGACCATACTTCTTAAGTCACGACCATACTTCTTAAGTCACGACCATACTTCTTAAGTCACGACAATACTTCTTAGAGCACGACAATACCTCTTAGAGCACGAACAAACTTCTTAAGGTACGAACATACTTCTTAAGTCACGACCATACTTCTTAGAGCACGATCATACTTCTTATGCCACGACCATACTTCTTAAGTCACGACCATACTTCTTAAGTCACGACCATACTTCTTAAGTCACGAACATACTTCTTAGAGCACGACCATACTTCTTAAGTCACGACAATACTTCTTAAGTCACGACCATACTTCTTAAGTCACGACCATACTTCTTAGAGCACGATCATAATTCTTAAGTCACGACCATACTTCTTAAGTCACGATGATACTTCTTAAGTCACGATCATACTTCTTAAGTCACGACCATACTTCTTAAGTCACGACAATACTTCTTAGAGCACGACAATACTTCTTGAGCACGACATACGTCTTAGAGCACGAACATACTCTTAAGCACGAACAAATTTAAGTACGAACACTTCTTAGAGCACGACAATACTTCTTAGAGCACGACAATACTTCTTAGAGCACGAACATACCTCTTAGAGCACGAACAAACTTCTTAAGTACGAACATACTTCTTAGAGCACGACAATACTTCTTAGAGCACGACAATACTTCTTAGAGCACGAATACTTCTTAGAGCACGAACATACCTCTTAGAGCACGAACAAACTTCTTAAGGTACGAACATACTTCTTAAGTCACAACCATACTTCTTAGAGCACGACCATACTTCTTAGAGCACGACCATACCTCTTAAGTCACGACCATACTTCTTAAGTCACGGCAATACTTCTTAAGTCACGACCATACTTCTTAGAGCACGATCATATTCTTAGCCACGACCATACTTCTAAGTCACGACCATACTTCTTAGAGCACGATCATAATTCTTATGCCACGACCATACTTCTTAAGTCACGACCATACTTCTTAAGTCACGACCATACTTCTTAAGTCACGACCATACTTCTTAGAGCACGACCATACTTCTTAAGTCACGACCATACTTCTTAAGTCACGACCATACTTCTTAGAGCACGATCATAATTCTTAAGCCACGACCATACTTCTTAAGTCACGACCATACTTCTTAAGTCACGACCATACTTCTTAAGTCACGACAATACTTCTTAGAGCACGACAATACCTCTTAGAGCACGAACAAACTTCTTAAGGTACGAACATACTTCTTAAGTCACGACCATACTTCTTAGAGCATGACCATACTTCTTAGAGCACGACCATCCTCATAAGTCACGACCATACTTCTTAGAGCACGACCATACCTCTTAAGTCACGACCATACTTCTTAAGTCACGACCATACTTCTTAGAGCACGATCATAATTCTTATGCCACGACCATACTTCTTAAGTCACGACCATACTTCTTAAGTCACGACCATACTTCTTAAGTCACGACCATACTTCTTAGAGCACGACCATACTTCTTAAGTCACGACAATACTTCTTAAGTCACGACCATACTTCTTAAGTCACGACCATACTTCTTAGAGCACGACAATACTTCTTAGAGCACGACAATACTTCTTAGATCACGAACATACCTCTTAGAGCACGAACACACTTCTTAAAGTACGAACATACTTCTTAAGTCACAACCATACTTCTTAGAGCACGACCATACTTCTTAGAGCACGACCATACCTCTTAAGTCACGACCATACTTCTTAAGTCACGGCCATACTTCTTAAGTCACGACCATACTTCTTAAGTCACGACCATACTTCTTAGAGCACGATCATAATTCTTATGCCACGACCATACTTCTTAAGTCACGACCATACTTCTTAGAGCACGACCAAACTTCTTAAGTCACGACAATACTTCTTAAGTCACGACCATACTTCTTAGAGCACGATCATAATTCTTAAGCCACGACCATACTTCTTAAGTCACGACCATACTTCTTAAGTCACGACCATACTTCTTAAGTCACGACCATACTTCTTAAGTCACGACAATACTTCTTAGAGCACGACAATACCTCTTAGAGCACGAACAAACTTCTTAAGGTACGAACATACTTCTTAAGTCACGACCATACTTCTTAGAGCACGACCATACTTCTTAGAGCACGACCATACCTCATAAGTCACGACCATACTTCTTACGTCACGGCCATACTTCTTAAGTCACGACCATACTTCTTAGAGCAGGATCATAATTCTTAAATCACGACCATACTTCTTAAGTCACGACCATACTTCTTAAGTCACGACCATACTTCTTAAGTCACGACCATACTTCTTAGAGCACGACCATACTTCTTAAGTCACGACCATACTTCTTAAGTCACGACCATACTTCTTAGAGCACGATCATAATTCTTAAGCCACGACCATACTTCTTAAGCCACGAACATACTTCTTAAGTCACGACCATACTTCTTAAGTCACTACCATACTTCTTAAGTCATGACCATACTTCTTAAGTCACGACAATACTTCTTAGAGCACGACAATACTTCTTAGAGCACGACAATACTTCTTAGAGCACGAACATACTTCTTAGAGCACGAACATACCTCCTAGAGCACGAACACACTTCTTAAAGTACGAACATACTTCTTATGTCACGACCATACTTCTTAAGTCACGAACATACTTCTTAAGTCACGACCATACCTCTTAGAGCCCGAACATACCTCTTAGAGCCCGAACATACGTCTTAGAGCACGACCATACTTCTTAGAGCACGACCACACTCATATATTACGTTTCCAACAGTGAATAACGTATTGTCGCCTGTCCGACAAATAATAATAATTATGGCAAATAACTTGCAACCGTGTACCACGCAAATACATCACGACTTATCTTCTCTTAGAAACACAGTATCTATAGGATATGGGTGTAAACTATTGATTGTATACACGTAAATAGGCGGATGTGCATCCGAGACCGAATGTAGTCCTAATAACTAATATAGTGCATATTTCCTGTTGGTAAACAAAATGTTTTTTCATGACAGGCAGTGGATAGCATTTGTGTTTTTTTTTAGAAAATAAGGTAAGTAATCTTTATTTACATCACACAATTAGTTTATGTTTAGTTTATACACATTTATTTTAGCGCGATTGCGAAACAAGTTCATACAACTTATATTAATCACTCTCGAGACCTCATTCCTGATGGAATCCATCGCCACGAAGGAGAGAGAAGAGGCAACGTGGAATTTAAATGCCTTGCCCAAGGGCACACTCGTAACGGCTCCAGCGGGGCTCGAACTCCGGACCTTTCGCACCTGAAGCTAACGCGCCATTACGACATTCATCACATTGTGTGTGTGTTTTACGTTTATTTATCGTCGCTACCGGTTGTCCATATGAGCGACGCCTCCTGAAGAGATTAGTCATTTTAGATGTTTGGAGGATAGTGCAATGATACAGACAGAGACCCATTCCAGAGTCTCTTCTGGTTCTTTTACGTGCACGATGTAAAGCACCGACACGAGACCTCGGTTTAATGTCCCATCTGAAAGACTGTTAATTTTATTAGGGTCAGACGGGGGATCGAACCTGCGTTCCCTGGATTACCAGTCCAGCGTGTTACCACTGGACTACAGATCCATCATTGTACAAACAGTATGTACACAGTGATGTCATTCACAGGTAAGCGGTGTCACGGTAAATCACGATTGTTTTCATGTTTTGCTGTTTCGGAGTTTGATTATTTGAATACCTCTACACAGTGGATATGTTGTATCAGAAGTGAAATACAAATGAAATGAAAATGTGTTTACCTTTACCTCTACATTTAATAGGCAACATATGTACACACTTATTCCGCGAATTGTATGTGAAGTTATGTAATAATAAACACGACTGTATAAAAACATACGTATGGTTGTCATTCGTTAGACAGACGGATCTGTAGTCCAGTGGTTACACGCTGGACTGGTAATCCAGGGATCGCAGGTTCGATCCCCCGTCCGACCCTAATAAAATTAACAGTCTTTCAGATGGGACGTTAAACCGAGGTCTCGTGTCGGTGCTGTACACCGTGCACGTAAAAGAACCAAAGGAGACTCTGGGATGAGTCTCTCCCTGTATCATTGCACTGTCCTCCAAAATCTAAAATGAATAATCTCTTCAGGAGGCGTCGCTCATATGGGCAACCGGTAGCGACGATAAATAAACGTAAAACACACACTCGTTCGTTAGCAGATACGAGAGTCGAGTTGTGTTAAGTTAGCGAAACTAACAACGTAAACGCACACATGTAAGAACGTACTCCTCGTTGTTCACGGGATCAAGCATAGATCAAGTAGATGGCAGTCGAGGGATAAATAAATGTACTTCTTTCAAGATGTATTATGTAGAAAAAAATAATCCTATTAAATATAGATCTCTCTGAACATTCCGTCGAGTAATGCCTTTAATATATATGCATGATTTAATTATAGACTTTTATAACAGAGGAAATACGATTAGTTCTCAGAATCACTCATGAGTTGACCACTATATATGTGGATTATCCTCCATCCTTGTTCTGGGAACATAATTATGTTCTTGACAACTATTCTATGTTCTCAGAATTAATATACATGTGGGACCAATAACGTACGTTCATTTAGTGCGGTAACCTAGATATCCTGGAAATATTGTGCAATTGGAACCAAAAATGTATATTATCACTGCAAGTGCATGTGTTTCATTGATGAAGCCCGGCCTGGTTGTATTGATGGACCAGCCTGGTCGTATTGATGGAACCCGGCGTGGATGTATTGATGGAACCCGGTGTGGGTGTATTGATGGAACCCGGCTTGGTGTATTGATGGAACCCGTTCTTGGTGTATTGATGGAACCCGGTCTTGGTGTATTGATGGAACCCGCCTTGATGTATTGATGGAACCCGGCGTGGGTGTATTGATGGAACCCGGCGTGGGTGTATTGATGGACCCGGCGTGGGTGTATTGATGGAACCCGGCTTGGGTGTATTGATGGCACCCGGCTTGTGGTATTGATGGAACCGGCGTGGGTGTATTGATGGAACCCGGCCTGGGTGTATTGATGGAACCCGGCGTGGGTGTATTGATGGACCAGCCTGGGCGTATTGATGGAACCCGGCGTGGGTGTATTGATGGAACCCGGCGTGGGTGAATTGATGGAACCCGCGTGGGTGTATTGATGGAACCCGGCTTGTGTGTATTGATGGCACCCGGCTTGTGTGTATTGATGGACCAGCCTGGGCGTATTGATGGAACCCGGCGTGGGTGTATTGAGGAACCCGGCGTGGGTGTATTGATGGAACCCGGCGTGGGTGTATTGATGGAATCCAGCTTTGGTGTATTGATGAAAGTCGGTCTTGGTGTATTGATGGCACCCGGCCTGGGCGTATTGATGGAACCCGGTCTTGGCGTATTGATGGAACCCGGCGTGGGTGTATTGATGGAACCCGGTCTTGGCGTATTGATGGAACCCGGCGTGGGTGTATTGATGGAACCCGGCGTGGGTGTATTGATGGAACCCGGCGTGGGTGTATTGATGGAACCCGGCGTGGGTGTATTGATGGAATCCAGCCTTGGTGTATTGATGGAACCCGGCTTGTGTGCATTGATGGCACCCGGCATGTGTGTATTGATGGAACCCGGATTGGTGTATTGATGGAACCCGGCGTGGGTGTATTGATGGAACACGGTCTTGGTGGTACTCGACATATGGATGTGCCGTGCAAATATGTAATCGTTTTGAAGATGAAGCGCCGATAAACTATATGTGCAAGCGGAAGAACTGACTGTCCGACATGAGGTATCAGGAGGAACTGACTGTCCGACATGAGGTATCAGGAGGAACTGACTGTCCGACATGAGGATCAGGAGGAACTGACTGTCCGGCATGAGGTATCAGGAGGAACTGACTGTCCGACATGAGGTATCAGGAGGAACTGACTGTCCGAGAGGTATCGAGGAATGACTGTCCGCATGAGGTATCAGGAGGAACTGACTGTCCGGCATGAGGTATCAGGAGGAACTGACTGTCCGACATGAGGAATCAGGAGGAACTGACTGTCCGGCATGAGGTATCAGGGGGAACTGACTGTCCGACATGAGGTATCTGGAGGAACTGACTGTCCGACATGAGGTATCAGGAGGAACTGACTGTCCGGCAGGTCAGAGGATGACTGTCAGAGATCAGGAGGAAGACTGTCGCATGAGTATTGGAGGAACTGACGTCCGCATGAGGTATCAGGAGGAACTGACTGTCCGACAAGAGGTATCAGGAGGAACTGACTGTCCGACATGAGGTATCAGGAGGAACTGACTGTCCGACATGAGGTATCAGGAGGAACTGACTGTCCGACATGAGGTATCAGGAGGAATTGACTGTCCGGCATGAGGTATCAGGAGGAACTGACTGTCCGACATGAGGTATCAGGAGGAACTGACTGTCCGGCATGAGGTATCAGGAGGAACTGACTGTCCGACATGAGGTATCAGGAGGAACATGGGCGTTTATTCTAATGCACCATACTGATAACAATAGAGAACAAAAGACAGAGGAGTAATAGGCAACAGTCTGAACTATTCTCAGGAAACACATACTAACGTTTCTAACTAGCATAACATATTCATATCTGCATCTGCCTGTCTTATGTGATACTAATTAATTACTATAAATGGTAATTACGCACACACAAGGCAACACTGATAATGTCACGATGCCCGGTAGGATCGCCATTATCAGAAGGCTTACTATCAGATAGTAAAATATCCAAAACATCTACGTTATTATCAGAGTTTCGCAATTCGTTCAATGACTGCTGTATTTCGGGAAGTTTTGGTTTGATTAGATTTATCTGAACGTACTATGTCATCCCATTTAAGTGATACGCGGAGCTGTCCGATTAGCGCAGTGGTTAGTGCGCTCGTTTCTCACCAATGCATCCCGGGTCCGATCCTCGGATCTGGAAGCATGCGAGATTGTACGGTGGTCGCCAGATCGGACAGGTGGGTTTTCTACGGATACTCCGGTTTCCTTCCACACGAATGACCACATTTACGCTTTCATCCGAGCCAACGAGAGTGATTAATTAATTAATTAATTGCGCTAATCGGACAGCTTTAGTTTTATGGAATGGAACCCGAAACCATTTGTCCAGACCCCAAGCGTTTGTGGTGATAAGTAACCATGATATCCACTGTTCAAATTAAAATGATGAAACATACACAGCCAGTATAATATGGATACTGCAAAGCCTGAAAGCAATCTCAAGCATAGATTCCATCATATAGTTCATTCCAAACGATTCAATCTACGGCCCGGGGCTAATAGAACTAATTGTTCTATATTATTTCCCCACTAAAACAAGCATTTAGTATGAATGTATTATTCGTGGCCATGCTATCTAATATACAAGGCTCCCACACAAATGACCACATTTACGCTTTCATCCGCGCCAACGTAAGTGATTAATATAAGTTGTTAGAACTTGCTTCGCAATCGTTTTAAAATAAATAAAGTTTAAACTTTAATTTGATTTATCTGAACGACTGTTATCCAATTTAAGTGATACACGGAGCAAAATAATATAATGCATGGAACATCAGTGGTGTCCGTCTAGAGATCGAGAGGTTGGGAGATCGAGACCAGTCAGAACAACGGTGGTTGTGTACTGCAATATCTCTACATTGTATCTTCTCTCCCCGTCATTGCGACGGATTCGACCAGGAATGAGGTATCGAGAGCAATCTAATGTTGTAAATACTTGGTTCGAAAATTGGTATATGCCAATATAATTTGCTCTCTATGTCATGGCGATGGGTTAATTCAGGAGTGAGGTATCGAAAGCGATTAATCTAATGTTGTACAAACTTGCTTCGCAATGGAGCTAATAAGATTGGTATATGCCAATATTACTTCAGAAAGTATATTGATTTCAACAACTCATATTGATTTCAAAGTAATGACTCACTGTTAGTAGCAGTAATCTACAGTAGCAAATAGTTTACCAATTGGATCCGTTTTATACACTTATATAATAAGAACTTACTAATTAAAATTGTTAATTTCATTTGCGTACATTTGTACATTTGCGCATAGAATGTAATATAATAATCTGGCCTTTTGTGTGTGTGTGTGTGTGTGTGCGTGCGTGCGTGCGTGCGTGCGTGCGTGTGTGTGTGCTTTACGTTTATTTATCGTCGCTACCAGTTGCCGATATGAGCGACGCCTCCTGAAGATATTAGTCATTTTAGGTTTTGGAGGATAGTGCAATGATACAGAGAGAGAGACCCATTCCAGAGTCTCCTCTGGTTCTTTTACGTGCACGGTGTAAAGCACCGACACGATACCTCGGTTTAACGTCCCATCTGAAAGATTGTTAATTTTATTAGGGTCAGACGGGGGATCGAACCTGCGATCCCTGGATTACCAGTCCAGCGTGCTACCACTGGACTACAGATCCATCCGGATGCCTTTTGAAAACAATATTAATAATAATAGACCGCACGTACAAAGGTATGACGTCACGACAATCTTTTTAATTAATCGAAATTGTTCCGCGTCTGATGACTCTATGACCACCATCTAGTGGGAAAACAAACTTATTGTTAGTTTATACAAATTTATTTTAGCTCGATTGCGAAACAAGTTATTTCAACTTATATAAATCACTCTCGAGACCTCATTCCTGATGTAATCCATCGCCACGAGGGAGAGAGAAGAGGCAACGTGGAATTTAAATACCTTGCCTAAGGGCACAATCGTAACGGCTCCAGTGGGGCTCGAACTCCGGACCTTTCGCACCTGAAGCGAACTGCGCTATCACGACTTCCACAGTTCCAAAACTTATTGTTCAAAGGTCAATGCTATATCCCAGATCATATGCCATGCAATGCCGTCATTAGTCTTGTTTGATTTGAATGTAGAAGATAAACGGAGAAGAGAACCTTCAAGTGAACATGAGACCCGTTAGTTATTATTTTATCCGGGCGGTTTGGAGTAGGTTAACCAGTATTTGGTGTATCAACCTCCGTAAGCAACTGCCAACTTTTTCATATAAAGAGACACGGTCTGAACAGGGCTCGAACCCGTGACATGTTATAATTTAGTGGTATCACGTAATGTGATACATATTATAATTTAGTGGTATCACGTAGGTATGATGCATGTTATAATTTAGTGGTATCACGTAGGTATTATGCATGTTATAATTTAGTGGTATCACGTAGGTATGATACATGTTATAATTTAGTGGTATCACGTAGGTATAATACGTGTTATAATTTAGTGGTATCACGTAGGTATGATACATGTTATAATTTAGTGGTATCACGTAGGTATGATACATGTTATAATTTAGTGGTATCACGTAGGTATGATACGTGTTATAATTTAGTGGTATCACGTAGGTATGATACATGTTATAATTTAGTGGTATCACGTAGGTATGATACATGTTATAACTTAGTGGTATCACGTAAGTATGATGGATGTTATAATCTAGTGGTATCACGTATATATGATGCATGTTATAAGTTATCACTTAATGCGATACATTAATTAGATGATAGAAAGATAAGAAAACTGTTGAATACATGTGATACTTAAAATTGTTGGGAATCGAAAATTGCAGTGTTTCATGCCTGATATTCGCGATTCTCACCATCAGACATTCTCACGTAATGCTCATAATGTCTCCGGTGACTCGATGCCCCGAAACAATAATATACTTGTATTTATTCGGCAAATTAACATCAATCAGATCTTACATTTGTATGTCAGATTGCTCTATCAATTAGATATGATGTGCTATTCGTGGCAGATACTTTAATAAGGTCACTGTAACCTGTGGTTATACGGTGAATGCCCGTAGTTACGGTTAATGTATACGTCACTAATAAGTGCTTCCGTCACATGCCCTTGTTTCTCTAAATGAATGATTGTTATTTTACAGTGACAGTAATGTATACCCTTTATCGTTGGAGGAATTGTTATTATCTTCAAATAACCGGATTTACTTTGAAATGATGGATTTACGTAGATATGCAATTTAGTAAACGCGGCGACGTCTCCAGAATTGTATTAATAATCGCGGCGACGTCTCCAGAATTATATTAGTAATCGCGGCGACGTCTCCAGAATTATATTAGTAATCGCGGCGACGTCTCCAAAATTGTATTAATAATCGCGGCGACGTCTCCAGAATTATATTAGTAATCGCGGCGACGTCTCCAGAATTAAAAGGGTACTTTTAGTAAGGATGATTGTGCAAGATATACTATGTTAAATGTCCTATAGCTGCGACACATGAGAGCTTTATAAAACTGTTACTAGTATTATTGTCTGTCGGGGGATCGTCATGGAATGGCAGTGTACAACGTATTAAGCACTGGAGCACCGAGTCGTCTCTAATCATCAGTATTATACCATACCAATCACAATACGAGAACATAATTATATGATTTGGGATTTCTATAAATTTACTGTGATAGCGACGCTCTGTGCTCACATCAGTTAAACACTGATATATTTATCACTATTATTTTTCATTGCATGCAAATTGTATATGTATTATTATGATGATGAGCTATGTAATGCTTAAATCTAATAAACAATATGTTCTGTTCTGTTCTTTCAATATTGTTCGTTGAATTGTTCACGCAATGAGCTAGAGAATACATTACACGGTGAGTTAGTCTCGTGAATGCACTGTTGTTTTATATGAAAATACAACGATACAAGTAAATATCCATCCATCCATCCATCCATCCATCCATCCATCCATCCATCCATCCATCCATCCATCCATCCATCCATCCATCCATCCATCCATCCATCCATCCATCCATCCA
>CM026402.1:29743910-29886001 GCA_014843695.1 Archivesica marissinica | reverse complement strand
ACACACACGACTTACATATATACCACAAATACACACACGACTTACACATATACCACAAATACACACACACGACTTACACATATACCACAAATACACACACGACTTACACATATACCACAAAATACACACACGACTTACACATATACCACAAATACACACTCACGACTTACACATATACCACAAATACACACACGACTTACACATATACCACAAATACACACACGACTTACACATATACCACAAATACACACACGACTTACATATATACCACAATACACACACGACTTACACATATACCACAAATACACACACGACTTACACATATACCACAAATACACACACGACTTACACATATACCACAAATACACACACGACTTACACATATACCACAAATACACACACGACTTACACATATACCACAAATACACACACGACTTACACATATACCACAAATACACACACGACTTACACATATACCACAAATACACACACGACTTACACATATACCACAAATACACACACGACTTACACATATACCACAAATACACACACGACATACACATATACCACAAATACACACACGACTTACACATATACCACAAATATACACACGACTTACACATATACTACAAATACACACACGACTTACACATATACCACAAATATACACACGACTTACACATATACCACAAATACACTCACGACTTACACACATACTACAAATACACACACGACTTACACATATACCACAAATACACACACGACATACACAAATACACACACGACTTACACATATACCACAAATACACTCACGATATACACATATACCACAGGACTTACACATATACCACAAATACACACACGACTTACACATATACCACACGACTTACACATATACCACAAATACACACACGACTTACACATATACCACAAATACACACACGACTGACACATATACCACAAATACACACACGACTTACACATATACCACAAATACACTCACGACTTACACATATACCACACGACTTACACATTTACCACAAATACACACACGACTTACACATATACCACAAATACACACACGACTTACATATATACCACAAATACACACACGACTTACACATATACCACAAATACACACACGACTTACATATATGCCACAAATACACACACGACTTACACATACCACAAATACACACACGACTTACACATATACCACAAATACACACACGACTTACACATATACAAATACACTCACGACTTACACATATACCACAAATACACTCACGACTTACACATATACAAATACACTCACGACTTACACATATACCACAAATACACACACGACTTACATATATACCACAAATACACACACGACTTACACATATACCACAAATATACTCACGACTTACACATATACCACAAATACACACACGACGTACACATATACCACAAATACACACACGACTTACACATATACCACAACTACACACACGACTTACATATATACCACAAATACACACACATGACTTACATATATACCACAACTACACACACGACTTACATATATACCACAAATACACACACACGACTTACATATATACCACAAATACACACACACGACGTACATATATACCACAAATACACACACACGACGTACATATATACCACAAATATTTACACACGACTTACATATATACCACAAATATACACACACGACTTACACATATACCACACATACACACACGACTTACACATATACCACAAATACACACACGACTTACACATATACCACAAATACACACTCGACTTACACATATACCACAAATACACTCACGACTTACACATATACCACAAATACACACACGACTTACACATATACCACAAATACACACACGACTTACACATATACCACAAATACACTCACGACTTACACATATACCACACGACTTACACATATACCACAAATACACTCACGACTTACACATATATCACACGACTTACACATATACCACAAATACACACCTGACTTACACATATACCACAAATATACACACGACTTACACATATACCACAAATACACACACGACTGACACATATACAAATACACTCACGACTTACACATATACCACAAATACACTCACGACTTACACATATACCACAAATTCACACACGACATACACATATACAAATACACTCACGACTTACACATATACCACAAATACACTCACGACTTACACATATACCACAAATACACACACGACTTACACATATACCACAAATACACTCACGACTTACACATATACCACCCGACTTACACATATACCACAAATACACACACGACTTACACATATACCACAAATACACACACGACATACACATATACCACAAATACACACGACTTACACATATACCACAAATATACACACGACTTACACATATACCACAAATACACACACGACTTACACATATACCACAAATATACACACGACTTACACATATACTACAAATACACACACGACTTACACATATACCACAAATACACTCACGACTTACACATATACCACACGACTTACAAATTTACCACAAATACACACACGACTTACACATATACCACAAATACACACACGACTTACATATATACCACAAATACACACACGACTTACACATATACCACAAATACACACACGACTTACATATATGCCACAAATACACACACGACTTACACATACCACAAATACACACACGACTTACACATATACCACAAATACACACACGACTTACACATATACAAATACACTCACGACTTACACATATACCACAAATACACTCACGACTTACACATATACAAATACACTCACGACTTACACATATACCACAAATACACACACGACTTACATATATACCACAAATACACACACGACTTACACATATACCACAAATATACTCACGACTTACACATATACCACAAATACACACACGACGTACACATATACCACAAATACACACACGACTTACACATATACCACAACTACACACACGACTTACATATATACCACAAATACACACACATGACTTACATATATACCACAACTACACACACGACTTACATATATACCACAAATACACACACACGACGTACATATATACCACAAATACACACACACGACGTACATATATACCACAAATATTTACACACGACTTACATATATACCACAAATATACACACACGACTTACACATATACCACACATACACACACGACTTACACATATACCACAAATACACACACGACTTACACATATACCACAAATACACCCGACTTACACAATACACACACGACTTACACATATACCACAAATACACTCACGACTTACACATATACCACAAATACACACACGACTTACACATATACCACAAATACACACACGACTTACACATATACCACAAATACACTCACGACTTACACATATACCACACGACTTACACATATACCACAAATACACACGACTTACACATATACCACACCACTTACACATATACCACAAATACACACCTACACCACGACTTACACATATACCACAAATACACACACGACTTACACATATACCACAAATTCACACACGACATACACATATACAAATACACTCACGACTTACACATATACCACAAATACACTCACGACTTACACATATACCACAAATACACACACGACTTACACATATACCACAAATACACTCACGACTTACACATATACCACCCGACTTACACATATACCACAAATACACACACGACTTACACATATACCACAAATACACACACGACATACACATATACCACAAATACACACGACTTACACATATACCACAAATATACACACGACTTACACATATACCACAAATACACACACGACTTACACATATACCACAAATATACACACGACTTACACATATACTACAAATAGACACACGACTTACACATATACCACAAATACACACACGACTTACACATATACCACAAATACACACACGACTTACACCTATACCACAAATACACACACGACTTACACATATACCACACGACTTACACATATACCACAAATACACTCACGACTTACACATATACCACACGACTTACACATATACCACAAATACACACACGACTTACACATATACCACAAATACACACACGACTTACACATATACCACACATACACACACGACATACACACAACATACACACATAGATGATAGATAGATAATGTTATTTCTCCACAAATGAGTGTATGAAATATATATATACATGTACATACATCTAACATTTTAACAGCACTAAAGGTAGGCATAACTGTTATACACGATACAGCCATTATCACAATCATTAGCACATATTTAGACGAACATATATACAAATATTACATTCCAAACTGACATTATCGAAGTATATATAATTATATAGTCATAAATGTGTAAATTGTACTGAAATACACGTACATATTCTTTGATTTAATAGCAAGTATATTTCGCATGGACTTTATAAGTTGTGCACACTAAGCTGCTGAGAGAGAAATGCTTGCCGAAACGAAACACAAGCTGTTCTAGAGCACATCATTATACTGTGTACACTCTGATTATACACACGATAATTACGAATTCAGTAAAATACTGGTCCAGAAATCTAATGTATAGAGTTATTATCAACTGTCATTAATTACATGATACATAATTTAGCATAGGGCGTTGCAGACATGTTTTAGACACTCGTCTGAATCGTTCTGTGTAAGAAAATACCTTATTCCTGACAATAAATGTACCTGTTGGTGAAACGGTGATAGCTTCATTAACGTTAGTTTAAACATATTTTATTGCTTTCGAATAACATACATTTACACAAAATGCACAATATACAACAAATGAAATGTAACGAATATTATATTAGTGAAACTGTTATAATTTATAAGAAGCAAATGGGTTGGGTCAAAAGTTTTACCAACATTAGTGACGACCCTCCCCTTAGATCAAACATATGTAACAGAATGGGCAGACTTTTTCTACGATTCTTAAGAAGTAGCGTGCATAGTTTTGGAAATTTTAAATCAATTGATTTATTAATAACAATGTAAAAAATGTAAAGAGGAAAAACGGAAAGTCCCAAAAAAAAAGAAAGAAAATATTTTCATAAAAAACAAAGATATGATTTTGTTGCTCGCATGTCCACGCCCTTAATCTAACTAAGATAATATACTAGTACGTTCCATTAACGTTCATGGATGTTGCAGTCGGAATATCTTAACTAGTTTTGTCGCAAAATTAAAGTATGTTATTAGTTTAGATATCAATTGTAGCTGTATTGTTGCCATAATTTGTTTACCACCAAGGTCGATTCGCTCTGTATTCCAGTCTGATAATACGTCTGCTGGTTTGATACGGTCACTAGCCCGTATCAAACCAGAAAAAGCCGTATCACAACTAGTTCCTGAGAATTAAAACGCATGCGTACTCGGTGCTAGTTTGTTTACTTCCGTAGCATCCCGGTGTGACAGATAACATATGTGTGTCGCTTCGTAGTACTATTTCAATCATTTTCGTTTATATAATTCAGTATGTGCGATATTATTATTATTATTATTATTATTATTATTATTATTATTATTATTATTATTATTATTTTATTATTATTATTATTATTATTATTATTATTATTATTATTATTATTATTATTATTATTATTATTATTATTATTATTATTATTATTATTATTATTATTATTATTATTATTATTATTATTATTATACCTATGCTGATATGATTTTATTTCTGGGATATATTGTTTAGTTGCCTCGTCATGAATAGAATTGTTTATAATGTTAGAATACTTCTTTAAACACTGTCGTGACGTCATACCTTTGTACTTGCAGTCCATTATTATTAATACTGGACTGCTGTCAAAAGGCCAGAGTAGTGTATTAAATCGTACATGTACATGTACGAAATGAACAATTTTAATTAGTAGGATCTTGTTATATAAGTGTGTGTTTTAAGTAAGATATAAACCTCAAACGGATCCAATATGTATAATATTGGTACTGTCTTCGGCGCAACGAGCCTCATACAGTCCAATATTTTACGTATTGGATCGTTTTCGGCTTATATCCTATACATAGACTTATTTCTTAAAGTTGTGCTCACTAATACCCGTTAATCGCAGGGCCACTACTAATATTTGATTATGGCCTTTTATGATGACAATATTTGTTGAAAGAATAATAGTTGTTACCCCGGTAACACTCGATTACGCATAAGTAATTTGGTAGTATTCAAATAAATAAATATCTATAATATCAATTACAATTAATTTCGGTCCAGGGCTTTTAACAACTTCATTTGAAATGTGTCTGTGTTTATCATAGATCAGCTTGCGTAACCTTGTATGACTTAGTAGACTATAGATATTATGAAACGGGTAGAATAATTAAGGCGATTTGATATTGCATGAAAATCCCGTGTAACATCACCTAGCAGACTTCATGACCATCCTGTGCAGCCTCGTCTAACATACCTGATTACGCTGGGCAAATGCAAGTGCCTTATCACACACAGGGGAGTCATTGGGAAGGTTACGATTGGTGTCCATAACACGCGACAGCTGGGTAAGTCAATTTACAGATGTATTAACGTATACATTAACGAAATAGTTGATGATCAATGCTTAGTGGTACACATTTATCTGCGAGATAAACAAGGTATTGAGTAATTCTATTCTTGCAGTACTAATGTGTACATGGGTTATATCAAGGAATCAAAGGATTAAACTTAAAGGATTAAAGGAGATAATGTACAATCGTGTATTGTTAATAATTGATGAATTTGTGCAAACGTGCGTAAATCCCACGTCTTCTCAGTGGATCTAGTTTACAGTCGCTGTTATATAAGATTAACCGTCCGATTAGGTATAGGATATAAGCCGAAAACGATCCAATATGTAAAACTATTGGACTGTGAGGCGCGTTGCGCCGAAGACAGTGCCAATAGTTTATATATTGGATCCGTTTGAGGCTTATATCCTACTTAAAACACACACTTATTTAACAAGTTCCTACTAATTAAAATTGTTAATTTCGTACCGATACGCCTATGCTTTAATATAATACTCTGTCCGTTTGACACCTGTCCAATATAAATAATAATGGACTGCAAGTACAATGTTATGAGGTCACGCATTTATGTTAACTGTTGTTATCACGCTCGCTTCTCATCAATGCAACCCTGGTTCGATTCGCAGACCGGGGCGTATGTGAGGTGGTATGGTGGTCACCATATCGGACAGGTGGGCTTTCTCCGGGTACTCCGGTTTCCTTCCACAGGAATGACAACATATACGCTTTCATACGTGCCAACGAGAGGGATTAATATATTAAGTTGCTAAAGCTTGTTTCGCAATCGTAAAATAAATAAAGTTTATATTAAGTACCGAGTTGGTGCCCGAACGCATTGATTGAACTGCTATACAGAGCACATAGCTAGAGATACCACCATTAAGACACGTTTACTTTGATAATACAGACGAATCCGTAGTCCAGTCGTTGTGGGATCGGACCATAATAAAATTAACAGTATTTCAGATGGGACTTTAAGCCGAGGTCTCATGTCGGTGCTTTACACCGTGCACGTAAAAGAACCAGAGGAGACTCTGGAATGGGGTTCTGTCTGTATCATTGCAGTATCCTCCAACAATCTAAAATGACTAATCTCTTCAGGAGGTGTCGCTCATATGGGCAACCGGTAGCGACGATAAATAAACGTAAAATAACACAGTATGATAATAATAATAAAGACTTACGAGAATTTTACGAGAGAACGTATTTAATAAATGTTAATCTACCATTAGGACCTCAATATACAAATGAAATGCAATCAAAATAACGTAAAAGCTGAAATGGAGAGAAACTATATAATATGTAATGGAATATGGTGGTATATGTATATTGAATTGTCTAGTAAAGTAGAAAAGGGGAATGAGACAATTATTGATAATAAATCTATATAACAATGTGCAGATATGACTAATAGAGGTATCTTGAAAATATGTGTGAAATCAGCTAAACGACTGCAATTCACAGAATCTAGTAAATATAGCAATGGCAATATATATTAATTTGTGATAAAGATTGTACAGATATTGTGGTATAGCTTGAAATAATTATAATATTATAACATAGATGAACATTTTTATGTATCCCGGCATGAAGAGTTTTCGGCGAGAACGTGTTTTCATCTAACTGCAGGGAATAGCAAGTCGCGAGAGATCACGCGATATTTCACGCTCCAGAAAACTGTTATCGGCAATGTAAATTAACCCTTTCAACACTACATACCTCTAAATTGGCTTACAAAAAAGTGTAGATCCAGATGAGCCGGCGCGTGATGAGCCGTCTCATCAGGATCTGCACTTTTTTCAAGTAATATAACTATTTTTAGAATTTTTTTTACCCATTTTGATAAATGAACTGATCCAAATGTAATTTTGTTATTAATTTATTGGTCTAAAAATATCATGGACCAGTCCATGTCAGTTACTTGGTGTTGAATGGGTTAACAATACATTTTACTTTAAAAGTCGTTTTTTGGCTGATAATGGAGATCAGACAGGTAATAAACAATGAGACCTTCAAACATACACCAGTTTTTACTAATTTCACACTATTCCCATTCATGTCCCCATATAAATACTAGTTTTTAAAGAAATCAGCATTTTTTATTCCAAAATGACCTATTCATCGTCTGCAACATGCAACACCAACTATATTTACGAATAAATAATGTCATCATAGTCGTCTCACTATTCCATGCTTGAGTTTCATCCGTTATTACACACAAGGGGTCCTTATGAATAATATCGATTTTCACCGCCTTCAGGTCCATGTGTTATCACAGAGGTTCTACAACTGATATTCATGGTTGTGTAGGCCTATTAATCTCTGTTGAGCACCGTGTGGTGTGTGTGCCACGGGTGGGTCCATTTACGGTTCTGCGGCCAGTCAGTGTAATTAGGAGGGGTGTTGACTTATTATGTCACATGCGTTTGTCTAAGTCAAACTAAATACAGTATATAGACATAATTTTGTCCAACAAATGAATTTTGAGTGAAATTGATGCACTATGTTATTAATGTTAGTGTTCCTTATGTATATTGTGTTGTTAAAAATATGTTGTTTACATTCTGTTGTTCCAAATTTATTTTATAGGGAGGGCCAATCCTTAATGTTGTTAGAACTTGTGGCCCAACCCATTTGCTAAATTTCTATTTGTACAACGATTGAGATTGTTATATACATGTATATAGAGCAATAAAATATTATCAAATCTAATATGTTGTTTACATACGTATGCACGTGATGTAGGCACTTTCTACAGTTAGGTGAAACCTGATGACGTCATTCCGGATTACTAGAAGCGAGGTGCATCCGTTTTATCAACTTTTCTCAGAAAGTAAACAATCTAGTTTTAAAATGTTGTTTATTCAGTCAATTGAAATGGTTGTCAGTGCATACACATTCAACTGTGTGTTTTACGTTTATTTATCGTCGCTACCGGTTGCCCATATGAGCGACGCCTCTTGAAGAGATTAGTCATTTTAGATTTTGGAGGATAGTGCAATGATACAGAGAGAGACCCATTCCAGAGATCCTCTGGTTCTTTTACGTGCACGGTGTAAAACACCGACACGAGACCTCGGTTTAACGTCCCATCTGAAAAACTGTTAATTTTATTAGGGTCAGACGGGGGATCGAACCTGCGATCCCTGGATTACCAGTCCAGCGTGTTACCACTGGACTACAGACCCGTCTGTGAAACATTCAACATATGTAGGAGTCCGTTATAGCCAGTATAAGCCCGTAACGCCGGGATAATAATATAACATGAACGTGTACTACAATGTTGTTTCCTCTCTCATAGTCCATAGGCAGTTCGAGATAAACTAGTCCTCAGTTATTCCTGTGTCGGTGCTACACAATATAAATGTTATGGTGTGATATATGGTAGATGTATTTGTGTGATATATGGTAGATGTATTTGTGTGATATATGATAGATGTATTTGTGTGATATATGGTAGATGTATTTGTGTGATATCTGGTAGATGTATTTGTGTTATATCTGATATTTATTTGTGTGATATATGATAGATGTATTTGTGTGATATATGATATATGTATTTGTGTGATATATGTATGTGTGTGATATATGTATGTGTGTGATATATGTATGTGTGTGATATATGATAGATGTATTTGTGTGATATATGATAGATGTATTTGTGTGATATATGATAGATGTATTTGTGTGATATATGTATGTGTGTGATATATGTATGTGTGTGATATATGTATGTGTGTGATATATGATAGATGTATTTGTGTGATATATGATAGATGTATTTGTGTGATATATGATAGATGTGTTTGTGTGATATATGTATGTGTGTGATATATGATAGATGTATTTGTGTTATATATGTATGTGTGTGATATATGATAGATGTATTTGTGTGATATATGTATGTGTGTGATAGATGTATTTGTGTGATATATGTATGTGTGTGATATATGATAGATGTATTTGTGTGATATATGTATGTGTGTGATATATGATAGATGTATTTGTGTGATATATGTATGTGTGTGATATATGATAGATGTATTTGTGTGATATATGTATGTGTGTGATATATGATAGATGTATTTGTGTGATATATGTATGTGTGTGATATATGATAGATGTATTTGTGTGATATATGTATGTGTGTGATATATGATAGATGTATTTGTGTGATATATGTATGTGTGTGATATATGATAGATGTATTTGTGTGATATATGTATGTGTGTGATATATGATAGATGTATTTGTGTGATATATGTATGTGTGTGATATATGATAGATGTATTTGTGTGATATATGTATGTGTGTGATATATGATAGATGTATTTGTGTGATATATGTATGTGTGTGATATATGATAGATGTATTTGTGTGATATATGATAGATGTATTTGTGTGATATATGATAGATGTATTTGTGTGATATATGATAGATGTATTTGTGTGATATATGTATGTGTGTGATATATGATAGATGTATTTGTGTGATATATGTATGTGTGTGATATATGATAGATGTATTTGTGTGATATATGATAGATGTATTTGTGTGATATATGTATGTGTGTGATATATGATAGATGTATTTGTGTGATATATGATAGATGTATTTGGTTATATCTGATATTATTTGTGTGATATATGATATATTTATTTGTGTGATATATGATATATTTATTTGTGTGATATATGATATATGTAATTGTGATATATATATGGTAGATGCATTTGTGTGATATACGATATATGTATTTGTGCGATATATGGTAGATGCATTTGTGTGATATACGATATATGTATTTGTGCGATAGGTGTTATAGGTGATATATCTATTTGTGTGATATCTGATATATGTACTTTTTGTGATATATGGTAGATGTATTTGTGTGATATATGATATATATATATATATTGGTGCGATATCTGATCTATCTATTTGTGTGATATCTGATATATGTATTTGTGTTATATATGGTAGATGTATTTTCGTGATATATTGTAGATGTATTTGTGTGATATCGTGTAGATAGATGTATTAGCTATTTTAAGTACGCTGCATTCGTTAGGTTTGTTCCTGTAAATGAAGAACAAAGCATGGGTGATACAGCCAGAAAACACGCGTAACATGTGGCGCTGCACGTCAACTTCGAGAACATCCATGAAACCTAGTTCTGTGCATCCTGTAATAGTAACGTTGTGGAAGTCGTGATAGCGCAGTGGATGCGTATTCACTTCAGGTGCGAAAGGTCCGGAATTTGAGCCCCACTGGAGCCGTTACGATTGTGCCCTTAGGCAAGGCATTTAAATTCCTTCTCTCTCCTTCATGGCGATGGATTCCATCAAGACTAAGGTCTCGAGAGTGATTAATATAAGTTGAAAGAACTAGTTTCGCAATCGAGCTAAAATAACTTTGTATTAACTAGCATTATTTTTATTATTATTATATACCAAACTTATATAGCGCTCTTTTCACCTAAAAATAAAACGTTCAAAAGCGCTTTACAGCCTAATTATCAAAAATATTGATAAAAACTATAGTAACGTTCTCGGTTAGTAGTAGATGTTGGTGGAGAGTGTCACAGTTACCCGCTGTTGCATTTCCATTGCATTATATGATGTTTCGCAGCCTGTAGTCAGTTCTAAATATTTCTTGTTTTCCCTGCCACCTGATAGCACGAGATGACTGTAGACCTATCGTGTGATTGATCTAGGTTCACAGAGAGCATGTTGCAACGTTACAATATTAGCAATTATTCTCTATTCTTGATATCATCAGTAGTTACGTATATATCTCACAATGATTAAGTTCCACATTTGTTTACCACGAACCATGTCCATCACTGTACAAGAATTGATTTATTAAATAAAAAACAAAATTGCCAACAGATAAACACGATTATGTGGAATGTTCATATCTTACTACGTGCGATTCACGTAGAATGTATAATTATATAATATAATATGTATTAAATCATATAATTTATATGTAGGTACTATAGACTGTTAACTATTATATACTACTCATATATATAAATTGTATAAGTATTAACTCATTAAAATCGTTAAATATCTTACTATGTACGATTCACATATAATGTATAATTATATGTATACGTCGAACATTGTTAAATATCGTGTACTATCTACATAATACATATAATGTATAATTATATGTATACGTCGAACATTGTTAAATATCGTGTACTATCTACATAATACATAAATGTATAATTATATGTATACGTCGAACATTGTTAAATATCGTGTACTATCTACATAATACATATAATGTATAATTATATGTATACGTCGAACATTGTTAAATATCGTGTACTATCTACATAATACATAGAATGTATAATTATATGTATACGTCGAACATTGTTAAATATCGTGTACTATCTACATAATACATATAATGTATAATTATATGTATACGTCGAACATTGTTAAATATCGTGTACTATCTACATAATACATATAATGTATAATTATATGTATACGTCGAACATTGTTAAATATCGTGTACTATCTACATAATACATATAATGTATAATTATATGTATACGTCGAACATTGTTAAATATCGTGTACTATCTACATAATACATATAATGTATAATTATATGTATACGTCGAACATTGTTAAATATCGTGTACTATCTACATACTACATAGAATGTATAATTATATGTATACGTCGAACATTGTTAAATATCGTGTACTATCTACATAATACATATAATGTATAATTATATGTATACGTCGAACATTGTTAAATATCGTGTACTATCTACATAATACATAGAATGTATAATTATGTATACGTCGAACATTGTTAAATATCGTGTACTATCTACATAATACATATAATGTATAATTATATGTATACGTCGAACATTGTTAAATATCGTGTACTATCTACATAATACATATAATGTATAATTATATGTATACGTCGAACATTGTTAAATATCGTGTACTATCTACATAATACATATAATGTATAATTATATGTATACGTCGAACATTGTTAAATATCGTGTACTATCTACATAATACATATAATGTATAACTATATGTATACATCGAACATTGTTAAATATCGTGTACTATCCACATAATACATAGAATGTATAACTATATGTATACATCGAACATTGTTAAATATCGTGTACTATCCACATAATACATATAATGTATAATTATATGTATACGTCGAACATTGTTAAATATCGTGTACTATCCACATAATACATAGAATGTATAATTATATGTATACATCGAACATTGTTAAATATCGTGTACTATCCACATAATACATATATGTATAATTATATGTATACGTCGAACATTGTTAAATATCGTGTACTATCCACATAATACATAGAATGTATAATTATATGTATACGTCGAACATTGTTAAATATCGTGTACTATCTACATAATACATATAATGTATAATTATATGTATACGTCGAACATTGTTAAATATCGTGTACTATCTACATAATACATATAATGTATAATTATATGTATACGTCGAACATTGTTAAATATCGTGTACTATCCACATAATACATATAATGTATAATTATATGTATACGTCGAACATTGTTAAATATCGTGTACTATCCACATAATACATATAATGTATAATTATATGTATACGTCGAACATTGTTAAATATCGTGTACTATCCACATAATACATATAATGTATAATTATATGTATACGTCGAACATTGTTAAATATCGTGTACTATCTACATAATACATATAATGTATAATTATATGTATACGTCGAACATTGTTAAATATCGTGTACTATCCACATAATACATATAATGTATAATTATATGTATACGTCGAACATTGTTAAATATCGTGTACTATCACATAATACATATAATGTATATATATGTATACGTCGAACATTGTTAAATATCGTGTACTATCCACATAAACATATAATGTATAATTATAGTATACGTCGAACATTGTTAAATATCGTGTACTATCACATAATACATATAATGTAAATTATATGTATACGTCGAACATTGTTAAATATCGTGTACTATCCACATAATACATATAATGTATAATTATATGTATACGTCGAACATTGTTAAATATCGTGTACTATCTACATAATACATATAATGTATAATTATATGTATACGTCGAACATTGTTAAATATCGTGTACTATCCACATAATACATATAATGTATAATTATATGTATACGTCGAACATTGTTAAATATCGTGTACTATCCACATAATACATAGAATGTATAATTATATGTATACGTCGAACATTGTTAAATATCGTGTACTATCTACATAATACATATAATGTATAATTATATGTATACGTCGAACATTGTTAAATATCGTGTACTATCTACATAATACATATAATGTATAATTATATGTATACGTCGAACATTGTTAAATATCGTGTACTATCTACATAATACATATAATGTATAATTATATGTATACGTCGAACATTGTTAAATATCGTGTACTATCCACATAATACATATAATGTATAATTATATGTATACGTCGAACATTGTTAAATATCGTGTACTATCCACATAATACATATAATGTATAATTATATGTATACGTCGAACATTGTTAAATATCGTGTACTATCTACATAATACATATAATGTATAATTATATGTATACGTCGAACATTGTTAAATATCGTGTACTATCCACATAATACATATAATGTATAATTATATGTATACGTCGAACATTGTTAAATATCGTGTACTATCTACATAATACATATAATGTATAATTATATGTATACGTCGAACATTGTTAAATATCGTGTACTATCCACATAATACATATAATGTATAATTATATGTATACGTCGAACATTGTTAAATATCGTGTACTATCCACATAATACATATAATGTATAATTATATGTATACGTCGAACATTGTTAAATATCGTGTACTATCCACATAATACATATAATGTATAATTATATGTATACGTCGAACATTGTTAAATATCGTGTACTATCTACATAATACATATAATGTATAATTATATGTATACGTCGAACATTGTTAAATATCGTGTACTATCCACATAATACATATAATGTATAATTATATGTATACGTCGAACATTGTTAAATATCGTGTACTATCCACATAATACATATAATGTATAATTATATGTAAACGTCGAACATTGTTAAATATCTTGTACTATCTACATAATACATATAATGTATAATTATATGTATACGTCGAACATTGTTAAATATCGTGTACTATCTACATAATACATATAATGTATAATTATATGTATACGTCGAACATTGTTAAATATCGTGTACTATCTACATAATACATATAATGTATAATTATATGTATACGTCGAACATTGTTAAATATCGTGTACTATCTACATAATACATATAATGTATAATTATATGTATACGTCGAACATTGTTAAATATCGTGTACTATCCACATAATACATAGAATGTATAATTATATGTATACATGGAACATTGTTAAATATCGTGTACTATCTACATAATACATAGAATGTATAACTATATGTATACATCGAACATTGTTAAATATCGTGTACTATCCACATAATACATAGAATGTATAACTATATGTATACATCGAACATTGTTAAATATCGTGTACTATCCACATAATACATAGAATGTATAATTATATGTATACATGGAACATTGTTAAATATCGTGTACTATCCACATAATACATAGAATGTATAATTATATGTATACGTCGAACATTGTTAAATATCGTGTACTATCCACATGATAATACATATAATGTATAATTATCTATTTAGTATATCTACATAAACTACTAGTATTCCAATATGAGCTCTGGTTATTTGTAATCGATTACCTTTAGGTATAATTATCTCGGTAAACATTTCAGTAATTATCTCAGGAATAAGTATGTAAATAATACTCTACATTCAATGATGCATATTCACGCTATTTAAAACTGTTAACATAAGGTGACTTATATGCCCGTTGGGCCGGGTGTTAAAATATTGAATATATAGTCACTATAATACACAATTATCTTATCGTATCTTCATTTGTAACACTGGAACAATCAGTACTGTATTAATACTATTAGTATTGTTAGTTAGTTCAATTCGTTCGTGATTGTGTTAAAGCGACACTACATCAGTGAAAACACAAATTTCTACAGAATGTATTTTCCTATTATATGGTATAACCCTCCCCCCTCCCGAATACTTACCTCTAATACTGAATAGTTCAACAAATAAACAAACATCGTATACGCGGTTTGTTAACATAGCAAAATAATGTAAATATCCATGCGTAATACAACTAGTGTATCCTGAATAACACGAGTTATGGTACATGTACATATTTACAGTTATATATCACATGTGTGCCTATTTGTTTTAGACTATTCTTAGTTAAATTATCTCTAAACGACATTATCTCGCGTTTAGTATTGACTCCGATGACAAACAAACGTCAATTCAGGAGCAGCATGGATGACCGTTATATGAAATCATACTTTCAAACCCCAAAAGACTGTTTATTGATTCAATGTTAAGTGTTCGAATGTATTCGGAAGAAGTTGTAGTAGAAATGCATGTATTCATGAAAAATGCATTTTATTTGCTTTTTGCGATGTAATGTCGCTTTAACATAGACGTAAACTTTGTCATATAATACGCGATTCCAGACATACTAAGTATTCGGACAGATGTAAGACAAAAAACATATCATCAGAATGTTTCACTTTAGTTGTGTTGCAATGTTCGGCATGACGTCAATGCATTTAGGATACATAGCATAAGACAATACTTGCGGAGCTCTGTACCGACATCAGTTACAACAATCTTGTTTACCAATTGTCTAACCTACCTTACACTGAAGTGATGCGAACCATGTCTCTAATCTAGACTGAAATTGTGAAAACAGAACCCAATGGAGCTCACATCCACAGCAACTAACATCAGTAGAACAACTGTATGTGTTACCAGCAGTTGTACATCAGCACTATACATGCTTTTGGCCATTAACTCTTTCACCGCCAATGTCGCATAAAAGCGACTTTGTAAAAAAAGTAGAGAACCCGATCGGACAGAACAGAACATGCCGTCTGATCAGGCTATATGCTGATTGCTCTTCAGACAGTGGAGCTGAAGCACCTGTCCGAATAGCAAACAACATAGATCCTGATCAGACGCGGCGTTACGCTGTCAGCTGTGCCTATGTCACGAATACATATAAACATATATACATGCACTGAGTTGACTTGCAATTCATTATACTCCGCACCTTGATGTTCACATGTACTGTGTTGACATTGAATTTGTATTTGTTTTTATGGCATATATTGTCTACATTCGTTATGTCGAATTCCATCGGAGCGAACAAAATACTTCGACATAGCCGAAGTTTGACTTAACGAAATTAGATATAAACGGAGTCTGTTATATGTAAAATGATAGTGTCTGAAACGGGACTTTGGTCCGACTACGAGATAACCGGATAATTTGAAATGACCACTTTGACATAACGGATGTAGACTGTATTCTATTTTACCAGAATAAAACTATACTAATTAATACAGACAAAACAACAACATAATTATGTTATAATTAGACAAAAGATTAAATTACAGAGCATTTAGTATTGTAAGGGTATGTTAACGTATTGCATTTGTTTAATGAATATATTTAGCAAGGTTACGTAATAGTTTTTTTTATTGGTTGTTAACATTACAGAGAATGGTTTTCCAAAAGTAGGCCATGCATAATTTTTATGAATATCTTTTCTCAAATGGATATATCGAAATACATAGTTTAGTTTATACAAATTTATTTTAGCTCGATTGCGAAACAAGTTCTTTCAACTTATGTTAATCACTCTCGAGACCTCATTCCTGATGGAATCCATCGCCATGAAGGAGAGAGAAGAGGCAATGTGGAATTTAAATGCCTTGCCTAAGGGCACAATCGTAACGGCTCCAGCGGGGCTCGAACTCCGGAACTTTCGCACCTGAAGAGAACGCTCATCCACTGCGCTATCACGACTTCCGTGATACATTTTCGAAATACATAGAGGACAACACAATAATAAATGGTATTCAGCCTCCACTGTGTTGATATAGTTTACACATGCGTTGAATGCTCTCGATTCCTCCGTATCTGTCAGTGACAATTTCTAGTTGCTGCACAGAGAGCCTACATTGTGATAGTTCTCTCACTAATGTGTCATTTACAAAATAATTATGTTTCAAATTTAAATGACAATTTACCAAGATACTAGACATTGAATCATTCCAATCCTTGATGAATTATCCTCGGATTTAAGAATAGGTTATTAATTCATGTTATCATTAAATTTACTTGTCACGTATGAAGCTGCATTTCTAAAAATACACAATGTATGCTCTTCAATATTGGAGATATTGATGACGTTTAGATTTATTTAAAGTCGCACCCGTCTAGGCACGTGAGCGATTGGTTTCTCTAGCGCGAGTATTACTTCTACTTGACCCCTGTACCAGCTGTCAGCTGCGCCTGTGTCACGACGTACACTTGACCCTTGTACCTGCTGTCAGCTGCGCCTGTGTCACGACGTACACGTGTCCCTTGTACCTGCTATCAGCTGTGCCTATGTCACGACGTACACTTGACCCTTGTACCTGATGTCAGCTGCGCCTGTGTCACGACGTGCACGTGGTGGGGGAGGTACCTTGTCATTATGTTGATCGGATATTATCGACTAACTACATCTACATTATACTCTCAACACTCAATATTGAGCATGACTGGGAGGCGCTTGTCATGGACAGTGGATTTAAATCTGATTAATTGAGATAGAGCTTGTTAACAAGAAGTTCATACTAAGGTTAAGTAGTCATTAGTGTTACAAGAGTGGTACAGTGTCTCCGTGGCCTAGTGGTCAAGGCGTCCGCCTACGGAGCGGGAGATCGAAGGCCCGAATGTAAGCTAGTTAAATAATGGTTACCGATTGCCTACCAGTCTGGTGCCTGGCAGTCCTGGCATACACGCATAGGATTCGGGAAGTACCAGTTGATGTTCATAAAAAGAGGTGTCTCATAAGTCAGAACTGATTTATATTTCGTCCGCCTCTGTGGTCGAGTGGTTAAGGTCGCTGACTTGTATACCACTGTAACCTATCATCACTGATGGTCACGGGTTCGAGCCCCGCTCAGGCCGTGTCTCATCTATGTGAAAAAGTTGGCAGTTTCTTACGGAGGTTGGTGCACCCAAGTACTGGTTAACCGCTGGAGCCTGCCCAGGAAAGGTGTTGTTAAGTAAACTGCCCGCCGGCGATATAGCCCGATATGGTGCTGATGCAGGCGTAAAACCCGAAATATAATATAATATTGATTTATATTTCCTTTGTACAATGAGAAACGTGCAATCTACCAAGCTCACCTACCAACGTATTGGCGAGTGTCTGTCTATGGAGTCCAAGAATCAGCTTACTGAATTTCATGTGAATTTCATCAATTGCATTAAGTTGTAGATACCACAAACATCCGCACCATACATATATAACTTAGTTTTGACATCAAAGCTTACTTTATGGAAATATGAAAATATACTCTGGTACGCTAACACTTAATGCGCTGCTCACTGCCAGCAGTACAGCAGTACAGCAGTACACTGCTCACTGCTAACTTCACCCACATTTCCGGAGCGGTGATTTCATACCATATTTTATGAAACGAGTTTTGTAATTTTGCTATTTAAGGGAGCCTTTTGGCGAGCATACTAGCAACACTCCAAAACGAGTTTCATAAAAGTATGATATGAAATCACCACACGTGTAATATCCTTTTATCACATTACCACAGTAACAACAACCATACATTTTAAGAAAATAATACGTTTCTGTTTGCCAGTATATGATTTAGCATTATCACATTAAAGCATCCGTACGCGTATAAATATATAATCCCGGATAATCCAACAACTACGCAACAATAATCGCACAATAGTTTAAATCACTGTGCTAGTGCATATTTAGCATTTTGTTGATCTAAGCAGCATGAACACAAACACTAGTTTGTCGAATGTGTATTCTAAGCTGTCAATGTCATGCCTCGGCCAATCAGAATCATTCCAGGTGTGATTACACGTGTGGATAAATAACACAATATGTAATGGCTGTACAAGCAAAGTTATGTGATACATGTATGAAACAATCACGTTCAGGTTTCAAATAAATTATTAGCAAATGGGTCTGGCTAAAAGTGATAAACCATCCACATAGAAAGGATTTTAACGCACATAATTAAAGCTGAAAACATGTACATAATGCATTTTACAAGATTGAATATACGACGTCCATACGACTTCCAAGCCAAGATACATGTACGTCGTTTTGCTAACGATACTAGTTTGTACATCATCGCCGTCGCCGACGATACTAGCTCGTCGTCTGCAATGGTCTAGTAAAGATGTGTCTCGTATCACCACAAGGGCTTTTGTTTTTGTAAGCGTAACAAACCAGATCACCCCGCCATCATCATGGATCATATTCTTCAGATCAAAGATCTTGCAGAAGATTCCAAATGGACTTATTTCATTTCTTCATCTATTGACAAGGTGTGACAGAGACTATGTACAGTTCGATCCCTTACGTGTGTTTCGTCATGATAAAGCATTGCACGATCAATGTACACAGAATACACATCGTTTATCAGGCCTCTCTGAGAGTATTGTGATATTCTCTGAGACAATTGCTCAAACGAACTCAAAATCGATCTCGAAACAGTTCAAAGCCGAGGCATTGAGGACTGTAGCGGGTGCCACCAAACTTTGCAATTTAGATCGGTTACTGAGCGGACTCGATTGGGAAATTCTGGCCGACAGAAGAAAACAAATTTTCTTCTTCATCTCTTCTTCAAGGTGGATTTGTGTCTAATGGTAATACGCTGGACTGGTAATCCAGGGATCGTAAGTTCGATCCCCCGTCTGACCCTAATAAATTTAACAGTCTTTCAGATGGGACGTTAAACCGAGGTCTCGTGTCGGTGCTGTACACCGTGCACGTAGAAGAACCAGAGGAGATAAATAAACGTAAAATACACCAGTAGGTTCGTCATTATGTTGACTGCAGAACAGAACCAATTAACCATTGTGTTGCATGCGACATATTTATATTTAAGATCAAACAAAAACCATACGAAAGACTAATTCAATTATATATAGTTCAGGATCAGTCCATTTCATGTTTGTGTTACCTGCCACAAAAGCTTACACAATAGCATACTGTAGGCCTACTAGAGGACAGAAAACTCACACCTCGGATAAGTGTGTTTTACATGAAAAACAATAACTATATAAATACATAGTTTTAGACATTTTGGAATATGTTTAGTTGTTCAGTTTGTGTTTTGTAATGAAGATGTGATATATCGTTGATGGAATCCTTCGTATTTCGTTTTCATGTGATAATAATCATATAATGTAGGTGTGCGTTTTCAATGTCCTCTAGTATACTATATATATATGAGTTTGTTGTATCCTGAAGAGATTCCAATTTAGTGACTGTCGTGATAGCGCAGTGGATGCGCATTCGCTTCAGGTGCGAAAAGTCCGGAGTTCGAGCCCCGCTGGAGCCGTAACGATTGTGCCATTTTAAATTCCACGTTGCCTTTTCTCTCTCCCTCGTGTCGATGGATTCCATCAGGAATGAGTTCTCGAGAGTGATTAATATAAGTTGAAATAACTTGTTTCGCAATCGAGCTAAGATAAATTTGTATAAACTAAGAATGTAATGTACTTTGTTCACAGCACTGATCAATGATTTACTACTAAATTTGTATAAACTAAGAGATTCCAAATTGTTTGCAAATTCTGTTAAACGGCTTATTCTAAAAATAATCATTTTCATGACAGTTATAATATTGCGTGGTGGTCTGTGTGCTATAACCGATATTGTGCTAAACTTGTTGCTCCTTCTATATCGGGATCGCCTTTGATGCATTGCATGCATATATTTGTTGTAGAGCTATATCTGGTTGCAGAAACATTGAATAATAACTCGGTGGCTTGGAATATCTACATACTTACGCTTAATGGACGATAAACAATGAGGAGAAGAATTCTATAAGACTCTGTCTTCCATTCTAATCCTGTTTCTGTATTCTAATCCTGTTTCTGTATTCTGATTATGCGTGGTGTATGCATTGTTCAATATGTATTATATTGGGAAATAAAAAAATATGTTTAAACTAAACAATCACTGTCGTGGAAATCGTGGTAGCGCAGTGGATGCGCGTTCGCTTCAGGTGCGAAAGGTCCGGAGTTCGAGCCCCACTGGAGCCGTTACGATTGTGCCCTTAGGCAAGGCATTTAAATTCCACATTGCCTCTTCTCTCTCCCTCGTGGCGATGGATTCCATCAGGAATGAGGTCTCGAGCTAAAATAAATTTGTATAAACTAATTCAGTTTCCTGTCGACAGCAATACGCTCCCTTGTAAAAGGCTCATGGGCATGAAAGCCCATGCTTCATTGCTAGAATAATGCGCTATCCATGGGTCGCTCTATCCCCGACATTTAATATCCGTTGCTCTATTGGGAAGATAATGAATATTTAACACATGTCCACCAGAGTGCATGTATGTAAGCCTATATATGTTACTACGTATGAACGTCACTCAGTAATTCAGAAAAGCCGATATGCATATAAACCAACTAGCCATGCCTGGGAGAGGTCCGTATGTTTATGGTTCAGACAGAATACTATACTATGCACGAGTCTATGTACGGCGGACGTACGGAGCAGTGGTGTGTGCATGAAAGTAGTTCTTATAATAATAAAACTAATAATTGTCTTCATGTATAGCATATTTCTAGACAAGGCATTGGCGTGTGGATTATCAGATATATCACCAGTCGTTAATATCGTATTATCAATTAGATTGACATTCATATAATATAACATAATAACAACAACAACATTTCCAAATAAATCACACCGGAAGTCTCGTGACACGGATATGGCGATGCATACTTTTTTGTTGGAATTCCTGTCATCCTGTTACTCAATTCGGATGGTTTCGCTCGTTCGACTGGAGAAGAGTAAGTTTTTGTTTGTTTTACGTTTATTTATCGTCGTTACCGGTTGCCCATTTGAGCGACGCCTCCTGAAGAGATTAGTCATTTTAGATATTTGGAACATAGTGCAATGATACAGACAGAGACACATTCCAGATTTGTGGAGGATAGTGCAATGATACAGACAGAAACCCATTCCAGAGTCTCCTCTGGTTCGTTTACGTGCACGGTGTAAAACACCGACACGAGACCTCGGTTTAAAGTCACATCTGAAAGGCTGTTAATTTTATTAGGATCAGACGGGGATCGAACCTGCGATCCCAGGGTTACCAGTCCAAAGTGTTAACCACTGGACTACAGATCCGTCTGTACACACTCTATACTGATTACGCCATTCAACATGTCAACAGTGTCCAATGAGAAGGCTTGTTTACAAAACATCAGCAATATAGGGCACCCGTATTTCTGCAAATTGAATGAAGATGGATCTGTAGTTCAGTGTTTAACACGCTGGACTGGTTATCTAGGGATCGCAGGTTCGATCCCCCATCTGACCCTAATACAATTAACAGTCTTTCATATGGGACTTTAAACCGAGGTCTCGTGTCGCTGCTCATATGGGTAACTGGTAGCGACGATAAATAAACGTAAAACACACACACGCAATTTGAATATGAGCCTCCTGAAGAGATTTAGAGTGTTGGAGGATAGTGCAATGATAGAGACAGAGACACATTCCAGAATCTCCTCTGGTTCTTTTACGTGCACGGTGTAATGCAAACGACTGTTAATTTTATTAGGGTCAGTCGGTGGATCGAACCTGCCATCCCTGGATTCCCAGTCCACCGTGTTAACCACCGGACTACGTATCCGTCTGTGTCGAGAAGAGCACACCAGGCTGAACGTAACAATAACATCAGTTACATACATTAACATCAGTTACATACATCAACATCAGTTACATACATGAACATCAGTTACATACATGAACATCAGTTACATACATGAACATCAGTTACATGCATGAACATCAGTTACATACATCAACATCAGTTACATACATGAACATCAGTTACATACATCAACATCAGTTACATACATCAACATCAGTTACATACATCAACATCAGTTACATACATCAACATCAGTTACATACATGAACATCAGTTACATACATGAACATCAGTTACATACATGAACATCAGTTACATACATGAACATCAGTTACATACATGAACATCAGTTACATACATGAACATCAGTTACATACATCAACATCAGTTACATACATTAACATCAGTTACATACATGAACATCAGTTACATACATCAACATCAGTTACATACATGAACATCAGTTACATACATGAACATCAGTTACATACATCAACATCAGTTACATACATGAACATCAGTTACATACATGAACATCAGTTACATACATGAACATCAGTTACATACATGAACATCAGTTACATACATGAACATCAGTTACATACATGAACATCAGTTACATACATGAACATCAGTTACATACATCAACATCAGTTACATACATTAACATCAGTTACATACATGAACATCAGTTACATACATCAACATCAGTTACATACATGAACATCAGTTACATACATCAACATCAGTTACATACATGAACATCAGTTACATACATCAACATCAGTTACATACATTAACATCAGTTACATACATGAACATCAGTTACATACATGAACATCAGTTACATACATGAACATCAGTTACATACATTAACATCAGTTACATACATTAACATCAGTTACATACATCAGCATCAGTTACATACATCAACATCAGTTACATACATCAACATCAGTTACATACATTAACATCAGTTACATACATTAACATCAGTTACATACATTAACATCAGTTACATACATTAACATCAGTTACATACATCAGCATCAGTTACATACATCAACATCAATTACACTCACATGAACATCATTTACACTCACATTAACATCAGTTACATACATTAACATCAGTTACATACATTAACATCAGTTACATACATTAACACCAGTTACACTCACATGAACATCAGTTACATACATTAACATCAATTACACTCACATGAACATCAGTTACACTCACATTAACATCAGTTACATTAACATCAGTTACACGTACATTAACATCAGTTACACTCACATTAACATCAGTTGCACTTACATTAACATCAGTTACACATACATTAACATCAGTTACATTATCATCAGTTACATTAACGTCAGTTACACTTACATTAGCATCAGTTACACTTACATTAGCATCAGTTACACGTACATGAACATCAGTTATCCTCACATGCACATCAGTTACATACAATAACATCAGTTACATACATCAATATCAGTTACATACATCAACATCAGTTACATATATTAACATCAATTACACTCACATGGACATCAGTTACACTCACATTAACATCAGTTACACTCACATTAACACCAGTTACATTAACACCAGTTACACGTACATTAACATCAGTTATACACACATTAACACCAGTTACATTATCATCAGTTACATTAACATCAGTTACATGCACATTAGCATCAGTTACACTTACATTAACATCTGTTACACATATATTAATATCAGTTACACATACATTAACATCAGTTACACATACATTAACATCAGTTACACTTACATCAGCATTAGTTACACGTACATTAACATTAGTTACACTTACATCAGCATTAGTTACACTTACATCAGCATTAGTTACACTTACATTAACATCTGTTACACTAACATCATTTACACGTACATTAACATCACTTACACATAAATTAGCAACTGTAGTTATTAGGATACTGGTGCAGGCCGTTGTCTAATGTTGTTAAAACTTGTGGCCCAAACCATTTGTATGTGCATGCTATGTATTGTATCTGTATGTGTATGACATATGTACTATCGATTAAGGAAAGGGATTTGAACTGTTCCAAATCCTGACTGTGCTCCTGACTGTGCTGTTGCAACTATTCCTATGGTATGTACCATTCTTTAATAAAATAGTTTTAAAGCTAAACTATTTATTTGCAATAAAATATGATTAAATAAAATATTAGGATCAGATATTATAATAACCAAAGGGTGATCATGTCTTTTATTCATACCACCTGTTGAGATTTGATTTAAAAAATACGAATTAGTAATATATACAATATACATCAAGCGGCAGGATACTAGTATATCGTATTTAACCAGCTACAGTAGCTGTAATAAAATACTACTGCATTTATAAAATAGTGGTTGTCTTAATTCATGTACCATATCCATGTTATATTCGCTGTATACATGTACTATACCCATGTTATATTCGCTGTATACATGCACCATACCCCATGTTATATTCGCTGTATACATGTACTATATCCATGTTATATTCGCTGTATACATGTACTATATCCATGTTATATTCGCTATATACATGCACCATATCCCATGTTATATTCGCTGTATACATGTACCATACCCCATGTTATATTCGCTATATACATGCCCCATGTTATATTCGCTATATACATGCCCCATGTTATATTCGCTATATACATGCCCCATGTTATATTCGCTGTATACATGCACCATACTCCATGTTATATTCGCTGTATACATGTACCATATCCCATGTTATATTCGCTGTATACATGTACTATACCCATGTTATATTCGCTGTATTCATGCACCATATCCCATGTTATATTCGCTGTATACATGTACTATACCCATGTTATATTCGCTGTATTCATGCACCATACCCCATGTTATATTCGCTGTATACATGCACCATACCCCATGTTATATTCGCTGTATACATGCAACATACCCCATGTTATATTCGCTGTATACATGCACCATACCCCATGTTATATTCGCTGTATACATGCACCAACCCCATGTTATATTCGCTGTATACATGCACCATACCCCATGTTATATTCGCTGTATACATGCACCATACCACATGTTATATTCGCTGTATACATGCACCATGCCCCATGTTATATTCGCTGTATACATGCACCATATTCCATGTTATATTCGCTGTATACATGCACCATACCCCATGTTATATTCACTGTATACATGCACCATACCCCATGTTATATTCGCTGTATACATGCACCATACCCCATGTTATATTCGTTATATACATGCACCATATCCCATGTTATATTCGCTGTATACATGCACCATACCCCATGTTATATTCGCTGTATACATGCACCATACCCCATGTTATATTCGCTATATACATGCACCATATCCCATGTTATATTCGCTGTATACATGTACCATATCCCATGTTATATTCGCTATATACATGCACCATACCCCATGTTATATTCGCTGTATACATGCACCATACCCCATGTTATATTCGCTGTATACATGCACCATATTCATGTTATATTCGCTGTATACATGTACTATATCCCATGTTATATTCGCTGTATACATGCACCATATCCATGTTATATTCGCTATATACATGCACCATATCCATGTTATATTCGCTATATACATGCACCATACCCCATGTTATATTCGCTATATACATGCACCATACCCATGTTATATTCGCTATATACATACCCCATGTTATATTCGCTGTATACATGCACCATATCCATGTTATATTCGCTATATACATGCACCATACCCATGTTATATTCGTTATATTCATGCACCATATCCATGTTATATTCGCTATATACATGCACCATACCCATGTTATATTCGTTATATTCATGCACCATATCCATGTTATATTCGCTATATACATGCACCATACCCATGTTATATTCGTTATATGCATGTACCATATCCATGTTATATTCGTTATATACATGTACCATACCCATGTTATATTCGCTGTATATATGCACCATATCCATGTTATATTCGTTATATACATGTACCATATCCATGTTATATTCGTTATATGCATGTACCATATCCATGTTATATTCGTTATATACATGTACCATACCCATGTTATATTCGCTGTATATATGCACCATATCCATGTTATATTCGCTATATGCATGCACCATATCCATGTTATATTCGCTATATACATGCACCATATCCATGTTATATCCGCTGTATACATGCACCATATCCCATGTTATATTCGCTATATACATGCACCATACCCCATGTTATATTCGCTATATACATGCACCATACCCCATGTTATATTCGCTATATACATGCCCCATTTTATATTCGCTATATACATGTACCATACCCATGTTATATTCGCTATATGCATGCACCATATCCATGTTATATTCGCTATATACATGCACCATACCCCATGTTATATTCGTTATATACATGCACCATACCCCATGTTATATTCGCTGTATACATGTACCATACCCCATGTTATATTCGCTGTATACATGCACCATATCCCATGTTATATTCGCTGTATTCATGCACCATACCCCATGTTATATTCGCTGTATTCATGCACCATACCCCATGTTATATTCGTTATATACATGCACCATATCCATGTTATATTCGCTATATACATGCACCATATCCATGTTATATTCGCTGTATTCATGCACCATATCCATGTTATATTCGTTATATACATGCACCATATCCATGTTATATTCGTTATATACATGCACCATACCCCATGTTATATTCGTTATATACATGCACCATACCCCATGTTATATTCGTTATATACATGCACCATTCCCCATGTTATATTCGCTATATACATGTACCATACCCATGTTATATTCGTTATATACATGCACCATTCCCCATGTTATATTCGTTATATACATGTACCATACCCATGTTATATTCGTTATATACATGTACCATATCCATGTTATATTCGTTATATACATGCACCATACCCCATGTTATATTCGCTGTATACATGCACCATACCCCATGTTATATTCGCTGTATTCATGCACCATATCCCATTTTATGTTCGCTGTATACATGCACCATACCCCATGTTATATTCGCTGTATACATGCACCATACCCCATGTTATATTCGCTATATACATGTACCATAATCTATGTTTATATTCGCTATATACATGTACCATAATCTATGTTTATATTCGCTATATACATGTACCATAATCTATGTTTATATTCGCTATATACCTGTACCATAATCTATGTTTATATTCGCTATATAAGAAACTAAGTTAATTTATGGAAGGAATACGCCACATATTTCAAACAAACTTCAAAAAACATTGACATTGAATATGAGCATAGAGAATAGTAACTTTACTTGTAAATATAACCAGTGAGAGGGATACAGATGTAAGATAATAGTTATAAGGTGGGGGTATGCTACCGGATAGTTTAATCCGACTGATTCATCCATCAGTTGAAGGATGGCTACTGTAGTCGATATTCGATGTTTGGATGGAAGGCGGAACACTTAAACTTGTCTTACCGCCGGACAAATATTCACAAGAGTTGTTTTAGACCGGAATAATTCTTGCAAAGATTTCTGTCGATAAGTGTGGATATATTTCAAGCAATGCAGGTAAATATTATCGTTAGTCTCAAATCACTTGTTTCTACAGCTATATGCTTCACATTGGTCGTTGTAAGTTCGAATCCTGTCATGGGTATCGAACTCCTAATCGTGGGGTTTACAGATGGTCGGTGGTTCTATGAGGATCGCATGTGTGCCGGAAACACTGCCATGATCGGTAAAGTCCTCATCCATCTATTGCACCGGAACAACCCTTACATCACCATAGCTGTCGGGTTATAACATAAACTTGATATAAGCACACTCAACGATTAGCGATACAATTATATACGATTAGACGAGAGATAAGATGATTTAAGATGTCATAACCTTACGGAAGTTCAACTGTGCTTTGAAAATAAGGTGGGAAAAATGTTGAAGTTATTTTATGCATCAATGAAATATTAAATGTATTTATGCCTGTGTATTGTTTGTATGTGTCCCATTGCTTATTGCCTGACTCTAACTTGAAAGTCATAAATAGGTCACCTTTACCACCGAACCGCACACTTAATTGCCTGCTATGTCCCCTACTTGACTTGTTCGCGTGTAACACGATATTGCAATAATGTACACATACCAACTATACGTTCATATCTAGATGTCCGTGTTTACTACCCATATACACGTATCATATTTACTACCCTGCTCTGTTTACGCGGTGACAGTTAAGTTGTTTTTACAAGAGATACTAGTAGCTGGGTGAAGATGACACACTTAATTAAGCAATCTCTGATCTCCAATAAACGCGCCGCCCGTATACTGTCTACTGATAGCTAAACTCCAATAAACGCGCTGCCCGTATACTGTCTACTGATAGCTAAACTCCAATAAACGCGCTGCCCGCATACTATCAACTGATAGCTGAACTCCAATAAACACGCTGTCCGCATACTGTCTACTGATACTGCTGAACTCTAATAAACACGCTGCCCGCATACTATCTACTGATAGCTGAACTCCAATAAACGCGCTGCCCGCATACTGTCTACTCATACAGCTGATCTCCAATAAGCATGCTGTCCGCATACTATCTACTGATACTGCTGAACTCCAATAAACGCGCTGCCCGCATACTATCTACTGATACAGCTGAACTCCAATAAACGCGCTGCCCGCATACTATCTACTGATACAGCTGAACTCCAATAAACGCGATGCCCGCATACTATCTACCCATACAGCTGAACTCCAATAAACGCGATGCCCGCATACTGTCTACTCATACAGCTGAACTCCAATAAACGCGCTGCCCGCATACTGTCTACTCATACAGCTGAACTCCAATAAACGCGCTGCCCGCATACTGTCTACTGATAGCTGAACTCCAATAAACGCGATGCCCGCATACTATCTACTGATACAGCTGAACTCCAATAAACGCTCTACCCGCATAATGTCTACTCATACAGCTGAACTCCAATAAACGCGCTGCCCGCATACTGTCTACTCATACAGCTGAACTCCAATAAACGCGCTGCCCGCATAATGTCTACTCATACAGCTGAACTCCAATAAACGCGCTGCCCGCATACTGTCTATTGATACAGCTGATCTCCAATAAGCACGCTGCCCGCATACTATATACTGATACAGTTGAACTCTAATAAACGCACTGCCCGCATACTGTCTACTGATAGCTGAACTCCAATAAACGCGCTGCCCGCATACTATCTACTGATAGCTGAACTCCAATAAACACGCTGTCCGCATACTGTCTACTGATACAGCTGAACTCTAATAAACGCGCTGCCCGCATACTGTCTACTGATAGCTGAACTCCAATAAACGCGCTGCCAGCATACTATCTACTGATAGCTGAACTCCAATAAACGTGCTGTCCGCATACTATCTACTGATAGCTGAACTCCAATAAACGCGCTGCCCGCATACTGTCTACTGATACAGCTGAACTCCAATAAACGCGCTGCCCGCATACTGTCTACTGATACAGCTGAACTCCAATAAACGCGCTGCCTGCATACTGTCTACTGATAGCTGAACTCCAATAAACGCGCTGCCAGCATACTATCTACTGATAGCTGAACTCCAATAAACGTGCTGTCCGCATACTATCTACTGATAGCTGAACTCCAATAAACGCGCTGCCCGCATACTGTCTACTGATACAGCTGAACTCCAATAAACGCGCTGCCCGCATACTGTCTACTGATACAGCTGAACTCCAATAAACGCGCTGCCTGCATACTGTCTACTGATAGCTGAACTCCAATAAACGCGCTGCCCGCATACTATCTACTGATACAGCTGAACTCCAATAAACGCGCTACCCGCATACTGTCTACTGATACAGCTGAACTCCAATCAACGCGCTGCCCGCATACTATCTACTGATAGCTGAACTCCAATAAACGCGCTGCCCGCATACTATCTACTGATAGCTGAACTCCAATAAACGCGCTGCCCGCATACTATCTACTGATAGCTGAACTCCAATAAACGCGCTGCCCGCATACTGTCTACTGATACAGCTGAACTCCAATCAACGCGCTGCCCGCATACTGTCTACTGATAGCTGAACTCCAATAAACGCGCTGCCTGCATACTATCTACTGATACAGCTGAACTCCAATAAACGCGCTGCCCGCATACTGTCTACTGATAGCTGAACTCCAATAAACGCGCTGCCCGCATACTATCTACTGATAGCTAAACTCCAATAAACGCGCTGCCCGCATACTATCTACTGATACAGCTGCTGAGGATTCAACAATGTGACACCTCTAATATTTATATACCCAGTATAGATAATGTTCAACGTCAAGATGTTACCACGTTTATTTTGTTATTATATTAACTATTGACTCACCGACAACCACTTGTAAATGTGCAGTTAATTAATGAAGCAATATCAACTAGAGATTAGTTTATGCAACTCATGGTGAAACTGACGAATTAGATATGGTTACTAGTTGGGAGGTTGACACTCGAGCACATACGTATAGGATATAAGCCGAAAACGATCAGATAAACCAGGGATCACAGACGGATCTATAGCCCAGTGGTAACACGCTGGACTGGTAATCCAGGGATCGCAGGTTCGATCCCCCGTCTGACCCTAATAAATTTAACAGTCTTTCAGATGGGACGTTAAACCGAGGTCTCGTGTCGGTGCTTTACACCGTGCACGTAAAAGAACCAGAGGAGACTCAGGAATGGGTTTCTGTCTGTATCATTGCACTATCCTCCAACAATTTAAAATGACTAATCTCTTCAGGAGGCGTCGCTCATATGGGCAACCGGTAGCGACGATAAATAAACGTAAAACACACACATAAACCAGGGATCGCAGGTTCGATCCCCCGTCTGACCCTAATCAAATTAACAGTCTTTCAGATGGGACGTTAAACCGAGGTCTCGTGTCGGTGCTTTACACCGTGCACGTAAAAGAACCAGAGGAGACTCTGGAATGGGTCTCTCTCTGTATCATTGCACTATCCTCCAAAAATCTAAAATAACTAATCTCTTCAGGAGGCGTCGCTCATATGGGCAACCGGTAGCGACGATAAATAAACGTAAAACACACACATAAACCAGGGATCGCAGGTTCGATCCCTCCTCTGACCCTAATAAAATTAACAGTCTGTCAGATGGGACATTAAACCGAGGTATCGTGTCGGTGCTGTACACCATGCACGTAAAAGAACCAGAGGAGACTCAGGAATGGGTGTCTGTTTGTATCATTGCACTATCCTCCAAACATTTAAAATGACTAATCTCTTCAGGAGGCGTCGTTCATATGGGCAACCGGTAGCGACGATAAATAAACGTAAAACACGCAAAAACGATCCAATATGTAACATATTGGACTGTATGAGGCGCTAAGCGCCGAAGACAGTACCACTACTTTACATATTGGATCCATTTGAGGCTTATATCTTACTTAAAACACACACTTATATAACAAGATCTTACTAATTATAACTTGGTAATTTCGTACATGTACGCATAGGATTTACTATAATACTCTGGCCTTTTGACAGCAGTCCAATATTAATAATAATGGACTGCAAGTACAAAGGTATGACCTCACGACAGTGTTTTAACCGGGGATAGTGGCCAGCGAAAAACCATCTATGTACATTAACTTTTAAAATCTATTTTTGGATATAATTTACAATACAAAAAATCGTATCTTTAATTCAAATAAATTTAACCACTACACGTATTAGCTGTGTGTACATTTTAATTTTTTTTAATTTTTATTTATACAAATTTATTTTAGCTCGATTGCGAAGCAAGTTCTTTCAACTTATATAAATCACTCTCGAGACCTCATTCCTGATGGAATCCATCGTCACGAGGGAGAGAAGAGGCAACGTGGAATTTAAATGCTTTGCCTAAGGACACAATCGTAACGGCTCAGTTGTATGTCACCAGTTATATGATGTTGCATACTCGTGTATACTGGGGAGGAAGGGCGCTTACTTTAGAGTTGTTAGTCTAATTATATGTTATTGCAAATCAATAGTAAATATGTCATACACAAACATATACAATACATAGCCTGGAAATGCAAATGGCCACACGTTTTAACATCATATGACAACGGGTTTCTTGGCTTATTTATTTTAATTGTTCAAATTGGTCATCTCGTTAAATAAAGTCTTAATTATTAGTATTATTATTGATAATTTCGTTGAATATCTCGGTGTCATTTTCACCAGTTGTAGGTGATACGTTGGAACTGTCGGTATGTTAGCAGGCAAGGCTAGTATGAAATATTTGATTTACTTTTCACAAGAGAAGGAGTGCGTAATATGAACGTATTGCAATATATAACGGCAGATAATGCGAGACATCTCTCATTTTCTATTACCTCCCTTGGTAGATAAAGTCTGATTTATTCCAAAATGTGAATAGGTCCTTTTAGCTAGAATCCTTTGTTTTTACTGTTGTTCTCTAACCAGATGTTGCAGTATGATAAATGTGATTTTAACAAAATCGTGTTAATTAACTGACAGCATTGTTTTACAAATAAGTACCGATTACATAATTATACGGTATGAGATATGTTGAGATATAGTAATCTAATACTCATAAGAAGCGATAGTGGAATAAAATTGCTAGCATGTTGTGCAAAGAAAACAACGATAAAAACAGAGGAAAACGCTTAATAAGACCTATCTACTTTTAGGAAGTATTCAGGGGCAGTAACTAACCGATGTCTCCGATAATGCACACACGACTGGCATGGTATTTCATTCTGATTCTGAGTTTAGGGAATTCTTCGAGGAAATTGTTTGATAGATCGGTTGTTAGTTTTAATTTTCAGCTATATCTTGAGCTAAGACATTTAAAAACGTATGATGCAATAGCGTTGTCAAGATTAGCAATGTCATCGCATATATTAAAAATTGAATGTGACAGATACCCCCCCCCCCCCCTCCGCACAAATCACACGTTATAATGAAAGAAAAAATGTAATATAATAGTATATAATACGTCATAAGATGTATATATATATTCTTTCATTGATCAAGGTCTACTTTATAATGATTTAGTAACGTGGTACACCATGAACTAGTATTTGGATAGATCTAACAGAGATAAATATCTCAAGTTAATGAAATTAGACAACGCAAATGTTTGGCAAATGTTATCTTCTTATATGTTTTAAATGAATAGAGTTTCAGGTGAAACTATACATCTACGCCAAGCAATCAATGATAATAATGCTACGTATGTGTCTCTTGCAAATGTTGATAATGTTACGTATGTCTCTCTTACAGATGTTGATAATGTTACGTGTGTGTCTCTTACAAATGTTGATAATGTTACGTATGTCTCTCTTACAGATGTTGATAATGTTACGTGTGTCTCTCTTACAAATGTTGATAATGTTACGTGTGTCTCTCTTACAAATGTTGATAATGTTACGTATGTCTCTCTTACAAATGTTGATAATGTTACGTATGTCTCTCTTACAAATGCTGATAATGTTACGTGTGCGAGGTATTCATAGGACTTAATTCCTCAACACCATTCCCGTTATTAAGTTCATGTTCGCAGACTGTTTTATTCCCGTTATTAAGTCCGTGTTCGCAGACTGTTCTATTTCCGTTATTAAGTTCTTGTTCGCAGACTGTTCTATTCCCGTTATTAAGTCCTTGTTCGCAGACTGTTCCATTCCCGTTATTAAGTCCTTGTTCGCAGACTGTTCCATTCCCGTTATTAAGTTCTTGTTCGCAGACTGTTCCATTCCCGTTATTAAGTTCTTGTTCGCAGACTGTTCTATTACCGTTATTAAGTCCTTGTTCGCAGACTGTTCCATTCCCGTTATTAAGTCCTTGTTCGCAGACTGTTCCATTCCCGTTATTAAGTCCTTGTTCGCAGACTGTCCCAGTCCCGTTATTAAGTCCTTGTTCGCAGACTGTTCCATTCCCGTTATTAAGTTCTTGTTCGCAGACTGTCCCATTCCCTTTATCTTGATTTGTTAAAGAACAAGGTTCATTAGGGCATAGTTATGAACGGCTACTGTTTAGTGGGGGACTTTGGTGGGGCATCAATTCTGGTTACCCATTGGTTCCCGACTTGTAACCGTGCTTGCATTTTCTGACTCTCTGTCTGTGTTTGTTTTACCTCACTATAATTATCTACCTATTTTACATCCCTACTTCTACTTACATCACACCTCTATCTGACAATGAGTTGTTCCTACTTATGTAACGTTCTCGGATTATAGATAAAAAAAACAAACTCTGTAGAACCTGTCAATTCAATGAATTATTCTCCCTTTAGCATGTACTCAGCTGGAGGTACTTAGCGCCAAGAATCTCACACACAGCCTTCGCCAATCAAATCTCAATTAACTGTTGTCCATCATAGTTTACATATTTACTTTGCAACCTTCACAGTGTTCTACAATGACCGTTCTGCGGGATAACAGACTAATGACAGATAAATGCATTTATATCAAACAACTTCATATCAGGAATGGAACGATGACGCGATATAAACATTATTGGCAGAATAGAAGCTACATAGTTAGCTGTCCGGTTACTCTGGTATAATCGGTTTATGTTACAACTTAATGTCTTTAACAATGTGGGGCTTCATGCAAGCTATTGATGCGTACTATATACCGATTAGGCTATTTAATGATGACGGTTCGCTAGTTTTTGTATATAGCATAAATACTATTTTTTAAAAAATGGAACTTATATTAAATATTTAAATTAATTATCCAATAGTAGCGAGGTGAATATTGAATACAGTATTAATGCGTAGATTATATTGATGACAAGTGTAAGTATAACTAACCTTGAGATCAATGGCTGATCAAACTGGTGGTGGGTGAAATGAAATGGGTTTGCCCGAAAGTCTCTATGTTACTCATAAACGTGACATTCTCATTAGCGTGAAAGCACGTGTGGAGGTCAGGATATATCAATAACGTGACAGCACGTGTGGACGTTTGAATAGCTCATTGGACGTGACTTCACTCGTGGACGTCTGAATAGCTCATTGGACGTGACGTCACTCGTGGACGTCTGAATAGCTCATTGGACGTGACTTCACTCGTGAACGTCTGAATAGTTCACTGGACGTGACGTCACTCGTGGACGTCTGAATAGCTCATTGGACGTGACGTCACTCGTGGACGTCTGAATAGCTCACTGGACGTGACATCACTCGTGGACGTCTGAATAGCTCACTGGACGTGACATCAGGTGTGGACGTTGGCGTACGTAAATAATATGACATCACGCGTGAAAATCGGTGTTATTCGCTAACGTGACATCACGCACTTGTGGAAGTTTGTGATTGTTTGAACTATTATGGAAAAATAATACAGACACACCGATTAGTGTGTGACGTACTGGAAGTAAAAGTTATGTCGGATGATAAATCAAAGACGTCTTTGGTAAGTATTAAATGTTTAACTATATCACGTGTGAACGTTAATGGGTAGCAACTGTTTCATCTTTCCCTCGGGTCATTAACAGTAATCATTATCATATTATATGCGTCCAGATTTCGCCATAAATCATATATGTGTCACGGGAATGGCTTAGGAATAGTTTATCTCAAACCACGTATGGACTGGGCGAGTAAACAACACTAGTTGACTAGGCGATATATTTAAACTAAACGTGGCTTAATGGTGACATCCCTACATATGCTAGGCGAGAGTAAGATAATATAAGATCAATTTTATTTTGAGTCGACAAGGTAGCAACAGTACAAGACAAGCTCTGGGTGAGCTTTAGAACCAACTATATAACATAATAGTTTATACAAAATTATTTTAGCTCGATTGCGAAACAAGTTCTTACTACTTATATTAATCACTCTCGAGACCTCATTCCTGGTGGAATCCATCGCCACGAGGGAGAGAGAAGAGGCAACGTGGAAATTAAATGCCTTGCCTAAGGACACAATCGTAACGGCTCCAGCGGGGCTCGAATATAACATAAAATAATTGTAACAACTATAAAATTAGAATCACTGATACTAGTATACATATTTATTATGAATTTGTATCTAAGATAAATGCTGAAAATTGTTAAAACATAACTAAGTTATGTAGGTAAGATAAATGTGCGTGTTAGCCATACAGAATATTAACCTAGTAAATCAATTACTTAATTGGTAAAACTAATATCAGTAAACAAACATCTTTAAACAGGAACATCAATTGAACACAATGTGTTCGCGCACCTACCCAGTTCTTCTTATATGACGTGTTACATTGTCACCATGAACTACTTCATTCTGTAAACGAAGTTTTGTACAAATTAATATTATCAGGCCGTCAACAATAACGTTTGTTCTTCATTCATTGGACTGGCACTAGTTACGCTTCAAAATTATCCGTTAATAATAACTGCTGATGTCGATGACGACTAAGCTGGTAAATATAAACTATACCACCATGTACATTATGCATATGGCCGAGAATGGTTCCCCGAAGAGATTGTCGGTATGTCCTGTGGCTCGAGATGGTCGGTATGCTATGTTGTTCGAGATGATCGGTATGTCCTGTGGCTCGAGATGGTCGGTATGTCTTGCAGCTCGAGATGGTCGGTATGCCTTGCAGCTCGAGATGGTCGGTATGTCATGTGGCTCGAGATGGTCGGTATGTCATGTGGCTCGAGATGGTCGGTATGTCATGTGGCTCGAGATGGTCGGTATGCCCTGTGTCTCGCGATGGTCGTATCAAGCATATGGTGTATGAAAACGTTCTTAAAACAAATATAATAAAAACTATTTTGGTTTTCAACTCGGAACCATTGACCCAAGCGTCTGTGCTCTGAGCTACGCCTCTAGCTATGAGAGCGACCAGCTATCTCATGTTACGGCGCAGAGAAACCTTGTCTGCTAGGTGAGATTGCATCATTTCCATGCACAACCAATCTCCATAACATTCAGCACATTGTCTAGTAAGTCATACTGGGTCGCCCCGCCTTATCTTTGATGAGCCACATATCATACTACTATATGATGAATTAATTGAAAGTGTGCTAGCCTCTGGACCTAAATTATCTTAATTGATATCCATATTTTGTATATATGAATAAACCTAATTACTTATGCGTAGTCGAGATAAAAACTATTATTCTTTGTATAGCCAATAGTATAGAAGAACATGATCAAATAATAGCCCCACCATTAACGGATAATAGTTTAAATAGCTTTAAAGCGACATTACATCGTAAAAGCAAATAGCTTTAAAGCGACATTACATCGTAAAAGCAAATAGCTTTAAAGCGACATTACATCGTAAAAGCAAATCAAATGCATTGTTTTCACGTATAAATGCATTTCTACTACAAATTCTTCCGAATACATTTGAACACTAACATTGATTCAATAAACAGTGTGTTTGTGGTCTACAAGCACATTGAGAGTAGGATTTCATATAGCGGTCATCCATGCTCCTGAATTGACGTTTCTTTGTCAGCGGAGTCAATACTAAGCGCGAGGTAATGTCGTTTAGAGATAATTTAATTAAGATTAGTCTACACATAAATATACATAGGCACAACTGTGAGATATAACGGCAACTCTGTTCCATAAATCGTGTTATTCGTGATACACGAGTTGTATTACGCTTGGATGTCGACCCTATTTACATTATTTTGCTATGTCAACAAACCGCGTATACGACGTTTGCTTATTAGTTGAAATACTCAGTTTTTGAGGCAAATATATATTGGGGGGGGGGAAATAATACCATATAATAGGTAAATACATTATGTAGACATTTGTGTTTTCACCGATGTAGTGTCGCTTTAAGAAATGAGTCTAACGTTTCCCCTCATGTTATAAACAATGATGTTCATTATGATGTCCTAATTAACCATTAGCTGTCCGGTTAGCGCAGTGGTTAGCGCGCTCCCTTCTCACCAATGCAACCCGGGCATTCGAGCTAAAATAAATTTGTATAAACTAAAAAAGCATCGAAAGGTATTATTCTGCTGGCCGATTAGCACAGTGCAACCAGGGTTCGATCCTCGGACCGGGAAGTATGTGAGATGGTAAAGTGGTCGCCAGATCGGACATATGGATTTTTTCGAGTACTTAATATAAGTTGTTAAAACTGATCGTTGTAAAATCTATAAAGTTTAAACTAATTAACCATTAGCTCCCCAATGTCAAATGGTAATTTGGCAAAAAAACAAAACAATTCATTTGGTAAATGTCTTCAATATTTTACTGAATATCTGAATACTTCAACATTGTAAGCATGGACCACCTATTTTGTGTGCATTACTGACTTATAGAATTGTGTGTTTTACGTTTATTTATCGTCGCTACTGGTTGCCCATATGAGCGACGCCACCTGAAGAGATTAGTCATTTTAGATGTTTGGAGGATAGTGCAATGATACAGACAGAGACCCATTCCAGAGTCTCCTCTGGTTCTTTTACATGCACTGTGTAAAGCACCGACACGAGAACTCGGTTTAATGTCCCATCTGAAAGACTGTTAATTGTATTAGGGTCAAACGGGAGATCGAACCTGCGATCCCTGGATTACCAGTCCAGCGTGTTAACCACTGGATTACAGATCCGTATGTCGACGTATAGAACAGTTCTCAACATTGATCAAGCATTATATCACCACGACTGTCACCAACCATGAGTGATGATAATACCTTTGTGTTACACTTTGTTTATTTTACAACGATAGCGAAACAAGCTGTAACAACTTATATTAATCACTCTCGTTGGCGCGGATGACAAAGTAGTTGTGTTCATTCATGTGGGAGGAAACCGGAGAACACGGCGGAGAACACCCACCTGTCCTATCTGGGGACAGCCGTACCATCTTACATACTTCCCAGTCCAAGGATCGAACCCTGGTTGCACTGTGCTAATCGGCCAGCAGAATAATACATTTCGATGCTTATTTAGTTTATACAAATTTAGCTTAGGTCGATTGCGAAACAAGTTCTTACAACATATATTAATCCCTCTCGAGACATCATTCCTGATGGAATCCATCGCCGAGAGAGAGAGAGAGAGAGAGAGAGAGAGAGAAACGGCAATGTGGAATTTAAATACCAGCGGGGCTTGAACTCCGGACCTATCGCACCTGAAGCGAACGCGCATCCACTGCGCTACCACGACTTCCACCTTCTCTTTCTTTTCTTCTTTTTTAAAACACTAAGGCTATTGAGTTTGCTCACTTGTGCAATATTGTCGTTTTATCCTATGATAGAATGTGTTTTGTTTATGACGAAAACCAATATACCATAAGTATCTAACATTTCACTAAAATGTCGAGTTTAGGCGTCATAGATGACGACACTGGGGAATATGTTCACGTGCACTGTGCAGTATGTCTCTGCTCACAGCCGCTGCAATAACATGTCAAACTCTTATTTCATGCGTTCAAATTAAATATAAAAAATGTAATGGTGATATAAAATATGAACGTAGAAAGCTAGTATTCACGCCGCTCGTGATGATAATGCTTTCAATGTCCATTCGATGAAATATAATTCGATCATACACTCAAAAAAGCAAAACAAACAGTCTATTTATTACACTGATAAATGTCTCTATTCCGTCGGAGAGCATAAATAAACGACAGTAATCACGATTTATAATCACCCATTTCTTAGAATATCTCAATGTGCAGTACATTTGAAGAAAAAGTACAAAGAGCATTTGTATGCTCAACGCGGGCATCTATGCGTGTTTATTTCAATAGTTCTAAGACTGTTGAATGACATTGAGTTGCACACTCCCATGTAACGTACACTGGCTATTTAATCTTAGATCAACCGACAAGTCAACAAGTAGACAACAATTTCAGTATACTGTAAGAAACATTTAGTTTTCCCGCCTCCGCAATTTCAGAATACTGTAAGACACATTTAGTTTGCCCGCCTCCGCAATTTCAGAATACTGTTAGACACATTTAGTTTTCCCGCCTCCGCAATTTCAGAATATTGTAACACACATTTAGTTTTCCCGCCTCCGCAATTTCAGAATATTGTAAGAAACATTTAGTGTTCCCGCCTCCGCAATTTCAGAATACTGTAAGACACATTTAGTTTGCCCGCCTCCGCAATTTCAGAATACTGTAACAGCCATTTAGTTTTCCCGCCTCCGCAACTACGTTCTAAAATGGCGCTTATTATTACATGTATTAAAAACAAATAAACTGATTTACATTGGTTCAATTGCCATTGACCAAAAGCACCAGATGATATTGAACAGTTATCGTTACGAAAAATTGAAATACGGAAATTTACTCGACTGATTTCGTGACGACGTAATGTACAGAATTCGTCACGCAATCAACCGAAGAGCAACTTGCCAAATATGGCAATACGCGATGTATTCCATTGTTTTGCAGTTGATTACAATGTACCATGTCCACGGGAAGAACTGACTTACAAAATACTCTACTGATGAGTTTCACGAGTTTGAAAGTTTTAACCCTTTCCTTCATAGCGAGTTAGGTTAATATACTATTATATCTCCATACAAACGACAGCCATTTATCTATCCTGCAGTGGATAAGTAGTCGCCATGTCTATCCCACCTCCATAGATATTACTGGGACTACATGTGACTACACGAGATTATGGTTTTATTATGAACATTTGTTTGGCTACTACATCATCAATGTATGTCGTACTGGTAATGATGTCAAGATGTGCTTCTATGATGGAAAGGGTTAACCATTGATCCAAATTGATACACTATTTAGAGATGCCAAATTGACGTACGAGGTCCTAAAGTCTATAAGGTATAACTAACTAAAATTCGGTTTCTGAGTAAGGAATCAGCATAACGACTTTTGGAACAGTTGACCCTAAGCTCGTCAGTTCACAAAGTCGTCAGTACATAGTTCATAAAGTCGTCAGTACATAGTTCATAAAGTCGTCAGTACATAGTTCATTAAGTCGTCAGTACATAGTTCATAAAGTCGTCAGTACATAGTTCATTAAGTCGTCAGTACATAGTTCTTAAAGTCGTCAGTACATAGTTCATTAAGTCGTCAGTACATAGTTCTTAAAGTCGTCAGTACATAGTTCATAAAGTCGTCAGTACATAGTTCATTAAGTCGTCAGTACATAGTTCATAAAGTCGTCAGTACATAGTTCATTAAGTCGTCAGTACATAGTTCTTAAAGTCGTCAGTACATAGTTCATTAAGTCGTCAGTACATAGTTCTTAAAGTCGTCAGTACATAGTTCATAAAGTCGTCAGTACATAGTTCATTAAGTCGTCAGTACATAGTTCATAAAGTCGTCAGTACATAGTTCATTAAGTCGTCAGTACATAGTTCTTAAAGTCGTCAGTGTGTCCTAACGGATATGACGACTTTAGATCCTCGTACGTTAAGAATGTGCATACAAAATGATTCCAACTCAACGATACTTCGTAATGTTTCAAGAACATTTAGATTTTACTATGAGTCAAACGTTAAATATTCCACAAGTCGATGTATCTGCTCCAGTCATGGAAGAATGCAGTATTACATCAACTACAATTTTTACTGTATGCGATGTCAGGAGAATGCATAAATTGTCATAAGTCCATCAGCGGTACTGATTTGTGAAGCTGTGATTTACTATAATATAGCAATGCTGATATACTCTTGAATATTAATATTTACACTTACATTGTTATGATATAGGAATATGGACAACTGGACTACAGATCCGTCTGTTTAAGAATACGCTCACCTGGTTTATCATAGACTATCAAACCCCGAACTCTGACATCATTAACTTTTGGAATAGAGGAAACATTTCAGAGGTCAGACAAAGCATATCAAACGTGCAATAGGCGTGTCTTAGTACGGGAGTTTACTAATATATTTCTGGAAAAGCAATCACAGAAAATACTAAACAGGCAACAAAAGTAATTCATAGAACTATTAAATATATAGTTAGTGTTATTTAAATGAAAACAAACCCGACTCTCGATCGAATGCTACAGGAGAAATTATTATTATTCACTGTTAAAACTTTCCCGTCGAAGATTTTTTTTTTGTTGCTGACAGAACCCGTGTCCTAGTATGGAAATGTGACCTGCTATGGCCAATGTCTGTGGCAATTGTTTGCAAAGTATACATTCATGCAACTTAAAGTTGTGTTTTATTTGAAGAACAATATAAAGACTCGGGATAGGCGTTATATTTGGACAGATTTGTTCAAAATTGTTTCAGATAGGGCCATTGTACTGATCGATGCGAAATCTGACATCCCACAGAGTAGAATCTGAGAGAAAAGAAAAGATGATATATACATGTATATTTGTAAAATTAGTGGTATTGCCCTCTTTGTAGAGTATGCTTGTAATGTTACTATATTTAGATTGTACGGGGTGTATCTATATTCTGTGACGTAAAAACAATGACATCCATATAATGTTACTGCTGTAACAATACTACTGTACATGTCATATAGTCCAATAGTTTGTTTTCAAAATATTTACTGCGATATTATACATATTTGATGACTTAGAATCTGCAATTATTGAATAAATTTGATTTTGGAATCCCAGTTCGAAAAGAAAAACAACAATGGTGTTAACATTTAGTTACTTATTTGTTCCTAACCTCCTCGTGCCTAACACAAATTTGCCGCCACCGTTTACGTGTAGCACAGCTCAATGTTCCAGGAAATAACTCCGGATTTACTGTCATCTCTGATCACACACGCAATATCTGCTCCAGATGAAGTAAGCCATTAAATGCTTAAGGAAATTAACTATAATAATGTATCTTATATAATTGATTATTAACTTTGGTCATTTCAGAGTTCTTGGAAATTTTCCAATATGAATCAGGTATTTTTAAAAAAACACACACGAAGTAATTGCCTCAAGTTCTCAGCAATAAGCAGTGTAATGTAATGAAACGAATAATGTTCAAATATTAACTACAACCGTCACCTCTATTCTAGTAACCTCATTTACCCGAATAATCTCCTGGAATATTCCAGAAACAATCTAAGCTTCTCGTAGGATATTTCCGAAACAATCTGGATTCCTCCAAAACCCATCAACGATATTTATGTTATTGCATTCTAATGTACAATACAAAACAAATGAACACACTTGTATAATTGTGTATGATATACGATTCCTGGCATTGTTTGCACAAGCAGTGTCAATATATATGAACTACTTTGTACACATAATATATATTTATCACATAACTTTGCTTGTATTCAGTGCAAATCAGTCATCTCATAATTGTTTATATGTACACACATTTAGTAACACCTGGAAGGATTCTGATTGGTCGCTGCATGACATTGACAGCTTGCAATGCACATTTGAAATAAACATGTTGTTTGTGCTCATGCTTTATTGGTTGGAAATGAACCACTTAGATCAATAAAATGCTAAACATGCACTAATAGCTAATATTGTGTCAGTTATTTGCGTGAAGTTGTTCAGTTAGCAGGGACTATTTACTGACAGACAGACAGACAGACAGACAGACAGACAGACAGACAGACAGACATATACTTTTATTCTCTCAGGTACATGTGTACAACATGAGGGTATATAACAGAAACAAATATTTAGCCACGTGGTGCTTCCGGGAATGACCTGAAATGAAAGCAGTTGTATAAACAATCATATCATGCATAATAATGTATAGAAATATGCTGGGGGATTCTTCTTCATGTATCCAAATTTTACATACAAATACAATATTATTCACGACATAGTTCCACTATTACGTCTAAATGATATAAAACGAAAGACAAATATAATATTTAAAGAGTGTGGGATATAATAGTTAATATACTTATTCTCTGTCGGATTGTTTGTCATTTTGGGATGAAAGGTCAATCGATTGTTATTGGCCTGGTGACGTGTAATGAATGAAAATAATTTTACTATCATACTGACTCACGTAGTAGACAACATAATCCCATCGTGCGGATTAGTATTTATGAGTTGGGTAAATTGGTCTCGTAATGAGTCTAATATTTTTCCCACGGTCATAGAGTACGGGATAAAATGTATCTATAGTTTTGTGATTATAGCTTTTGTTGGATTTTCTTCCCGTTTGTGGAATATAATGAGGTTTTGTATAATATTCGGCAAGAGTATATGTATCAGGCGTTTTTAAATATCACAATATGAATCTAATGATGAATTTCAGTAGGGTTAATTATACTTTCGTTATGGATTATCAATTTTTGCGAACCATAAAGTGGTAAGTATATGTAATAAGATTTGAATAATTAATGCAATACCTATCAAATATCGTAATATGTCCAACTTGCGAAGCTTTAAAAAATTACTAACAAAATTTAGACATGATAATACGAGTATAAGTCATCGATATCAACCAGATCAGTAGCGTCCAAATGTGTTTCTAAAGCACAGAAAAGATCATGGTGATGAATAAATTCAACGAATTCAGGGTAATCCAATCGGTTTTTAAGTCCGTTCACATTCAGGGCACAAAATGCTAACTCAGTTTTAGGGAACACATTAGGTGTATCTGAAGATTTCCCCCTTTTGTCCTATTTATTGTTGCCATTTGGTGGTTTCACTTGAGATGAGCCGGAAAAGTTCCTGTCCCAGGGTCTAGCGATTGGCGTATCCCCAGGTTCTCTAGTAGCCTTAGGAGTGGCGTGTTTTCTTTCTTGAGCGCGGCCGCGCTGGGAAAGCGGTGAGTCGGGTACTCGTCGAGAAGTAGAAGTGGATTGCCGACGTTGCCGGTGGTTTTGATGGATGGGGGAACTAGAATTCCTGCGCCCCTGGTGGTGCGCACCCGCCTGCTTTATATCACTGTTTCCCCGAGGAAAGGCGGGGCTATTATGGGTGACCGCGTTTGCAGTACTGTTCATTGGTGCACTGCGCAGCATAGGCGAATTACTCCGCGACCTAGATTTTGTTCTATTTTTATATCTGTCATTTCGATCAGCTGTTTTTACATGTGATTTCATAACTATGTCCCAATCGGGGAATCTGTCTAAAATTACCTCGTTATCCCTGATAACTTTAGCTGGGTATGCTAGTACGACCTTACTATCGGGGTGGCGCTGCCTAATCGATTTATATGTTGGCCATAGGGCTTTCCTAGCACTTGCAATTTCTGGTGGAAAATCTTTGTTTATGTTATAGTCGGTACCACGCAATAGATATGCTCTAGATAAAATGAATTTCACAACGGAAAAGTTATCGAAAGAGACTAGGATCGGGCGTGTTTTGCCCCTCATAAAAGGCCCAAGTCTATATGCACGTTCAATGGGCACGGGCCATTCAATTTCAAGATTGTGTCTCGAGAATTCACTCACACGACTGGCACAGTTCTCGCCCTTGGTTTCTGTGAAACCTCCAAAGAATAAGTTACAACGCCTGTTGCGTGTTTCATGATCTATGGCCTTGTATTCAAGATATTTTAGACGTTGTTCATAAGAGGATAATTTGTCCTCGATACCGATAACTTTACTATTGAGCTGCAAGCACTGGTCTGTTTTTTCCCTGCTGACCCCTAGTTCAGAATAAATAGCACAGAGTTTATCATCTGTAGATAAGGAATTATAATGATCCATGGATAGTCCAGTGCTTCCTGTGCTTGTACGTGCACGCTTGCTACGTTGAACCACTTGAAACGATTGATCATCAAACACATGGTCAGTTTGTGGGTCACATTGTCCTTGTTTATCTATGTGACCTAGTGATTCATAACGATTGCGAGACAATACACTTGGTATGGGTTGGGATATACCTCCTCCTGGTTGACTGACACTAGCGTTCATATCGTTCATGTTTCCTTGGTATATTTTAACGTTAAAAAGTTCTGTTTATCAGGAAGAAAGGTGAAATTTGTCAGTTTCTACTTGAGATGTAAATAATGTCGTCCATCTTGGTCACTACCGGAAGCGGGAAAAAAAAAAAAAAAAAAAAAAAAACTACGGTAAACTGATGCGTTAATGTGATATGGCTCACACATAAAAATTATACTGGCAAACAGAATCATGTTTTTACTACAAATGTATGGTCGTTGTTACTGTGGTAATGTGATTAAAAGGGATCTTACATGAGTCGTGATTTCATACCATATTTTATGAAATGAGTTTTGGAATTTTGCTATTAACCCATTTCATTCGGGATACATTTAAAGGCTTTTGCAAACAACATTTATCCAGATCAGCCGCAGCGTGACGCTGCGTGCTGATCAGGATCTATGTTGTTTGCTACATAGTCAAGTTTCTTAGCAAGATCATCTGAATAGCAAACAGCATAGAGCCTGATCAGACGGCATGTTCTGTGGCTGCTGATCTGGCTCTATGTTCTTTGCAAATACTGTTTGAACGGTATCCATAATGAAATGGGTTAAGCGAACCGTTTTATATGTAATGATATATTTGAGTTTTAGAACGCATACTTATCATCAGCTGAACCTCCAGTATAACCGTGATTATACTTACTGGAGTCATCAGTCACTTATTGTTATAGTCGTGATATTGCAGTGGTATTGCAGTGGTATTGCAGTGGTATTGCAGTGGTATTGCAGTGGTATTGCAGTGGTATTGCAGTGGTGTTGCAGTGATATTGCAGTGGTATTGCAGTGATATTGCAGTGATATTGCAGTGGTATTGCAGTGATATTACAGTGATATTACAGTGATATTACAGTGATATTGCAGTGGTATTGCAGTGGTATCGCGTTCACTTCAGGAATGGGATTCTCAAAAGCTAGCCTGGGAACAGGCGTCGATATATTTTACCTGGTCAGTCAAATAAACATATTTTAACACCGAGACCATTAATTGGGCCGTATTGAGTTTCTGATAATATCATTTTACCAGAACCTAAAAAGTGAAAAATCGACAGACTGGAACCCAGGCTAGTTCGGAGCTCGCACCCAGCTGTAGCCGTTACGAGTGCTCCCTTAGGCAAGGCTGTTATATTACACAGTTCCTCTTCTCTTCTCTTCTCTTTCCCTCGTGGTGATGGATTCCATCATGAATGAGGTATCGAGATAGATTAGAATAGTGTTGTGAAAACTTGTTTCGCAATCGAGCTAAAATAAATGTGTGTGAAATATGTATTGCGTTCAATGCTACAAAACAGTGTTTTCCATCGCACCCGACCGCAACATTCGACCGTAACACCCGACCGTAACGTGTATAGCAATACACTTGACTTCATTGAACATCATATATAATAATAATTATTATACAGTCTACAACCGTTACGTCAAAGTCGGTTATGTCGAATTCTCAGGTTATCTCGAAGTCGGATCAAAGTCCTGTTTCAGACACTATCATTGTACACATAACTGGCTCCGTTTATATCGAATTTCGTTAAGTCAAACTTCGGTTATGTTGAAGTATTTTGTTCGGTCCGACGGAATTCGACATAACGGATGTAGACTTATATACATTTAATAAATTTAAGTAAGAAAGTATTGTTGTGTTAAGTACATTTACCATCTTGCTATTTCGTTGAAATTAGCGAAGCTTAATAAAAGAGGTCCAGGATACTGGGCATTTAATAATACATAACTGGAGGATGAAGCGTTTCTAAGAGATATAATTATGTCGGATATAATAAATATGTTTCTATCAAAATCAATAAATTCAATACAGACAAAATAAAAACTTAAAGAGGTCAAAGACAAAACAATACACTGTGCCAAACAAAAATGCAGAGAAAGAAAATGCAGAATATAATTCTTAGAAAATTAATTAAAATATGTATTTGAAAATGACGCAGCTAACAGTAAACTTGCTAACACAAAGTCGTGATTGCTCAGTGGATGCGCGTTCGCTTCAGGTGCGAAAGGTCCGGAGTTCGAGCCCCGCTGGAGCCGTTACGATTGTGCCCTTAGGCAATGCATTTAAATTCCACGTTGCCTCTTCTCTCTCCCTCATGGCGATGGATTCCATCAGGAATGAGGTCTCGAGAGTGATTAATATAAGTTGAAATAACTTGTTTCGCAATCGAGCTAAAATAAAGTTGTATAAACTAACACAAAGGCGAAATAATTGGCCTAAATTGACCTAAATGCATTGTATTATGACAGAGCGAAAGGAGCACAAATAAACGTTCGAATCGATTTCATTATCGAAGTTCGAACCCCACTGGATCCGTTACGAGTGTGTCCTTCTTAGGCAATGCATTTAAATACCACATTGCCTCTTCTCTCTCTCGTGGCGATGGATTCCATCAGGAATGAGGTCTCGAGATTGATTAATATATGTTGTAAGAACTTGTTTCGTAATCGAGCTAAAATCAATTTGTATAAACTAACTAATTGATTTCATTGAAAATGGGGCGAGACCTACAAATTATGTCTTGGCATTAGAACAATACAGACACACGCGAGAAGTACTAAATAGGAGTATGGTTAACAATAGCATTTATACAGATATAGATAAAATCCTAGAAGAAGTTACTATTTATGATGACCTATATAAATCAAATAAGATTAATGACAAAATTTTAAAAAAAAACCTATAAAATATTATGCATACTCATTACATAATGTGTCAATCCTAATATTGTACTGTATATATTGCAAATGTATTTAAATGCTATTGATGAGAAACTGTATAGTTTACGAAGTTTTAAGAATTATTTTTCTCCATGAAAATGAACTTATCGGATCTATTTGAGGGATTATTTACTGTTCTGTAATGCGAGCTAGCTATTAAGGCTAAGAAAACAAACAAGAGCCCTGGCATTGACGGACTAACAAGCGAGCTCCACCGATGATTTTGGGACAAGCTTGACACATTATTAACTGCAGTTTTTAATACTGTATTTAATAGAACTCACAAAGAAAACCCACGGAGATTCGGCTAATTTGGAAACATTGAGACCAATAACTCTATTAAATGTAGGCTACAAAATAGCGGCACGAGATTTAGCTAATATTTTACAAAAGGAAATCCATAAAATAATTAGCATTACATAAAAAATCGTTTCATTAGTCATAATCTAAGAAAAATATAAGACAGTACTTATCGACTATTCCAAATCGTTACAAAAAGATGGCGTCATTATATTGTTAGATTTCAGGAAGCCATTCGACACAGTAGAATGGTCATTCCTTTTTAGTACTTAGCAACATCTTGGGTTCAAAACGGACTTATTCGTTGTATAAAACGCATTATGCTAATTGCAAACCATACATCACAAATAATAATAATTGGATATTTGAAGCTTTCAATCCATAACGAGGCATTAGTAATCCACATCGAGGCAATAGACAAGGTTGTCTCATATATGCTCTTCTTTTTATATTAGCTGTAGAAATAATTACGCTAACAATACGACAGTAGAACAATATCACCGGTATACATATACACTCAGAAAATTGACATAGCTCTCTCAAAATGTCTCAGTTAGCAGACGATACTACACTCGCCCTAAAACATAAAATTAATATTGAAACGCATTAGACATATTTCAAGAAATTGGAACTAATTCTGGCCTAAAGCTGAAATAAAACTGAAGGTATGTGGATAGGTATGTAGAAACTCTGATATAATAGGTGGAATAAACTGGCATTTAAAACATATAAAGCCCAAAGAATACACTTTGGTCATGACCCATGAACAAGCAGGACACACTGGACACATGTAAAGCAGTAATACATAATTGGGCAAAGCGAACTCTGACAATTTAAGATAACAGTCAAACCTATCTTAAATAGTCAGCCAACTCAGAAAGTGGCTGCTAAGCACACGTGGCTGCTTACTATAGGACAGATATATAATAAAACAACATATAGGGAATCTGGAAACTGGCTGCTTAATACAGGTTGTCTGCTTAATGGAGGGTGATCACTAACACAGGTTTAACTGTATTAAAAACCTATTAATTCCAAAATCTGCATATGCGATTCAATCAATGTTCCTGCCAACCACAATTAGTCAGGCAATACATACGATGATTTATACATTTCTTGGAATGGGAATCGAGTAAAAAGGTTAATTGGAAACAAACTGGAAGGAGGGCTGGATATGCTTGATATCTTAACTCATATGTTACAGCAATGAAAACTAAATGGAAAGTACTCTTGGCTGAATATAACTACGTAAAAACTGTGTTTCCAAACAATTGGACTATAATATTAAAAACAGAAAGATGCTTTGCAACAAAGGTAAACACAGTATGGATAAACGTCTTCTTGGCTGAATATAACTACGTAAACATTACGTTTCCAAACAATTGGACAATTTGACTATACTATTAAAAACAGAAAGATGCTTTGCAACAAAGGTGAAAACAGTAATAAGAACCATATTAAATAACAGAGAATTATTGAATACAACACATACATTTATTTACCAATTCCCCATGAGCATGACATTTACTAAGCCTTATATTAATAAATTCTGGATAGAACAATTCAAGAAAAAATATGACTTGATATCAGTATACAGAATCATAAACAATATATACACCCCGACAAAAGTTGAGCACCACCTGACTTGTTTTCAATAATATTTGTTCTACTAATGAGAGGACCGGCTCATATCCAGACGGGCACGGCAACGGCCATTCAGTACAGCTGGCGTACTTTGTGGTAATTTAGCGTGTGTAGACCACAATAGCACACGTACTGTAATCAGACGGCGCCACAATCATATATATAGGGTGGTGCTTAACCTTTGTCGTTGTTGTTTTTTACGTTTATTTATCGTCGCTACCGGTTGCCCATATGACGACGCCTCCTGAAGAGATTAGTTATTTTAGATTTTGGAGGATAGTGCATGATACAGACAGAGACCCATTCCAGAGCCTCCTCTGGTTCTTTTACATGCACGGTGTAAAGCACCGACACGAGACCTCGGTTTAACGTCCCATCTGAAAGACTGTTAATTTTATTAGGGTCAGACGGGGGATCGAACCTGCGATCCCTGGATTAGCAGTCCAGCGTGTTACCACTGGACTACATATCCGTGTGTGTTAACCTTTGTCGGAGTGTATATATATGACAACAGCATTAAAACAGTTCAGCTACAAACTACTGAGTAGAATGTTTGCCTCTAAGATTATGATATGTGTGATGTCCCGGGAAACATACAAGCATGTATTTATAGTATGTCCCATATTAAATGAAAGCTGGGACCATGTTATTGAAGCCATGCGACAAATTGGAATAAGAAACCAATTGCGTCAACTGAAGCATATTGTATACTAGAGGACATAGAAAACACACACTTCGGATAAGTGTGTTTTACATGAAAAACAATAACTATATAAATACCTTGTTTTAAACATTTTGGAATATTTTTAGTTCTTCAGTTTGTGTTTTGTAATAAAGATGTGATATATCTTTAATGAAATCCGTCGTATTTCGTGTTCATGTAATAATAACCATATAATGTAGGTGTGCGTTTTCTATGTCCTGTAATATAATATGATACCTTATCTCAACCTAATTACTTCTATATCAAACTCATAGTCACTACGTGCTGAGCAACAGTAGATCACAATCATTATATATTTATGAGTTCTTCAAGTAAGAATTCAGAATTCTAAATAAATAATGAAACGAGAATAAAATGCAAATTACATGGATAATATCTTCAGATAGATATTTAAAGCACTGAGATGTGAATTAAATAGTTTTGTATTCAATGACATTGTTAATGCTATTTTTTATAACGTATATTGAAATTATGTAATATTGTGTGTGTGTGTTGTGTTGTGTTGTGGTGGTGGTTGTGTTGTGTGTGTGTTGTGTTGTGTGTGGTGTGTGGTGTGTGTTGTGTGTGTGTGTGTGTTGTGTGGTGGTGTGTGTGGTGTGTGTGGTGTGTGTGTGTGGTGTGTGGTTGTGTGGTGTGTGGTGTGTGGTGTGTGGTGTGTGGTGTGTGGTGTGTTGTGTTGTGTTGTGTTGTGTTGTGTTGTGTTGTGTTGTGTTGTGCGTGCGTGCGTGCGTGCGCGCGTGCGTGTGTTGTAAATGAAACTTAATAAATGAATATCTGGCGTCATCCCCCACCAAGTATACATGCACCTGTATATCTCAACTAAGTTTAAACATGATTTGTAAATGTTTTGACTTAGGTCATATGGCGACATTCTAGCTATTACTGGCAGAGCAAGACACCGGATACCCCCTTCCTCAACAGCAGTTCTTGTACTGCCATGCACCCTGGTAGAACCATCCACCTTCCACAAGTCCGCTGGATAGCATCCACACATGGAATAATGTCGACATCGGCGGATGGACAAGTGATTTAAATGCAACGACCATAACCGTTCTGCCATGGAGAACCATTTAAGATGTAGTATATTTCGAACATGCACGTGCAGCAATAGATGAGCATCGTGACAGTATACCATATAAGATAAATAATTAGATCTGAAAGATGACACGTATAGAGGTATTCTCCTGTAATCCTGTAAATCCTTGTAATTTGTTGCCGATGTGGCATAATAGTTTGGTTGACGAAAAGCGATGAACTTTTCCAATTAATATATGTATATATATATTAATTGGAAAACATATGGGTGTGGCATGCGTGAGAGGTGGGGATTAACACATACATCAATCAAATAATGTTGAGGTCCGGAGTTCGAGCCCCGCTGGAGCCGTTACGATTGTGTCCTTAGGCAAGGCATTTAAATTCCACATTGCCCCTTCTCTCTCCTTCATGGCGATGGATTCCATCAGGAATGAGGTCTCGAGAGTGATTAATATAAGTTGAAAGAACTTGTTTCGCAATCGAGCTAAAATAAATAATAAAAAATAAAAAATAATGTTGCAAAACGAGAGGCTTCTGTTGATTTTTCACTTTTTAACTTCTGTCAAAATGAAATTATCAGAAACTCAATACGGCCCAATTAATGATCTCGGTGTTAAAATATATTTATTTGACTGACCAGGCCTAGCTCTCCATCTCTCCCTATCTAATCGTTTTTATTTTTGGAAGACACTCACTCTCATCCCTTCCCTTCTTTCACTCCCTCCCTCTCCCCCTCTTTCTCTCCTCTCGCATTCTCCCTTTCCCTATTTCCTCTCAGTATCTCACATATATATCGCGCTTTCACCATTAGTCTATCCATATAATAGATGAGTTTGTTATCATAGCGTATATGATATATGTCAACATTATGTTAAATTACATACGCTTTTAATTGAATGTAAGAAGCTATCAGAATACCACTCATCGTGCCTGTATGTTTGCCTACTGCAGTATACACGAACCAGTGTATAAACTGATATCCAAATTATATATATGAATGTATAGTAAAGCAGATTTTAAATTTGCGTTATTTACATAATTTGTTATTGAAAAAATGCCAATATATATAAAACTTATTTAATCACAAGCAGATGCGTACGTGACATAGTTAGCCTAATAACCAACATTTTTTGTTTAAACTTTATATATTTTGCAACGATTGTGAAGCAAGTTTTAACAACTTATATTAATCACTCACGTTGGCTCGGAAGAAAGCGTATATGTGGTCATTCGTGTGGGAGGAAACCGGAGTACCCGGAGAAAACCCACCTGTCCAATCTGGCGACCATCGTACCATCGTACCATCTCACATACTTCCCGGTCCGAGGATCGAACTCGGGTTGCATTGATGAGAAGCGAGCGCGCTAATCGGACAGCCAACATTTGAAGGTTCGAATCACTTATATCACTTCTGCTTTTGATTTATTTATATTGATTCTCTATTCATTTATCTTAAACGAAACAATTCACGGACTCATTCAAGCATGATATGTAATATTTATATGTGTACTATAAAACATGAGAGAGTCACCCCGCCCCGCCCCCGCTTCCCGTACTGGACTGATTTCTCCCACAATCGACTTACAGACAGAGAGACACGCAGCTACAAACAATAACGCCCGTTCCTATGGCAGAGGTTACTACTCAATTACAGCAGACATAATGCAGTCTACATCCGTTATGTCAACGTCGGTTATGTCGAATTATCCGGTTATCTCGAAGTCGGACCAAAGTCCCGTTTCAGACACTATCATTGTACATATAACTATCTGTTTATATTGAATTTCGTTAAGTCAAACTTCGGTTATGTCGAAGTATTTTGTTCGGTTTGACGGAATTCGACATAACGGATGTAAACTGTATTGTCTTTAAATCGTCAAACTGATGTCCTGGTTCAAGCCGAATTATTTTCAATTCATCATAATTATATATGTAATTGTATATGACACATGTATATTTACGTGTATTATGCATACTATAATAAGAAGTATGTGTCGTTACTTATTGTGTGACAGAACAACCAACTGAAGTATATATAATACGAAACATATCCCCATAAAGTCCACCACGCGATTCAAACATATGCTTGTATTGTAGTCAGACCTCCTGCTCCCTGCGCTATTTAGTTGGGTTTATATTTTAGCTGCAAATAATGGTTACCGATTTCCTACCAGCCTGGCACACAGGCACAGAATTCGGGAAGTATTGATTGATGTTCATTGAAGGAGGTGTCTCATAATTCAGAAATGGCTGTCCACTATAATAAACAAACACTTTACACTTTTATTGTAGAAATACCTTACCGTTACTGTTTACCACAGCATATAAATACAAACAACGACAAGTTAACTTATTGTTGCAGCAACAACTAACCGGCGGCCAGATCCATGTTAACTACTGTTTATTCTATGCATGCATACAGATGGCTTAGATTAAGGCAACAATCATTTCATTGAGTTAGTACATTAATCCGGGTTAGAGATACAGCACTCTAGCACGAGTAGAAAACACTACCTGTAATTAGGGCGCCCTGATTACACTGAAGTGGTAACTGCACGCTATGAGATAATACGATTCATCTATTGTTGCATACTTGGCATACCACCATTAAACTTGATAATCAATTGAACATAATTGTAGTAAGTACTAAGAGAAGTCATAGCACGTAAAGCTCCTTTATTACAGTTGCTAAGAACAAAGACATCTTGTGTGGAAAATACAAACATGTGCAGAAGAGAATAGAACATTCACTGGAAAGGCACTGTACCCGACTGGGCACTGTGCGCAGCATGTTCTTTCTGATTGATTTTGGTATAGCTCAAAAGCACTGTACCCATCACGTACTCCACTCGACACAATCTCAATAGTATAGTATACACAATCCAAGTAAATCGTATGCTATACACGATACAGATCAATCATATAGTGTACACGAGCCAAGTCAATCGTATGCTGTACACGATACAAGTCAATCGTATGCTGTACACGATACAAGTCAATCGTATGCTGTACACGATACAAGTCAATCGTATGCTGTACACGATACAAGTCAATCGTATGCTATACACGATACAAGTCAATCGTATGCTATACACGATACAAGTCAATCGTATGCTGTACACGATACAAGTCAATCGTATGCTATACACGATACAAGTCAATCGTATGCTATACACGATACAAGTCAATCGTATGATATACACGTCAATCGTATGCTATACACGATACAAGTCAATCGTATGCTATACACGATACAAGTCAATCGTATGCTATACACGATACAAGTCAATCGTATGCTGTACACGATACAAGTCAATCGTATGCTGTACACGATACAAGTCAATCGTATGCTGTACACGATACAAGTCAATCGTATGCTATACACGATACAAGTCAATCGTATGCTATACACGATACAAGTCAATCGTATGCTGTACACGATACAAGTCAATCGTATAGTATACCGATACAATCAATCGTATAGTATACACGATACAAGTCAATCGTATGCTATACACGATACAAGTCAATCGTATGCTATACACGATACAAGTCAATCGTATGCTATACACGATACAAGTCAATCGTATGCTATACACGATACAAGTCAATCGTATGCTATACATGATATAAGTCAATCGTATACTATACACGATACAAGTCAATCGTATGCTATACACGATACAAGTCAATCGTATGCTATACACGATACAAGTCAATCGTATAGTATACACGATACAAGTCAATCGTATGCTATACACGATACAAGTCAATCGTATAGTATACACGATACAAGTCAATCGTATAGCATACACGATACAAGTCAATCGTATACTGTATATGATACAAGTCAATCGTATGCTATACACGATACAAGTCAATCGTATGCTGTACACCACGATCCTTGACAATCGTTTACACCTCAGTACTTCAGTCAATGTGAGACATCTCCAATTGTCTATTATTTCCGTTGGCAGATGAAGTCTGATTTATTCCAAAATGTGAATACATCCCCTTTGTTAAAATCCTTTGTTTTTACTGTTGTTCCCTAATACATGTGATTTTATCAAACACGTGTTAATTAACTGATAACATTCTTTTACAAATTAGTACCCATTGCATATACTGTATGAGATCTGTCGAGATAGTTATCAGTAATTAATGAATGCATGCATGCACTAATATATGCTTGGCACATAAAGAGTTATAGCGAGTAACAATTTGAACGAGGGATATGGTGCAATAGTAAGGAGAACAGTTTTTATTTAGGAATTATCTGATCCACCAATACTATCTGGAGAGTCGTTATCTGACCCTTCACCAATACTATCTGGAGAGTCGCTATCTGACCCTTCACCAATACTATCTGGAGAGTCACTATCTGACCCTGCACCAATACTATCTGGAGAGTCACTATCTGATCCTTCACCAATACTATCTGTAGAGTCGCTATCTGACCCTGCACCAATAATATATGTAGAGTCACTATCTGACCCTTCACCAATACTATCTGTAGAGTCACTATCTGATCCTGCACCAATACTATCTGGAGAGTCACTATATGACCCTGCACCAATACTATCTGGAGAGTCACTATCTGACCCTGCACCAATACTATCTGGAGAGTCACTATCTGACCCTGCACCAATACTATCTGTAGAGTCACTATCTGACCCTTCACCAATACTATCTGTAGAGTCACTATCTGATCCTTCACCAATACTATCTGGAGAGTCACTATCTGACCCTTCACCGATACTATCTGTAGAGTCACTATCTGATCCTTCACCAATACTATATGTAGAGTCACTATCTGATCCTTCACCAATACTATCTGTAGAGTCACTATCTGACCCTGCACCAATAATATATGTAGAGTCACTATCTGACCCTGCACCAATACTATCTGTAGAGTCACTCTCTGACCCTGCACCAATACTATTTTTAGAGTCGCTATCTAATCCTTCACCAATACTATCTGGAGAGTCACTATCTGATCCTTCACCAATACTATATGTAGAGTCACTATCTGATCCTTCACCAATACTATCTGGAGAGTCACTATCTGACCCTTCACCGATACTATCTGGAGAGTCACTATCTGATCCTTCACCAATACTATCTGGAGAGTCACTATCTGACCCTTCACCAATACTATCTGGAGAGTCACTATCTGATCCTTCACCAATACTGTCTGGAGAGTTACTATCTGACCCTTCACAAATACTATCTGGAGAGTCACAAGCTAACCCTTCACCCATGCTATCTGGAGAGTCACTAGCTGACCCTTCACCTATGCTATCTGGAGAGTCACTATCTGACCCTGCACCAATACTATCTGGAGAGTCACTATCTGACCCTTCACAAATACTATCTGGAGAGTCACTATCTGACCCTGCACCAATACTATCTGGAGAGTCACTATCTGATCTTTCACCAATACTATCTGTAGAGTCACTATCTGACCCTGCACCAATACTATATGTAGAGTCACTATCTGACCCTTCACCAATACTATCTGTAGAGTCACTATCTGATCCTGCACCAATACTATCTGGAGAGTCACTATATGACCCTGCACCAATACTATCTGGAGAGTCACTATCTGACCCTGCACCAATACTATCTGGAGAGTCACTATCTGACCCTGCACCAATACTATCTGTAGAGTCACTATCTGACCCTTCACCAATACTATCTGTAGAGTCACTATCTGACACTTCACCGATACTATCTGTAGAGTCACTATCTGATCCTTCACCAATACTATCTGTAGAGTCACTATCTGATCCTTCACCAATACTATCTGTAGAGTCACTATCTGACCCTGCACCAATAATATCTGTAGAGTCACTATCTGACCCTGCACCAATACTATCTGTAGAGTCACTATCTAACCCTGCACCAATACTATTTTTAGAGTCGCTATCTAATCCTTCACCAATACTATCTGGAGAGTCACTATCTGATCCTTCACCAATACTATATGTAGAGTCACTATCTGATCCTTCACCAATACTATCTGGAGAGTCACTATCTGACCCTTCACCGATACTATCTGGAGAGTCGCTATCTGACCCTTCACCAATACTATCTGGAGAGTCACTATCTGACCCTTCACCAATACTATCTGGAGAGTCACTATCTGATCCTTCACCAATACTATCTGGAGAGTCACTATCTGATCCTTCACCAATACTATATGGAGAGTCACTATCTGACCCTTTACCGATACTATCTGTAGAGTCACTATCTGACCCTTCACCAATACTATCTGGATAGTCACTAGCTGACCCTTCACCAATACTATCTGGAGAGTCACTATCTGACCCTTCACCGATACTATCTGTAGAGTCACTATCTGACCCTTCACCAATACTATCTGGATAGTCACTAGCTGACCCTTCACCGATACTGTCTGGAGAGTTATTATCTGACCCTTCACAAATACTATCTGGAGAGTCACAAGCTAACCCTTCACCCATGCTATCTGGAGAGTCACTAGCTGACCCTTCACCTATGCTATCTGGAGAGTCGTTATCTGATCATTCACCTATACTATCTGGATAGTCACTATCAGACCCTTCAACAATACTATCTGGAGGGTCACTATCTTACCCTTCAGTTATACTATGTGGATATTCACTATTTGACGCGTCCTTCTCCTATACTGTGTGGAGAGCCACTATCATTTATTAGGGCCTATGGCTTCCATCGGAATTGCCCTCGTATAGACAATGCAGACATACAGCATCAGGAGCTCTGTTGGTGGTTTTCATCGTTTAAGCCGGTATCCTACTCAAGTTGATGCACACTGGCATCTTGCACTTGTTAACCCTTTTATTTAGCGCTAAATCGATTAACATATGTGCATAAATATACTTCACACAACCTAGTAATCAGTGTTCTATAACTGCATGAGATTTACGATTGCAATAACGCATGCGTTAATGGAGATATTACTCGCATATATGCATATGTTGGGTAATAAATTCCTATAGTTTGTGTGAAATACATTTGGTATATTATATATAATTATTATGATACAGTTGTGTGTGTTTTACGTTTCTTTATCGTCGCTATCGGTTGCCCATATGAGCGACGCCTCCTGAAGAGATTAGTCATTTTAGAAGTTTGGAGGATAGTGCACTGATATTTATATTTATACAAATTTATTTTAGCTCGAATAGTGCATTGATACAGACATACACCAGAGATCGAACCTGCGATCCTTGGATTACCAGTCCAGCGTGCTACCACTGGACTACAGATCCGTCTGTTATATAGTTCATTTGTGCATTACTATTTATATATTGGTTATATAATAGCAAGACTTAAATATGCCAAACTGTTATGTTATATTTAAACGCACGTTGCCATTTCTGCGTCTACCGTAAACTGGTACATACGCAATACAGATTTGAACACTTTTCAAAATCAATAGAAACTATATTTGTATACAGGATCTGAAAAACACGTTTCGTGTACATGTGATGCGCTTCTTTTATCCAACTTCCTGGCGAACTTCTGACTAACGCATTGTATGAGCCAACTAGTGATGTTGTATATTGTAACGTGCAATGATACACTTTATGGGGCGTAGTTATGCTATTTATTCAGTATTTATGGATATCCATAATTTGATTTATGGATATCCATAATTCCAAGCAATTTTTGTATATCGATAATTTTACTTTTGGATATCCAAAAATTTAGTATGGATATCCAATGATCAAAAGGAATTAGGGATATCCAAAAATTGAACTATGGATATTAAATGATCAAAAGGAATTAGGGATATCCAAAAATCGAATTATGGATATCCAATAATCGATTGTTATGGATATCCAATAATCTATTTAAAGATATCCAAACATCGAATTATGGATATCCAATAATCAAAAGGAATTAGGGGTATCCAATAATCGAATTATGGATATCCATAAATGCTGAATAAATAACAAAAAGGCGCGCCTGGAATTATGAATATCCATAATTAGATTTATGGATATTCATAAATAAGGAATACATAGCAAAACGGCGCCTCATAACACTTGGCATATGAAATAAATCTGACAGCCAACTTTCATTTATTTTTCTCGGAATAGACTGAACTCTTTAAGGGTTAATTGCAATCGTTTAATAATATTATTTGTTGCTGGAATTGCATCAAGCTGAACAATAATCAGATATGCTTCATACTTCGAAACGATATCTCAGATATATACTAGAGGACATAGAAAACGCACACCTACATTATATACTAGAGGACATAGATAACGCACACCTACATTATATACTAGAGAACATAGAAAACGCACACCTACATTATATGCTAGAGGACATAGAAAACGCACACCTACATTATATACTAGAGAACATAGAAAACGCACACCTACATTATATGCTAGAGGACATAGAAAACGCACACCTACATTATATACTAGAGGACATAGAAAACGCACACCTACATTATATACTAGAGGACACAGAAAACACAGACCTACATTATATACTAGAGGACATAGAAAACGCACACCTACATTATATGATTATTATTACATGAAAACGACATATCACATCTTCATTACAAAACACAAACTGAACAACTAAAAATATTCCAAAATGTTTAAAACTATGTATTTATATAGTTATTGTTTTTCATGTAAAACACACTTATCCGAAGTGTGCGTTTTCTATGTCCTCTAGTATAGTTATTGTTTTTCATGTAAAACACACTTATCCGAAGTGTGCGTTTTCTATGTCCTCTAGTATAGTTATTGTTTTTCATGTAAAACACACTTATCCGAAGTGTGCGTTTTCTATGTCCTCTAGTATAGTTATTGTTTTTCATGTAAAACACACTTATCCGAAGTGTGCGTTTTCTATGTCCTCTAGTATAGTTATTGTTTTTCATGTAAAACACACTTATCCGAAGTGTGCGTTTTCTATGTCCTCTAGTATAGTTATTGTTTTTCATGTAAAACACACGTATCCGAAATGTACGCTTTCTATGTCCTCTAGTATAGTAACATTTCGGTTTTTTAACAGTCTCCAATAATGAAAGCAGGAAGTATATGGCTGTGAACAATATATTGGACTATAAATTCCCACGGGACACATACATAAATTCTGAGATAAATTTTGCCAATTTAACATTTTCGAATCGTACTCAAGAACTTTTAACTGGCTTTGTTGAAGGATAGCGGATTTGAATCGCAATTAAGAAAATAATGGCAAGTGTTTTATTTTTATGATATATGCTGTTTGATCTAATTGAAAACATTTACTTTTGTGAAAAGAATAAACGTTTGCTTTTAATTTGATATACTACTTGTAGACAGGTAAACAGTATCGATATTGCAGGTAGACAGTATCGGTATTACAGGTAGACAGTATCGATATTACAGGTAGACAGTATCGATATTACAGGTAGACAGTATCGGTAATACAGGTAGACAGTATCGATATTGCAGGTAGACAGTATCGATATTACAGGTAGACAGTATCGATATTGCAGGTAGACAGTATCGATATTACAGGTAGACAATATCGATATTACAGGTATACAGTATCGGTATTACAGGTAGACAGTATCGATATTACAGGTAGACAGTATCGGTATTACAGGTAGACAGTATCGATATTACAGGTAGACAGTATCGATATTGCAGGTAGACATGATCGGTATTACAGGTAGACAGTATCGGTATTACAGGTAGACAGTATCGATATTACAGGTAGACAGTATCGATATTACAGGTAGACAGTATTATACAGTATCGGTATTACAGGTAGACAGTATCGATATTACAGGTATACAGTATCGATATTACAGGTAGACAGTATCGGTATTACAGGTAGACAGTATCGATATTACAGGTAGGTAGTTACGGTATTACAGGTAGACAGTATCGGTATTACAGGTAGACAGTATCGATATTACAGGTAGGTAGTTACGGTATTACAGGTAGACAGTATCGGTATTACAGGTAGACAGTATCGGTATTACAGGTAGACAGTATCGGTATTACAGGTATACAGTATCGGTATTACAGGTATACAGTATCGATATTACAGGTAGACAGTATCGATATTACATGTAGACAGTATCGGTATTACAGGTAGACAGTATCGGTATTGCAGGTAGACAGTATCGATATTACAGGTAGACAGTATCGATTTTACAGGTAGACAGTATCGATATTACAGGTAGACAGTATCGGTATTACAGGTAGACAGTATCGGTATTACAGGTAGACAGTATCGATATTACAGGTAGACAGTATCGGTATTACAGGTAGACAGTATCGATATTACAGGTAGGTAGTTACGGTATTACAGGTAGACAGTTACGGTATTACAGGTAGACAGTATCGGTATTACAGGTAGACAGTATCGGTATTACAGGTAGACAGTATCGATATTACAGGTAGACAGTATCAGTATTACAGATAGACAGTATCGATATTACAGGTAGGTAGTTACGGTATTACAGGTAGACAGTTACGGTATTACAGGTAGGTAGTTACGGTATTACAGGTAGGTAGTTACGGTATTACAGGTAGGTAGTTACGGTATTACAGGTAGGTAGTTACGATATTACATGTAGGTAGTTACGGTATTACAGGTAGGTAGTTACGGTATTACAGGTAGACAGTTACGGTATTACAGGTAGGTAGTTACGGTATTGCAGGTAGGTAGTTACGGTATTACAGGTAGGTAGTTACGGTATTACAGGTAGGTAGTTACGGTATTACAGGTAGGTAGTTACGGTATTACAGGTAGGTAGTTACGGTATTACAGGTAGGTAGTTACGGTATTACAGGTAGGTAGTTACGGTATTACAGGTAATGTGACACCAAGATGTTTATGACAAACCGTTTTTGTTATATTTCAGTGCCCTATTTGGTCTAGGGTAGAGACGAAGAGCGAGGGGAAGATGTACGGGTTACTTCTGGAAAGCGTTCAATATTACGTCATACTTGACGTAGGTGAAGACACGTGGAAGAAGATTCTAGAGCATGCAGGTAATGTTATTATAACGTTTGCAATGGTCTGTTAACATTTTGATGGCCTTGTGGAAGATTGACTTAGTGAAATACGTTTCCTCGTTAAATAATAATAATAGTAAATACTTTATTTTACGAGAGAACTCATTTAACAAAAGTTAATCTACCATGAGGCCCTCAACATCGTCCACATGTTGGTACTATAAGTGTTATTATATGTAATCTGTGTCTTTTCACAAATAAAGTTCTGTTCTGTTATCTGATTGCAGTCAAGAAATAAAGTTTCCCTGGACAATTTTCTTGAAATTATTAACAGATATGAAAGTATCAAGTTAGCCACATGAAATTAATTGAGACCATTTAAAGCGGCCATTAACCAATGTTCAAAGATTATACCACTCCTGAGAGTGTTCTGTTTGTGTTGGTAATTGTAAATAGTATATATATTGGAATTGACGCCACCACCGCGATCTAAGGCTGTTGCCCTGTCAACTGAACCGATCATCTCTCTGCGTGTATGCGTTACGTTTATTTATCGTCACTGCCTGTTGCCCATATGAGCCACGCCTCCTGAAGAAATTAGTTCGTTTAGATTTTGGGGGATAGTGCAATGACAGAGACCCATTCCAGTGTTCACTCTGGTTCTTTTACATGCACGGTGTAAAGCACCGACACGAGACCTCGGTTTAAAGTCTTATCTGAAAGACTTTTAATATTATCAGGGTCACCTCTCTACATTTTCGACAAAGTGTATACAAATGTATGTTAGTTCGAGTGCGAAACCAGTGTTTACAACAGTTGGCAAATCTCGTTCGAGATCTCGTGCCTGATAGAATCCACGCCACAAGTGTTTGAGTAGTGCTATGCCTCTTGTGTATGGTGTATATATATATATGTCAGGGTATATATATATATATATATATATATGTGTGTGTGTGTGAGGGTGCGTATATGCGTATATATATGTGATGGTGCGTATATATATGTGATGGTGCGTATATATATATGTGATGGTGCGTATATATATGTGATGGTGCGTATATATATATATGTGATGGTGCGTATATATATATATGTGATGGTGCGTATATATATGTGTGAGGGTGCGTATATATATGTGATGGTGCGTATATATATGTGATGGTGCGTATATATATGTGATGGTGCGATGTATATATATGTGATGGTGCGTATAGATGTGAGGTATATAGATGTGATGGTGCGTATATAATGTGATGGGCGTATGTATATATATGTGATGTGCGTATATAGATGTGATGGTGCGTATATAGATGTGATGGTGCGTATATATATGTGATGGTGCGTATATATATGTGATGGTGCGTATATATATATATATATATATATATATATATATATATATATATATATATATGTGAGGGTGCGTATATATATATATAATGATGCGTATCGTATATATATGGTGCGTATATATAATGTGAGGGTGCGTAATATAATATATGTGAGGGTGCGTATATATATATATATATATATTATATATATATATATATATATATATATGTGATGGTGCGTATATATATGTGATGGTGCGTATATATATGTGATGGTGCGTATATATATGTGATGTGCGTATATATATATATATATATAAATTATATATATATATGTGATGGTGCGTATCTATGTGTGATGGCGCTATATGATGGTGCGTATATATATGTGATGGGCGTATGTATATATATATATGTGTGAAGGTGGTATATGCGATATATATGTGATGGTGCGTATGTATATATATATATATGTGTGTGAGGGTGCGTATATGCGTATATATATGTGATGGTGTGATATATATATGTGATGGTGCGTATATATATGTGATGGTGCGTATATATATGTGATGGTGCGTATATAATGTGATGGTGCGTATATATATGTGATGGTGCGATATATATATATATATGTGATGGTGCGTATCTATGTGTGATGGTGCGTATATATATGTGATGGTGCGTATATATATGTGATGGTGCGTATGTATATATATATATATGTGTGAAGGTGCGTATATGCGTATATATATGTGATGGTGCGTATATATATGTGATGGTCGTATATAATGTGTGAGGGTGCGTATATATATATATATATGTGATGGTGCGTATATATATGTGATGCGTATATATATGTGATGGTAGTATATATATGTGATGGGGGTATATATATGTGATGGTGCGTATATATATATATATATATGTGATGGTGCGTATCTATGTGTGATGGTGCGTATATATATGTGATGGTGCGTATATATATGTATGGTGCTATGTATAATATATATATATATATAATGTGTGAAGGTGCTATATGCGTATATATATGTGATGGTGCGTATGTATATATATATTGTGTGTGAGGGTGCGTATATATATGTGATGGTGCGTATATATATGTGTGAGGGTGCGTATATATATATATATATGTGATGGTGGCGTATATATATGTGATGGTGCGTATATATATATATATGATGGTGCGTATATATATGTGTGAGGGTGCGTATATATATATATATATATGTGATGGTGCGTATATATATGTGATGGTGCGTATATAGATGTGATGGTGCGTATATATATGTGATGGTGCGTATATATATGTGATGGTGCGTATATATATGTGATGGTGTGTATACATATGTGATGATGCGTATATGTGATGGTGTATATATGTGATGGTGTATATATGTGATGGTGTATATTATATATGTGATGGTGTATATATGTGATGGTGTATATATGTGATGGTGTATATATGTTTCCAAGCTATGCTCTGGCAATTATCTTGATATTTAATTGGTTAATGAGTAAACTATATGAAATATATGCATGTATTACGGGTAAATTATATCTACCACTTGTAACATATGCATTCATTTGTTTTTCAGGGTTTAAAAATGTTTTATTTACAACTCACGATACTTATCCTGACGAAATGATAACGTCGCTGGCTCACAGTTGCTATCACATTACAAAAACAAAAGATTTCAACCAATGGATGACGTTCTTCGGCACGTGTTTTGTTGAGTTTTGTACGCATTATGGATACGACAGATTGTTACGCGTTACCGGGAGGAATTATAGAGACTTCTTACACGGTATCGATAACATACATGAGGTTATACGCTTTAGTTACCCTAGGTTACAAAGTCCTGCGTTTTTAGTTTCGGCGGAAGACAGTAAAGGCTGTATTATGCTGTACCAATCGAAACGCAAAGGATTCAAACATTACGTCATAGGTCAGTTACAGCAGGTTGCCAAACGATTCTATCAGATCTCAGTGAATATCAGTATACTAAAGGAGGACATAGTGGACAACAAAACGTACGTGACACTAAGACTCAATTTTGACAATTCAGCATATAAGCCAAAGCCTGAACCAAAACAGGACTCGTGTAAGCCGACATTCTCAAGTATTACGGGAGATACATTCCTCAAAGTAAGTACATATTAGTTATGCTTTGGGTACGCACAAAGCTCGCCCATGCTTTTGATTATGTCATGTATTTAAGGTTGATTGTGACACCATGGTGCGGGAAGGATTAGTTACCCAGTTGATAGCACGATGAACTACTAATTCAGGGGTCGCAGGTTCGATCCACATTACCAAATATTAGCAGTCTTTCTGATGGGACTATAAACCAATGTTCCAATAATCAGTGTTTATATGTTATATTATGCATTGCTTTCATTTATATTGGTATGCAGGCATTAGGTGACAGATAGGCCCATCGGGCCGGGTGCACCTTAAAGTTTATTGTTTTTTTAAATAATATTTTATTGCATTTTTTTCATACAATACATTACATATATACATACAATACTAAGAACAAATCAGAGATTAATATGTAATTATATGATTGCAGTATACGATACATTTGTTTTGTCAAGGGGGAAAAAAGCAAATGGGTTGGGCTACAAGTTATAACAACATTATTTACAGCCCTCCCCGTTAACGTTATGTACATCTCTTGTATTGAATGGTTATGTTTGCATATGTCACTTTAATAAAAAAAACTTACTTAATATAGCCCACTGCATTTATAATGTTCTTAAGTCTAGATTTGCATCTTACCGTCTGTCGGAACAGGTAAGTAGGTCATCCTTGGAACAGCATAAACTGTGTAAGACAAGCCTTTTCTCGTGACGAACACTACCAATGCGCATACCCTAAGCTTCGAGTGCGCATGTCAGCTGCATATCATTAGTTGGGAACCCTCATATGAAAATGTATACAATCAGGGCACACATCGAGGGAACTGTAATAACGGCGTAAATATAACATGATATGATACTAACTTACAAACTACAAACATAGGATGTAATGTGAAACATGAGGTGTTGAGTGCTATGAGCGTACCAGATACATATAATTGCTTAATCCAAATTCATAGCTAACCTGTTGAGAAACAGTAATCTAAGCTTGCTTGATAACTGCCTGTTATAATGAATGGGTGATTTATAAGTCATTCGCAGTTATAATATACAGTTAAATGGACACGTGTGTTATATTAGTTCCCAGTTACAAATTACTTATTTGAAACAAGTTTACTGACTAAATAACACAGTTCTATGTTTCTGTAACAACATATACTAGAGGACAAAGAAAACGCACACTCCGGAAGAAGTGTGTTTTTACATGAAAAACAATAACTATATAAATACATAGTTTTAAACATATTTTTAGTTGTTCAGTTTTTGCTTTGTAATAAAGATGTGATATATCTTTGATGGAATCCTTATTTCGTTTTCATGTAATAATAATCATATACTGTAAGTGTGCGTTTTCTATGTTTTCTAGTATATAATGTAGGTGTGCGTTTTCTATGTCCTCTAGTATATAATGTAGCTGTGCGTTTTCTATGTCCTCTAGTATGTAATGTAGTTGTGCGTTTTCTATGTCCTCTAGTATATAATGTATGTGTGTGTTTCCTATGTCATCTAGTATGTAATGTAGGTGTGCGTTTTCTATGTCCTCTAGTATGTAATGTAGTTGTGCGTTTTCTATGTCCTCTAGTATATAATGTAGGTGTGCGTTTTCTATGTCCTCTAGTATATAATGTAGGTGTGCGTTTTCTATGTCCTCTAGTATATAATGTAGGTGTGCGTTTTCTATGTCCTCTAGTATATAATGTAGTTGTGCGTTTTCTGTGTCATCTAGTATGTAATGTAGTTGTGCGTTTTCTATGTCATCTAGTATGTAATGTAGTTGTGCGTTTTCTGTGTCATCTAGTATGTAATGTAGTTGTGCGTTTTCTGTGTCATCTAGTATGTAATGTAGTTGTGCGTTTTCTGTGTCATCTAGTATGTAATGTAGTTGTGCGTTTTCTATGACCTCTAGTATGTAATGTAGTTGTGCGTTTTCTGTGTCCTCTAGTATGTAATGTAGTTGTGCGTTTTCTGTGTCATCTAGTATGTAATGTAGTTGTGCGTTTTCTGTGTCATCTAGTATGTAATGTAGTTGTGCGTTTTCTATGACCTCTAGTATGTAATGTAGTTGTGCGTTTTCTGTGTCATCTAGTATATAATGTAGATGTGCGTTTTCTGTGTCATCTAGTATATAATGTAGATGTGCGTTTTCTGTGTCATCTAGTATATATGTACTAGAATATCGATTTACTTCATTGATACACTGATTAGTTATGATTATGATATGTAATATAATTTCGTGTATACCGGTAATATGTTATATAGGATCGTGTATACCGGTAATATGTTATATAGGATCGTGTATACCGGTAATGTGTTATATAGGATCGTGTATACCGGTAATGTGTTATATAGGATCGTGTATACCGGTAATGTGTTATATAGGTTCGTGTATACCGGTAATATGTTATATATGTTCGTGTATACCGGTAATATGTTATATATGTTCGTGTATACCGGTAATATGTTATATAGGTTCGTGTATACCGGTAATATGTTATATAGGTTCGTGTATACCGGTAATATGTTATATATGTTCGTGTATACCGGTAATATGTTATATAGGTTCGTGTATACCGGTAATATGTTATATAGGTTCGTGTATACCGGTAATATGTTATATAGGTTCGTGTATACCGGTAATATGTTATATAGGTTCGTGTATACCGGTAATATGTTATATAGGTTCGTGTATACCGGTAATATGTTATATATGTTCGTGTATACCGGTAATATGTTATATAGGTTCGTGTATACCGGTAATATGTTATATAGGTTCGTGTATACCGGTAATATGTTATATAGGTTCGTGTATACCGGTAATATGTTATATAGGTTCGTGTATACCGGTAATATGTTATATAGGTTCGTGTATACCGGTAATATGTTATATATGTTCGTGTATACCGGTAATATGTTATATAGGTTCGTGTATACCGGTAATATGTTATATAGGTTCGTGTATACCGGTAATATGTTATATAGGTTCGTGTATACCGGTAATATGTTATATAGGTTCGTGTATACCGGTAATGTGTTATATAGGTTCGTGTATACCGGTAATTTGTTATATGAGAAATTAGGCCTGGAATACTAACTAAATATTTCTGGAAACGAAACTAAATATTTCACAGAATCTAAATATGTCTGGAAACGAGTGTAGTAACATGCCAGCAATTAAATAGTAATCAAAACTTATTTTGATTTCACCGGATTCCCGGAAATTTCTGGAATATGTTTCACTGATTTCTACTGCAATAAAATACATATTTTGTAATCTTATCTCATTGCCTTTAGAAATGTGTTTTATGATTACATTTGCTTGTGTATGTGTGCTGCAATAGCGGAACATTGGACAAATAGGTGCATGCAAAATTGTTATAGATTCCAAGGAATTCTCTCTCTTATCACATCAAATCAGCATATTGTGTTCCACACTTCAAAGCTTTATATATCAGGTGGGGGCAAAGTACACAGACCGGTAACCTAATAAACTGATAAATTATATTTATACATGTATAAAAGTATTAATTCCTGCAGCTTATATCTTATTTCCCATGAACGTGATTGTTTCATTGCGCTATTTGATGTTTTAATTTGTTAAGGGCCTCATTGTAGAATGACTTAATTGTTCAAATGAGTTCTCTCGTTCAATATGGTTTTTATTATTATTATTACGTATAGCAAAACATTGTACAATTAGTGTGCACGAATAGCAAAACATTGAACAATTAGTGTGCACGTATAGCAAAACATAGAACAATTAGTGTGCACGAATAGCAAAACAGTGTACAATTAGTGTGCACGTATAGCAAAACATTGGACAATTAGAGTGCACGTATAGCAAAACATTGTACAATTAGTGTGCACGTATAGCAACACATTGGACAATTAGTGTGCACGAATAGCAAAACATTGTACAATTAGTGTGCACGCATAGCAAAACATTGTACAATTAGTGTGCACGTATAGCAAAACATTGTACAATTAGTGTGCACGAATATCAAAACATTGAACAATTAGTGTGCACGAATAGCAAAACATTGTACAATTAGTGTGCACGAATAGCAAAACATTGTACAATTAGTGTGCAGGTATAGCAAAACATTGTACAATCAGTGTGCACGAATAACAAAATATTGAACAATTAGTGTGCACGCATAGCAAAACATTGTACAATTAGTGTGCACGTATAGCAAAACATTGTACAATTAGTGTGCACGAATAGCAAAACATTGTACAATTAGTGTGCAGGTATAGCAAAACATTGTACAATCAGTGTGCACAAATAGCAAAATATTGAACAATTAGTGTGCACGAATAGCAACACATTGTACAATTAGTGTTCACGAATATCAACATATTGAACAATTAGTGTGCACGTATAGCAAAACATTGAACAATTAGTGTGCACGTATAGCAAAACATTGTACAATTAGTGTGCACGTATAGCAAAACATTGAACAATTAGTGTGCACGAATAGCAAAACATTGTACAATTAACGTGCACGAATAGCAAAACATTGTACAATTAACGTGCACGTATAGCAAAACATTGTACAATTAGTGTGCACGTATAGCAAAACAGTGTACAATTAACGTGCACGTATAGCAAAACATTGTACAATTAGTGTTTTAATATATATATAAGCAACATAATTAACTCAATTGAACCGAATGTTAGATGGATGGTATTGTTGTTAGGTATTGTGGTTAGGTATTGTGGTTAGGTATTGTGGTTAGGTATTGTGGTTAGATATTGTGGTTAGGTATTGTGGTTAGGTATTGTGGTTAGCTATTGTGGTTAGGTATTGTGGTTAGGTATTGTGGTTAGATATTGTGATTAGGTATTGTAGTTAGGTATTGTGATTAGGTATTGTGGTTAGGTATTGTAGTTAGATATTGTGGTTAGGTATTGTGATTAGGTATTGTGGTTAGGTATTGTAGTTAGATATTGTGGTTAGGTATTGTGATTAGGTATTGTGGTTAGGTATTGTGATTAGGTATTGTGGTTAGGTATTGTAGTTAGGTATTGTAGTTAGGTATTGTAGTTAGGTATTGTGGTTAGGTATTGTAGTTAGGTATTGTGGTTAGGTATTGTAGTTAGGTATTGTGGTTAGGTATTGTGGTTAGCTATTGTGGTTAGGTATTGTGGTTAGATATTGTGGTTAGGTATTGTGGTTAGGTATTGTGGTTAGCTATTGTGGTTAGCTATTGTGGTTAGGTATTGTGGTTAGGTATTGTGGTTAGGTATTGTGATTAGGTATTGTGGTTAGGCATTGTGGTTAGGTATTGTAGTTAGGTATTGTGGTTAGGTATTGTGGTTAGGTATTGTTAGATGTGGTTAGGTAGTGTGGTTAGGTATTGTGGTTAGGTATTGTGATTAGGTATTGTGGTTAGGTATTGTAGTTAGGTATTGTGGTTAGCTATTGTGGTTAGGTATTGTGGTTAGGTATTGTGGTTAGGTAGTGTGGTTAGGTAGTGTGGTTAGGTATTGTGGTTAGCTATTGTGGTTAGGTATTGTAGTTAGGTATTGTGGTTAGGTATTGTAGTTAGGTATTGTGGTTAGCTATTGTGGTTAGGTATTGTGGTTAGGTATTGTGGTTAGGTATTGTGGTTAGGTAGTGTGGTTAGGTAGTGTGGTTAGGTATTGTGGTTAGCTATTGTGGTTAGGTATTGTGGTTAGGTAGTGTGGTTAGGTAGTGTGGTTAGGTAGTGTGGTTAGGTATTGTGGTTAGCTATTGTGGTTAGGTATTGTGGTTAGGTATTGTGATTAGGTATTGTAGTTAGGTATTGTGGTTAGGTTTTGATCATCGATATCAACTCTCCTCTGAATCTCTCATTCGCCTTACTTTATACACATGCATTTTAGCTCAATTGAGAAACAAGTTCTTACAACTTATATTAATCACTCTCGATACCTTATTCCTGACGGAATCCATCGCAACGAGGGAGAGAGAAGATGCATGTGGAATTGAAATGCATTGCATAAGGACACAATCGTAACTGCCCCTGTCCTTTCGCACCTGAAGTGAACGAGCTACCACTGCGCTATCACTACTTCCACGTTCTTCACATTAGCCGTGTAACACCAACTGACAAACGTGGATTGTGGATTTTGAGATGAATTCGTTTTCAATTACCCCATTATTAGGAATTTACGAGTTTTGGATTGTATATAATTCATCGTGTTCTACCGCCGCATTTCTCCGTGTGTTTAACAGCGCATCTTAGCTGAAGGTATCACATCAAAGTATAGTATAACCAAATATATAGTTGACTATCCGGAAATGAGAAAATCCATTGATAATGTGATACAGTAATAAAGCATAGAAAGGGTTTCACGAACATGGAACATAGAATAGAGGATGCACAGCGACATTCAACAACTCAGCAATAGCGAACGTATAACCAAGCCAGGTCTATGTATCAAGATATATTAAAAACAATAGTGATTGTATAGCATCAATACACACAGACACGTGAAACATGTGTGCAACACGTTGGGAAATAAACTCGTAAATAACACAACATATCATAGAAGCAATAGTTAACCAACTATTCCTATATATGTATTTATGTATGTTCCATTAATGTCAAACCCCTTGCGGGGACGTAGATATGTTTTCCTGGACAAGCTTAGCCGACCTAAGTGGTTAACCATAATATATATATAATAACTCAGATTTAGCGACAAATATTTCGCAGCATATAATACCGTTAACATAGCACCTCCGAATTACCGGCCTGTATATCTAACATAAAAATATCTTTAATTCTGAAACATAGCACCTCCGAATTACCGGCCTGTATATCTAAGCAGAATAATACCCTTAATTCTTAAACATAGCAGGAAAACTACCACAAAGCCAGTCGATTTGTAAATTATATCTTGAAAGGAAACTTACTAAAACAACACCTGGCTAAATATGCAAGTGCATTAAATCAATTAGGGGATCAGATTCTGAAGGCTATAATTCGTGCAGTTAATAAACACTGTTTTTATTCCGATAGACGAATAACAGAAAGCGGTTTAGTTACCTATTTTATGACGGTACCTGACTGCATGCAAATATGCCCCACAGAATGTTGTTATGAACACTTTGTAGAGCACCATTATCTCGGGCGGGGGGGGGGGGAGGCATGACAATCTTGTCAATCTTGGTATCCACAATTAGATAACAAACTTCCAAGAATAAAAAATATTTAATAAAGAAAAGAAAAGACAGACATGTATTTATTGATACTCTGACAAGCCTAGGAAAAACGAGAAACATAAGTGAGCCGTAGCTTTTCATTTATGCTTTCCAGTGAATTATAGAGTTTTCGTTCACTAGAGTTGTATCAGTGAAAGAAAACTCCATCTTACACCGCCGCTTTGAAACAGTGAAAGATGGCATGCTCTCTGCCAACAGTTGCGTGTCGTATTCCTGTGCTTAAATGTATAAATGTACTTTTGTATTTTAACTAATTCATGAACAGTTAATTAAGTAATATATTCTAATGAATTTGTTTTGTCTGTAGTTTTATATTTTGCCAGCAAGCAGAAACTAACTCGAAACTTATATTGGAAATATTTCTTATTACGGATGTTCACACTAACGCAATGTGTTGTGCGGTTGTGTAGTGTAGTGAAATTAGGCTCCAGACAGGGGCAGTTAAAATGAATAAAATTTGAAAACAAATATTATATTAGCCAGATCCATTGGAAATCAATAAAGAAAAAGAAGAGTTGTGTTTATTAGTGTAAGATAGGATTGTATTTCATCTCGTGGAAATACAAACTTCGGTGATCACTCGATGAAATACAATCCTATCTTACACTAATAAACACAAATACCATCTATATCCAAACCCATCTTGGATATCTAAACGATTATATAGTGAACCAAATGCGAACAATAGTAGACACACTGTCTCTCAATATGGCGATGAAATGCGGCAAACAAGACACAGTGCCAAAACCAGATATAAAGAATTTGAAAGACATGAAGTTCGCTCCAATCTGTAGCGATTTACGAGTGTGCCCTTATGCAAGAGACTTAAAATTCCACATGCCACTTATCTCCCCCTCATGGCGATATATTCCATCAGAAATGTGGTTTCGAGAGAGATTAGACTAATGTTGTAAAATATTGTTTCACAATGGAGCTAAAATATATCTGCATAATTGAAGGATAGATACATGTAATTGCTTAGTTGTGGATTAATAATAGTGTGGCCAAGGACGACACATTATGTGCGTTCCGCTACCGGTTTACCCACATGAGAGATGCCACCTGAAGAGATCAGTCACTACCATAGAGATTAGGTTTTTTCAAAAAGAGTTGGTGATCAACTAGGTCAAATGCCGTAGATAGGTCAAGAAATAAAGTACCAACAGTTTCATTATTATCAATTGCAGAAATCCAATCATCTATAATTCTGATTAAAGCCCTTTGACACGAATGATTTTCCCGGAATCCAGATTGCTTATTGTAAAACAATTTATTATTCTCGAGAAACATTTTAAGATGATAACTAACATGCATCAATTATTAATGAGATTATTAGTAATATGGAAATAGGCCGATAATTGGCTTTATTAGATTTCTCAGTTCATTCCCGTTGTCTTAGATCCTCTTCTTCATTACAACTATATACGCATAAACATAAGTTGGAAATATTCCGTAATACTTTTGTTTATTCGGGTTCTTCCATTTGGAATTCACTACCTCATTATTTTCAAAATTCCAACATCTTTAAAACTCGATATTTAAGATGGAATAAGCCAACAGAAGCATATAAACCTGATATATATACATACATAATAGATGAGCTTGCTGAATACTGTACTTAACATGAAGTGTTTCTTTAATTAATATGTTTTCTATGTCATTGTATATATGTTGAGGGCCTTATTTGTATTGGCCATGTGTTATGTAAGCTCCCTCGTAAAATAAAGTCTTTATTATTATTCATTTAGATGGTGGAGGACACTGTCAAGTGTTACGGCCTCCTCTTGTTAGCAGTATAAAAAAGTACAGTAAACTGTTTGTTTGTAGGCCAGGCGCCAGGCTGATATAAAATCGTTAACCATTATCTATTATTAGCTGGCTGCTCACCAACCGTACAAATCAGAACGCACGCCTGACGAGGTTCGAACCTTCAACCCCCCGCTCTGTAGTCGGACACCTTAACCACTAGGCCACATAGACGGTTATGTGTATTCTGTTTGTTCGTGTAGCAGTAGAATTTATTTTGTCGGGTTTTCACCGAAATGTGTATTCCAGGGGCGTAGCCAGGAGGCAACATATGTGCAGGCCCGGGTAAAGAATGTTGAGTGAGCGTAGCGAACGAGGTTGCTAGGGGGGTCCGGGGGCATGCACCCCCTGAATATTTTGTTTTTTAGGATGCAATTTCCCGCATTCTGCTGCATTTAAAAGACAAATTCGGACATGTTTTTATAACAAATAAACATGACAATACACTGTTCTGCTTAGCTATACATGTACATCAAAAGCAATAACAATTCTATAAAAAAAATTGTTTTGGTCAAAATGATGTGCAGGCCCGGGCCTTTTGGCCTAATGGCAGCTACGCGCCTGTATTCACTCCAGTTGCATTGTTAACAAGGAACGAAAATACCACACATTTAGAGATCCCGCGTTGTTTGGCTATATATCGATTCATTTTTATTACAATTTCCTACCCTATCATGAACACTTATCCCTGTTGAGAATCTCGTTTTAATACACCGCACAATCTCACCACAGTCAATGTTCGCAACACATTCTAGTTCCGGTGTAATTCTCAAGTTAGTATATGGAAGCTGTCAATATTGGAAGCAATAGACAAAACGAAATGCATTAACATATCATATTTTATAATCAACTATTTCTGAGTGTCAGAAAATAGCTTAAAACTACACGGAACTGTGGCGGAAACACAAGCGCTAGAACGATTATCCCATATTTTGTATCGAAATATTGAAATAAGAAAATGTTTTCTCACTGTTTTGGAATTAATGGAAGATGGCATTTTCTTTTCCAATGCTTAAAGCGACATTACATTGCAAAAAGCCCACCAACACGAGCTTTGTTACGTATAAATTGCATTGCTACTACACATTCTTCCGAAGTAATTCGAACACTAACAGTCTATACACAAACAGTGTTTTTGCTGTATACAAGCTCTCAAAAGTGAAAGTAAGATTTCATATAACGGTCAGCTACTCTCCTAAATTGATGTTTGTTTATTATTGGAGTCTATACCAAGCGCGTATTACTGTCGTTTAGAGATATTAGAAATCGTATTAATCTAAAAAAAAAAATATGCACATGCACAAAGTGCGAGATATAACGGTAAATCTGTACCATATATCGTGTTATTTATTCAGTATAAACAAATTGCATTACGCATAGATGTTGACCCTAATTACGTTAGTTTGCTATGTCAACAAACGTCGCATACGACGGTTGTTTATTAGTTGAAATACACAGCTTTTGAGGCAAATATTCGGAAAACAATTATAACTTAAAATAGGAAAATACATTCCGTAGAAATGTGCGTTTTCACCGATGAAGTGTCGCTTTAAAGATATAATCCTGCTTAAACGGATTGTCACAATTTCTAAAAATGTTTCTATCATACAATTGTATTGGTTATAAAATATGTATTACACACGTTTCTAAGCTAAAACAAATCCAGCCTTTGTATATATTGGTGTAAGATGGATTTTATTTCATCTCGTTATCATCGAAATAATGGTAACGCACCTCGTGGAAAAATAAATGTCGGTGATCACGAGATGAAATAAATTCCGATCTTACAATAATAGACAACATAATTATTAGTTTATACAAATTTATTTTAGCTCGATTGCGAAACAAGTTCTTATAACTTATACTAATCACTCTCGAGACCTCATTCCTGATGGAATCCATCGCCACGAGGGAGAGAGAAGAGGCATGTGGAATTTAAATGCCTTGCCTAAGGACGCAATCGTAACGGCTCCAGAGGGGCTCGAACTCCGGGCCTTTCGCACGTGAAGCGAACGCGCAACCACTGAGCTATCACGACTTCCACAACATAATTATCCTCTAGATGATATCAGAGGGATGGAATAGAACTGTCATAGACCTAGACCTATTAGTTAACATACTTGATATTTTGCTATGTGACGTCGTTTTGTTATGACGTCGTTTTGATACGATGCCGTTTTGCAATTACGGCATACTAAATAACAATAAAAAAAAAAAATTTGACATAGAAAACGCACACTTCGGATAAATGTGTTTTTACATGAAAAACAATAACTATATAAATACATAGTTTTAAACATTTTGGAATATTTTTAGTTGTTCAGTTTTGTGTTTTGTAATTCGTATTTCGTGCTTCGTATTTCGTGTTGATATGCGTTTTCTATGTCCTCTAGTATATTTGACGTTACGTAATTATGCACATCTAGACGTTATTGCATACAATTCTACCTTTTATTTTACAGGTATTTCCATTTTGCATCGTGTTCAGCAGCCAGCTATTGATCCGCATGGTGGGCAGCAGCATGATAGCGCTACTCAAGGGAGATAAACTAGTAGGATCATCCATGAGGGAAAAGTTCCATATACGGCGGCCATTGATACCATGCATTTGGTCAGATGTATGTATATTGTGTAGCTCCTTATTAACCATATTATCTTGCTCAATGACAAACAGCAGACGTCTCGGACGGGATTCGAACACACCACCCGTCAATCGTGAGGCAGAGTCAATGTCCAATGGACTACCATGTACGGGTGAATAACCATCGACTTGCTAACTTATATATTACATTAAAGTTCATCATAAGTAACAATGGAGTATCACTTTCTGCAGTTCGTATATGTTAAATTACCAAAATTCCAATATGCAAAATGACGCAACGTCAAAATCTCAATATTGCTAGTTTCTCCATAACCCGTAATGACGTCACACCATTTTCCTTTCCATCGTAATACAAAGCGACGTCACACCATTCTCCTTTCATCATAATGCAAAGCGACGTCACACCATTCATCTTTCACCATAATGCAATGCGACGTCACACCATTCGCCCTCCACCGTAATACAAAGCGACGTCACACCGCTGTCCTCCCACTGTAATGCAAAGCGACATCAAACCATTCACCTCCCACCGTAATACAAAGCGACGTCACACCATTCACCTTCTACCGTAATGTAAGGCGACGTCACACCATTCACCTTCTACCTAATGTAAGGCGACGTCACACCATTCTCTTTCCACCGTAATGTATAGCGACGTCACACCATTCTCCTACCGTAATGTAAGGCGACGTCACACCATTTACCTTCTAGCGTAATGTAAGGCGACGTCACACCATTCTCTTTCCACCGTAATGTATAGCGACGTCACACCATTCTCCTTCTACCGTAATGTAAGGCGACGTCACACCAGTCTCCTTCCACCGTAATGTAAGGCGACGTCACACCATTCTCCGTCCACCGTAATGCAAAGCGACGTCACTTTATTTTGCATTATGGGGAAAAAACGAATGTTGACTTTAAGCTAGATAAATCGTCAAAATAAACGATCGCCGATGCATAATTATCTTCCTTCCGGTTGTCATTGTACAAACTTACACATTTACTTCTAAATGACACCTATGAGAATAACAGCTGGTAGAAATTATCAGGTTATTTCTGGATTTTATATTTCACATTAATTTGAGAGAAAAAATATCACAAGAAATACCACTTGTCTATCTTGCACGTTACTGCTTGTACTAGTCGGTTAGTGGCTGCGTCCTCCCTCGTAAGTGACTGCATCCTCTCTGAGCTACATTAATTAACTGATCGAGTGGTGCGTTAATTATCTAATTATTGATAACCCTTTGATTTTGATGTTACTCGTATATCATTGCTAACAAGGTTTGGCAACCCTGAGGATATCGGTGAAGTGAGGTGTTCACCTACTATAGCTATTTGAAGTAGCTTATCTGTATCAGAAATACCTAGATGGAAGGCTGTTTGTTTTTATTTTAAACTTTATTTATTTTACAACGATTGCGAAGCAAGTTTCAACAACTTATATTAATCACTCTCGTTAGCGCGGATGAAAGCATAAATGTGGTCATTCGTATGGGAGGAAACCGGAGTACCCGGAGAAAACCCACCTGTCCGATCTGGCGACCATCGTACCAGCTCACATACTTCCCGTTCCGAGGATCTGACCCGGGTTGCATTTGTGAGAAACGAGCGCGCTAACCACTGCGCTAATGGAGGTTACAGCTACCACGGTAATATCTGAGGTGTATCTAATAATAATAATAATAATAATAAAGACTTTATTTAACGAGAGAACATCTACCATGACGCACTCAACATATTTACAAATCAAATGCAATCACACGATAGGCCATTTAATTGGAATTACATCTGTATCCCGGATTTCTTGTTGAATTATATATATGTAGTTGCACACAGTGATAATCTATGCACATTATTTGTAACCGGATTTCTCGTTGAATTATATATATGTAGTTGCACACGGTGATAATCTATGCACATTATTTGTAACCGGATTTCTCGTTGAATTATATATATGTAGTTGCACACGGTGATAATCTATGCACATTATTTGTAACCGGATTTCTCGTTGAATTATATATATGTAGTTGCACACGGTGATAATCTATGCACATTATTTGTAACCGGATTTCTCGTTGAATTATATATATGTAGTTGCACACGGTGATAATCTATGCACATTATTTGTAACCGGATTTCTCGTTGAATTATATATATGCGGTTGCACACGGTGATAATCTATGCACATTATTTGTAACCGGATTTCTCGTTGAATTATATATATGCGGTTGCACACGGTGATAATCTATGCACATTATTTGTAACCGGATTTCTCGTTGAATTATATATATGTAGTTGCACACGGTGATAATCTATGCACATTATTTGTAACCGGATTTCTCGTTGAATTATATATATGTAGTTGCACACGGTGATAATCTATGCACATTATTTGTAACCGGATTTCTTGTTGAATTATATATATGTAGTTGCACACGGTGATAATCTATGCACATTATTTGTAACCGGATTTCTCGTTGAATTATATATATGCGGTTGCACACGGTGATAATCTATGCACATTATTTATAACCGGATTTCTTGTTGAATTATATATATGTAGTTGCACACGGTGATAATCTATGCACATTATTTGTAACCGGATTTCTCGTTGAATTATATATATGCGGTTGCACACGGTGATAATCTATGCACATTATTTGTAACCGGATTTCTCGTTGAATTATATATATGCGGTTGCACACGGTGATAATCTATGCACATTATTTGTAACCGGATTTCTCGTTGAATTATATATATGTAGTTGCACACGGTGATAATCTATGCACATTATTTGTAACCGGATTTCTCGTTGAATTATATATATGTAGTTGCACACGGTGATAATCTATGCACATTATTTGTAACCGGATTTCTTGTTGAATTATATATATGTAGTTGCACACGGTGATAATCTATGCACATTATTTGTAACCGGATTTCTCGTTGAATTATATATATGCAGTTGCACACGGTGATAATCTATGCACATTATTTGTAACCGGATTTCTCTTCCAATGTTATAGTTACATACGAAGTGCAATATATATTCTATGTATTTTATAAAGTACATACATTGGGCGTCCGTTGCCGAGTGGGAAAGGTCGTTGACTTCAAATCATTGGGGGGGATTGAATTCTTTCAAATGAAGACGTTATCCTGCTGGCGTGCGTAAGGTTGGTGGTTCTATCCGGAAGCCAGTCTGTGTATGGAAATCTGCTCAGAGGAAAATTATGGGTCTTCCTCCAGCAACTGGAGACTCGCCATGTAACGTCAGTTGTTGGTGCCACTTTCAACCCCAAAAATAACCAAAACAAAGTACGCATGGTTATACCAACGTATAAAGTGTGCTATCAGTAACCATGCTCCTTTCTTCAGATTTTACAGTTCCGTAGAGTGGTGTTTGAAGTAGAGTATGTTGGTAACCACACTGCTGGCGACTACGACCACGATACTGGCGACTACGACCACGATACTGGAGACTACGATCACGATACTGGCGACTACAACACTCACGTTATAGACCAGGATAACCCGGAGCAGGCCGAGCAATCTCACAAACGGATTTTGTTACGAGGCCAAATGAAATATCTACAGGAATGGAATATGATAGCGTTCCTATGCACACCACTGTACGCCATTTTCATCTGTTTCTATGCACAACACTGTACGCCCTGTTCAATTGTTTCTATGCACAACACTGTACGCCATTTTCATCTGTTTCTATGCACAACACTGTACGCCATTTTCATCTGTTTCTATGCACAACACTGTACGCCATTTTCATCTGTTTCTATGCACAACACTGTACGCCATTTTCATCTGTTTCTATGCACACCACTGTACGCCATTTTCACCTGTTCCTATGCACACCACTGTACGCCATTTTCACCTGTTTCTATGCCCACCACTGTACGCCATTTTCACCTTTTCATATGCACACCACTGTACGCCATTTTCATCTGTTTCTATGCACACCACTGTACGCCATTTTCATCTGTTTCTATGCACACCACTGTACGCCATTTTCATCTGTTTCACAACACAGTACGCCATTTTCATCTGTTTCTATGCACAACACTGTACGCCCTGTTCAATGTTTCTATGCACAACACTGTACGCCATTTTCATCTGTTTCTATGCACAACACTGTACGCCATTTTCATCTGTTTCTATGCACAACACTGTACGCCATTTTCATCTGTTTCTATGCACAACACTGTACGCCATTTTCATCTGTTTCTATGCACACCACTGTACGCCATTTTCACCTGTTCCTATGCACACCACTGTACGCCATTTTCACCTGTTCCTATGCACACCACTGTACGCCATTTTCATCTGTTTCTATGCACACCACTGTACGCCATTTTCACCTGTTCCTATGCACACCACTGTACGCCATTTTCATCTGTTTCTATGCACACCACTGTACGCCATTTTCATCTGTTTCTATGCACACCACTGTACGCCATTTTCATCTGTTTCACAACACAGTACGCCATTTTCATCTGTTTCTATGCACACCACTGTACGCCATTTTCATCTGTTTCACAACACAGTACGCCATTTTCATCTGTTTCACAACACTGTACGCCATTTTCATCTGTTTCTATGCCCACCACTGTACGCCATTTACTTCTGTTTATATGCACACCACTGTACGCCATTTTCATCTGTTTCTATGCACACCACTGTACGCCATATTCATCTGTTTCTATGCACACCACTGTACGCCATTTTCATCTGTTTCACAACACAGTACGCCATTTTCATCTGTTTCACAACACTGTACGCCATTTGCATCTGTTTCTATGCACACCACTGTACGCCATTTTCATCTGTTTCTATGCACAACACTGTACGCCATTTTAATCTTTTTCTATGCACAACACTGTACGCCCTGTTCAATTGTTTCTATGCACAACACTGTACGCCATTTTCATCTGTTTCTATGCACAACACTGTACGCCATTTTCATCTGTTTCTATGCACAACACTGTACGCCATTTTCATCTGTTTCTATGCACAACACTGTACGCCATTTTCATCTGTTTCTATGCACACCACTGTACGCCATTTTCACCTGTTCCTATGCACACCACTGTACGCCATTTTCACCTGTTCCTATGCACACCACTGTACGCCATTTTCATCTGTTTCTATGCCCACCACTGTACGCCATTTTCACCTGTTCCTATGCACACCACTGTACGCCATTTTCATCTGTTTCTATGCACACCACTGTACGCCATTTTCATCTGTTTCTATGCACACCACTGTACGCCATTTTCATCTGTTTCACAACACAGTACGCCATTTTCATCTGTTTCTATGCACACCACTGTACGCCATTTTCATCTGTTTCACAACACAGTACGCCATTTTCATCTGTTTCACAACACTGTACGCCATTTTCATCTGTTTCTATGCCCACCACTGTACGCCATTTACTTCTGTTTATATGCACACCACTGTACGCCATTTTCATCTGTTTCTATGCACACCACTGTACGCCATATTCATCTGTTTCTATGCACAACACTGTACGCCATTTTCATCTGTTTCACAACACAGTACGCCATTTTCATCTGTTTCACAACACTGTACGCCATTTGCATCTGTTTCTATGCACACCACTGTACGCCATTTTCATCTGTTTCTATGCACAACACTGTACGCCATTAATCTGTTTCTATGCACAACACTGTACGCCCTGTTCAATGTTTCTATGCACAACACTGTACGCCATTTTCATCTGTTTCTATGCACAACACTGTACGCCATTTTCATCTGTTTCTATGCACAACACTGTACGCCATTTTCATCTGTTTCTATGCACAACACTGTACGCCATTTTCATCTGTTTCAAAACACTGTACGCCATTTTCATCTGTTTCTATGCACAACACTGTACGCCATTTACTTCTGTTTCTATGCACACCACTGTACGCCATTTTCATCTGTTTCTATGCACACCACTGTACGCCATTTTCATCTGTTTCTATGCACACCATTGTACGCCATTTTCATCTGTTTCTTTGCCCACCACTGTACGCCATTTACTTCTGTTTCTATGCACACCACTCTACGCCATTTTCATCTGTTTCACAACACTGTACGCCATTTTCATCTGTTTCTATGCCCACCACTGTACGCCATTTACTTCTGTTTCTATGCACAACACTGTACGCCATTTTCATCTGTTTCTATGCACAACACTGTACGCCATTTTCATATGTTTCTATGCACACACTGTACGCCATTTTCATCTGTTTCTATGCACACCACTGTACGCCATTTTCATCTGTTTCTATGCACAACACTGTACGCCATTTTCATCTGTTTCTATGCACACCACTGTACGCCATTTTCATCTGTTTCTATGCACACCACTGTACGCCATTTTCATCTGTTTCTATGCACAACACTGTACGCCATTTTCATCTGTTTCTATGCCCACCACTGTACGCCATTTACTTCTGTTTCTATGCACACCACTGTACGCCATTTTCATCTGTTTCTATGCACACCACTGTACGCCATTTTCATCTGTTTCTATGCACAACACTGTACGCCATTTTCATCTGTTTCTATGCACACACTGTACGCCATTTTCATCTGTTTCTATGCACACCACTGTACGCCATTTTCATCTGTTCACAACACTGTACGCCATTTTCATCTGTTTCTATGCACAACACTGTACGCCATTTTCATCTGTTTCTATGCACAACACTGTACGCCATTTTCATCTGTTTCTATGCACACACTGTACGCCATTTTCATCTGTTTCTATGCACAACACTGTACGCCATTTTCATCTGTTTCACACCACTGTACGCCATTTTCATCTGTTTCTATGCACAACACTGTACGCCATTTTCATCTGTTTCTATGCACACCACTGTACGCCATTTTCATCTGTTTCTATGCACAACACTGTACGCCATTTTCATCTGTTTCTATGCACACCACTGTACGCCATTTGCATCTGTTTCTATGCACAACACTGTACGCCATTTTCATCTGTTTCTATGCACAACACTGTACGCCATTTTCATCTGTTTCTATGCACACCACTGTACGCCATTTTCATCTGTTTCACAACACTGTACGCCATTTGCATCTGTTTCATAACACTGTACGCCATTTTCATCTGTTTCTATGCACAACACTGTACGCCATTTTCATCTGTTTCACAACACTGTACGCCATTTGCATCTGTTTCATAACACTGTACGCCATTTTCATCTGTTTCACAACACTGTACGCCATTTGCATCTGTTTCATAACACTGTACGCCATTTTCATCTGTTTCTTTGCCCACCACTGTACGCCATTTTCATCTGTTTCTTTGCCCACCACTGTACGCCATTTTCATCTGTTTCTAGTTGTTGCTGGGGTTTAAGATGTTTGCTTATATTTGTGTCAAGCTTTATATTATAAATTCCTCTTAAAACCACATCATGTCACGACAAACTAATGTCCTATACTTAATACTTGATTACACAGCATATTGGGCTACTGCATTCATTGGTTGTTTTGTGTATTGTGAGACAGACGGATATGTAGCCCAGTGGTAACACGCTGGACTGGTAATCCAGGGATCGCAGGTTCGATCCTCCGTCTGACCCTAATAAAATTAACAGTCTTTCATATGGGACGTTAAACCGAGGTCTCGTGTCGGTGCTTTACACCGTGCACGTAAAAGAACCAGAGGAGACTCTAGAATGGAGCTCTGTCTGTATCATGCACTATCCTCCAAAATCTAAAATAACTAATCTCTTCAGGAGGCGTCGCTCATATGGGCAACCGGTAGCGACGATAAATAAACGTAAAAACACACATGTATTGTGAGACAGTGTGCACATTATCTTCATTTTGTAGATGGACGGACGGACAGTCGAAGGGAGGGATAATTCTAAGATACATATAAGGAGGATAATGCTAGGATATATATATATATATATATACTGAGGATAATGCTAGGATAAATATAATGAGGATAATGCTAGGATAAATATAATGAGGATAATGCTATGATAAATATAATGAGGATAATGCTAATATATATATATAGCTAAATGAGACTTCTGCCAGCGACATTAATAACAAGACATTACGTTCAAAGTATAGGATCATCAAAGCAGTAAATGTTACCGGGGGGGTGAGTGAATAGATTGATGTATAGGATATAAGCCGAAAACGATTCATTATGTAAAATATTGGACTGTGTGAGGCGCTTATTTTACATATTGGATCCGTTTGAGACTTATATCTTACTTAAAACACACACACTTATATAACAAGATCTTACTAATTAAAATTGTTAATTTCGTACATTTACGCATAGGATTTAATATAATAATGTGACTGTTTGAAAATTATTAAGAGTTGACTGCAAGTACAAAGGTATGACGTCACAGCAGTGCTTTAATGTGTTAGAAGCTCATATAATTAATGGCAATAGTACATGTATGAACAGTACCTCTGTCACTCTGTAATACATTAACACATTTCAAAAATATACTAATTTGATATCAACTATATATGTCAACATTGCAAGGAAACAAAACTATCGTATTTTGTAAAAGTCTTATTTTTGTTTCTTTTACCGACGTGTTTGATGACTATATTTAATATTGAATGTAAATAGTCATATCCTAAAGTTTAACAATAACACATATGTGTATTCAGTTTCCATTTGCAGAAGTCAATGAATAGTTACCAGCATCTAAGCAGAGTCACATTTCAACTGAGGCAATCTAGGGGGTCCGGGGGCATGTTCCCCCTTAAAATTGTTGGGGTATAGAAGCGATTTCCTGCGTTCTCAGATTTAATGAGTTTAGACGTATACTTATGTACTGACCTTTCAGCTCTATAACAATCAACATTTTATACAGCAAAGGGATATTTTTGGCATATTTTTAAAAAAAAACTACGGGCCTGGTTACCTCATATACTTGTGTACATCTAACAAATACCGGTTGTTTTTTCAGTTAATTTGGCACCATAGCGATAATCATTGTGTGTGTGTCAATGTTCATCAGTCTTATGTTTGCAATATTATTTTAATGGTTGACGACAGTAATAAATTGTGTGTGCCATCAGTGATACGTGCAGGCAAACCGATACACATGTATCATCATTGTGATAGAGCACGCAATGCGACGATAGACACTTCACTACAGACGTGAGATACCACTGCACCAACAACTCTCCATTCCTAGCTACACACTCAATACAATACAGTCTATATCTATTTATTAGAACTGCACATCGAGTGTGTATAAGGCAGTAACGAGGACGTTTGTTGTATTTAGTGTTAGTAGTGGCATCATCATAATGCACACATTCATTGTCGTACAAACCCGTAATCACAAATAGTCTGCAGTTTTCCAGAGATATATATAGGATCTTACACGAGTGGTGATTTCATTGCACCGAATCATTCACAGACGGATATGTAGTCCAGTGGTAACACGCTGAACTGGTAATCCAGGGATCGCAGGTTCGATCCCCCGTCTGACCCTAATAAAATTAACAGTCTTTCATATGGGACGTTAAACCGAGGTCTCGTGTCGGTGCTTTACACCGTGCACGTAAAAGAACCAGAGGAGACTCTGAAATGGGTCTCTGTCTGTATCATGCACTATCCTCTAAAATCTAAAATAATTAATCTCTTCAGGAGGCGTCGCTCATGTGGGCAACCGGTAGCGACGATAAATAAACGTAAAACACACACACACACAAGGTGATTTGATACCATATTTAAATGAGTTTCGGAATATTGCTAAATCAAGGGAGCCAATTAGCGAGCTCAATAGCAAAATTCCAAAACGAGTCCCAAAAAAATGCAATAAAATATTATTAACTCATTCAACCCCAAGTAACTGACATGGACTGGTGCATGATATTTTTAGACCAATAAATGAATAAGAAAATTATCTTTGAACCAGTTCATTTATCAAAATGGGTAATTTGATCTAAAACAGTAAATAATTATTACTGGCAAAAAGTGCAGATCCTGAGGAGACAGCTCTTCACGAGCCGGCTCATCTGAATCTAAATTTTTTTGTAAGTCTATTTAGAGGCATGTAGTGTTGAAAGGGTTAAATTAAATTTTAAAATTTTTTTATATGTAATTTATATTTTGGTATGAAAGCATGTGTGTAAAATAATTTCTAACCAATTACAACAGTAACAACAACCATAAATTTGAAGAAAAAATACGCTTACAGTTTGCCAGTATATTTTGGAGCCTTGTTACATGAACGCATACGTACGCCGGTATTCTACCTAGGTTACTTGTGAATATTGTCAAAGTAAAATGTCATTGGGTCACTAGAAATGAATCCGTTTCTCAAATACATATTTGTGTGTAATAGTTTGACTGAATACAACTTACGTCCATAGCTACACAATCACTATATGTGTGCAGTGTCCGTCCATTTAGCTAGAAACATCACAATGGTTCATATTTAATTTTTATCTACATGCTCCGCAAATTAGTAATCGCTAATGGTGCATTTCCGGTTATTCAATAGCCACTGTTTCGTATCAAATCGGCGAAATTAATTGGCTATTGTGCTGTGTATAATTTATATCACCGAATATTTTATTTATTGATTGCGACAATATGATCATATTTGAGGCTTCGCATATGGCTAACCATAATGGGTAAAGCATAATGTTATTTACAGAATGACATAGTTTCTAAGCCAATGAAAAGCCCATATTTCGCTTAAAAACGGCGAAATGATTTCCATATTGCGGCTTCAGTCAATGTTTGGTACGTTATTTCAGTCAATGTTTGGTACGTTATTTCAGTCAATGTTTGGTACGTTATTTCAGTCAATGTTTGGTACGTTATTTCAGTCAATGTTTGGTACGTTATTTCAGTCAATGTGTTGGTACGTTATTCAGTCAATGTGTTGGTACGTTATTTCAGTCAATGTGTTTGGTACGTTATTTCAGTCAATGTTTGGTACGTTATTTCAGTCAATATGTTTGGTACGTTATTTCAGTCAATGTTTGGTACGTTATTTCAGTCAATATGATGGTACGTTATTTCAGTCAATGTGTTGGACGTTATTTCAGTCAATGTTTGGTACGTTATTTCAGTCAATGTTTGGTACGTTATTTCAGTCAATGTTTGGTACGTTATTTCAGTCAATGTTTGGTACGTTATTTCAGTCAATGTTTGGTACGTTATTTCAGTCAATGTGTTGGTACGTTATTCAGTCAATGTGTTGGTACGTTATTTCAGTCAATGTGTTTGGTACGTTATTTCAGTCAATGTTTGGTACGTTATTTCAGTCAATATGTTTGGTACGTTATTTCAGTCAATGTTTGGTACGTTATTTCAGTCAATATGATGGTACGTTATTTCAGTCAATGTGTTGGACGTTATTTCAGTCAATGTTTGGTACGTTATTTCAGTCAATGTTTGGTACGTTATTTCAGTCAATGTTTGGTACGTTATTTCAGTCAATGTTTGGTACGTTATTTCAGTCAATGTTTGGTACGTTATTTCAGTCAATGTTTGGTACGTTATTTCAGTCAATGTGTTGGTACGTTATTCAGTCAATGTGTTGGTACGTTATTTCAGTCAATGTGTTTGGTACGTTATTTCAGTCAATGTTTGGTACGTTATTTCAGTCAATATGTTTGATACGTTATTTCAGTCAATGTTTGGTACGTTATTTCAGTCAATATGATGGTACGTTATTTCAGTCAATGTGTTGGACGTTATTTCAGTCAATGTTTGGTACGTTATTTCAGTCAATGTTTGGTACGTTATTTCAGTCAATGTTTGGTACGTTATTTCAGTCAATGTGTTGGTACGTTATTTCAGTCAATGTTTGGTACGTTATTTCAGTCAATGTTTGGTACGTTATTTCAGTCAATGTTTGGTACGTTATTTGTGTCTATGTGTTGGTACATTATTTCAGTCAATGTTTGGTACGTTATTTCAGTCTATGTGTTGGTACGTTATTTCAGTTAATGTTTGGTACGTTATTTCAGTCAATGTTTGGTACGTTATTTCAGTCAAAGTGTTGGTACGTTATTTCAGTCAATGTTTGGTACGCTATTTCAGTCAATGTTTGGTACGTTATTTCAGTTAATGTTTGGTACGTTATTTGTGTCTATGTTTGCACGTTATTTCAGTCAAAGTGTTGGTACGTTATTTCAGTCAAAGTGTTGGTACGTTATTTCAGTCCATGGTTGGCACGTTATTTCAGTCAAAGTGTTGGTACGTTATTTCAGTCAATGTTTGGTACGTTATTTCAGTCCATGGTTGGTACGATATTTCAGTCAATGTGCTTGCACGTTATTTCAGTCAATGTTTGGTACGTTATTTCAGTCAATGTTTGGTACGTTATTTCAGTCAATGTTTGGTACGTTATTTCAGTCAATGTTTGGTACGTTATTTCAGTCAATGTTTGCACGTTATTTCAGTCAATGTTTGGTACGTTATTTCAGTCAATATGTTGGTATGTTTGTTGTGTCTATGTGTTTGTGCTCTATTTCAGTCTATGCGACCTTAAAGATCTCTACAAAGCTGGCTTGTATATCAATGATCTCAATCTATTCGACATGAGTCGAGACATGGTGATGGCCGGCTGGCAACATTCCTCCCAACTAGAACGATCGATCGAAGAGGTAATCTAACATAGCTCAGTCCGTCCAACATAGCTCAGTCCGTCCAACATAGCTCAGTCCGTCCAACATAGCTCAGTCCGTCTAACATAGCTCAGTCCGTCCAACATAGCTCAGTCCGTCCAACATAGCTCAGTCCGTTCAACATAGCTCAGTCCGTCCAACATAGCTCAGTCCGTCCAACATAGCTCAGTCCGTCCAACATAGCTCAGTCCGTCCAACATAGCTCAGTCCGTCTAACATAGCTCAGTCCGTCCAACATAGCTCAGTCCGTCCAACATAGCTCAGTCCGTCCAACATAGCTCAGTCCGTCCAACATAGCTCAGTCCGTCCAACATAGCTCAGTCCGTCTAACATACTCAGTCCGTCCAACATAGCTCAGTCCGTCTAACATAGCTCAGTCCGTCCAACATAGCTCAGTCCATCCAACATAGCTCAGTCCATCCAACATAGCTCAGTCCATCCAACATAGCTCAGTCCATCCAACATAGCTCAGTCCGTCCAACATAGCTCAGTCCGTCCAACATAGCTCAGTCCGTCCAACACAGCTCAGTCCGTCCAACATAGCTCAGTCCGTCCAACATAGCTCAGTCCGTCCAACATAGCTCAGCACTATCAACATAGCTCAGTCCGTCTAAAATAGCTCAGTCCGCCCAACACAGCTCAGTCCGTCCAACATAGCTCAGTCCGTCCAACATAGCTCAGTACTATCAACATAGCTCAGTCCGTCCAACATAGCTCAGTCCGTCCAACATAGCTCAGTCCGTCCAACATAACTCAGTACGTCCAACATAGCTCAGTCCTTCCAAGATAGCTCAATCCGTCTAACATAGCTCAGCACTATCAACATAGCTCAGTCCGTCTAACATAGCTCAGCAATATCAACATAGCTCAGTCCGTCTAACATAGCTCAGTCCGTCCAACATAGCTCAGTCCGTCTAACATAGCTCAGTCCGTCTAACATAGCTCAGTCCGCCCAACATAGCTCAGCACTATCTGCATAGCTCAGTCCGTCTAACATAGCTCAGCACTATCTACATAGCTCAGTCCGTCTAACATAGCTCAGCACTATCTACATAGCTCAGTCCGTCCAACATAGCTCAGTCCGTCCAACATAGCTCAGTTCTTCCAAGATAGCTCAATCCGTCCAACATAGCTCAGCACTATCAACATAGCTCAGTCCGTCCAACATAGCACAGTACGTCCAACATAGCTCAGTCCGTCTAACATAGCTCAGTCCGTCCAACATAGCTCAGTCCGTCCAACATAGCTCAGTCCGTCCAACATAGCTCAGCACTATCAACATAGCTCAGTCCGTCCAACATAGCTCAGTCCGTCCAACATAGCTCAGTCCGTCCAACATAGCTCAGTCTGTCCAACATAGCTCAGTCCGTCCAACATAGCTCAGTCTGTCCAACATAGCTGCTAATTCCGTCCAACATATAACAATCCGTCCAACATAGCTAATTCTGTCCAACATAGCTCAGTCCGTCCAACATAGTTCAGTCCATACAACATAGCTCATTTCCTCCAACTACCGTCCATTTCCAGGGATTAATATGATATATAGTGATGTGTAGGCCCGACCCCCTTCTGGAAAATTTCAAACCGTAGAACGTCTGTAGCGCGTTTTGGCGTATATTTGGACATGCATTCGAAGAACAAATTAATGATAATGTCACTGTAAAAAGTTCCATATATCATAAATTCTTATTTGCAAATTGAGCAAAAGGATGGCAAAACAGAAACGCAATCCTGTATACAGTTGTATTTCAATTTTAATGTGGGCCCTACACATCATATAAAACAATAAAATATGATTATGCCTGGCAAAATGATGAGTAGGCCCGGGCCTAACTGGCATTAAGCTACTGATTTCTTTACTAAATAAAATGACCAAAAACAAGTAGACAGCATGTCTGAGATTACTTGTGGAAGGTATAGTCGATGGTAGAACAGCATGTCTGAGATTACTTGTGGAAGGTATAGTCGATGGTAGAACAGGATGTCTGAGATTACTTGTGGAAGGTATAGTCGATGGTAGAACAGCATGTCTGAGATTACTTGTGGAAGGTAGTCGATGGTAGAACAGCATGTCTGAGATTACTTGTGGAAGGTATAATCGATGGTAGAACAGCATGTCTGAGATTACTTGTGGAAGGTATAGTCGATGGTAGAACAGCATGTCTGAGATTACTTGTGGAAGGTAGTCGATGGTAGAACAGCATGTCTGAGATTACTTGTGGAAGGTATAGTCGATGGTAGAACAGCATGTCTGAGATTACTTGTGGAAGGTATAGTCGATGGTAGAACAGCTTATCTGAGATTACTTGTTGGAAGGTATAGTCTATGGTAGAACAGGATGTCTGAGATTACTTGTGGAAGGCATAGTCGATGGTAGAACAGCATGTCTGAGATTACTTGTGGAAGGTATAGTCGATGGTAGAACAGCATGTCTGAGAGTACTTGATGGAAGGTATAGTCGATGGTAGAACAGGATGTCTGAGATTACTTGTGGAAGGTATAGTCGATAGTAGAACAGCTTATCTGAGATTGCTTGTTGGAAGGTATAGTCGATGGTAGAACAGCATGTCTGAGATTACTTGTGGAAGGAATAGTCGATGGTAGAACAGCATGTCTGAGATTACTTGTGTAAGGTATAGTCGATGGTAGAACAGCATGTCTGAGAGTACTTGTGGAAGGTATAGTCGATGGTAGAACAGCTTATCTAAGATTACGTGTAGAAGGTATAGTCGATGGTAGAACAGCATGTATGAGATTACTTGTGGAAGGTATAGTCGATGGTAGAACAGCATGTCTGAGAGTACTTGTGGAAGGTATAGTCGATGGTAGAACAGCTTATCTGAGATTACTTGTGGAAGGTATAGTCGATGGTAGAACAGCATGCATGAGATTACTTGTGGAAGGTATAGTCGATGGTAGAACAGCATGTCTGAGAGTACTTGTGGAAGGTATAGTCGATGGTAGAACAGCTTATCTGAGATTACTTGTGGAAGGTATAGTCGATGGTAGAACAGCATGTCTGAGATTACTTGTGGAGGGTATAGACGATGGTAGAACAGCATGTCTGAGAGTACTTGTGGAAGGTATAGTCGATGGTAGAACAGCTTATCTGAGATTACTTGTGGAAGGTATAGTCGATGGTAGAACAGCATGTCTGAGATTACTTGTGGAAGGTATAGTCGATGGTAGAACAGCATGTATGAGATTACTTGTGGAAAGTATAGTCGATGGTAGAACAGCATGTATGAGATTACTTGTGGAAGGTGTAGTCGATGGTAGAACAGCATGCCTGAGATTACTTGTGGAGGGTAAAGTCGATGGTAGAACAGGATGTCTGAGATTACTTGTGGAAGGTATAGTCGATGGTAGAACAGCATGTCTGAGATTACTTGTGGAAGGTATAGTCGATGGTAGAACAGCATGTCTGAGATTACTTGTTGGAAGGTATAGTCGATGGTAGAACAGCATGTATGAGAGTACTTGTGGAAGGTATAGTCGATGGTAGAACAGCATGTCTGAGATTACTTGTGGAAGGTATAGTCGATGGTAGAACAGGATGTCTGAGATTACTTGTGGAAGGTATAGTCGATGGTAGAACAGGATGTCTGAGATTACTTGTGGAAGGTATAGTCGATGGTAGAACAGGATGTCTGAGATTACTTGTGGAGGGTATAGTCGATGGTAGAACAGGATGTCTGAGATTACTTGTGGAAGGTATAGTCGATGATAGAACAGCTTATCTGAGATTACTTGTGGAAGGTAGTCGATGGTAGAACAGCATGTCTGAGATTACTTGTGGAATGTATAGTCGATGGTAGAACAGCATGTCTGAGATTACTTGTGGAAGGTATAGTCGATGGTAGAACAGCATGTCTGAGATTACTTGATGGAAGGTATAGTCGATGGTAGAACAGCTTATCTGAGATTACCTGTTAAGTTTCCTGTTTTTATTCAGCAAAGAGACAAGAGTGAGAAGATTTCAGAAAATATGGCGAAATTTGAAGAATGGAAACAAAGGAGTGACAGTCTGCTGTACAACATGATACCACAGTCAGTGGCTGGAAAACTGAAGTCAGGACAGGATCCTATATCAACATGTGAGGTGAGTATGTTAATATGTTCTCTAAATACGAGTACAGACTATAACAAATGCCAGCAAAATCGAAATAGAAATACGATGTATAACAAATATCTCAAATTAATGTTCATCTCAAATGCACTCTACCATTGATGCTCTATGTATTGCAGATGTTCGACAATGTAACTATTATGTTCAACTACATCGTTGGGTTTGGTGAAGTGTGCTCCTCGGCCACGCCCATGCAGATCGTGAAGATTATCAACAGTGTGTTCAATTTATTCGACAATATCATTGACAGCTATGATGTGTTCAAGGTATTTCCTGTTAAAATATCATATATATTACGAAATGGCATTCAGATAGTTCGAGGTAATAAAACACACGTCTGTATTGCTTCGCCTCACCATATCATCATATAGTAGTAATTAATGTACACTAGACAGAAATATGTGCATATTAACACGTTTCCCACGTGGGACTTTTCAGCTTGGAATTGCGTACACATATTACGAGGTGTGCTAGTTTCAGATTGGAATTGCGTACACATATTACGAGGTGTGCTAGTTTCAGATTGGAATTGCGTACACATATTACGAGGTGTGCTAGTTTCAGATTGGAATTGCGTACACATATTACGAGGTGTGCTAGTTTCAGATTGGAATTGCGTACACATATTACGAGGTGTGCTAGTTTCAGATTGGAATTGCGTACACATATTACGAGGTGTGCTAGTTTCAGATTGGAATTGCGTACACATATTACGAGGTGTGCTAGTTTCAGCTTGGAATTGCGTACACATATTACGAGGTGTGCTAGTTTCAGCTTGGAATTGTGTACACATATTACGAGGTTATTAGTTTCAGATTGAGACGTGAATGATATTGTATTGTTTGTGTGCGTTTTGCTATGTTTAAGCACTATTTGCCATGTATCTAATGTGAATTTTGAGTATGTATGTTTCCTGTGAATTGTATTGTGCTTGTATTTATGGTTGTACATATTTATGGTTGTCACAAGAGGGCCCTAGAGAAGATTTATATCAATTGACAAACTTGTTCACCCTCTACAAATAAAGATTATATAATTTATGGCAACTAATAGCGATTATACTATTGGAATATTCGGTCGGGAATGTCAGTATTCGAATATTCGATAGAATTTTATCAAATTGCATAAATTACACCTAGCAGTTTTCTTATTCTCAGAGCGATTCAAGGATTTCCAAACGTGTGACTGAGCCGGTGGCATTTTTGAGAACAATATAATATTTGTTCCGATTATTCGAATAATGGAATAGTATTCCGATATTCGGATGTTCGAGCGAATATTCGAATATTCGTTGTCATCCCTACTATCTATTAAGATACAGTTGGAGAGTGGCACTATGTACTGCTTTCTCTCTATGTACAGTGGATATATTCATAACTACTGCGGAAGTTTGCTCTGAAATTCATTGTTTGGAACTGAAATGATCTAAATACACATCACCTTACATTACAAGCTCGACAATAACCAGAAACCTACACAATCTGTCAAGCAGGGTGACGCATATGTCTGTTCAACTGAACTGTTAGGGGAGAGAACTATTCCTATTGCTTTGTGATTTTTTTATTGACTTTTTTTAAACTTTATTTATTTTGCGAAGCAAATTTTAACAACTTATATTAATCACTCTCATTGGCGCGGGTGAAAGCGCAAATGTGGTCATTCGTGTGGGAGGAAACTGGAGTACCCGGGGAAAACCCAGCTGTCCTATCTGGCGACCACCGTACCATCTCACATACTTCCCAGTCCGAGGATCGAACCCGAGTTGCATTGGTGAGACGCGAGCCTGCTTTGAGAGTTTGTCTTCTCCTGTGTTAGTTTTATTTTGGTATTACATAGATGGGTGTATGGACTTGGCGAGATACACTTTGGCAGTGGCCTTGTTAGATATTATCGTCATGTTAGAATCGAAACAATATTTGTATGTGCGTTATCTGTAGTCGAATTAAACATGGTGTGTCGTTCTGAGCGCCGGAAATAACCAATTAGTACTAATACCTGTGTGGTTAATTTCTACGCTTCAGGACGACAACCATGTTTTAACCAATAAATAACGGAAATACAAAATAGGATTTAGGATTTCTTAATTAAAGTACTAACACTAAGGTATACACTGCTCATTGTCTCCACGGCTAGTTCTGGGAAGGCTCGGTCTGGGATGACTCTGTCTGGGATGACTCGGTCTGGGACGGCTCGGTCTGGGATGATTCGGTCTGGGACGGCTCTGTCTGGGATGACTATGTCTGGGACGGCTCGGTCTGGGATGACTCTGTCTGGGATGACTCGGTCTGGGACGGCTCCGTCAGGGTCGACATGACATGTCAGCAACTGACATTGCGCCATGTTTTTGGATACAGTAATACAACAATCAATATGGTAAGTAAAATAGAATGATTGTATTACTTGATGGCTATATATATATATAGCTAGTAGGCTAATGTTAGCAACATATAGTTAAACTAATAAACGATTGTTTCAGGTCGAAACTCTCGGTGATGCGGTGTATATGGTCGCTGGTGGTGTACCAGACAGGAATCCAGACCACGCTATCAACGTAGCGTGTCTGGCACTGGATCTGCAAGATCAGGCTAAATATCTGACAGAGCCGCCCCTGACAGAGCCGTCCCAGACCGAGTCATCCCAGACTGAGCCGTCCCAGACCGAGCCGTGGAGCCAAGGCTACAAACTCAACACAAGAATTGGTGAGTTACTCTCATTTGAAATAATTATATTATGTATACTGGTGTTGGCTATTATTTCTACATTTGTTGGTAGACAATAATGTGCTTTCCAATGAAATATAGAAACGAATCAGTGAAACAAAATATACTATTCCACGGGTTAAAAGTGTGTTTGTTTTTTTGTTGTTGTTTTTTATTGTTTTTTTATTCCTCATAATTTCATAGTATTATTAACATAATATATATACAGATAAGTACATAGCATGACAGTATCAACGTTATGCATTACTTAATATAGTATGTGCATAGTCATTATTATAAACAAATGAGGTTGTTATATATGTTGTGGGGGGGGGACTATAAAAATATGTGTATGGGATCAGGGTAGACATGAAAATTAATGTCGACCAAAAGAGGTTATATAAGGTGTTTATGTAAACCACGGGTTAAAAGCTGTAGAATATTTTATTTCTCACTGGTTTTTGTTGGAACTACTTTCAGATAATAATTATATGAAACCATTTAGTATGCGGAATATGCCTAGTAACAAGGATAGAACATATAGCATAAGTATTTATTAAAGCGACATTACATCAGTGAAAACGCAAATTTATACAGAATGTAATTTCCTATTATATGGTATAATTTTGTTCCTAATATTTGCCTCAAAAACTGAGTATTTCTAATAAACAAACTTTTGAAAGTGTGTAGACCACACACCAAACACACTATTTATTGATTCAATATTTGTGTTCGAATGTATTCTGAAGAATTTGTAGTAGCAATGCATTTATACGTGAACAATGCATTTGTTTTTGGCTTCTTGCGATGTAATGTCGCTTTAAGCATTTAGCATGCTCTTTATGCGCATGAATATGTCTCACACGCATAACTATGACCATTCTGCGTAGATGAAAACAAACTTACGAAACATATGAAAAACCTGTCTCTAAAGACCACCATTTTTCTCTCCCGTCGAGCCATTTTCAATGCATTTTAACCCTCTATTGAGAGGCCATCTGCCAACAAAGACCACGTTTTGACTGTCCCAAGGGTGGCCTTTATAGACAGGTTTGACTGTAGTTTCAATTGTTGGAAATAATATAATATATAGCTTCAATTGTTGGAAATAATATAATATATAGCTTCAATTGTTGGAAATAATATAATATATAGTTTCAATTGTTGGAAATAATATAATATATAGCTTCAATTGCTGGAAATAATATAATATATAGCTTCAATTGTTGGAAATAATATAATATATAGCTTCAATTGTTGGAAATAATATAATATATACTGAATGTTACTGACAGCTTGCAATAGACATTACATGATGTTTGTGTGCATGCTTTATTTTCTAGAAACTCAACTGCTTAATCAATAAAATGTTAAATATGAACTAGCAGAATACAGTGATTAAATATATTGTGTCGAGTATTTGCATGAAGTTGTTCGATTATCAGGGACTATTTACTACATACGGCGTACGGATGCAGCTTAATGTAATAAGGCTCAAAATCATACTGGAAAACAGAAACGTATGTTTTCTTTAAGGTTGTTGTTACTGCGGCAATGGTACTGATACATAGGATCTTACACTCGTGATGATTTCATGCCATATTTTATGAAACGAATTTTGGAATTTTAGGACGCTCCTGAAATGACGTTTGTTTGTCATTGGAGTCAATACTAAACGCGCGATATTTCGTTTCGCGAGATTATTTAACTAAGATTAGTCTACAAATAAATATGCATAGGCACAAATGTGAGATATAACGGTAAATCTGTACGATAAATCGTGTTATTCAGGATACACGCATTGTATTACGCATGCATGTTGACCCTATTTACATTATTTTGTTATGTCAACAAACCGCGTATACGACGCTTGTGTATATTTGTTAAAATACTGTGTTTTGAGGCAAATATTGAGAAAAACAAACCATATAACAGGAAATTACATTCTGCAGACATTTGCGTTATCACTGATGTAGTGTCACTTTAAATCATTGGTTGAAATTATGTGTATATATTTTCCTCGATATACTGATCGTCTCGATTTTAAATTGAGTACATATATGTTGAACATATACTAGAGGACATAGAAAACGCACACTTCGGATAAGTGTGTTTTACATGAAAAACAATAGCTATATAAATACATGATAAACAATAATTATACAAATACATGATAAACAATAATTATATAAATACATGATGAACAATAATTATATAAATACATGATAAACAATAATTATACAAATACATGATAAACAATAATTATATAAATACATGATGAACAATAATTATATAAATACATGATAAACAATAATTATATAAATACATGATGAACAATAATTATATAAATACATGATGAACAATAACTATATAAATACATGATGAACAATAAATATATAAATACATGATGAACAATAATTATATAAATACATGATGAACAATAATTATATAAATACATGATGAACAATAATTATATAAATACATGATGAACAATAATTATATAAATACATGATGAACAATAATTATATAAATACATGATGAACAATAATTATATAAATACATGATGAACAATAACTATATAAATACATGATGAACAATAAATATATAAATACATAGTTGTAAACATTTTGGAATATTTTTAGTTGTTCAGTTTGTGTTTTGTAATAAAGATGTGATATATCTTTGATGGAATCCTTCGTATTTCGTTTTCATGTAATAATAATCATATAATGTAGGTGTGCGTTTTTCTACATCCTCTAGTATGTTATGCGTACATTTGTTTCTTGGAATTATTGTTATGCGTACATTTGTTTCTTGGAATTATTGTTATGCGTACATTTGTTTCTTGGAATTATTCTTATGTATGCATACGTTCATGACTCGAAATAGTAGTGTGTATGCATGCGATTGTTGGAAATAATATTATGAACAGAACAGAACAGTGTCTTTATTTAGGAACACGGATTACAAACATGACATGTTTTATGTATACATTCGTTGCTTGGAATTAAAATTGTGTGTATGTTCGTTTGATGGAAATAATGATTAAGCATACGTTCTTTTGTTGGAAATAATCGTGTATCTATTGGTATTTTAGGTATGCACACCGGCAGTGTGGTGGGTGGCGTAGTAGGGCGCAGGATGCCCCAGTACTGCCTATTTGGAGACACCGTGAACACCGCTTCTAGAATGCAAACATACAGTCAGGTTGGAAAGATATTGTATTGTACATCTGTCATCCTGTAACACTCGCGTATCATGTGTCATGTAACAGCGTACGTGATCCCTTTGGTGGAGAATAAAATAAACTGTGAATTATTGGGAATTAGATTGCTTATATATTCATAATAAATCATTAGTTTTGCTACACATTCATTGGCTATATCTCCTCATCTTTCTAGCTCTCTCTCTCTCTCTCTCCATCTCTCTCTAGCTCTATCTCCATCTCCCTTTCTAGCTCTCTCTCCATCTCTCCCTAGCTCTCTATCTCTCTCTATCTCTCTCCATCTCTCTCTAGCTCTCTCTATCTCTCTATCTAGCTCTCTCTCCATCTCTTTCCATCTCTCTGTAGCTCTCTCTCTCTCTCCATCTCTCTGTAGCTCTCTATCTACATCTTTCTCCATCTCTCTAGCTCTCTCTGTAGCTCTCTATCTACATCTTTCTCCATCTCTCTATCTACATCTCTATCTAGCTCTCTCTCCATCTTTCTCTCTAGCTCTCTCTCTCCATCTCTCTGTAGCTTTCTCTCCATCTCTCTCTTTCTAGCTCTCTCTCTAGCCCTCTCTCCATCTCTCTCTCTAGCTCTCTTTATATCTCGCTAGCTCTTTCTCTATATCTCTATATATATATCTATCTCTCTCTATCTCCATCTCTCTAGCTCTCTCTCTCCATATCTCTCTAGCTTTCTCTCTCTAGCTCTCTCTATCTCTATCTAGCTCACTCTCCACCTCTCTCTCTAGCTCTCTCTCCATCTCTCTAGCTCTCTCTATCACTCTTCTAGATTTCTCCATCTCTCCCTAGCTCTCTATCTCTCTCTGTATCTCTCTAGCTCTCTCTCCGTCTCTCCCTAGCTATCTCCATCTCACTCACCATCTCTCTCTAGCTCTCTCTCTCTAGCTATCTCTAGATCTCTCTCTCTCTCTCTCTCTCTCTCTCTCTCTCTCTCTCTCTAGCTCTATATCTCTCTCTCGAGCTCTATTGAACTATTAATGATATTGTAAGTATGTTCGTTGCCTAAAGGTAGTGTGGCGTCCGTGGTACAGTGTCGGATTATGAATCGAAGGGTTCCGGGTTCGATACCCGGTCAGGGCACGTATATGGACATACATTGAGCAAGGCACTTCACATACACTACTTAGTACTGGTTATTCACTCAGATCAGCTAAGCCTGCCCAGGAAACATGTCTAGCTCCCCACAAAGGTTTTGATATTAATGGAACATACATAACTGAAATCAAATGCAATAACCAAATTAACTATAGCACCTCAGTTATAATCTATTATTATATACCTAAGCTTAATGTAGCCATCAACGTGTGCATCCTGCTTCATTGCACCCACATGTGGAGCACGTTGTTCATTCGATATATCTTGTATGTATAGAACAGTCTAGCACGTTGTTCATTCAATAGCTCTTGTAGATATAGAACAGTCTAGCGCGTTGTTCATTCGATAGATCTTGTATGTATAGAACAGTTTAGCATGTTAGTCATTCGATAGATCTTGTAGATATAGAACAGTCTAGCGCGTTGTTCATTCGATAGATCTTGTACGTATAGAACAGTCTAGCGCGTTGTTCATTAGATAGATCGTGTATGTATAGAACAATCGAGCGTGTTGTTCATTCGATAGATCGTGTATGTATAGAACAGTGGAGCGCGTTGTTCATTCGATAGATCTTGTATGTATAGAACAGTCTAGCGCGTTGTTCATTAGATAGATCTTGTACGTATAGAACAGTCTAGCGCGTTGTTCATTAGATAGCTGTTGTATGCATAGAACAGTCTAGCGCATTGTTCATTCGATAGATCTTGTATGTATAGAACAGTGGAGCGTGTTGTTCATTCGATAGATCTTGTATGAATAGAACAGTGGAGCGCGTTGTTCATTCGATAGCTCTTGTATGCATAGAACAGTCTAGCACGTTGTTCATTAGATATATCGTGTATGCATAGTACAGTCTAGCGCGCTGTTCATTAGATAGCTGTTGTATGCATAGAACAGTCTAGGGCGTTGTTCATTCGATAGATCTTGTATGTATAGAACAGTGGAGCACGTTGTTCATTCGATAGATCGTGTATGTATAGAACAGTCTAGCGCGTTGTTTATTCAATAGATCTTGTATGTATAGAACAGTGGAGCGCGTTGTTCATTCGATATATCTTGTATGTATAGAACAGTCTAGCACGTTGTTCATTCGATAGATCGTGTATGTATAGAACAGTGGAGCGCGTTGTTCATTCGATAGATCTTGTACGTATAGAACAGTCTAGCGCGTTGTTCATTAGATAGATCTTGTACGTATAGAACAGTCAAGCGCGTTATTCATTAGATAGCTGTTGTATGCATAGAACAGTCTAGCGCGTTGTTCATTCGATAGATCTTGTATGTATAGAACAGTGGAGCGTGTTGTTCATTCGATATATCTTGTATGAATAGAACAGTGGAGCGCATTGTTCATTCGATAGCTCTTGTATGTATAGAACAGTCTAGCACGTTGTTCATTAGATAGATCGTGTATGTATAGTACAGTCTAGCGCGCTGTTCATTAGATAGCTGTTGTATGCATAGAACAGTCTAGCGCGTTGTTCATTCGATAGATCTTGTATGTATAGAACAGTGGAGCACGTTGTTCATTCGATAGATCGTGTATGTATAGAACAGTCTAGCGCGTTGTTCATTCAATATATCTTGTATGTATAGAACAGTGGAGCGCGTTGTTCATTCGATATATCTTGTATGTATAGAACAGTCTAGCACGTTGTTCATTCGATAGATCGTGTATGTATAGAACAGTCTAGCGCGTTGTTCATTCAATAGAGCTTGTATGCATAGAACAGTGGAGCGCGTTGTTCATTCGATTGATCTTGTATGCATAGAACAGTCTAGTACGTTGTTCATTCGATAGCTCGTGTATGTATAGAACAGTCTAGCACGTTGTTCATTCGATAGCTCGTGTTTGTATAGAACAGTCTAGCACGTTGTTCATTTGATAGCTCGTGTATGTATAGAACAGTCGAGCGTGTTTTTCATTCGATAGCTCTTGTATGTATATAACAGTATAGCACGTTGTTCATTCGATTGCTCGTGTATGTATGTATGTATGTATGGAACAGTGGGGCGCAGTCAGTGTGTCTACTTAAGAGATGAGCAACAGTTGTGAACAGCAAAGTATAAAAACCACAATAGTTTTCTTTGGCAGTTTGACTAGTTTTGTGCAAATCGCTTAGCTTCTATTCACTCGTTGTAGAGCAGATATATGTCCAGAATGTATGGACATTATTCATTGTATTTTGTCTGCGTCGTTCATCACGAATCATCCGACATGTCTGACTTCAGTTGTGTCATTGTCACCCATTTCCGATAAGTCTGCTAAAAATTAATGGTCGCCATGTTGATCTATCCTCTAGCTAAAATAATTCAAAAGATAAATTATGTAGGCAGTTTGTGTTAATGTTCGACAGCCATGTCTATCCTACTTTACACTGAATACTGAAAGTCACCAGGGTGTCACAAACGCTAGATCTCGGTCAACGACCAAGTATGTACAACTATGTTTACGGCGCTGCAACTTACATCGTATTATCTATATACGTCGACAGCTGTAAGTGTTTCTGAAGTGCATTGAAATGAATGTTTGAGGAACTTGGGAATTATTACAAACTGGGGCATGGTGATAACTATAAAGTGGGGCATGTTGTGTAGATACAAGTGGGGCATATTGTGTAGATACAAAGTGGGGCATATTGTGTAAATACAAAGTGGAGCATGTTGTGTAAATACAAAGTGGGGCATGTTGTGTAGATACAAAGTGGGGCATATTGTGTAAATACAAAGTGGGGCATGTTGTGTAAATACAAAGTGGGGCATATTGTGTAAATACAAACTGGGGCATATTGTGTAAATACAAAGTGGAGCATGTTGTGTAAATACAAAGTGGGGCATGTTGTGTAGATACAAAGTGGGGCATATTGTGTAAATACAAACTGGGGCATGTTGTGTAAATACAAAGTGGGGCATATTGTGTAAATACAAAGTGGGGCATATTGTGTAAATACAAAGTGGGGCATATTGTGTAAATACAAAGTGGGGCATATTGTGTAACTACAAAGTGGGGCATATTGTGTAAATACAAAGTGGGACATATTGTATACATACAAAGTAGGGCATATTGTGTAAATACAAAGTGGGGCTATCAGTAAGTTACATGGGTTACCAGTATGTGACATGAGTTATCAGTATGTTACATGGGTTACCAGTAGGTACATGGGTTATCAGTAGGTTTCATGGGTTATCAGTATGTGTCATGAGTTATCAGTATGTTACATGGGTTATCAGTATGTTACATGGGTTACCAGTAGGTGCATGTGTTATCAGTAGGTTTCATGGGTTATCAGTATGTGTCATGAGTTATCAGTATGTTACATGGGTTATCAGTATGTTACATGGGTTACCAGTAGGTGCATGGGTTATCAGTAGGTTTCATGGGTTATCAGTATGTGTCATGAGTTATCAGTATGTTACATGAGTTATCAGTATGTTACATGAGTTATCAGTATGTTACGTGAGTTATCAGTATGTTACATGAGTTATCAGTATGTTACATGATGTATGTTACATGAGTTATCATTATGTTACGTGAGTTATCAGTAGGTTACATGAGTTACCAGTATGTTACATGAGTTATCATTATGTTACGTGGGTTATCAGTATGTTACATGAGTTATCAGTAGGTTACATGAGTTACCAGTATGTTACATGAGTTATCATTATGTTACGTGGGTTATCAGTATGTTACATGAGTTATCAGTATATTACATGGGTTATCAGTATGTTACATGAGTTATCAGTATGTTACATGAGTTATCAGTATGTTACATGATGTATGTTACATGAGTTATCAGTATGTTACATGAGTTATCATTATGTTACGTGAGTTATCAGTATGTGACATGAGTTATCAGTATGTGACATGGGTTATCAGTATGTGACCTGAGTTATCAGTATGTGACATGAGTTATCAGTATGTGACATGGGTTATCAGTATGTGACATGAGTTATCAGTATGTGACATGAGTTATCAGTATGTTACATGAGTTATCAGTATGTGACATGAGTTATCAGTATGTGACATGAGTTATCAGTATGTGACATGAGTTATCAGTATGTGACATGAGTTATCAGTATGTTACATGAGTTATCAGTATGTTACGTGAGTTACCAGTATGTTACATGATGTATGTTACATGAGTTATCAGTATGTTACATGAGTTATCACTATGTTACATGAGTTACCAGTAGGTTACGTGAGTTACCAGTATGTTACATGAGTTATCAGTATGTTACATGAGTTATCACTATGTTACATGAGTTACCAGTATGTTACGTGAGTTACCAGTATGTTACGTGAGTTATCAGTATGTTACATGAGTTACCAGTATGTTACATGAGTTATCAGTATGTTACGTGAGTTATCAGTATGTTACATAAGTTATCAGTATGCTACATGAGTTACCAGTATGTTACGCTGATTTTCATTAGGTTACGTGAGTATCAGTATGCTACATGGGTAACAGTATGTTACATGGGTATCAGTATGTTACATGGGTATCAGTAGGTTACATGGGTATCAGTAGGGTACATGGGTATCAGTAGGTTACATGGGTATCAGTATGTTACATGGGTATCAGTATGTTACATGGGTATCAGTATGTTACATGGGTATCAGTATGTTACATGGGTATCAGTAGGTTACATGGGTATCAGTAGGTTACATGGGTATCAGTATGTTACATGGGTATCAGTAGGTTACATGGGTATCAGTAGGGTACATGGGTATCAGTATGTTACATGGGTATCAGTATGTTACATGTGTATCAGTATGTTACATGGGTATCAGTATGTTACATGGGTATCAGTATGTTACATGGGTATCAGTATGTTACATGGGTATCAGTATGTTACATGGGTATCAGTATGCTACATGGGTATCAGTATGCTACATGGGTATCAGTATGTTAGATGGGTATCAGTATGTTACATGGGTATCAGTATGTTACATGGGTATCAGTATGTTACATGGGTATCAGTATGCTACATGGGTATCAGTATGCTACATGGGTATCAGTATGTTACATGGGTATCAGTAGGTTACATGGGTATCAGTAGGGTACATGGGTATCAGTATGTTACATGGGTATCAGTAGGGTACATGGGTATCAGTAGGTTACATGGGTATCAGTAGGGTACATGGGTATCAGTAGGTTACATGGGTATCAGTAGGTTACATGGGTATCAGTATGTTACATGGGTATCAGTATGCTACATGGGTATCAGTATGCTACATGGGTATCAGTAGGTTACATGGGTATCAGTATGGTACATGGGTATCAGTATGCTACATGGGTATCAGTATGCTACATGGGTATCAGTATGCTACATGGGTATCAGTATGCTACATGGGTATCAGTATGCTACATGGGTATCAGTATGCTACATGGGTATCAGTATGTTACATGGGTATCAGTATGGTACATGGGTATCAGTATGTTACATGGGTATCAGTATGTTACATGGGTATCAGTAGGTTACATGGGTATCAGTATGTTACATGGGTATCAGTATGTTACATGGGTATCAGTATGTTACATGGGTATCAGTATGTTACATGGGTATCAGTATGTTACATGGGTATCAGTAGGGTACATGGGTATCAGTTTGTTACATGGGTATCAGTATGTTACATGGGTATCAGTATGTTACATGGGTATCAGTATGTTACATGGGTATCAGTATGCTACATGGGTATCAGTATGCTACATGGGTATCAGTAGGTTACATGGGTATCAGTATGCTACATGGGTATCAGTATGCTACATGGGTATCTGTAGGTTACATGGGTATCAGTAGGTTACATGGGTATCAGTATGCTACATGGGTATCTGTAGGTTACATGGGTATCAGTATGTTACATGGGTATCAGTAGGTTACATGGGTATCAGTATGTTACATGGGTATCAGTATGCTACATGGGTATCTGTAGGTTACATGGGTATCAGTGTGTTACATGGGTATCAGTATGTTACATGGGTATCAGTAGGTTACATGGGTATCAGTATGTTACATGGGTATCAGTATGCTACATGGGTATCAGTAGGTTACATGGGTATCAGTATGTTACATGGGTATCAGTATGCTACATGGGTATCTGTAGGTTACATGGGTATCAGTATGTTACATGGGTATCAGTAGGTTACATGGGTATCAGTATGTTACATGGGTATCAGTATGTTACATGGGTATCAGTATGTTACATGGGTATCAGTATGTTACATGGGTATCAGTAGGGAACATGGGTATCAGTATGTTACATGGGTATCAGTATGTTACGTGGGTATCAGTATGTTACATGGGTATCAGTAGGTTACATGGGTATCAGTAGGGAACATGGGTATCAGTATGTTACATGGGTATCAGTAGGGAACATGGGTATCAGTAGGGAACATGGGTATCAGTAGGGAACATGGGTATCAGTAGGGTACATGAGTATCAGTATGTTACATGGGTATCAGTATGGTACATGGGTATCAGTATGTTACATGGGTATCAGTATGTTACATGGGTATCAGTAGGTTACATGGGTATCAGTATGTTACATGGGTATCAGTAGGTTACGTGGGTATCAGTAGGTTACATGGGTATCAGTATGTTACATGGGTATCAGTATGTTACATGGGTATCAGTATGTTACATGGGTATCAGTATGTTACATGGGTATCAGTATGTTACATGGGTATCAGTATGTTACATGGGTATCAGTATGCTACATGGGTATCAGTATGTTACATGGGTATCAGTATGTTACATGGGTATCAGTAGGTTACGTGGGTATCAGAGGTTACATGGGTATCAGTAGGGAACATGGGTATCAGTACCGTACATGGGTATCAGTATGTTACATGGGTATCAGTATGTTACATGGGTATCAGTATGTTACATGGGTATCAGTATGTTACATGGGTATCAGTATGTTACATGGGTATCAGTAGGTTACATGGGTATCAGTATGCTACATGGGTATCAGTAGGTTACATGGGTATCAGTAGGTTACATGGGTATCAGTAGGTTACATGGGTATCAGTATGTTACATGGGTATCAGTATGTTACATGGGTATCAGTATGTTACATGGGTATCAGTATGCTACATGGGTATCAGTATGTTACATGGGTATCAGTATGTTACATGGGTATCAGTATGTTACATGGGTATCAGTATGTTACATGGGTATCAGTATGTTACATGGGTATCAGTATGTTACATGGGTATCAGTATGTTACATGGGTATCAGTATGTTACATGGGTATCAGTAGGTTACATGGGTATCAGTATGTTACATGGGTATCAGTAGGTTACATGGGTATCAGTATGTTACATGGGTATCAGTATGCTACATGGGTATCAGTAGGTTACATGGGTATCAGTATGTTACGTGGGTATCAGTATGTTACATGGGTATCAGTATGTTACATGGGTATCAGTATGTTACGTGGGTATCAGTAGGGTACATGGGTATCAGTATGTTACATGGGTATCAGTATGTTACATGGGTATCAGTATGTTACATGGGTATCAGTATGTTACGTGGGTATCAGTAGGTTACATGGGTATCAGTATGTTACATGGGTATCAGTATGTTACGTGGGTATCAGTATGTTACATGGGTATCAGTATGTTACGTGGGTATCAGTATGTTACATGGGTATCAGTATGTTACGTGGGTATCAGTAGGGTACATGGGTATCAGTATGTTACATGGGTATCAGTAGGTTACATGGGTATCAGTATGTTACATGGGTATCAGTATGTTACATGGGTATCAGTATGTTACATGGGTATCAGTATATTACATGGGTATCAGTATGTTACATGGGTATCAGTATGTTACATGGGTATCAGTATAGTACGTGGGTATCAGTATGTTACATGGGTATCAGTAGGGAACATGGGTATCAGTATGTTACATGGGTATCAGTATGTTACATGGGTATCAGTATGTTACATGGGTATCAGTATGTTACATGGGTATCAGTATGTTACATGGGTATCAGTATGTTACATGGGTATCAGTATGTTACATGGGTATCAGTATATTACGTGGGTATCAGTATGTTACATGGGTATCAGTAGGGAACATGGGTATCAGTATATTACGTGGGTATCAGTATGCTACATGGGTATCAGTAGGGTACATGGGTATCAGTATGCTACATGGGTATCAGTATGTTACATGGGTATCAGTATGTTACATGGGTATCAGTATGCTACATGGGTATCAGTAGGGAACATGGGTATCAGTAGGGAACATGGGTATCAGTATGTTACATGGGTATCAGTATGTTACATGGGTATCAGTATGTTACGTGGGTATCAGTATGCTACATGGGTATCAGTATGTTACATGGGTATCAGTAGGGAACATGGGTATCAGTATGTTACATGGGTATCAGTATGTTACATGGGTATCAGTATGTTACGTGGGTATCAGTAGGTTACATGGGTATCAGTAGGTTACGTGGGTATCAGTAGGTTACATGGGTATCAGTATGTTACATGGGTATCAGTATGTTACGTGGGTATCAGTAGGTTACATGGGTATCAGTATGTTACGTGGGTATCAGTATATTACAAGGGTTATCAGTAAACTATCAGTATGCTACATGTATTATCAGTAGGTTACATGGGTTGTTTTGTTTAATTGCAGCCCGGAAGGATTCATATCAGCGAGCCGTGCAAGGCGTGTCTCAAAGGATCAAACCTAGTTACAATAGTGAGAGGAACAGTCAATGTCAAGGTTAGTCATGTATTTATAAAACACCGGGTGCTATATATAGAGCGTGTATGAATGTTGTCCTCCAGAGGTCGCTTTCACAAGCTCCTCCATACTAAGATTGACAAACAAATATCAAAACCGGATAATAAACAAAGGAAAAGTGATAATTGTAATGTATTTTTACCAGCCAGTGACGTCATCGTTATCTTTACCTATACTTTTAGTTTCCGACTGGGCTGAAGATTGCCTGCTCCAGTTTCCGCCAATGGCGAATACCTGTTTTGGATAATGTATGTTTAGTTTCCGACTGGGCAGAAGATGACCTGCTCCGGTTTCCGTCAATGGCCAATACCTGTTTATCTACAATCCATTTATACGTATCTACAATCACTTTATACGTCTCTACTATTACATTATACGTCTCTACTATTACACTATGCGTCTCTACTATTACACTATACGTCTCTACTATTACACTATACGTCTCTACTATTACACTATACGTCTCTACTATTACATTATACGTCTCTACTATTACACTATGCGTCTCTACTATTACACTATACGTCTCTACTATTACACTATACGTCTCTACTATTACACTATACGTCTCTACTATTACACTATACGTCTCTACTATTACACTATACGTCTCTACTATTACACTATACGTCTCTACTATTACACTATACGTCTCTACTATTACACTATACGTCTCTACTATCACATTATACTTCTCTATATTATATACTGGTGGACATAGAAAACGCACACCTACATTATATACTGGAGGACATAGAAAACGCACACCTACATTATATACTAGAGGACATAGAAAACGCACGCCTACATTATATACTAGAGGACATAGAAAACGCACACCTACATTATATACTAGAGGACATAGAAAACGCACACCTACATTATATACTAGAGGACATAGAAAACGCACCCCTACATTATATACTAGAGGACATAGAAAACGCACCCTAAACGCACACCTACATTATATACTAGAGGACATAGAAAACGCACACCTACATTATATACTAGAGGACATAGATAACGCACACCTACATTATATACTAGAGGACATAGAAAACGCACACCTACATTATATACTAGAGGACATAGAAAACGCACACCTACATTATATACTAGAGGACATAGAAAACGCACACCTACATTATATACTAGAGGACATAGAAAACGCACCCCTACATTATATACTAGAGGACATAGAAAACGCACGCCTAAACGCACACCTACATTATATACTAGAGGACATAGAAAACGCACGCCTACATTATATACTAGAGGACATAGAAAACGCACACCTACATTATATACTAGAGGACATAGAAAACGCACACCTACATTATATACTAGAGGACATAGAAAACGCACGCCTACATTATATACTAGAGGTCATAGAAAACGCACGCCTACATTATATACTAGAGGACATAGAAAACGCACGCCTACATTATATACTAGAGGACATAGAAAACGAACACCTACATTATATACTAGAGGACATAGAAAACGCACGCCTACATTATATACTAGAGGACATAGAAAACGAACACCTACATTATATACTAGAGGACATAGAAAACGCACGCCTACATTATATACTAGAGGACATAGATAACGAACACCTACATTATATACTAGAGGACATAGAAAACGCACGCCTACATTATATACTAGAGGACATAGATAACGAACACCTACATTATATACTAGAGGACATAGAAAACGCACGCCTACATTATATACTAGAGGACATAGAAAACGCACGCCTACATTATATACTAGAGGTCATAGAAAACGAACACCTACATTATATTATTAGTATTACATGAAAACGAAATACGAAGGATTCCATCAAAGATATATCACATCTTTATTACAAAACACAAACTAAACAACTAAGAATATTCCAAAATGTTTAAAACTATGTATTTATATAGTTATTGTTTTTCAGGTAAAAACACACTTGTCCGAAGTGTGCGTTTTCTATGTCCTCTAGTATATATACATACAATTATATACAAATAAATAAGTAATCAATAAAGCTGTCGTATTGCTACTGTATTCTAACTAACTATATAGAGGATGAACATTTTAGTTGGTGTTTTTGTGTAATTAAGAAGATAATAATAATAATAATTATTATTATTATACCCTTATCATATAAAATTGCACGTTCAAAAGCGCTTTACATAAACATGTAACATAACACACATATAACAATAAAATTCAAAAGATTACAAAATGTAATGCAGGGTTAAAAGCATGTGATAAAAGTACGGAACAAATTATCTAATTTCGATGTTTACATGATGATTGTTTTAAATAGTACACTTAATGGGGAACCTACTTAAAATATGGATTATACATTAGATACACAAAATAAGAAATTATATTGTGTGTTTTACGTTTATTTATCGTCGCTACCGGTTGCCCATATGAGCGACGCCTCCTGAAGAGATTAGTCAGTTTAGATGTTGGAGGATAGTGCAATGATACAGACAGAGACCCATTCCAGAGTCTCCTCTGGTTCTTTTATGTGCACGGTGTACAGCACCGACACGAGACCTCGGTTTAACGTCCCATCTGAAAGACTGTTAATTGTATTAGGGTCAGACGGGGGATCGAACCTGCGGTCCCTGGATTACCAGTCCAGCGTGTTACCACTGGACTACATATCCGTCTGTAGAAAGAAATTATAGATTAAAACTACAACATATAAACCATATGATACAAACTTTAAGAAATGGAAGGATAAATGAAATTAAAGACATCACCCTAGGGCATAATAAAATCGTTTACAATACTATCATGAATAAGATAAAGCATTCAGTACGCAGTTCCTATGGTTTAAAGCATTTCTTAAGAAACGTTTAATAACACCTTTCTATTATTAGCCGAAGTCGTGATAGCTCAGTGGATATGCGTTCGCTTCAGGTGCGAAAGGTCCGGAGTTCGAGCCCCGCTGGAGCCGTTACGAGTGTGCCCTTAGGCAAGGCATTTAAATTCCACATTGTCTCTTCTCTCTCCTTCATGGCGATGGATTCCATCAGGAATGAGATCTCGAGAGTGATTAATATAAGTTGAATGAAAATTATCACTGTTCATTAAAATACAAAGTGTATACATGCTTTGTCTCGTGTAATTGTACTTATTAATGAGTTCTTTCCTCAAATCTGAGTAACACAGACACAATAAAACAAAATGATACCCGCCGTTAATTTGAACATGAATATAGGTTTAACTTCTATGCATAATTTGTAGATATTCGGGAATAAATGTCCAATAACACTAGCTTCGTCTGAACATTCTACTGACTGCCATTTCTGTTGCAATTCAAATAGCACTACGTTGGCTCAAATGAAGGCACATTAATGTCATCGATACGAATGCAAGTTGTCTGATTCTGTATACCGTAATTATTATTTTCTAATCTATTTTTTGATTGATTGTCAGAACACCATTAGTGAGGTCAACATTGTCAACATTGAGACTATGCTTGCCTAGTGCGTAAATGTGCTATAAAACTGTAGCTATTGCATGATACTGGACAATATGCATAGTATGCTCTATCAAGTTCGTCCTGCACTCTGTGATCGACCTGTAAATGATCATTGTCACACAAATATATGTCGCCACATGATGGGTAGCATAAATATATTTATGACCGATGTAAGAATTAGTCAATTGACAGATGAAACAAAATATAGGCCACTGAAGAATACAACACAGCTTTGTTTCCAAATCCTGGCTGTCCCGACAAATACCGTAAACGTCTTCGGCGAGTCGATATTCTCCGGCGGTTACCCGATTGTTTACGGAAAAGTTCATGTACCGCTGCATGCTCTGTGACATATACTCACACGAAAAAAGAAAGTGTGCACTTGGTTAGAGGGAAAATTTATACTTATATATAGAACCAATAAAAAGGGTAACAAAATGGGCAAAATTGTATTAGCTACATGATGTTTTAATTGTAATTTGATAATTATTTTACGTGGGAATATAAGTATACAATTTTCCCTGTAACCAAATGCACACTTTCTTTTTCGTGTGAGTATATAATTATAACGTATACACACAGTCTTGACCGCGGATCTGTAACCAACTCGTCGTAAATGTACTGGACGTAATGATATGTTTGTGTTGTGGTTACAACATGCGTGGTACTTGAATCGCCATTAATAACACACATATTCACTGTACGTGCTTTTTAACTAATCTAATATATACAAGAAATACATTGATGCCAAAGCATCACATGACGCCGCCAATATAATTGTGTACACGTTAATGCCATGCAGGTGTAATAATATATGTTAAACGTGGATGAAATAAGTTTATTTAATTTTCAAAATAAGAACATAAATTGTAGACGTATATACATTTAGCACCACAACGAGACCAGTCGTGCAAAATAGTACCTACCAGGGGAAAATGTTCACATTGAGATGAGTTTCATCCCTTTCTCGTTCAAGATATAATTATAAATATATAAGTGTGTGTTATTTGGTTTGTTGACAGGGCATGTCTATATAGTGCAGGCGAGAGGAATATAACTCCTGTCAACAAACCAAAGAACAATTTTATTACAATATACGATATTTTAATTCAGCTTAAAACCAATGTTTTCAGTCACTATTTTGCTTAAGGATTGTCTTCAATATTTTTATCATTTATACCACGTCGACCACGTCAATTGAGTAATTTCACGATGGGTGAGTTTTACATTGACACCGGCACGTCCGGATATGGAATCACACAAATGTATGCCAAGATTTTATATCGTATTTCGATGTTTTTGTCTTACCGTGTGCTCAGAAATTCAACATTGTCGACTTCGGAATGGAACTTGGAGAATTATCATTACTGAAATAATGTGTACGTTTTCAAAATACACCAAAAGAATACAAATGTTGATTTATTGTATTAACAGGATTCAGCTGTTTGAATTGCATTTTTATCCTATTGGTGGTCTATAATTTTTAGCATTCAAGTGTGAACAAATAATCAGAAAATTACTACTTTAATAATATTTTATTGCATTATATTTAATTATAAACATATACAACAATTCCAAGATTGGTACACAGATGAGAACAAATGGGTTTAGCAATACGTTTCTATCAACATTAGTAATTGACACGTTTAATGTAAATAATAAAGATTATTTTGTAGTTTCTGCCGAATCTACGGTCCAGTTTCACCAACAATGACCCGTAGTCGTTGTTGTCACAAATTCTTCGTTTTCTCGTATCTTAGTTTATGGCTACCAGGCTACCAGGGTCTATCCTATCGTAGAATCGCTGGTGTTGTCCTGGAGTTTCTTCTTGTTCTAAATATTATAATAATAACTCAACATCGTTTTTCGTTTCTCTCAATATAATAATTCTCTTTCGTCGTATATCTTTATTTCTATAATATATTCATATACTCAGTAATCTATAATAGCTGGCGTTTTCTCATTTCACGTGTAACCAACGATCTAATGTGTTAGCCACCTCGGCTACACAAAGCCACCTCGGCTACACAAGATCTTTACTCTTTAATCCGTAATTACTCTATTCCGATAATCTCATCAATGTTTCTGATTTAATATCTTCCATTCACGTTCGTCAATAAACAATTAGATAATGTTCACCGAAACTATATATTCCTTCTTATGGCTGAACTATCCTTATTAAATGTATTTCTTTAAATACACGACTAATCTTAAAAGTTACACTTCGAATGTCCACAATTTCTAAGTATCATAGAGACAGTGTATGTGTTCTATATAATCACATTGAGATACGCGCTACTCGCGCTTCTGGTGGTAGCCTAATGTGTTCTGAATTATTATTTGTGTGTTGTACATTAATTTATCCTCGCTACTTGTTGCCCATAATAGCGACGCCTCCTGATATGAAGAGATTAGTAATTTTAGATTTTTGGAGGATATTGCAATGATACAGACAGAGACCCATTTCCAGAGTCTCCTCTGGTTCTTTTACATGCACGGTGTACAGCACCGACACGAGACCTCGGTTTAAAGTCTCATCTGAAAGACTGTTAATTTATTAGGGTCAGACGGGGGATCGAACCTGAATTAGTAAATAAATTATGTTTTTTGTATACATAATCGAACCGAAACCTCCGACATAACGGTGCCTACGCATATGTGATGTTATCTAATATTACTAAGATGTTACCCACATCAAACCAGTTCGGGTTTTTTCTCTTACATAACAGGCCACCTGTAACTCTGTCCTGATAAATTTACACAATGCACCAACTATTTATTCATTTACGCGCGAAAGACAATAATAGACAGTTCGTGCAAATAGTTGTGTATTTTGCACACTGTTCAGCAAATATATAATTAAAAGAACCAGCATAGTTACAGAGTTTCCAACACAATTAAAATGTGTGCAATGTATTAGTAGTTAAAACGTTTTGAATGCTTAATGAATTTCTGTACAGCTGTACGTATTAGTTTGTTATCGTCCACGTTCAGCGACTATCAGATAATAACAAAGCCACTTTAAGTGATTGATAGCTTCTTGTTTCATGAACAAGTATGTTTCTCTCATCGTAAAATTTGTAACATTGAAAGGAAAAGTCTTTCTCGACAGAATATCCACAATCACAGTAAGAATTGTTCTCGTGTATGGTTCCTAAATACATCATTATTTAAATTGCTGGATCGATTTCTTAAACGGGCGTGAAGTATTGAACATAATATGTCACCATATATAAAGTGTTTAGGTATAACTTGTGCTTTAAAATATTTTAATGTTGGCTTAAATATATTTAGGGTTACAAAGATACGTACGTCTGTATTCAGTTCGTTCCATAATTCAGTAAAAGGGGGTATAAACGAATTGCTATGTATCTGAGATCGATGTGCACTATTAAAGTTGGTGGGGTTTCTCCGGGTACTCCGGTTTCCTCCCACACGAATGACCACATTTACGCTTTCATTCGCGCCAACGAGAGTGATTAATATAAGTTGTTAGAACCTGCTTCGCAATCGTTGTAAAATAAATAAAATAAAAAGTTACATTTAAATTTTGTATAGTTGTTATTGTTCCGAAGCGGATATTCAGTAGTTTCTGGTGCAATACGCGGAAAGATAGTTGAATTATGAGCCAATCGGATAATGAAACCAAACATATCTCGTTTTATAAATAACTCTATTGATACTGATCTGGTAAGGCCGGAGATTACCCGTGCTGCTTCGGATTGCAATTGTTCCAATGATTGATTATCATAAACTTTACATCCAGTTCAAACTACAGACGTGTATTCTAAAATGGTCTCATATAAATGATACATACATCTGGTTAACAGTAGATACATTTAGCCTAAATTGTAAAGCTTTCATAGAACTCAGTACTTTAGACGCTGAAAGTATTATGTTATTAATATGTTCGTGCCAAAAGGTTATTATACTGTTAAGCCTAAATGTTTATGCTGATCAACACAAAGATGTGATTATACTGTTAAGCCTAAAGGTTTATGCTGATCAATAAAAAATATGTGATTATACTGTTATGCCTAAATGTTTATGCTGATCAACACAAAGATGTGATTATACTGTTATGCCTAAATGTTTATGCTGATCAACACAACGATGTGATTATACTGTTAAGCCTAAATGTTTATGCTGATCAACACAACGATGTGATTATACTGTTAAGCCTAAATGTTTATGCTGATCAATAAAAAAAATGTGATTATACTGTTATGCCTAAATGTTTATGCTGATCAACAAAATGGAATAAAACATCGTTAAAGTAAATAATGGGTCTATCGATCTGATTGGCTTATTTGAATTAAAGTCAACAAACCATTGTTTTGACCAATCGTTAATTGTTATTAGGGCTTGATTCAAAATAGTGTCTACGTAATTAGTATCATTAGAAACGTACGGTAAGCAATATACACAATACCATTAACCCGGTAGATATAGGCCAAGTACACATATGTAAATGTATCTGCCTACTCCAAGCAAATAGCTCTAAAAGCTATTTCAATAAAAGTCAACTAAATTCCAACCACCTGGAAACTTGTTAATCCAAGATGGCGTCCAAGATGGCCGCCGAAACCTTAAATTAGCTGAAACTCCCTTACTGTTCACTCTAGAATCCTAGTTTTGATGTCCACCTCTATGTTTAGGAGGGACTTCACTGAGTACAGCTATATAACCTTTAGGCAATCAGAACATCATGAAATCATGAAATCCAAGATGGTGCATAAAATGGCGTCCGAGTAAAACTGTGGTCAGCCATTGAACAAGGTCCTTCAACCCGGTTACCTTTTTATAAATTATCACCCTTCGGGGTTTTTTGTGCTTCCATCTAATAATTTGGTTTTTTTGTGCTGCCATCTAATACTCGGGTGTGTTTGTGCTGCCATCTAATAATCGGGGTGTTTTTGTGCTGCCATCTAATAATCGGGGGGTTTTTGTGCTGCCATCTAATAATCGGATGTTTTTGTGCTGCCATCTAATAATCGGGGTTATTTTGTGCTGCCATCTAATAATTTGGTTTTTTTGTGCTGCCATCTAATACTCGGGTGTGTTTGTGCTGCCATCTAATAATCGGGGTGTTTTTGTGCTGCCATCTAATAATCGGGGGTTTTTGTGCTGCCATCTAATAATCGGATGTTTTTGTGCTGCCATCTAATAATCGGGGTTATTTTGTGCTGCCATCTAATAATCGGGGTGTTTTTGTGCTGCCATCTAATAATCGGGTTATTTTGTGCTGCCATCTAATAATCGGGGTGTTTTTGTGCTGCATCTAATAATTTGGTTTTTTTGTGCTGCCATCTAATAATCGGGGTGTTTTTGTGCTGCCATCTAATAATTGGGTGTTTTTGTGCTGCCATCTAATAATTTTTTTTGTGTGTGCTGCCATCTAATAATCGGGTGTGTTTGTGCTGCCATCTAATAATTTGGTTATTTTGTGCTGCCATCTAATAATCGGGGTGTTTTTGTGCGGCCATCTAATAATCGGGTTTTAATATATCTACATTAATAAAACTCTCCATGTATTATTAGTGGCGTGAAGAAAGACCCCGGGTGCCCTTCCGATCAGTATGTCAGGCACATGTACACTTTGTAGGACCACTGACTGAATAGCTGCCTCACATGAGATCATGTTTAAGGCTTTAGCCATTATAAGAATATGAGTTAGCAATTTACAGTGGTAATGAATGGTTCAGGACTGTGGAGCAATATATATAGTTAGAATTGTAACACCACACATAATCTGACACACATGCCCCATAGTGCACATAGCCAATGCATCTTATAATGCCTATAGCCAATGTATCCCATTACGCCTAGAGTCAATGTATCCCGTAATGTCTATAGCCAATGTATCCCGTAATGCCTATAGCCAATATATCCAGTAATGCCTAGAGCCCATGTATCCAGTAATGCCTATAGCCAATGTATCCCATTACGCCTAGAGTCAATGTATCCCGTAATGTATATAGCCAATGTATCCAGTAATGCCTATAGCCAATGTATCCAGTAATGCCTATAGCCAATGTATCCAGTAATGCCTATAGCCAATGTATCCAGTAATGCCTAGAGCCCATGTATCCAGTAATGCCTAGAGCCAATGTATCCAGTAATGCCTAGAGCCCATGTATCCAGTAATGCCTAGAGCCCATGTATCCAGTAATGCCTAGAGCCCATGTATCCAGTAATGCCTAGAGCCCATGTATCCAGTAATGCCTAGAGCCCATGTATCCAGTAATGCCTAGAGCCCATGTATCCAATAATGTCTAGATCCAATGTATCTCATAATGTATATAGCCAATGTATCCAATAATGTCTAGATGCAATGTATCTCATAATGTATATAGCCAATGTATCCAATAATGTCTAGATGCAATGTATCCCGTAATGTATATAGCCAATGTATCCCATAATGTATATAGCCAATGTATCCAATAATGTCTAGATGCAATGTATCTCATAATGTATATAGCCAATGTATCCAATAATGTCTAGATGCAATGTATCTCATAATGTATATAGCCAATGTATCCAATAATGTCTAGATGCAATGTATCCCGTAATGTATATAGCCAATGTATCCCATAATGTATATAGCCAATGTATCCAATAATGTCTAGATGCAATGTATCTCATAATGTATATAGCCAATGTATCCAATAATGTCTAGATGCAATGTATCTCATAATGTATATAGCCAATGTATCCCATAATGTCTAGATTCAATGTATCCCATAAAAATGTCTAGATTCAATGTATCTCATAATGTATATAGCCAATGTATTCAATAATGTCTAGATTCAATGTATTCATAATGTATATAGCCAATGTATTCAATAATGTCTAGATTCAATGTATCTCATAATGTATATAGCCAATGTATTCAATAATGTCTAGATTCAATGTATCTCATAATGTATATAGCCAATGTTGCCCATAACGCACATAGCCAAGTATTGAATACTGACTGGACCCAATGTTTCCCATAATGCATACAACCAATGTATTACGCATAACTCTATTGCTAGAAACAACTGGCATTTGCAATGTGTCTCGATGGTCATAGGGGCGAGTGAATGGTGAAGCCTGACTTGCTAATTGGAGTGCTTCTCTATTATATAGACTGTATATCATGACGACGACATAGGACATGTACATCGTATTGGGTGAGGATGTTCACTACTGTCTCAATATGAAACTTGGAAATTACAGTCTGGCTCGAAAGAAAGACATTCATAGTTAAATACATTATATCATGGCGAACAACCATGACATATCGAGGAGATAAAAACAATGCCTGAAAGTACTGTGCTAATGAAGATGATGTATGATTGGCAGGTTATACCACTTTCGCAAGTTAGGTTTAGTTTCTAGTTTATTGTTATTATTGGGGAATAATGACCGCAAACTTGTCACGTGAGCATATTTGTCATTGAAGTACTAATGGAGAAAGGCGCTAATGGCTTCCTGTCTGTGAACAATGAGTAGGGTAGATTATGACAAGCTATTCTTGATTTAGTAGATATAAGTTCAGCAGCGAACGTTGGGCATTCATTCCAACATAACAGCTATCTGTTTTAAATGTTTTATATGCCCAAACCATTTTGATTTCAACATATTTCTTTATCAAGTGCTAATGAGCGATGTACGTACACGTGACGTTTGTATTTATTTGCATTCATTTACTGTGATACAGTGCTAAACACGCATTGATACAGTGTTAAACAAGCATTGATACAGTGCTAAACAAGCATTGATACAGTGCTAAACAAGCATTGATACAGTGATAAACCAGCATTGATACAGTGCTAAACAAGCATTGATACAGTGTTAAACACGCATTGGTACAGTGTTAAACAAGAATTGATACAGTGTTAAACACGCATTGATACAGTGTTAAACACGCATTGATACAGTGTTAAACAAGCATTGATACAGTGCTAAACAAGCATTGATACAGTGTTAAACACGCATTGATACAGTGTTAAACACGCATTGATACAGTGTTAAACAAGCATTGATACAGTGTTAAACACGCATTGATACAGTGTTAAACACGCATTGATACAGTGTTAAACACGCATTGATACAGTGTTAAACAAGCATTGATACAGTGTTAAACACGCATTGATACAGTGTTAAACAAGCATTGATACAGTGTTAAACACGCATTAAGTTAAACAAGCATTGCTCTTCCAGTGATTACAAGAAACTATCGGAAACCGCTCGCAAATGTCCACGAATCAGTCATTATTTGGAACCATCCATAGATTTCCAGGACTGTTGATGGCATCGTGTGTTACCCTACCATATACTCCGACGTCGATGAGATACTTGTCAAATTCCGCTGTGCAGACATCTACCTCAATGGTGGGTTCAAAAGTGTGTGCATGTGTGATCTCTGGGAATCTCTGCCAATGCGTTTGTGAAAGCCTAAAATCCAAACATGTATTTACACTATGCAATATATCCCAAGTCCCTAAGCGAGTCCCGGCTGTTGAACAGCTATAGTGAAGCTGTCCAAAGTTGGCACAAGAACCACTGACGCAGGAAGCTGATTCCAAACAGCAATCGTCCGCGGGAAGAACGAGTGTTTAGACATTTAGTATACACGTGTGAGTTACTTGTTTCATTGGCTGACTATGTCTTGTAAATCTAACTATGCTTGGCTTGGGGGATACAACTGTGGAACTGTAATTAAGTTATGTAATACTTTGTACCTGAACATCAGGTTAAATGTTGTTCTTCTTTGTGCTATTGTTGGCCAATTGACCTACTGGGTCTTACCTGTTACACGTGAAGGGTTTTGATAATTATATATGATATATTTAGTACAAATCTTGCAACAGTTCTTTGCACCTGTGCAATTTGTTTAATTTGACCGTTTGACCGTGTTGGTAAGGATTCTATATTAACTGTATTCCACCTTTAGTCGTATTAGTGTAAGATATGCTTCTTGACCTTCCTTGGACATTGTATTATATTACGGTTTAAGAATCCTAGAACTCTAGATGCTTTGCTGGTCATATTGTCAATGTGCAGATTATATTTCATATTATCAACAATTTCAAAACCAAAATATAGTATATGGTTGGATTACTTGTCATTTTGAGGGTTGGTACCACTGCTGAGTGTTGGTGTAAACTATTCAACTTGGTAGACGAACACATCTACAATAGCATGTACATGATCAATACAGATTTACAATGAATGCTGGTGACTGATACATGACGAAGTGATCAGTTACTGAGACAATGTCCTCATTTAATATATAGTGAAGTGATAATGAGTGACATTACTTGTTTTTCTATTACCTCCCTTGGTGGAAATGACGTCCAATTATCCCGAAATGTATATTGGTTCTTTTAACGGGAATCCTTTGTTTTTACCGTTGCTCCCTAACCGGATATTGGGGTATAATAAATGTGAATGTCGAATAATTTATAACATTGATTACAGTAAAATATCAATTGAATATACTGTGTGATATATGTCAAGATTTAATAATTATATTGAGAAAACGGTTGAAAATGTATGATAGCATGTGGTGCAAAGTAAACAACAATAAAAACAGAGGAAACCAAGTAAAAGGACATACCCTCATTAAAGAGCATTCAAGGGGCAGTAATCGACCAGTGTACTGATATTTTATTCATCATCAATTCACCATAAAGTTTACTTGATTTACAAGAAAATAGTAGACAGCTATAGTCTAAAATTTACTAATTCTCAACGCACACAGTTTATATATATATATTGTAGTTTGGTTGCGATCCATGAACAGACGTTTACGGTCTGAACAATATCAATAAAACAATAATTAACTAAGCCCAGTCACCTACAAAGAGTGTCGAAGATCTTGGTTTGTTTAAATATTTGTTTCATATAGATCTAAACGTTAAAATATAATGTATTTAATATATATTAATAAATTTTAACTGTTTTAACTGACGAAACTTTAAACAACTGCGATGAATGGCAATCTGAAACATTAAGTACCTGTATACGTAGACAATACTGAAATATACGGTCAATGATGTTAATAACATCATTATTTATGTATTTGTTGACGTTGTGATTTATTTGCTCGAACTCGAGGAATTTGTATAACAAATAATACCGGACATTATGTTCTCATGTTTCTATATTGTACTCATAGTATTGATGGCCATGTCTGTACTCGTCCGTTACTGGTTATGTTGCCATGGTGATCATTCCAGTTGCCATAGCTGTTACTCCTCATTCACCATCTATATATTCACTTTCGATTGAATCAGTTTCACTTGATACTGTAGCCAGTTCATCGTGGGCTTCGTCAGTTTCTACTACGTCAGACTCACTAGCGTCATATTCAGTGTAAGAATCCACGTAGCTGTAATCTGTGTCATCCTTCAATCTATCCAAGTGCACCTGTATTTGTGGTTTTATTTTTATTTCCGACCGTTTCATTGAATATCCAAACTCATTTTTCCACTTTGACCAAATAATTCCCTTAACGAGACCATCAGGTGTCATCTCATTAATGCCGTTCGGAACGTAGAGTCCATTAAGTGAAGCCAATCCACATGCCTTGAACCACCAACCACTCTCGTCCTTCCTGGCACAGCTAGCGTACCATTCGTCATTATCTCGATCTATGGTGCTGAATTTCATTTTGTGATGATACGGTGTCATCGCATCTCCCGCCGTGCCAGAGTAGCCTGTAATGGTTAGTTGGTAATGATTCTGCTCATTTTCCACACGAAAATAATCATACAATGCATAGGCGTGCACATCATTCCAGTCCCACAGATCGAATCGAATGCTGAGGTTCTTATAATGAGATAACCAGTATAGATTCTCATTTCCTAACCAATACTCGGAATTTACGTTTCCGAAACCAAATGCATAGTCGTTCCACTTTCTAGTGAAGTTGACAGATCCGTCGAGACGCCGTTGTATGAGAGTCCATCCGCCGTGTGAGGTCTCCATGTCACACCAAACATTCACTATATTCCGATTTGGTAGACGGATGGCATAAACTCCGCCCAGTGTGATACCGTTCTCGTACAGCTCACTGCAATCTGAAAGTATTTAGGAATCAATTAGCACTATCAGCTGGTATAGCTTGATTACCCGCTTCCTAGTCAATATCTGTGTTTGCAGTCAATATATTGACATCGTAGTACAATGACACGAACGAGTTAGGTGTCAGTATGTGGGGCCTCATTCACCATTTGTGAACACCTCCGCTATGGGTTAGAATTCTACTGGGTTGGGATTACATGTACATTTGTATTTCAAACGTGGTTGTTAGGGAGCTGGTGTGCGGATGGTCGGTGAATCTGTGCCTGGAATAATGGTAGTATGGGCATCTGCGATATTCTTCTACCACGTAAAGCTATTTAGCCATTACTGATGGTACCACTCTGAATCCATAGAAAATCAAAATCATACTATAAAATATATTTATAGCATTTAAACTTTATTTACACTTAACAACTCTTATAAGTGTGCATCTTTGATTTCCGTATAACTTTTTTATTTATCAATATTTTTGCACGAAATTTTGTGTACTGGCTATTGAATACATTTCGAGTATTATCCCGTGCTCAACATGATCAATTTAATCGATACGGCGCGTTGAACCACGCAACGCCAAAAACAACACAATGCACGAGGAAATGGTGTGCTGGCACAAAATAAAACTGCATTTGGTCGTTGTGGACTTGATTACGATCCACACATCAGAAAAACATGACATGGGCAGGCTGACCATAGCGGAACGGGGAATAGCCGTCGGCTTCATCAACGTCGGTATACACCAAACAGAGGTACGTCTCAAAGTCAATTCAATGTCACTAATTAATTAAGTTTCTTTGTGTTATAAACATTGAAAGTCACTAACATTCAGTATTGTATCGAACATATCCATTAAAAATAAATTATATATTTTAATTACTAATTTCATGTTATCCGTATCATTTGCAGGTTGCGCGACGCATGGGTGTACACCGCAACACCATCAGAAAGCTGATGCTTAAGTACAGAGCGACTGGCAACGTTGGTAACCTCCCTCGCAGACCACGTGGGCGTTGTACAACAGCTGCACAAGATAATCACATCGTACATGTGCATCGTCAGCAGAGAACACGTACAGCTGTCAAGACGGCCGGAGAAACGCGCGGGACGCACGGACGCCATATCTCTGCGCAGACCGTTAGAAGGCGTCTTCGATCGCTCGCCAACATGCAGTGTAGACGGCCCTTTAAGGGTATTGTATTGACTCAACGGCATAGGGCACTGCGAGATCGTTGGGCTCGGCGTAATCTTAGAACCACACAGGCAGAATGGGGGCAGGTCCTGTTTACTGACGAAAAGAAGTTCTGCCTACAGGAAAACGACTGTCGTTCACGGGTATATCGACAACGGGGAGAACGGCTCAACGACAACTGCGTCATCGAACGAGATAGGTACGGGGGTGGGTCAGTAATGGTATGGGCTGGTGTCTCCTTGCATCACAAGACTAACATCGTGTTCATTAACGGTAATCTAAACGCCGCCCGGTACCAACATGACGTGCTTCAAACTGAGGTAGTACCCATGTTTAGGAACAATAGAGGATTGCGGTTGCTGCAGGATGGTGCACCAGCCCACACGGCTAGGGCGACAAGATTCTTTCTGAATGCTAACCACATCAATGTGATGGACATACCACCGAAGTCTCCCGACTTAAACATTATAGAAAATCTATGGGATGAATTGAATCGCCGCGTAAAAAGGACCGGCGCAGTGCCACAGACCATCGCCCAGCTCCGTGCGAAGATTGGGCAAGAGTGGGCAAATCTACCCCAGAACTATGTACGACGTTATGTCCCTTCCATGCGACGACGTTGCCAAGCTGTGAACCGCAGTCAGGGTGGGCATACGCGATATTAGAATAATTAATTCTCATTGGCTTCATGTTTTATCATTGACATTATCATTTTGCAACATTGACTTTTTACGCACCATCACATTACTTAGTCATGTGTGTTAAATTTGTGTTTGTTATGAAATAAAATAAATGGAATATCATGAAATATATCTCAACTGTATTTGCTGAAAATTACACCATTATCGGGCCAATATTGACGGAGATATGATACCATTTATACATGCACACTTATAAGAGTTGTTAAGTGTATTTTACAACGATTGCGAAGCAAGTTCTAACAACTCTCGTTGGCGCGGATGAAAGCGTGTATGTGGTCATTCGTGCGGAAGGAAGCCGGGGTACCCGGTGAAAACCCACATATCCGAGCTGGCGACCACCGTACCATCTCACATACTTCCCGGTCCGACGATCGAACCCGGGTTACATTGGTGAGAAGCGAGCGCGCTAACCACTGCGCTAATCGGACAGCCTAATGCTACGTATAGCATAGTGGATAGCTGTACCATTTACACAATAAATATAATATACCAATATTTATCAATACCTCTTACTAACGGAATATCTTTAAGTGTTGGTATGGACTTAGCACTGTCTCTGCTTGGTGTTTTCATAGCGGCAACATTTCTCTGCATCGCTGTCTGAAACTTGCTGATCATTCTGAAAATAAATCAAAATTGAATTAATATCTAAATTAGCAGTATAACTTGCCAACACATTCGAATACATGTTGATAAACTGTACGACATACGGATCGATTTGGGATGATTGATGATTGGTCATTAATTGTGCTTAAGTATACTAGATGACATAGAAAACGCACACATACAATATATGATTATTATTACATGAAAACGAAATACGAAGGATTCCATCAAAGATGTATCACATCTTTATTACAAAACACAAACTGAACAACTAAAAATATTCCAAAATGTTTAAAACTATGCATTTATATAGTTATTGTTTTTCATGTAAAACACACTAATCCGAAGTGTGCGTTTTCTATGTCCTCTAGTATATGTTCAACATATATTGTACTCGATTTAAAATCGAGACAATCAGTAAATCGAGGAAAATATATACCCATAATTTCACCCAATGATTTAAAGCGACACTACATAGGTGATAACGCAAATGTCTGCAGAATGTAATTTCCTGTTATATGATATAATTTGTTTTCTCAATATTGGCCTCAAAACTGAGTATTTCAACAAATAAACAAGCGTCGTATACGCGGTTTGTTGACATAACAAAATAATACAAATAGGGTCGACATGCATGCGTAATACAATGCGTGTATCCTGAAAAACACGATTTACCGTTATATCTCACATTTATTTATATAGTTATTGTTTTTCATGTAAAAACACACTTATCCATGATGTGCGTTTTCTATGTCCTCTAGTATATATGTCAAGTCAAGTCAAGTGATAGTATCCCCTCAATGGTAGGAATGCATAGAATGAAACAAACAATAGTATTACCTAATGCTCTATATAACTTGTAATTCGTTATTTGTGCCTGTTTCATTGCATGTTTTATCCTTCGCCCCGGCCTCGGGCAACTGTTCGAAAGTCTTCCCTGATACCTCGGGACAATAGTTTTGACTGTTCCCCAAACACCCATGAAATAACTGTATACTGTTTAGACAATGAACTGCTTACATGGAACATATATACATCAACACTATTATATATACATACAATGAACTGCTTACATGGAACATATATACATCAACACTATTATATATACATACAATGAACTGCTTACATGGAACATATATGCATCAACACTTTTATATAATATATACATACAATGAACTGCTTACATGGAACATATATACATCAACACTATTATATATACATACAATGAACTGCTTACATGGAACATATATACATCAACACTATTATATATACATACAATGAACGTCTTATATAGAACATATATACATCAACACTATTCTATAATATATACATACAATGAACGTCTTATATAGAACATATATACATCAACACTATTATATAATATATACATACAATGAACGTCTTATATAGAACATATATACATCACCACTATTATATAATATATACATACAATGAACGTCTTATATAGAACATATTTACATCAACACTATTATATATACATACAATGAACGTCTTACATAGAACATATATACATCAACACTATTATATAATATATACATACAATGAACGTCTTATATAGAACATATATACATCACCACTATTCTATAATATATACATACAATGAACGTCTTATATAGAACATATATACATCAACACTATTCTATAATATATACATACAATGAACGTCTTATATAATAGAGGAGAAGAATTATATAAGACTCTGTCTTCCATTCTAATCCTGTTTCTGTATTCTGATTATACGTGATGTATGCATTGTTCAATATGTATTATATTGGGAAATAAAATATGTTTAAACTAACGTCTTATATGGAACATATTTACATCAACACTATTATATAATATATACATACAATGAACGTCTTATATAGAACATATTTACATCAATACTATTATATAATATATACATACAATGAACGGCGTACATGGAACATATATATGATGTAAAGCACCTACTCGAGACCTCGGTTTGAAGTCCCATCTGAAAGACTATTAATTGTATTAGGGTCAGACGGGTGATCGAACCTGCGATCCCTGGATTACCAGTCCAACGTGTTACCACTGGACTACAGATCCGTCTGTATCATCTTCGTGCTGATCCTGTTTTCATTAAAAACGAACTGCTTTCTATTGAGCACCAAAGGTAATATCAATATCAATTAATCATAGCCACACTGCAGAGGTGGATTGTTTTCTCTCTTCTGCAATACAGAAAAACCGTCACATGGCAAGTGAATCACACTTAGTTATACAAATTTATTTTAGCTCGATTGCGAAAGTTCTTTCAACTTATATTAATCACTATCGAGACATCAATCCTGATGGAATACATCGCCATGAAGGAGAGAGAAGAGGCAATATGGAATTTAAATGCCTTGTCTTAGGGCACACTCGTAACGGCTCCAGTGGGGCTCGAACTCCAGACCTTTCGCACATCAAGCGAACGCGCATTAACTGCGCTATCACGCCTTCCACGCCACACTTAGCAACAGTCCAAGAAGCCAGCACATTTGCTTGCATATAGAAACTAAGGATCTATATAAGTCTGGATGTTGCAAACACATCAGGCTTACTTTGAACAGGAGTCAGGTGACTTGTATTTATAACCTGTAATTTAATTGCAAGAACAGTTACATTTATGGTCAATTAATGTCCATTAACTGTTTTAGACATTGTCAATTCGATAATAATTGGTTAGCACCAACAGTATACACCCGAATATAATAAATACATCTCTATTCAACTTTAAAACACAAACATATGCATGCAAAGAAATATGGTATATGAACACATTAAGTATAAGCTATACAAACATATATAACTCACATAATAGCATATTTCTACTAAATTGACAAAAAGAAACACAGAAACAATGTGTACATAATTTGCTCATTTACAGTTAATCTAACTATTCGATTCTTAAATTGATAGATGTCTTAACAACATATTTGGCTACATTTATTTGTAATCGTTTTGAATTGTTCTACATAATGACATGAATTGCTGTATTGTTGGATAAGAAACATAGTTCCCTAAATACTGTGTACGTATTTACTGTAATTGTATTTGTCGATATCGACGACACACTAAATGGAAATGTAATTCTGTCTCAATTTGTCTTTGGTTACAAAATATACAAATTCTTCTCTGTTAGCATTATTAAATCGTCCAAATTCTATTGCTAAAGATGTATGAAAGGTTTATTAAGTATAAATAATTTATACAATTCAATTTATTGCTGCATCCTAACTTTACTACGACCCCATTTATGATATATAATTGGCAATGATACGATGTTATTTGGTGCCAAGTTTATTGGTCCCCGGAACATAAGACATCGCTGATAAGTGAATCGGATAACATTTCACTACAGTCAAACCTGCCTTAAGCAGCTAGCCAAGGGAGTCAGAGAAAGTGGCTGCTTAGCACAGGTGGCTGCTTAATATAGGTCACATATATAATAAAACAACCGTTTGGGAATCTGGAAACTGGCTGCTTAATACATGTTGGCTGCTTAATAGAGGTGACCATTAACACAGGTGTGACTGTACTTTTGGCGTGCGGAATGGATAGCATAAACTGATACATGAATCGGATAACGTTTCACTACTACGTCTGGCGTGCGGAATGGATAGCATAAACTGGTACATGAATTGGATAACGTTTCACTACTACATCTGGCGTGCGGAATGGATAGCATAAACTGGTACATGAATTGGATAACGTTTCACTACTACGTCTGGCGTGCGGAATGGATAGCATAAACTGGTACATGAATTGGATAACGTTTCACTACTACGTCTGACGTGCGGGATGGATAGCATAAACTGATACATGAATCGGATAACGTTTCACTACTACGTCTGACGTGCGGGATGGATAGCATAAACTGATACATGAATCGGATAACGTTTCACTACTACGTCTGACGTGTGGGATGGATAGCATAAACTGATACATGAATCGGATAACGTTTCACTACTACGTCTGATGTGCGGAATGGATAGCATAAACTGATACATGAATCGGATAACGTTTCACTACTATGTCTGATGTGCGGAATGGATAGCATAAACTGGTACATGAATAGGATAACTGGTACATAAGACGTGTTCTTTTTGACAAGATACCTACGTGTATAGTTCTTGATAACGGTCCCCACTTATGTGTGTTTCTACTTCGAACTGTCTCTGCAGCTGTTCCAGTATCATACACTGGTGCTCACTCTGAAGCTGGGCGGTCAATGCCCTGTACTGCATCGTCTGACAGATGCTAGTCGTTGGCTGCTGGGCATGCGTCACGTCTGCGTGATACACCAGTACCCGCATGGTCAGCACGAACACAACATCCAATGTTCCCATCTTCCTGCTGTATATATAGCAGTGTTTCAATTTGTTTGTACACATTTATTTGAGCTCGATTGCGAAACATGTGTTTACTACATTATATTATTCGCTCTCGAGACCTCATTCCTGATGGAATCCATCGCCATGAGAGAGGGAGAAGAGACAATGTGGAATTTAAGTGACTCGCCTCTCACACCATAAGCGATCGCGCGCTATCACGAGACCTCATTCCTGATGGAATCCATCGCCATGGGGTGGGAGAAGAGACACTGTGGAATTTAAATGGCTCGCCTCTCACACCATAAGCGATCGTGCACTATCACGACTTCCACCACATCCAAGTATTATGAAATACATGTATAAATTACTATATATATAGTGAAATATATGTAGAATGAACATCATTTATCAGGACATATATGTATAATACAATCTACTGTATAACCAAATGCATTTAGAACGACATCCATGTACAATGAAATCCAAACTATAATGAAATAAATAAATGTATGATATGGTTTACTATATAATGAAATGTTGTGTAGGAAACCCATAAATATATGAAATTCATGTATTATTAAATCCACGTGTAACGAAATACATGTATAATGAAAGATATGTGAATGAAATACCTGTTTAATGAAATATTTGCAGACTTATATATATGTATAATGAAATATATGTAGAATGGAATATGTGTGTAGCGAAATCCATGTATAATGAAATATATGTAGAATGGAATATATGTATAATGGAATATATATATATGTAGAATGGAATATATGTAGAATGGAATATATGTAGAATGGAATATATATATGTAGAATGGAATATATGTAGAATGAATATATGTATAATGGAATATATATATATGTAGAATGAATATATAATATATAGTAGAATGGAATATATGTAGAATGGAATATATGTAGAATGGAATATATATATTTGTAGAATGGAATATATGTATAATGGAATATATGTAGAATGGAAATATATATATATGTAGAATGGAATATATGTAGAATGGAATATATGTAGAATGGAATATATGTAGAATGGAATATATGTAGAATGGAATATATATATATGTAGAATGGAATATATGTAGAATGGAATATTGTAGAATGGAATATATGTAGAATGGAATATATGTAGAATGGAATATATGTAGAATGGAAAAAATATGTAGAATGGAATATATATATATGTAGAATGGAATATATGTATAATGGAATATATGTAGAATGGAATATATATATATGTAGAATGGAATATATGTAGAATGGAATATATGTAGAATGGAATATATGTAGAATGGAATATATGTAGAATGGAATATATATATATGTAGAATGGAATATATGTAGAATGGAATATATGTAGAATGGAATATATGTAGAATGGAATATATGTAGAATGGAATATATGTAGAATGGAATATATGTAGAATGGAATATATGTGTAGCAAAATCCATGTATAATGAAATAAATCTATGTATGGTATAATTCACTGTATATTGAAAGTCATGTATAATAACTAGGGATGTCAACGAATATTCGAATATTCGCTCGAACGTCCGAATATCCGAATACTATTCCAGTATTCGAATATTTGGGGAAAATCTTATATTTCCAAATATGAAATAAACTGTCATAAAATTAATTTTATAATAGAGGACTTTCATATGAATGAATGTCCTGTATTATAAAATTTATATATTATTAAATTATTAAATGTAACGAAATCCATCTGTAATGAAATTTCTTACCTCAAGGTTAGGAGTTTATTCTATCAAAAACAATAAACATTTCAATAAACATTCTAAGTAAACCATGTTTTTTTTTGTTAACTGTGCATTTTTATATCACGATAAAGTTGCGTGTGCGCGGTGTTTATTGTAGATTAAAGCATGTACACGAAACCACATGTCCCTTTATTATAAACACATTGACTCGGAGTTGCTTGAATCAGATACGCTGTATTATATCTCACAATTCTTACGTTTCAAATTGGTAAGTCTGCAGTACATGCATAATATATGTTTACTATCTAGCGTTTTGTATTGCAAACTAGCACAGCTACATGTGTATTCTGTTGTTAAACGTGCATGTCTCCTGGAATCGTAGTTCAGGGAATGTGCTATCAAGCTCCAATTGATAGCCTGGTCATTTCTATTAGATGTGCATTTCTATTGTGTGTGTTTTAGGTTTATTTATCGTCGCTACCGGTTGCCCAAATGAGCGACGCCTCCTGAAGAGATTAGTCATTTTAGATTTTTGGAGGATAGTGCAATGATACAGACAGAGACCTATTCCAGAATCTCCTCTGGTTCTTTTACGTGCACGGTGCACAGCACCGATACGAGACCTCGGTTTAATGTCCCGTTTGAAAGACTGTTAATTTTGTTAGGGTCAGACGGGGGATCGAACCTGCGATCCCTGGATTACCAGTCCAGCGTTTTAACACTGGACTACAGATCCGTCTGTGCATTTCTATTAGATGTGCATTTTGTATATAAATTAAGGGAGTCATTTATTTATAGAGACTTCAATTTCATAACTAACAGGTTACTGTTTTCAACCTTACTATACTTCGAAGAGTTTATAGAACAGAACAAAACAGCATTTTATTTATATACCGTATACAAATACATGTATCTTGGTTTACACGTGGTAAGCAATGACGAATCAATTTTTAAAGGAGAATGAACTTAATTTCTATTTGTACCGTGTAACATGATAACCTTTCAACACTGCAATGAGAAACATGTTTTTCTACTGACAGATAAACATATAATACATACATCGATATAAACTCTTCTATATGCAGTAACCACAGATGGTACATGACATGGACATTCAACATATAATATATACATCGATATAAACTCTTCTATATGCAGTAACCACAGATGACGCATGACATGGACATTCAACATATAATATATACATCGATATAAACTCTTCTATATGCAGTAACCACAGATGACGCATGACATGGACATTCAACATATAATACATACATCGATATAAACTCTGCTATATGCAGTAACCACAGATGGTACATGGCATGGACATTCTACATTTAAAATTTACAATTTTCTTTCCTTACAATTAAGTACATCAAATATTTTATATCTTTACGCAGATAATTACTGCCATTCAAGCTAGATAATTATTATGCAAATACCTATGCAGACGTCTTCGTAATAGGATGACACGGGATTAGTGTCAGATTAGTTTAAATATTAATTATTTGTTCTGCTACATATATGTGTACATCATAAAAGTGTCGGATTAGACTAATAAACTTGTCACAAAAATGTATAATGGTAGGCGTGCTTGATGAAGATTCAAAAAGATAAGTTCACCCATTGGCTGCCCAAACTAGACAGGCGTGTGTTCGAACTGCGCATGTGCAGTTCCAACCGGAGCTTAGATAAAATACTTATGATTCTGGAGATATGGCCCTGAACAAGTTAACAGTCTTTCAGATAGGACGTTAAACCGAGGTCTCGTGTCGGTGCTGTACACCGTGCACGTAAAAGAACCAGAGGAGACTCTGGAATGGATCTCTGTCTGTATCATTTCACTATCGTCCAAAAATCTAAAATGACTAATCTGACTAATAAGTTTATTTAAAGTCGCCACCGCATAAATGCATTTGGGCGACTGGAATGACTAATCTCTTCAGGAGGCGTCACTCATATTGACAACCAGTAGCGATGATAAATAAACGTGAAACACAAGGCATGGCGCTTACTCCAAATTCCGGAAACAGATGTACACATTAAATAAATAAAAAATAAACTTATCTTAAAATTTAAATTGTGAACTGGATCGTTAAATTATAGCCCGACCCGCTCCGGTACCCCGCGCCAAGCGAGTTCCCCAACTACAACAAATACACATACAAACACCAAGAAAGCTGGTTCGACAAATGTACAGACAGTTCAGTCAGAACAAAACATGTATTATTCTACTTTCCCAATGTTTATTCTAATCTTTCGACCCGATCATAGTAAACGTGTATACAGATCGATTAATCATGTCAGTCATTTGTAAAACCATATTAAAATTTTTAAAAATAATTTTAAACAAATATAATACATTTACTGTCTCACCATCTGTGATTTGAACCTTCAAACATAATTATACTTTTTCCGTCAGCCAGCAGCTTTGTCCACTCGACCGTTTTGCTATGTCCGAAAAATCGATATATTTTATATTATTCCATCAGTATTTACTCGCCAATGTACATTACCAACTCGCCCATGTTTATTTACATTAGCTGTTTGTATACAAGTAACTGACTTGATTAATCGAACTGTATTATATGTCCAAATTAAGACAGAGATTAACTAAACAAACCAGTCCGCCTCCGTGGTCGAGTGGTTAAGGTCGCTGACTTGTATACCACTGTAACCTATCATCACTGATGGTCACGGGTTCGAGCCCCGCTCAGACCGTGTCTCATTTATATGAAACAGTTGGCAGTTTCTTACGGAGGTTGGTGCACCCAAGTACTGGTTAACCGCTGGAGCCTGCCCAGGAAAGGTGTTGTTAGGTAAACTGCCCGCCGGCGATATAGCCCAAAATGGTGCTGATGCAGGCGTAAAGCCCGAAATATAATAATATGATAATAATAATATAACTAAACAAACCATAATAAACAGTGTATTTTACTATCACGATCTTCCCATAAAGTTTCCACAGAATAAACGAATTATATTAATAAGATTTGCAAACGTTAATATAGCAGACATAACTAGTGTTTGCCTACTCTGCCTACGGGGATGTATACTGCACGATGCCGTTAAACCTGATAAGCCATCGCAGAATTAGTACGCACATTTCTTGTAGCATAAGCAAAACATACCGTAATATACGTTTTAAATGACGGCTCCAATACAATGCATAAACACGAGCTGAAGTATTGCGCAGACGACAACACGGGAAATGGCTTCAAATGTCATCCATGACACAACATTCATTTACTCCCGGATGATTTACTAGCAGCAGGAAATTGGGATAGCTTAGTGGGGACTATATATACAGATCAATCAAATAATTCATGGCGTATGTGTTTGTGTTTTACGTTTATTAGTCGTCGCTACCGGTTGCCCATATGAGCGACGACTCCAGAAGAGATTAGTCATTTTAGATTTTTGGAGGATAGTGCAATGATACAGATAGATACCCATTCCAGGGTCTCCTCTGGTTCTTTTACGTGCACGGTGCACAGCACCGACACAAGACCTCGGTTTAAAGTCCCACCTGAAAGACTGATAATTTTATTATGGTCAGATGGGGGATCGAACCTGCGATCCCTGTACCTGGCGTACTAAAACAAGGCGTACTAAGACAATTCAGAGAGTTCGAAATTGTTGCTTTATCATGTTTCATGTCGGTTAATAACTATAATTCTATAATAACTATAATTCTATAAAACTATAATTCTAAACTATAATCTATAATAACTATAATTCTATAATAACTATAATTCTACAATAACTATAATTCTACAATAACTATAATTCTACAATAACTATAATTCTACAAAAAGTATTATTCTATAATAACTATAATTCTATAATAACTATAATTCTACAATAACTATAATTCTACAATAACTATAATTCTATAATAACTATAATTCTATAATAACTATAATTCTACAATAACTATAATTCTACAATAACTATAATTCTACAATAACTATAATTCTATAATAACTATAATTCTATAATAACTATAATTCTAAACATAATTCTATAATAACAAACAAAAGCATAATTCTATAAAACTATAATCTAAACGACTAAATCATAATAACAAACAAAACTATAATTCATAAACATAATCTACAATAACTATAATTCTATAATAACATAATTCTATAATAACTATAATTCTACAATAACGAAACAATAATAACTATAATACTATAATAACGATAATCAAAACAAAACACAAAAAAATTCTATAATAACTATAATTCTACAATAACTATAATTCTACAATAACTATAATTCTACAATAACTATAATTCTACAATAACTATAATACTATAATAACTATAATTCTACAATAACTATAATTCTACAATAACTATAATTCTACAAAAAAAACACAAAACAAACAAAACAACTAACTATAATTCTACAATAACTATAATTCTATAATAACTATAATTCTACAATAACTATAATTCTATAATAACTATAATAATATAATAACTATAATTCTAAACAATAATTCTACAATAACTATAATTCTATAATAACTATAATTCTAAACTATAATTCTACAATAACTATAATTCTATAATAGCTTAATTCTAACTATAATTCTGTAATAACTATAATTCTAAACTATAATTCTACAATAACTATAATTCTATAATAGCTATAATTCTAACTATTATTCTGTAATAACTATAATTCTACAATAACTATAATTCTATAATAATATAATTCTATAATAACTATAATTCTAAACTATAATTCTACAATAACTATAATTCTATAATAGCTTAATTCTAACTATAATTCTGTGATAACTATAATTCTAAACTATAATTCTAAACTATAATTCTATAATAACTATAATTCTATAATGACTATAATTCTATAATAACTATAATTCTACAATAACTATAATTCTACAAAAAGTATTATTCTATAATAACTATAATTCTATAATAACTATAATTCTAAACTATAATTCTACAATAACTATAATTCTAAAACTATAATTCTATAATAACTATAATTCTATAATAACTATAATTCTAAACTATAATTCTACAATAACTATAATTCTACAATAACTATAATTCAATAATAGCTATAATTCTAAACTATAATTCTATAATAACTATAATTC
>CM026402.1:29707331-29742910 GCA_014843695.1 Archivesica marissinica | reverse complement strand
CTCTCTAGCTCTCTCTCTCCATATCTCTCTAGCTTTCTCTCTCTAGCTCTCTCTATCTCTATCTAGCTCACTCTCCACCTCTCTCTCTAGCTCTCTCTCCATCTCTCTAGCTCTCTCTATCACTCTTCTAGATTTCTCCATCTCTCCCTAGCTCTCTATCTCTCTCTGTATCTCTCTAGCTCTCTCTCCGTCTCTCCCTAGCTATCTCCATCTCACTCACCATCTCTCTCTAGCTCTCTCTCTCTAGCTATCTCTAGATCTCTCTCTCTCTCTCTCTCTCTCTCTCTCTCTCTCTCTCTCTAGCTCTATATCTCTCTCTCGAGCTCTATTGAACTATTAATGATATTGTAAGTATGTTCGTTGCCTAAAGGTAGTGTGGCGTCCGTGGTACAGTGTCGGATTATGAATCGAAGGGTTCCGGGTTCGATACCCGGTCAGGGCACGTATATGGACATACATTGAGCAAGGCACTTCACATACACTACTTAGTACTGGTTATTCACTCAGATCAGCTAAGCCTGCCCAGGAAACATGTCTAGCTCCCCACAAAGGTTTTGATATTAATGGAACATACATAACTGAAATCAAATGCAATAACCAAATTAACTATAGCACCTCAGTTATAATCTATTATTATATACCTAAGCTTAATGTAGCCATCAACGTGTGCATCCTGCTTCATTGCACCCACATGTGGAGCACGTTGTTCATTCGATATATCTTGTATGTATAGAACAGTCTAGCACGTTGTTCATTCAATAGCTCTTGTAGATATAGAACAGTCTAGCGCGTTGTTCATTCGATAGATCTTGTATGTATAGAACAGTTTAGCATGTTAGTCATTCGATAGATCTTGTAGATATAGAACAGTCTAGCGCGTTGTTCATTCGATAGATCTTGTACGTATAGAACAGTCTAGCGCGTTGTTCATTAGATAGATCGTGTATGTATAGAACAATCGAGCGTGTTGTTCATTCGATAGATCGTGTATGTATAGAACAGTGGAGCGCGTTGTTCATTCGATAGATCTTGTATGTATAGAACAGTCTAGCGCGTTGTTCATTAGATAGATCTTGTACGTATAGAACAGTCTAGCGCGTTGTTCATTAGATAGCTGTTGTATGCATAGAACAGTCTAGCGCATTGTTCATTCGATAGATCTTGTATGTATAGAACAGTGGAGCGTGTTGTTCATTCGATAGATCTTGTATGAATAGAACAGTGGAGCGCGTTGTTCATTCGATAGCTCTTGTATGCATAGAACAGTCTAGCACGTTGTTCATTAGATATATCGTGTATGCATAGTACAGTCTAGCGCGCTGTTCATTAGATAGCTGTTGTATGCATAGAACAGTCTAGGGCGTTGTTCATTCGATAGATCTTGTATGTATAGAACAGTGGAGCACGTTGTTCATTCGATAGATCGTGTATGTATAGAACAGTCTAGCGCGTTGTTTATTCAATAGATCTTGTATGTATAGAACAGTGGAGCGCGTTGTTCATTCGATATATCTTGTATGTATAGAACAGTCTAGCACGTTGTTCATTCGATAGATCGTGTATGTATAGAACAGTGGAGCGCGTTGTTCATTCGATAGATCTTGTACGTATAGAACAGTCTAGCGCGTTGTTCATTAGATAGATCTTGTACGTATAGAACAGTCAAGCGCGTTATTCATTAGATAGCTGTTGTATGCATAGAACAGTCTAGCGCGTTGTTCATTCGATAGATCTTGTATGTATAGAACAGTGGAGCGTGTTGTTCATTCGATATATCTTGTATGAATAGAACAGTGGAGCGCATTGTTCATTCGATAGCTCTTGTATGTATAGAACAGTCTAGCACGTTGTTCATTAGATAGATCGTGTATGTATAGTACAGTCTAGCGCGCTGTTCATTAGATAGCTGTTGTATGCATAGAACAGTCTAGCGCGTTGTTCATTCGATAGATCTTGTATGTATAGAACAGTGGAGCACGTTGTTCATTCGATAGATCGTGTATGTATAGAACAGTCTAGCGCGTTGTTCATTCAATATATCTTGTATGTATAGAACAGTGGAGCGCGTTGTTCATTCGATATATCTTGTATGTATAGAACAGTCTAGCACGTTGTTCATTCGATAGATCGTGTATGTATAGAACAGTCTAGCGCGTTGTTCATTCAATAGAGCTTGTATGCATAGAACAGTGGAGCGCGTTGTTCATTCGATTGATCTTGTATGCATAGAACAGTCTAGTACGTTGTTCATTCGATAGCTCGTGTATGTATAGAACAGTCTAGCACGTTGTTCATTCGATAGCTCGTGTTTGTATAGAACAGTCTAGCACGTTGTTCATTTGATAGCTCGTGTATGTATAGAACAGTCGAGCGTGTTTTTCATTCGATAGCTCTTGTATGTATATAACAGTATAGCACGTTGTTCATTCGATTGCTCGTGTATGTATGTATGTATGTATGGAACAGTGGGGCGCAGTCAGTGTGTCTACTTAAGAGATGAGCAACAGTTGTGAACAGCAAAGTATAAAAACCACAATAGTTTTCTTTGGCAGTTTGACTAGTTTTGTGCAAATCGCTTAGCTTCTATTCACTCGTTGTAGAGCAGATATATGTCCAGAATGTATGGACATTATTCATTGTATTTTGTCTGCGTCGTTCATCACGAATCATCCGACATGTCTGACTTCAGTTGTGTCATTGTCACCCATTTCCGATAAGTCTGCTAAAAATTAATGGTCGCCATGTTGATCTATCCTCTAGCTAAAATAATTCAAAAGATAAATTATGTAGGCAGTTTGTGTTAATGTTCGACAGCCATGTCTATCCTACTTTACACTGAATACTGAAAGTCACCAGGGTGTCACAAACGCTAGATCTCGGTCAACGACCAAGTATGTACAACTATGTTTACGGCGCTGCAACTTACATCGTATTATCTATATACGTCGACAGCTGTAAGTGTTTCTGAAGTGCATTGAAATGAATGTTTGAGGAACTTGGGAATTATTACAAACTGGGGCATGGTGATAACTATAAAGTGGGGCATGTTGTGTAGATACAAGTGGGGCATATTGTGTAGATACAAAGTGGGGCATATTGTGTAAATACAAAGTGGAGCATGTTGTGTAAATACAAAGTGGGGCATGTTGTGTAGATACAAAGTGGGGCATATTGTGTAAATACAAAGTGGGGCATGTTGTGTAAATACAAAGTGGGGCATATTGTGTAAATACAAACTGGGGCATATTGTGTAAATACAAAGTGGAGCATGTTGTGTAAATACAAAGTGGGGCATGTTGTGTAGATACAAAGTGGGGCATATTGTGTAAATACAAACTGGGGCATGTTGTGTAAATACAAAGTGGGGCATATTGTGTAAATACAAAGTGGGGCATATTGTGTAAATACAAAGTGGGGCATATTGTGTAAATACAAAGTGGGGCATATTGTGTAACTACAAAGTGGGGCATATTGTGTAAATACAAAGTGGGACATATTGTATACATACAAAGTAGGGCATATTGTGTAAATACAAAGTGGGGCTATCAGTAAGTTACATGGGTTACCAGTATGTGACATGAGTTATCAGTATGTTACATGGGTTACCAGTAGGTACATGGGTTATCAGTAGGTTTCATGGGTTATCAGTATGTGTCATGAGTTATCAGTATGTTACATGGGTTATCAGTATGTTACATGGGTTACCAGTAGGTGCATGTGTTATCAGTAGGTTTCATGGGTTATCAGTATGTGTCATGAGTTATCAGTATGTTACATGGGTTATCAGTATGTTACATGGGTTACCAGTAGGTGCATGGGTTATCAGTAGGTTTCATGGGTTATCAGTATGTGTCATGAGTTATCAGTATGTTACATGAGTTATCAGTATGTTACATGAGTTATCAGTATGTTACGTGAGTTATCAGTATGTTACATGAGTTATCAGTATGTTACATGATGTATGTTACATGAGTTATCATTATGTTACGTGAGTTATCAGTAGGTTACATGAGTTACCAGTATGTTACATGAGTTATCATTATGTTACGTGGGTTATCAGTATGTTACATGAGTTATCAGTAGGTTACATGAGTTACCAGTATGTTACATGAGTTATCATTATGTTACGTGGGTTATCAGTATGTTACATGAGTTATCAGTATATTACATGGGTTATCAGTATGTTACATGAGTTATCAGTATGTTACATGAGTTATCAGTATGTTACATGATGTATGTTACATGAGTTATCAGTATGTTACATGAGTTATCATTATGTTACGTGAGTTATCAGTATGTGACATGAGTTATCAGTATGTGACATGGGTTATCAGTATGTGACCTGAGTTATCAGTATGTGACATGAGTTATCAGTATGTGACATGGGTTATCAGTATGTGACATGAGTTATCAGTATGTGACATGAGTTATCAGTATGTTACATGAGTTATCAGTATGTGACATGAGTTATCAGTATGTGACATGAGTTATCAGTATGTGACATGAGTTATCAGTATGTGACATGAGTTATCAGTATGTTACATGAGTTATCAGTATGTTACGTGAGTTACCAGTATGTTACATGATGTATGTTACATGAGTTATCAGTATGTTACATGAGTTATCACTATGTTACATGAGTTACCAGTAGGTTACGTGAGTTACCAGTATGTTACATGAGTTATCAGTATGTTACATGAGTTATCACTATGTTACATGAGTTACCAGTATGTTACGTGAGTTACCAGTATGTTACGTGAGTTATCAGTATGTTACATGAGTTACCAGTATGTTACATGAGTTATCAGTATGTTACGTGAGTTATCAGTATGTTACATAAGTTATCAGTATGCTACATGAGTTACCAGTATGTTACGCTGATTTTCATTAGGTTACGTGAGTATCAGTATGCTACATGGGTAACAGTATGTTACATGGGTATCAGTATGTTACATGGGTATCAGTAGGTTACATGGGTATCAGTAGGGTACATGGGTATCAGTAGGTTACATGGGTATCAGTAGGGTACATGGGTATCAGTATGTTACATGGGTATCAGTATGTTACATGTGTATCAGTATGTTACATGGGTATCAGTATGTTACATGGGTATCAGTATGTTACATGGGTATCAGTATGTTACATGGGTATCAGTATGTTACATGGGTATCAGTATGTTACATGGGTATCAGTATGCTACATGGGTATCAGTATGCTACATGGGTATCAGTATGTTAGATGGGTATCAGTATGTTACATGGGTATCAGTATGTTACATGGGTATCAGTATGTTACATGGGTATCAGTATGCTACATGGGTATCAGTATGCTACATGGGTATCAGTATGTTACATGGGTATCAGTAGGTTACATGGGTATCAGTAGGGTACATGGGTATCAGTATGTTACATGGGTATCAGTAGGGTACATGGGTATCAGTAGGTTACATGGGTATCAGTAGGGTACATGGGTATCAGTAGGTTACATGGGTATCAGTAGGTTACATGGGTATCAGTATGTTACATGGGTATCAGTATGCTACATGGGTATCAGTATGCTACATGGGTATCAGTAGGTTACATGGGTATCAGTATGGTACATGGGTATCAGTATGCTACATGGGTATCAGTATGCTACATGGGTATCAGTATGCTACATGGGTATCAGTATGCTACATGGGTATCAGTATGCTACATGGGTATCAGTATGTTACATGGGTATCAGTATGGTACATGGGTATCAGTATGTTACATGGGTATCAGTATGTTACATGGGTATCAGTAGGTTACATGGGTATCAGTATGTTACATGGGTATCAGTATGTTACATGGGTATCAGTATGTTACATGGGTATCAGTATGTTACATGGGTATCAGTATGTTACATGGGTATCAGTAGGGTACATGGGTATCAGTTTGTTACATGGGTATCAGTATGTTACATGGGTATCAGTATGTTACATGGGTATCAGTATGTTACATGGGTATCAGTATGCTACATGGGTATCAGTATGCTACATGGGTATCAGTAGGTTACATGGGTATCAGTATGCTACATGGGTATCAGTATGCTACATGGGTATCTGTAGGTTACATGGGTATCAGTAGGTTACATGGGTATCAGTATGCTACATGGGTATCTGTAGGTTACATGGGTATCAGTATGTTACATGGGTATCAGTAGGTTACATGGGTATCAGTATGTTACATGGGTATCAGTATGCTACATGGGTATCTGTAGGTTACATGGGTATCAGTGTGTTACATGGGTATCAGTATGTTACATGGGTATCAGTAGGTTACATGGGTATCAGTATGTTACATGGGTATCAGTATGCTACATGGGTATCAGTAGGTTACATGGGTATCAGTATGTTACATGGGTATCAGTATGCTACATGGGTATCTGTAGGTTACATGGGTATCAGTATGTTACATGGGTATCAGTAGGTTACATGGGTATCAGTATGTTACATGGGTATCAGTATGTTACATGGGTATCAGTATGTTACATGGGTATCAGTATGTTACATGGGTATCAGTAGGGAACATGGGTATCAGTATGTTACATGGGTATCAGTATGTTACGTGGGTATCAGTATGTTACATGGGTATCAGTAGGTTACATGGGTATCAGTAGGGAACATGGGTATCAGTATGTTACATGGGTATCAGTAGGGAACATGGGTATCAGTAGGGAACATGGGTATCAGTAGGGAACATGGGTATCAGTAGGGTACATGAGTATCAGTATGTTACATGGGTATCAGTATGGTACATGGGTATCAGTATGTTACATGGGTATCAGTATGTTACATGGGTATCAGTAGGTTACATGGGTATCAGTATGTTACATGGGTATCAGTAGGTTACGTGGGTATCAGTAGGTTACATGGGTATCAGTATGTTACATGGGTATCAGTATGTTACATGGGTATCAGTATGTTACATGGGTATCAGTATGTTACATGGGTATCAGTATGTTACATGGGTATCAGTATGTTACATGGGTATCAGTATGTTACATGGGTATCAGTATGTTACATGGGTATCAGTATGTTACATGGGTATCAGTATGTTACGTGGGTATCAGAGGTTACATGGGTATCAGTAGGGAACATGGGTATCAGTATGTTACATGGGTATCAGTATGTTACATGGGTATCAGTATGTTACATGGGTATCAGTATGTTACATGGGTATCAGTATGTTACATGGGTATCAGTATGTTACATGGGTATCAGTATGTTACATGGGTATCAGTATGTTACATGGGTATCAGTATGTTACATGGGTATCAGTAGGTTACATGGGTATCAGTAGGTTACATGGGTATCAGTATGTTACATGGGTATCAGTATGTTACATGGGTATCAGTATGTTACATGGGTATCAGTATGCTACATGGGTATCAGTATGTTACATGGGTATCAGTATGTTACATGGGTATCAGTATGTTACATGGGTATCAGTATGTTACATGGGTATCAGTATGTTACATGGGTATCAGTATGTTACATGGGTATCAGTATGTTACATGGGTATCAGTATGTTACATGGGTATCAGTATGTTACATGGGTATCAGTAGGTTACATGGGTATCAGTATGTTACATGGGTATCAGTAGGTTACATGGGTATCAGTATGTTACATGGGTATCAGTATGCTACATGGGTATCAGTAGGTTACATGGGTATCAGTATGTTACGTGGGTATCAGTATGTTACATGGGTATCAGTATGTTACATGGGTATCAGTATGTTACGTGGGTATCAGTAGGGTACATGGGTATCAGTATGTTACATGGGTATCAGTATGTTACATGGGTATCAGTATGTTACATGGGTATCAGTATGTTACGTGGGTATCAGTAGGTTACATGGGTATCAGTATGTTACATGGGTATCAGTATGTTACGTGGGTATCAGTATGTTACATGGGTATCAGTATGTTACGTGGGTATCAGTATGTTACATGGGTATCAGTATGTTACGTGGGTATCAGTAGGGTACATGGGTATCAGTATGTTACATGGGTATCAGTAGGTTACATGGGTATCAGTATGTTACATGGGTATCAGTATGTTACATGGGTATCAGTATGTTACATGGGTATCAGTATATTACATGGGTATCAGTATGTTACATGGGTATCAGTATGTTACATGGGTATCAGTATAGTACGTGGGTATCAGTATGTTACATGGGTATCAGTAGGGAACATGGGTATCAGTATGTTACATGGGTATCAGTATGTTACATGGGTATCAGTATGTTACATGGGTATCAGTATATTACGTGGGTATCAGTATGTTACATGGGTATCAGTAGGGAACATGGGTATCAGTATATTACGTGGGTATCAGTATGCTACATGGGTATCAGTAGGGTACATGGGTATCAGTATGCTACATGGGTATCAGTATGTTACATGGGTATCAGTATGTTACATGGGTATCAGTATGTTACATGGGTATCAGTAGGGAACATGGGTATCAGTAGGGAACATGGGTATCAGTATGTTACATGGGTATCAGTATGTTACATGGGTATCAGTATGTTACGTGGGTATCAGTATGCTACATGGGTATCAGTATGTTACATGGGTATCAGTAGGGAACATGGGTATCAGTATGTTACATGGGTATCAGTATGTTACATGGGTATCAGTATGTTACGTGGGTATCAGTAGGTTACATGGGTATCAGTAGGTTACGTGGGTATCAGTAGGTTACATGGGTATCAGTATGTTACATGGGTATCAGTATGTTACGTGGGTATCAGTAGGTTACATGGGTATCAGTATGTTACGTGGGTATCAGTATATTACAAGGGTTATCAGTAAACTATCAGTATGCTACATGTATTATCAGTAGGTTACATGGGTTGTTTTGTTTAATTGCAGCCCGGAAGGATTCATATCAGCGAGCCGTGCAAGGCGTGTCTCAAAGGATCAAACCTAGTTACAATAGTGAGAGGAACAGTCAATGTCAAGGTTAGTCATGTATTTATAAAACACCGGGTGCTATATATAGAGCGTGTATGAATGTTGTCCTCCAGAGGTCGCTTTCACAAGCTCCTCCATACTAAGATTGACAAACAAATATCAAAACCGGATAATAAACAAAGGAAAAGTGATAATTGTAATGTATTTTTACCAGCCAGTGACGTCATCGTTATCTTTACCTATACTTTTAGTTTCCGACTGGGCTGAAGATTGCCTGCTCCAGTTTCCGCCAATGGCGAATACCTGTTTTGGATAATGTATGTTTAGTTTCCGACTGGGCAGAAGATGACCTGCTCCGGTTTCCGTCAATGGCCAATACCTGTTTATCTACAATCCATTTATACGTATCTACAATCACTTTATACGTCTCTACTATTACATTATACGTCTCTACTATTACACTATGCGTCTCTACTATTACACTATACGTCTCTACTATTACACTATACGTCTCTACTATTACACTATACGTCCATTTATACGTATCTACAATCACTTTATACGTCTCTACTATTACATTATACGTCTCTACTATTACACTATGCGTCTCTACTATTACACTATACGTCTCTACTATTACACTATACGTCTCTACTATTACACTATACGTCTCTACTATTACACTATACGTCTCTACTATTACACTATACGTCTCTACTATTACATTATACGTCTCTACTATTACACTATACGTCTCTACTATTACACTATACGTCTCTACTATTACACTATACGTCCTTTTATACGTATCTACAATCACTTTATACGTCTCTACTATTACATTATACGTCTCTACTATTACACTATGCGTCTCTACTATTACACTATACGTCTCTACTATTACACTATACGTCTCTACTATTACACTATACGTCTCTTATTTTATACGTATCTACTATTACTTTATGCGTCTCTACTATTACATTATACGTCTCTACTATTACATTATACGTCTCTACTATTACACTATACGTCTCTACTATTACACTATACGTCTCTTATTTATACGTATCTACTATTACTTTATACGTCTTCTATTTTGTTTCTATTACATTATACTCTCTACTATTACATTATGCGTTCTCTACTATTACACTTGCGTCTCTAATATTACACTATACGTCTCTACTATTACACTATACGTCTCTACTTATTACATTATACGTCTCTACTTTTACACTATGCGTCTATACTATTACACTATACGTCTCTACTATTACACTTACGTCTCTATATTACACTATACGCTCGTTACTATTACATATACGTCTCTACTATTACACTATACGTCTCTACTATTACATTATACTTCTCTTATATATATACTGGTGGACATAGAAAACGCACACCTACATTATATACTGGATGACATAGAAAACGCACACCTACATTATATACTAGAGGACATAGAAAACGCACACCTACATTATGTACTAGAGGACATATAAATACGCACCGTTTTTGGGTTCCTACATTATATACTAGAGGACATAGAAAACGCACCCCTACATTATATACTAGAGGACATATAAAACGCTACGCCTAGTCATTATATACTAGAGACATAGAAGAAAACGGCGTCACCTATATTATATACTATATTAAATTATTTTAACTCATCCTACATTAATATAGAGGACATAGATAACGCACACCTCATTATATACTAGAGGACATAGAAAACGCACGCCTACATTATATACTAGAGGACATGTAGAAAACGCACACCTACATTATATACTAGAGGAATATAGAAAAGCACACCTAATTATAGTACTAGAGGACATAGAAAACGCACCCCTACATTGTATACTAGAGGACATAGAAAACGCACGCCTAAAGCACACCTACATTATATACTAGAGGGACATAGAAAACGCACGCCTACATTATATACTAGAGGACATAGAAAGCGCACACCTACATTATATACTAGAGGACATAGAAAACGCACACCTACATTTATATACTAGAGGACATAGAAAACGCACGCCTACATTATATACTAGAGGTCATAGAAAACGCACGCCTACATTATATACTAGAGGACATAGAAAACGCACGCCTACATTATATATAGAGGACATAGATAACGAACACCTACATTATATACTAGAGGACATAGAAAACGCACGCCTACATTATATACTAGAGGACATAGATAACGAACACCTACATTATATACTAGGAGGACATAGAAAACGCACGCCTACATTATATATCTAGAGGACATAGATAACGTAACACTACATTATATACTAGAGGACATAGAAAACGCACGCCTACATTATATACTAGAGGACATAGATAACGAACACCTACATTATATACTAGAGGACATAGAAAACGCACGCCTACATTATATACTAGAGGACATAGAAAACGCACGCCTACATTATATACTAGAGGTCATAGAAAACGAACACCTACATTATATTATTAGTATTACATGAAAACGAAATACGAAGGATTCCATCAAAGATATATCACATCTTTATTACAAAACACAAACTAAACAACTAAGAATATTCCAAAATGTTTAAAACTATGTATTTATATAGTTATTGTTTTTCAGGTAAAAACACACTTGTCCGAAGTGTGCGTTTTCTATGTCCTCTAGTATATATACATACAATTATATACAAATAAATAAGTAATCAATAAAGCTGTCGTATTGCTACTGTATTCTAACTAACTATATAGAGGATGAACATTTTAGTTGGTGTTTTTGTGTAATTAAGAAGATAATAATAATAATAATTATTATTATTATACCCTTATCATATAAAATTGCACGTTCAAAAGCGCTTTACATAAACATGTAACATAACACACATATAACAATAAAATTCAAAAGATTACAAAATGTAATGCAGGGTTAAAAGCATGTGATAAAAGTACGGAACAAATTATCTAATTTCGATGTTTACATGATGATTGTTTTAAATAGTACACTTAATGGGGAACCTACTTAAAATATGGATTATACATTAGATACACAAAATAAGAAATTATATTGTGTGTTTTACGTTTATTTATCGTCGCTACCGGTTGCCCATATGAGCGACGCCTCCTGAAGAGATTAGTCAGTTTAGATGTTGGAGGATAGTGCAATGATACAGACAGAGACCCATTCCAGAGTCTCCTCTGGTTCTTTTATGTGCACGGTGTACAGCACCGACACGAGACCTCGGTTTAACGTCCCATCTGAAAGACTGTTAATTGTATTAGGGTCAGACGGGGGATCGAACCTGCGGTCCCTGGATTACCAGTCCAGCGTGTTACCACTGGACTACATATCCGTCTGTAGAAAGAAATTATAGATTAAAACTACAACATATAAACCATATGATACAAACTTTAAGAAATGGAAGGATAAATGAAATTAAAGACATCACCCTAGGGCATAATAAAATCGTTTACAATACTATCATGAATAAGATAAAGCATTCAGTACGCAGTTCCTATGGTTTAAAGCATTTCTTAAGAAACGTTTAATAACACCTTTCTATTATTAGCCGAAGTCGTGATAGCTCAGTGGATATGCGTTCGCTTCAGGTGCGAAAGGTCCGGAGTTCGAGCCCCGCTGGAGCCGTTACGAGTGTGCCCTTAGGCAAGGCATTTAAATTCCACATTGTCTCTTCTCTCTCCTTCATGGCGATGGATTCCATCAGGAATGAGATCTCGAGAGTGATTAATATAAGTTGAATGAAAATTATCACTGTTCATTAAAATACAAAGTGTATACATGCTTTGTCTCGTGTAATTGTACTTATTAATGAGTTCTTTCCTCAAATCTGAGTAACACAGACACAATAAAACAAAATGATACCCGCCGTTAATTTGAACATGAATATAGGTTTAACTTCTATGCATAATTTGTAGATATTCGGGAATAAATGTCCAATAACACTAGCTTCGTCTGAACATTCTACTGACTGCCATTTCTGTTGCAATTCAAATAGCACTACGTTGGCTCAAATGAAGGCACATTAATGTCATCGATACGAATGCAAGTTGTCTGATTCTGTATACCGTAATTATTATTTTCTAATCTATTTTTTGATTGATTGTCAGAACACCATTAGTGAGGTCAACATTGTCAACATTGAGACTATGCTTGCCTAGTGCGTAAATGTGCTATAAAACTGTAGCTATTGCATGATACTGGACAATATGCATAGTATGCTCTATCAAGTTCGTCCTGCACTCTGTGATCGACCTGTAAATGATCATTGTCACACAAATATATGTCGCCACATGATGGGTAGCATAAATATATTTATGACCGATGTAAGAATTAGTCAATTGACAGATGAAACAAAATATAGGCCACTGAAGAATACAACACAGCTTTGTTTCCAAATCCTGGCTGTCCCGACAAATACCGTAAACGTCTTCGGCGAGTCGATATTCTCCGGCGGTTACCCGATTGTTTACGGAAAAGTTCATGTACCGCTGCATGCTCTGTGACATATACTCACACGAAAAAAGAAAGTGTGCACTTGGTTAGAGGGAAAATTTATACTTATATATAGAACCAATAAAAAGGGTAACAAAATGGGCAAAATTGTATTAGCTACATGATGTTTTAATTGTAATTTGATAATTATTTTACGTGGGAATATAAGTATACAATTTTCCCTGTAACCAAATGCACACTTTCTTTTTCGTGTGAGTATATAATTATAACGTATACACACAGTCTTGACCGCGGATCTGTAACCAACTCGTCGTAAATGTACTGGACGTAATGATATGTTTGTGTTGTGGTTACAACATGCGTGGTACTTGAATCGCCATTAATAACACACATATTCACTGTACGTGCTTTTTAACTAATCTAATATATACAAGAAATACATTGATGCCAAAGCATCACATGACGCCGCCAATATAATTGTGTACACGTTAATGCCATGCAGGTGTAATAATATATGTTAAACGTGGATGAAATAAGTTTATTTAATTTTCAAAATAAGAACATAAATTGTAGACGTATATACATTTAGCACCACAACGAGACCAGTCGTGCAAAATAGTACCTACCAGGGGAAAATGTTCACATTGAGATGAGTTTCATCCCTTTCTCGTTCAAGATATAATTATAAATATATAAGTGTGTGTTATTTGGTTTGTTGACAGGGCATGTCTATATAGTGCAGGCGAGAGGAATATAACTCCTGTCAACAAACCAAAGAACAATTTTATTACAATATACGATATTTTAATTCAGCTTAAAACCAATGTTTTCAGTCACTATTTTGCTTAAGGATTGTCTTCAATTTTATTTTTATCATTTATACCACGTCGACCACGTCAATTGAGTAATTTCACGATGGGTGAGTTTTACATTGACACCGGCACGTCCGGATATGGAATCACACAAATGTATGCCAAGATTTTATATCGTATTTCGATGTTTTTGTCTTACCGTGTGCTCAGAAATTCAACATTGTCGACTTCGGAATGGAACTTGGAGAATTATCATTACTGAAATAGTGTGTACGTTTTCAAAATACACCAAAAGAATACAAATGTTGATTTATTGTATTAACAGGATTCAGCTGTTTGAATTGCATTTTTATCCTATTGGTGGTCTATAATTTTTAGCATTCAAGTGTGAACAAATAATCAGAAAATTACTACTTTAATAATATTTTATTGCATTATATTTAATTATAAACATATACAACAATTCCAAGATTGGTACACAGATGAGAACAAATGGGTTTAGCAATACGTTTCTATCAACATTAGTAATTGACCTTTCTGCCGATTTTGATTGACAGCTGGCGTTAGCCAATCGCATCGCACCATTCGCGCACACCCCCGGCAACGGTTTATCGCCGCCATCTTGTTAGACAAACAATGCATATTAGACAAACTAGTAACGAGTAGACAAATTTGAAAAGGCGTGAATTTGATCGAAAATACGGGTTTTAAATTGTTTTAATGATGTTGAAAATGTGTAGCTTTGGTGTGTGGGTTAGTTATAGTACAAAATTAGTCGATATCCTGGTGATCGACGTTAAATTCAACCCATTTCAAAATCCTTGGACAAATCTAAAAGTGTGTATATGAACCACAAAATACCAGACAACTGCTTTAAAAACAATGCATCTATAAAAACACCGACTGACCCCATATAGTCATTCTTTTATCGCAAACACAGCAATCAAATGTAAGCGTGTCACACTGTTTATTGGAAGTAATCAACCAACTTACCGGTACATCACAGAGACCGCGAAAACATAATATCCCGTTAGGGGCCTACTGTCAAGATCAAAGTGTTGCACATCGGAATTTAGCACTGATTGTGCTAATAATTGGTCAATTATAAAATGTGTGCACACAATTATAGTATTGATTACTACACCGAGTCATTGTTTTATCGTTCTGTCAGACAAACGAATTATTTAGTAAAATTTTAATCAAATCTGATAATGAGTGATCGTGATCTGAAATTATTTTTTGAAAAATAATTACAAATTAATTAATGCTGTCTGTCATTGACAATGGTGAAAAGATGTAGTTACAGGCTGTTTTATTAATTTATGCTGTGTGACAGTGATAGTAGATATCCAGATCGATTAATAGGTGACGTTTAATTCGTGTCATTTCCAAAACGTAAGACAAATCTTGAAAAATGTCTAAGGTGGATTAAGTTGTGTGGACGAGCAGCTGAATACATCCAAAATTAATGCAAACAGATATATTTGCACACAAGTAAGTTGAAATTAATTATTTATGCATAATAAAATATTTCGAAAAAATATATTCTGCATTTATAGATCTACTGTTCACAAGAGATATGTGAGTATAATGGTGATTAAAATTATACATGTGGGTCATACATATTGTCGTGGATGGTGGACTAGGGATCAGATAGAAGTAATAGTACCCATGCATGTGCAGAGCTGTGGGATTCCCATATTAGCTCAGTGAACGTACTGGTGTTCAGTTTTTGGGCCTAATGTTCGAGTCTTCTAGGAGGCATAGGGTCGAGTCTCTCAAGACGGTGGCATATTTCATTTCTTTTAATGTCAAAGTTGACACGATGTGGTTGTTCATTCAGAATTCAGGTGGTTTCGTATAATCTCTTGTTCGTCTAATGGTAGTTTCGTACACTAGTGCATTCGTATAATCACAGGTTCGTATAATTGATTTAATAGTACTGCACTATACAGGCTCATTATAATAATGCTATTATTAGCTATTTAGGTAATTAGACACAATTATGAATGGGACTATGTAGCCGTGTGTTTGCCATACCAGGAGTGATTATCTATCTAGGTTTCAAGCCACTAATCAAGATTAATTAAAGTGAACGGGGGAGAATAAATAAATCATAGACCGTCATTAAAATAATATATTTATTGTACATCAAAACATTAAATTATTTACAATGACATAAAAAAGGTACATAGATTAATACAATGACAATGCAATTTACAGTGTTTATCTATTTTTTATTGTATTTGTATTGTATAATCAGCAAAAAACGCATGGAAATATAGACGCCATGGTTGTAATGAAATTGATGTGAAGAGCATGATATTTATACATGATGCAAGGGCTTGGACATATGGCACGGCTCAGCTCTAAAGCTGATACAACACGGGCATACAAGCCAGCATCACAGATGTTTGAGCCGACCAATCAAGGTGTGAAAAATAATATATTCTCCAGTAATTGATTAATTTGTCAACAGCCCATCTCATAATTGGCGTAGGCGTGATAATATACTATTAGACGAATCCACCACAATGTTTCACTCTATATTGCCTTGTATACGAAGAAGAAGTTATACGAAACCTCCTCCGTTGACTGCGAAAACATTTTCCACGAACACTTAACACGTCCTCACCCGTTAAATATATCTGTATATTAGAGAAATAACCTTCACTATTTAAAGAACCTAAACCCTTGTTGACTTGCTTTCAACAAGATATTAATATCTGGGTAAAATAAAACTGAGAAATTCCACGGAATTTTATCTAGATTAACTCGATGCAGGTCTGCGTTAGACGCCATTTTGTTAGATAGCTTGTCTCGCGTAGTTACAGCGAGCACCTGTAACTATGGGGGGCGTGCCTAAGTAGCGTTTGCAGAAAGGTCAATTGACACGTTTAATGTAAATAATAAAGATTAGTTTGTAGTTTCTGCCGAATCTACGGTCCAGTTTCACCAACAATGACCCGTAGTCGTTGTTGTCACAAATTCTTCGTTTTCTCGTATCTTAGTTTATGGCTACCAGGCTACCAGGGTCTATCCTATCGTAGAATCGCTGGTGTTGTCCTGGAGTTTCTTCTTGTTCTAAATATTATAATAATAACTCAACATCGTTTTTCGTTTCTCTCAATATAATAATTCTCTTTCGTCGTATATCTTTATTTCTATAATATATTCATATACTCAGTAATCTATAATAGCTGGCGTTTTCTCATTTCACGTGTAACCAACGATCTAATGTGTTAGCCACCTCGGCTACACAAAGCCACCTCGGCTACACAAGATCTTTACTCTTTAATCCGTAATTACTCTATTCCGATAATCTCATCAATGTTTCTGATTTAATATCTTCCATTCACGTTCGTCAATAAACAATTAGATAATGTTCACCGAAACTATATATTCCTTCTTATGGCTGAACTATCCTTATTAAATGTATTTCTTTAAATACACGACTAATCTTAAAAGTTACACTTCGAATGTCCACAATTTCTAAGTATCATAGAGACAGTGTATGTGTTCTGTATAATCACATTGAGATACGCGCTACTCGCGCTTCTGGTGGTAGCCTAATGTGTTCTGAATTATTATTTGTGTGTTGTACATTAATTTATCCTCGCTACTTGTTGCCCATAATAGCGACGCCTCCTGATATGAAGAGATTAGTAATTTTAGATTTTTGGAGGATATTGCAATGATACAGACAGAGACCCATTTCCAGAGTCTCCTCTGGTTCTTTTACATGCACGGTGTACAGCACCGACACGAGACCTCGGTTTAAAGTCTCATCTGAAAGACTGTTAATTTATTAGGGTCAGACGGGGGATCGAACCTGAATTAGTAAATAAATTATGTTTTTTGTATACATAATCGAACCGAAACCTCCGACATAACGGTGCCTACGCATATGTGATGTTATCTAATATTACTAAGATGTTACCCACATCAAACCAGTTCGGGTTTTTTCTCTTACATAACAGGCCACCTGTAACTCTGTCCTGATAAATTTACACAATGCACCAACTATTTATTCATTTACGCGCGAAAGACAATAATAGACAGTTCGTGCAAATAGTTGTGTATTTTGCACACTGTTCAGCAAATATATAATTAAAAGAACCAGCATAGTTACAGAGTTTCCAACACAATTAAAATGTGTGCAATGTATTAGTAGTTAAAACGTTTTGAATGCTTAATGAATTTCTGTACAGCTGTACGTATTAGTTTGTTATCGTCCACGTTCAGCGACTATCAGATAATAACAAAGCCACTTTAAGTGATTGATAGCTTCTTGTTTCATGAACAAGTATGTTTCTCTCATCGTAAAATTTGTAACATTGAAAGGAAAAGTCTTTCTCGACAGAATATCCACAATCACAGTAAGAATTGTTCTCGTGTATGGTTCCTAAATACATCATTATTTAAATTGCTGGATCGATTTCTTAAACGGGCGTGAAGTATTGAACATAATATGTCACCATATATAAAGTGTTTAGGTATAACTTGTGCTTTAAAATATTTTAATGTTGGCTTAAATATATTTAGGGTTACAAAGATACGTACGTCTGTATTCAGTTCGTTCCATAATTCAGTAAAAGGGGGTATAAACGAATTGCTATGTATCTGAGATCGATGTGCACTATTAAAGTTGGTGGGGTTTCTCCGGGTACTCCGGTTTCCTCCCACACGAATGACCACATTTACGCTTTCATTCGCGCCAACGAGAGTGATTAATATAAGTTGTTAGAACCTGCTTCGCAATCGAATAAATAAAATAAAAAGTTACATTTAAATTTTGTATAGTTGTTATTGTTCCGAAGCGGATATTCAGTAGTTTCTGGTGCAATACGCGGAAAGATAGTTGAATTATGAGCCAATCGGATAATGAAACCAAACATATCTCGTTTTATAAATAACTCTATTGATACTGATCTGGTAAGGCCGGAGATTACCCGTGCTGCTTCGGATTGCAATTGTTCCAATGATTGATTATCATAAACTTTACATCCAGTTCAAACTACAGACGTGTATTCTAAAATGGTCTCATATAAATGATACATACATCTGGTTAACAGTAGATACATTTAGCCTAAATTGTAAAGCTTTCATAGAACTCAGTACTTTAGACGCTGAAAGTATTATGTTATTAATATGTTCGTGCCAAAAGGTTATTATACTGTTAAGCCTAAATGTTTATGCTGATCAACACAAAGATGTGATTATACTGTTAAGCCTAAAGGTTTATGCTGATCAATAAAAAATATGTGATTATACTGTTATGCCTAAATGTTTATGCTGATCAACACAAAGATGTGATTATACTGTTATGCCTAAATGTTTATGCTGATCAACACAACGATGTGATTATACTGTTAAGCCTAAATGTTTATGCTGATCAACACAACGATGTGATTATACTGTTAAGCCTAAATGTTTATGCTGATCAATAAAAAATATGTGATTATACTGTTATGCCTAAATGTTTATGCTGATCAACAAAATGGAATAAAACATCGTTAAAGTAAATAATGGGTCTATCGATCTGATTGGCTTATTTGAATTAAAGTCAACAAACCATTGTTTTGACCAATCGTTAATTGTTATTAGGGCTTGATTCAAAATAGTGTCTACGTAATTAGTATCATTAGAAACGTACGGTAAGCAATATACACAATACCATTAACCCGGTAGATATAGGCCAAGTACACATATGTAAATGTATCTGCCTACTCCAAGCAAATAGCTCTAAAAGCTATTTCAATAAAAGTCAACTAAATTCCAACCACCTGGAAACTTGTTAATCCAAGATGGCGTCCAAGATGGCCGCCGAAACCTTAAATTAGCTGAAACTCCCTTACTGTTCACTCTAGAATCCTAGTTTTGATGTCCACCTCTATGTTTAGGAGGGACTTCACTGAGTACAGCTATATAACCTTTAGGCAATCAGAACATCATGAAATCATGAAATCCAAGATGGTGCATAAAATGGCGTCCGAGTAAAACTGTGGTCAGCCATTGAACAAGGTCCTTCAACCCGGTTACCTTTTTATAAATTATCACCCTTCGGGGTTTTTTGTGCTTCCATCTAATAATTTGTTTTTTTTGTGCTGCCATCTAATAATCGGGTGTGTTTGTGCTGCCATCTAATAATCGGGGTGTTTTTGTGCTGCCATCTAATAATCGGGGTGTTTTTGTGCTGCCATCTAATAATCGGATGTTTTTGTGCTGCCATCTAATAATCGGGGTTTTTTGTGCTGCCATCTAATAATCGGGGTGTTTTTGTGCTGCCATCTAATAATCGGGTTATTTTGTGCTGCCATCTAATAATCGGGGTGTTTTTGTGCTGCATCTAATAATTTGGTTTTTTTGTGCTGCCATCTAATAATCGGGGTGTTTTGTGCTGCCATCTAATAATTGGGTGTTTTTGTGCTGCCATCTAATACTTTTTTGTGTGTGTGCTGCCATCTAATAATCGGGTGTGTTTGTGCTGCCATCTAATAATCGGGTGTTTTTGTGTTGCCATCTAATAATCGGGGTGTTTTTGTGCTGCCATCTAATAATCGGGGTGTTTTTGTGCTGCCATCTAATAATCGGGGTGTTTTTGTGCTGCCATCTAATAATCGGGGTGTTAGTGTTCTGCCATCTAATAATCGGGGTGTTTTTGTGCTGCCATCTAATAATCGGGTGTTTTTGTGCTGCCATCTAATAATCGGGGTGTTTTTGTGCTGCCATCTAATAATCGGGGTGTTTTTGTGCTGCCATCTAATAATCGGGGTGTTTTGTGCTGCCATCTAATAATCGGGGTGTTTTGTGCTGCCATCTAATATCGGGTGTTTTTTGTGCTGCCATCTAATAATCGGGTGTTTTTGTGCTGCCATCTAATAATCGGGGTGTTTTTGTGCTGCCATCTAATAATCGGGGTGTTTTTGTGCTGCCATCGAATAATTTGTTTTTTTTGTGCTGCCATCTAATAATCGGGTGTTTTTGTGTTGCCATCTAATAATCGGGGTGTTTTTGTGCTGCCATCGAATAATCGGGGTGTTTTTGTGCTGCCATCTAATAATCGGGTGTTTTTGTGCTGCCATCTAATAATCGGGGTGTTTTTGTGCTGCCATCTAATAATCGGGGTGTTTTTGTGCTGCCATCTAATAATTTGGTTTTTTTGTGCTGCCATCTAATAATCGGGGTGTTTTTGTGCGGCCATCTAATAATCGGGTTTTAATATATCTACATTAATAAAACTCTCCATGTATTATTAGTGGCGTGAAGAAAGACCCCGGGTGCCCTTCCGATCAGTATGTCAGGCACATGTACACTTTGTAGGACCACTGACTGAATAGCTGCCTCACATGAGATCATGTTTAAGGCTTTAGCCATTATAAGAATATGAGTTAGCAATTTACAGTGGTAATGAATGGTTCAGGACTGTGGAGCAATATATATAGTTAGAATTGTAACACCACACATAATCTGACACACATGCCCCATAGTGCACATAGCCAATGCATCTTATAATGCCTATAGCCAATGTATCCCATTACGCCTAGAGTCAATGTATCCCGTAATGTCTATAGCCAATGTATCCCGTAATGCCTATAGCCAATATATCCAGTAATGCCTAGAGCCCATGTATCCAGTAATGCCTATAGCCAATGTATCCCATTACGCCTAGAGTCAATGTATCCCGTAATGTATATAGCCAATGTATCCAGTAATGCCTATAGCCAATGTATCCAGTAATGCCTATAGCCAATGTATCCAGTAATGCCTATAGCCAATGTATCCAGTAATGCCTAGAGCCCATGTATCCAGTAATGCCTAGAGCCAATGTATCCAGTAATGCCTAGAGCCCATGTATCCAGTAATGCCTAGAGCCCATGTATCCAGTAATGCCTAGAGCCCATGTATCCAGTAATGCCTAGAGCCCATGTATCCAGTAATGCCTAGAGCCCATGTATCCAGTAATGCCTAGAGCCCATGTATTCCATAATGTATATAGCCAATGTATCCAATAATGTCTAGATTCAATGTATCTCATAATGTATATAGCCAATGTATCCAATAATGTCTAGATGCAATATATCTCATAATGTATATAGCCAATGTATCCAATAATGTCTAGATGCCATATATCTCATAATGTATATAGCCAATGTATCCCATAATGTCTAGATTCAATGTATCCCGTAATGTATATAGCCAATGTATCCCATAATGTATATAGCCAATGTATCCCATAATGTATATAGCCAATGTATCCAATAATGTCTAGATGCAATGTATCTCATAATGTATATAGCCAATGTATCCAATAATGTCTAGATGCAATGTATCTCATAATGTATATAGCCAATGTATCCCATAATGTCTAGATTCAATGTATCCCATAATGTCTAGATTCAATGTATCCCATAATGTATATAGCCAATGTATTCAATAATGTCTAGATTCAATGTATCTCATAATGTATATAGCCAATGTATTCAATAATGTCTAGATTCAATGTATCTCATAATGTATATAGCCAATGTATTCAATAATGTCTAGATTCAATGTATCTCATAATGTATATAGCCAATGTTGCCCATAACGCACATAGCCAAGTATTGAATACTGACTGGACCCAATGTTTCCCATAATGCATACAACCAATGTATTACGCATAACTCTATTGCTAGAAACAACTGGCATTTGCAATGTGTCTCGATGGTCATAGGGGCGAGTGAATGGTGAAGCCTGACTTGCTAATTGGAGTGCTTCTCTATTATATAGACTGTATATCATGACGACGACATAGGACATGTACATCGTATTGGGTGAGGATGTTCACTACTGTCTCAATATGAAACTTGGAAATTACAGTCTGGCTCGAAAGAAAGACATTCATAGTTAAATACATTATATCATGGCGAACAACCATGACATATCGAGGAGATAAAAACAATGCCTGAAAGTACTGTGCTAATGAAGATGATGTATGATTGGCAGGTTATACCACTTTCGCAAGTTAGGTTTAGTTTCTAGTTTATTGTTATTATTGGGGAATAATGACCGCAAACTTGTCACGTGAGCATATTTGTCATTGAAGTACTAATGGAGAAAGGCGCTAATGGCTTCCTGTCTGTGAACAATGAGTAGGGTAGATTATGACAAGCTATTCTTGATTTAGTAGATATAAGTTCAGCAGCGAACGTTGGGCATTCATTCCAACATAACAGCTATCTGTTTTAAATGTTTTATATGCCCAAACCATTTTGATTTCAACATATTTCTTTATCAAGTGCTAATGAGCGATGTACGTACACGTGACGTTTGTATTTATTTGCATTCATTTACTGTGATACAGTGCTAAACACGCATTGATACAGTGTTAAACAAGCATTGATACAGTGCTAAACAAGCATTGATACAGTGCTAAACAAGCATTGATACAGTGATAAACAAGCATTGATACAGTGCTAAACAAGCATTGATACAGTGCTAAACAAGCATTAATACAGTGATAAACAAGCATTGATACAGTGCTAAACAAGCATTGATACAGTGTTAAACACGCATTGATACAGTGTTAAACAAGAATTGATACAGTGTTAAACACGCATTGATACAGTGTTAAACACGCATTGATACAGTGTTAAACAAGCATTGATACAGTGCTAAACAAGCATTGATACAGTGTTAAACACGCATTGATACAGTGTTAAACACGCATTGATACAGTGTTAAACAAGCATTGATACAGTGTTAAACACGCATTGATACAGTGTTAAACACGCATTGATACAGTGTTAAACACGCATTGATACAGTGTTAAACAAGCATTGATACAGTGTTAAACACGCATTGATACAGTGTTAAACAAGCATTGATACAGTGTTAAACACGCATTAAGTTAAACAAGCATTGCTCTTCCAGTGATTGCAAGAAACTATCGGAAACCGCTCGCAAATGTCCACGAATCAGTCATTATTTGGAACCATCCATAGATTTCCAGGACTGTTGATGGCATCGTGTGTTACCCTACCATATACTCCGACGTCGATGAGATACTTGTCAAATTCCGCTGTGCAGACATCTACCTCAATGGTGGGTTCAAAAGTGTGTGCATGTGTGATCTCTGGGAATCTCTGCCAATGCGTTTGTGAAAGCCTAAAATCCAAACATGTATTTACACTATGCAATATATCCCAAGTCCCTAAGCGAGTCCCGGCTGTTGAACAGCTATAGTGAAGCTGTCCAAAGTTGGCACAAGAACCACTGACGCAGGAAGCTGATTCCAAACAGCAATCGTCCGCGGGAAGAACGAGTGTTTAGACATTTAGTATACACGTGTGAGTTACTTGTTTCATTGGCTGACTATGTCTTGTAAATCTAACTATGCTTGGCTTGGGGGATACAACTGTGGAACTGTAATTAAGTTATGTAATACTTTGTACCTGAACATCAGGTTAAATGTTGTTCTTCTTTGTGCTATTGTTGGCCAATTGACCTACTGGGTCTTACCTGTTACACGTGAAGGGTTTTGATAATTATATATGATATATTTAGTACAAATCTTGCAAAAGTTCTTTGCACCTGTGCAATTTGTTTAATTTGACCGTTTGACCGTGTTGGTAAGGATTCTATATTAACTGTATTCCACCTTTAGTCGTATTAGTGTAAGATATGCTTCTTGACCTTCCTTGGACATTGTATTATATTACGGTTTAAGAATCCTAGAACTCTAGATGCTTTGCTGGTCATATTGTCAATGTGCAGATTATATTTCATATTATCAACAATTTCAAAACCAAAATATAGTATATGGTTGGATTACTTGTCATTTTGAGGGTTGGTACCACTGCTGAGTGTTGGTGTAAACTATTCAACTTGGTAGACGAACACATCTACAATAGCATGTACATGATCAATACAGATTTACAATGAATGCTGGTGACTGATACATGACGAAGTGATCAGTTACTGAGACAATGTCCTCATTTAATATATAGTGAAGTGATAATGAGTGACATTACTTGTTTTTCTATTACCTCCCTTGGTGGAAATGACGTCCAATTATCCCGAAATGTATATTGGTTCTTTTAACGGGAATCCTTTGTTTTTACCGTTGCTCCCTAACCGGATATTGGGGTATAATAAATGTGAATGTCGAATAATTTATAACATTGATTACAGTAAAATATCAATTGAATATACTGTGTGATATATGTCAAGATTTAATAATTATATTGAGAAAACGGTTGAAAATGTATGATAGCATGTGGTGCAAAGTAAACAACAATAAAAACAGAGGAAACCAAGTAAAAGGACATACCCTCATTAAAGAGCATTCAAGGGGCAGTAATCGACCAGTGTACTGATATTTTATTCATCATCAATTCACCATAAAGTTTACTTGATTTACAAGAAAATAGTAGACAGCTATAGTCTAAAATTTACTAATTCTCAACGCACACAGTTTATATATATATATTGTAGTTTGGTTGCGATCCATGAACAGACGTTTACGGTCTGAACAATATCAATAAAACAATAATTAACTAAGCCCAGTCACCTACAAAGAGTGTCGAAGATCTTGGTTTGTTTAAATATTTGTTTCATATAGATCTAAACGTTAAAATATAATGTATTTAATATATATTAATAAATTTTAACTGTTTTAACTGACGAAACTTTAAACAACTGCGATGAATGGCAATCTGAAACATTAAGTACCTGTATACGTAGACAATACTGAAATATACGGTCAATGATGTTAATAACATCATTATTTATGTATTTGTTGACGTTGTGATTTATTTGCTCGAACTCGAGGAATTTGTATAACAAATAATACCGGACATTATGTTCTCATGTTTCTATATTGTACTCATAGTATTGATGGCCATGTCTGTACTCGTCCGTTACTGGTTATGTTGCCATGGTGATCATTCCAGTTGCCATAGCTGTTACTCCTCATTCACCATCTATATATTCACTTTCGATTGAATCAGTTTCACTTGATACTGTAGCCAGTTCATCGTGGGCTTCGTCAGTTTCTACTACGTCAGACTCACTAGCGTCATATTCAGTGTAAGAATCCACGTAGCTGTAATCTGTGTCATCCTTCAATCTATCCAAGTGCACCTGTATTTGTGGTTTTATCTTTATTTCCGACCGTTTCATTGAATATCCAAACTCATTTTTCCACTTTGACCAAATAATTCCCTTAACGAGACCATCAGGTGTCATCTCATTAATGCCGTTCGGAACGTAGAGTCCATTAAGTGAAGCCAATCCACATGCCTTGAACCACCAACCACTCTCGTCCTTCCTGGCACAGCTAGCGTACCATTCGTCATTATCTCGATCTATGGTGCTGAATTTCATTTTGTGATGATACGGTGTCATCGCATCTCCCGCCGTGCCAGAGTAGCCTGTAATGGTTAGTTGGTAATGATTCTGCTCATTTTCCACACGAAAATAATCATACAATGCATAGGCGTGCACATCATTCCAGTCCCACAGATCGAATCGAATGCTGAGGTTCTTATAATGAGATAACCAGTATAGATTCTCATTTCCTAACCAATACTCGGAATTTACGTTTCCGAAACCAAATGCATAGTCGTTCCACTTTCTAGTGAAGTTGACAGATCCGTCGAGACGCCGTTGTATGAGAGTCCATCCGCCGTGTGAGGTCTCCATGTCACACCAAACATTCACTATATTCCGATTTGGTAGACGGATGGCATAAACTCCGCCCAGTGTGATACCGTTCTCGTACAGCTCACTGCAATCTGAAAGTATTTAGGAATCAATTAGCACTATCAGCTGGTATAGCTTGATTACCCGCTTCCTAGTCAATATCTGTGTTTGCAGTCAATATATTGACATCGTAGTACAATGACACGAACGAGTTAGGTGTCAGTATGTGGGGCCTCATTCACCATTTGTGAACACCTCCGCTATGGGTTAGAATTCTACTGGGTTGGGATTACATGTACATTTGTATTTCAAACGTGGTTGTTAGGGAGCTGGTGTGCGGATGGTCGGTGAATCTGTGCCTGGAATAATGGTAGTATGGGCATCTGCGATATTCTTCTACCACGTAAAGCTATTTAACCATTACTGATGGTACCACTCTGAATCCATAGAAAATCAAAATCATACTATAAAATATATTTATAGCATTTAAACTTTATTTATTTTACAACGATTGCGAAGCAAGTTCTAACAACTCTCGTTGGCGCGGATGAAAGCGTGTATGTGGTCATTCGTGCGGAAGGAAGCCGGGGTATCCGGTGAAAACCCACATATCCGAGCTGGCGACCACCGTACCATCTCACATACTTCCCGGTCCGACGATCGAACCCGGGTTACATTGGTGAGAAGCGAGCGCGCTAACCGCTGCGCTAATCGGACAGCCTAATGCTACGTATAGCATAGTGGATAGCTGTACCATTTACACAATAAATATAATATACCAATATTTATCAATACCTCTTACTAACGGAATATCTTTAAGTGTTGGTATGGACTTAGCACTGTCTCTGCTTGGTGTTTTCATAGCGGCAACATTTCTCTGCATCGCTGTCTGAAACTTGCTGATCATTCTGAAAATAAATCAAAATTGAATTAATATCTAAATCAGCAGTATAACTTGCCAACACATTCGAATACATGTTGATAAACTGTACGACATACTGATCGATTTGGGATGATTGATGATTGGTCATTAATTGTGCTTAAGTATTCTAGATGACATAGAAAACGCACACCTACAATATATGATTATTATTACATGAAAACGAAATACGAAGGATTCCATCAAAGATGTATCACATCTTTATTACAAAACACAAACTGAACAACTAAAAATATTCCAAAATGTTTACAGCTATGTATTTATATAGTTATTGTTTTTCATGTAAAACACACACTAATCCGAAGTGTGCGTTTTCTATGTCCTCTAGTATATGTTCAACATATATTGTACTCGATTTAAAATCGAGACAATCAGTAAATCGAGGAAAATATATACCCATAATTTCACCCAATGATTTAAAGCGACACTACATAGGTGATAACGCAAATGTCTGCAGAATGTAATTTCCTGTTATATGATATAATTTGTTTTCTCAATATTGGCCTCAAAACTGAGTATTTCAACAAATAAACAAGCGTCGTATACGCGGTTTGTTGACATAACAAAATAATACAAATAGGGTCGACATTCATGCGTAATACAATGCGTGTATCCTGAAAAACACGATTTATCGTACAGAGTTACCGTTATATCTCACATTTATTTATATAGTTATTGTTTTTCATGTAAAAACACACTTATCCATGATGTGCGTTTTCTATGTCCTCTAGTATATATGTCAAGTCAAGTCAAGTGATAGTATCCCCTCAATGGTAGGAATGCATAGAATGAAACAAACAATAGTATTACCTAATGCTCTATATAACTTGTAATTCGTTATTTGTGCCTGTTTCATTGCATATTTTATCCTTCGCCCCGGCCTCGGGCAACAGTTCGAAAGTCTTCCCTGATACCTCGGGACAATAGTTTTGACTGTTCCCCAAACACCCATGAAATAACTGTATACTGTTTAGACAATGAACTGCTTACATGGAACATATATACATCAACACTATTATATATACATACAATGAACTGCTTACATGGAACATATATACATCAACACTATTATATATACATACAATGAACTGCTTACATGGAACATATATACATCAACACTATTATATATACATACAATGAACTGCTTACATGGAACATATATACATCAACACTATTATATATACATACAATGAACTGCTTACATGGAACATATATACATCAACACTATTATATATACATACAATGAACTGCTTACATGGAACATATATACATCAACACTATTATATATACATACAATGAACGTCTTATATGGAACATATTTACATCAACACTATTCTATAATATATACATACAATGAACGTCTTATATAGAACATATATACATCAACACTATTATATAATATATACATACAATGAACGTCTTATATAGAACATATTTACAGCAACACTATTATATAATATATACATACAATGAACGTCTTATATAGAACATATTTACATCAACACTATTATATATACATACAATGAACGTCTTATATAGAACATATTTACATCAACACTATTATATAATATATACATACAATGAACGTCTTATATAGAACATATTTACAGCAACACTATTATATAATATATACATACAATGAACGTCTTATATAGAACATATTTACATCAACACTATTATATAATATATACATACAATGAACGGCGTACATGGAACATATATATGATGTAAAGCACCTACTAGAGACCTCGGTTTGAAGTCCCATCTGAAAGACTATTAATTGTATTAGGGTCAGACGGGTGATCGAACCTGCGATCCCTGGATTACCAGTCCAACGTGTTACCACTGGACTACAGATCCGTCTGTATCATCTTCGTGCTGATCCTGTTTTCATTAAAAACGAACTGCTTTCTATTGAGCACCAAAGGTAATATCAATATCAATTAATCATAGCCACACTGCAGAGGTGGATTGTTTTCTCTCTTCTGCAATACAGAAAAACCGTCACATGGCAAGTGAATCACACTTAGTTATACAAATTTATTTTAGCTCGATTGCGAAAGTTCTTTCAACTTATATTAATCACTATCGAGACATCAATCCTGATGGAATACATCGCCATGAAGGAGAGAGAAGAGGCAATATGGAATTTAAATGCCTTGTCTTAGGGCACACTCGTAACGGCTCCAGTGGGGCTCGAACTCCAGACCTTTCGCACATCAAGCGAACGCGCATTAACTGCGCTATCACGCCTTCCACGCCACACTTAGCAACAGTCCAAGAAGCCAGCACATTTGCTTGCATATAGAAACTAAGGATCTATATAAGTCTGGATGTTGCAAACACATCAGGCTTACTTTGAACAGGAGTCAGGTGACTTGTATTTATAACCTGTAATTTAATTGCAAGAACAGTTACATTTATGGTCAATTAATGTCCATTAACTGTTTTAGACATTGTCAATTCGATAATAATTGGTTAGCACCAACAGTATACACCCGAATATAATAAATACATCTCTATTCAACTTTAAAACACAAACATATGCATGCAAAGAAATATGGTATATGAACACATTAAGTATAAGCTATACAAACATATATAACTCACATAATAGCATATTTCTACTAAATTGACAAAAAGAAACACAGAAACAATGTGTACATAATTTGCTCATTTACAGTTAATCTAACTATTCGATTCTTAAATTGATAGATGTCTTAACAACATATTTGGCTACATTTATTTGTAATCGTTTTGAATTGTTCTACATAATGACATGAATTGCTGTATTGTTGGATAAGAAACATAGTTCCCTAAATACTGTGTACGTATTTACTGTAATTGTATTTGTCGATATCGACGACACACTAAATGGAAATGTAATTCTGTCTCAATTTGTCTTTGGTTACAAAATATACAAATTCTTCTCTGTTAGCATTATTAAATCGTCCAAATTCTATTGCTAAAGATGTATGAAAGGTTTATTAAGTATAAATAATTTATACAATTCAATTTATTGCTGCATCCTAACTTTACTACGACCCCATTTATGATATATAATTGGCAATGATACGATGTTATTTGGTGCCAAGTTTATTGGTCCCCGGAACATAAGACATCGCTGATAAGTGAATCGGATAACATTTCACTACAGTCAAACCTGCCTTAAGCAGCTAGCCAAGGGAGTCAGAGAAAGTGGCTGCTTAGCACAGGTGGCTGCTTAATATAGGTCACATATATAATAAAACAACCGTTTGAGAATCTGGAAACTGGCTGCTTAATACATGTTGGCTGCTTAATAGAGGTGACCATTAACACAGGTGTGACTGTACTTTTGGCGTGCGGAATGGATAGCATAAACTGATACATGAATCGGATAACGTTTCACTACTACGTCTGGCGTACGGAATGGATAACATAAACTGGTACATGAATCGGATAACATTTCACTACTACGTCTGGCGTACGGAATGGATAACATAAACTGGTACATGAATTGGATAACGTTTCACTACTACGTCTGACGTGCGGGATGGATAGCATAAACTGATACATGAATCGGATAACGTTTCACTACTACGTCTGACGTGCGGGATGGATAGCATAAACTGATACATGAATCGGATAACGTGTCACTACTACGTCTGACGTGCGGGATGGATAGCATAAACTGATACATGAATCGGATAACGTTTCACTACTACGTCTGACGTGTGGGATGGATAGCATAAACTGATACATGAATCGGATAACGTTTCACTACTACGTCTGATGTGCGGAATGGATAGCATAAACTGATACATGAATCGGATAACGTTTCACTACTATGTCTGATGTGCGGAATGGATAGCATAAACTGGTACATGAATAGGATAACTGGTACATAAGACGTGTTCTTTTTGACAAGATACCTACGTGTATAGTTCTTGATAACGGTCCCCACTTATGTGTGTTTCTACTTCGAACTGTCTCTGCAGCTGTTCCAGTATCATACACTGGTGCTCACTCTGAAGCTGGGCGGTCAATGCCCTGTACTGCATCGTCTGACAGATGCTAGTCGTTGGCTGCTGGGCATGCGTCACGTCTGCGTGATACACCAGTACCCGCATGGTCAGCACGAACACAACATCCAATGTTCCCATCTTCCTGCTGTATATATAGCAGTGTTTCAATTTGTTTGTACACATTTATTTGAGCTCGATTGCGAAACATGTGTTTACTACATTATATTATTCGCTCTCGAGACCTCATTCCTGATGGAATCCATCGCCATGAGAGAGGGAGAAGAGACAATGTGGAATTTAAGTGACTCGCCTCTCACACCATAAGCGATCGCGCGCTATCACGAGACCTCATTCCTGATGGAATCCATCGCCATGGGGTGGGAGAAGAGACAATGTGGAATTTAAATGGCTCGCCTCTCACACCATAAGCGATCGTGCACTATCACGACTTCCACCACATCCAAGTATTATGAAATACATGTATAAATTACTATATATATAGTGAAATATATGTAGAATGAACATCATTTATCAGGACATATATGTATAATACAATCTACTGTATAACCAAATGCATTTAGAACGACATCCATGTACAATGAAATCCAAACTATAATGAAATAAATAAATGTATGATATGGTTTACTATATAATGAAATGTTGTGTAGGAAACCCATAAATATATGAAATTCATGTATTATTAAATCCACGTGTAACGAAATACATGTATAATGAAAGATATGTGAATGAAATACCTGTTTAATGAAATATTTGCAGACTTATATATATGTATAATGAAATATATGTAGAATGGAATATGTGTGTAGCGAAATCCATGTATAATGAAATATATGTAGAATGGAATATATGTATAATGGAATATATATATATGTAGAATGGAATATATGTAGAATGGAATATATGTAGAATGGAATATATATATGTAGAATGGAATATATTATAATGTAATATATGTATAATGAATATATATATATTTAGAATGGGAATATATTGGGATGGATATATTTAAATGGAATATATGTATAATGGAATTTATATTTGTAGAATGGAATATATGTATAATGGAATATATGTAGAATGGAATATATATGTAAATTGAATATATGTAGAATGGAATATTATAATGGAATATATGTAGAATGGAATTTGTGATATATATATGTAGAATGGAATATATGTAGAATGGAATATATGTAGAATGGAATATATGTAGAATGGAATATATGTAGAATGGAATATATATATATGTAGAATGGAATATATGTAGAATGGAATATATGTAGAATGGAATATATGTAGAATGGAATATATGTAGAATGGAATATATGTAGAATGGAATATATTTTGTGTGGTTTGTGTGGTTTGTAGAATGGAATATATGTGTAGCAAAATCCATGTATAATGAAATAAATCTATGTATGGTATAATTCACTGTATATTGAAAGTCATGTATAATAACTAGGGATGTCAACGAATATTCGAATATTCGCTCGAACGTCCGAATATCCGAATACTATTCCAGTATTCGAATATTTGGGGAAAATCTTATATTTCCAAATATGAAATAAACTGTCATAAAATTAATTTTATAATAGAGGACTTTCATATGAATGAATGTCCTGTATTATAAAATTTATATATTATTAAATTATTAAATGTAACGAAATCCATCTGTAATGAAATTTCTTACCTCAAGGTTAGGAGTTTATTCTATCAAAAACAATAAACATTTCAATAAACATTCTAAGTAAACCATGTTTTTTTTTGTTAACTGTGCATTTTTATATCACGATAAAGTTGCGTGTGCGCGGTGTTTATTGTAGATTAAAGCATGTACACGAAACCACATGTCCCTTTATTATAAACACATTGACTCGGAGTTGCTTGAATCAGATACGCTGTATTATATCTCACAATTCTTACGTTTCAAATTGGTAAGTCTGCAGTACATGCATAATATATGTTTACTATCTAGCGTTTTGTATTGCAAACTAGCACAGCTACATGTGTATTCTGTTGTTAAACGTGCATGTCTCCTGGAATCGTAGTTCAGGGAATGTGCTATCAAGCTCCAATTGATAGCCTGGTCATTTCTATTAGATGTGCATTTCTATTGTGTGTGTTTTAGGTTTATTTATCGTCGCTACCGGTTGCCCAAATGAGCGACGCCTCCTGAAGAGATTAGTCATTTTAGATTTTTGGAGGATAGTGCAATGATACAGACAGAGACCCATTCCAGAATCTCCTCTGGTTCTTTTACGTGCACGGTGCACAGCACCGATACGAGACCTCGGTTTAATGTCCCGTTTGAAAGACTGTTAATTTTGTTAGGGTCAGACGGGGGATCGAACCTGCGATCCCTGGATTACCAGTCCAGCGTTTTAACACTGGACTACAGATCCGTCTGTGCATTTCTATTAGATGTGCATTTTGTATATAAATTAAGGGAGTCATTTATTTATAGAGACTTCAATTTCATAACTAATAGGTTACTGTTTTCAACCTTACTATACTTCGAAGAGTTTATAGAACAGAACAAAACAGCATTTTATTTATATACCGTATACAAATACATGTATCTTGTTATTCTAACTAAATATACATTTTGAATTACACGTGGTAAGCAATGACGAATCAATTTTTAAAGGAGAATGAACTTAATTTCTATTTGTACCGTGTAACATGATAACCTTTCAACACTGCAATGAGAAACATGTTTTTCTACTGACAGATAAACATATAATACATACATCGATATAAACTCTTCTATATGCAGTAACCACAGATGGTACATGACATGGACATTCAACATGTAATATATACATCGATATAAACTCTTCTATATGCAGTAACCACAGATGGTACATGACATGGACATACAACATATAATACATACATCGATATAAACTCTTCTATATGCAGTAACCACATATGGTACATGACATGGACATTCAACATATAATACATACATCGATATAAACTCTTCTATATGCAGTAACCACAGATGGTACATGACATGGACATTCAACATGTAATATATACAACCTATGCAGACGTCTTCGTAATAGGATGACACGGGATTAGTGTCAGATTAGTTTAAATATTAATTATTTGTTCTGCTACATATATGTGTACATCATAAAAGTGTCGGATTAGACTAATAAACTTGTCACAAAAATGTATAATGGTAGGCGTGCTTGATGAAGATTCAAAAAGATAAGTTCACCCATTGGCTGCCCAAACTAGACAGGCGTGTGTTCGAACTGCGCATGTGCAGTTCCAACCGGAGCTTAGATAAAATACTTATGATTCTGGAGATATGGCCCTGAACAAGTTAACAGTCTTTCAGATAGGACGTTAAACCGAGGTCTCGTGTCGGTGCTGTACACCGTGCACGTAAAAGAACCAGAGGAGACTCTGGAATGGATCTCTGTCTGTATCATTTCACTATCGTCCAAAAATCTAAAATGACTAATCTGACTAATAAGTTTATTTAAAGTCGCCACCGCATAAATGCATTTGGGCGACTGGAATGACTAATCTCTTCAGGAGGCGTCACTCATATTGACAACCAGTAGCGATGATAAATAAACGTGAAACACAAGGCATGGCGCTTACTCCAAATTCCGGAAACAGATGTACACATTAAATAAATAAAAAATAAACTTATCTTAAAATTTAAAT
>CM026402.1:29618599-29699872 GCA_014843695.1 Archivesica marissinica | reverse complement strand
TATGTACATAGGAAAGAGGTAACCATACAAGCAGATTGCTTTCTCCTCAATCCTACATGTATGTACATAGGAAAGAGGTAACCATAAAAGCAGATTGCTTTCTCCTCAATCCTACATGTATGTACATAGGAAAGAGGTAACCATACAAGCAGGTTGCTTTTTCCTCAATCCTACATGTATGTATCTAGGAAAGTGGTAACCATACAAGCAGGTTGCTTTCTCCTCAATCCTATATGTATGTATATAGGAAAGAGGTAACCATACAAGCAGGTTGTTTTCTCCTTAATCCTATATGTATGTATATAGGAAAGATGTAACCATACAAGCAGGTTGCTTTCTCCTCAATCCTATATGTATGTATATAGGAAAGAGGTAACCATACAAGCAGGTTGCTTTCTCCTCAATCCTATATGTATGTACATAGGAAAGAGGTAACCATACAAGCAGGTTGCTTTCTCCTCAATCCTATATGTATGTACATAGGAAAGAGGTAACCATACAAGCAGGTTGCTTTCTCCTCAATCCTATATGTATGTACATAGGAAAGAGGTAACCATACAAGCAGGTTGCTTTCTCCTCAATCCTATATGTATGTACATAGAAAAGAGGTAACCATACAAGCAGGTTGCTTTCTCCTCAATCCTATATGTATGTACATAGGAAAGAGGTAACCATACAATCAGGTTGCTTTCTCCTCAATCCTACATGTATGCACATAGGAAAGCGGTAACCATACAAGCAGATTGCTTTCTCCTCAATACTACATGTATGTATCTGTTACCGGGGTGTGTTTCGCCATTCTGTTACGAAAATAACACCAACGATTGTTCGAGGGTTCTAATCTATGTTTATTGTTCAACATATTCACCAGTCAAATTCCACAACCGACTCGCTGAGTCACTCTGAAAGTACACATTGAGTATGCGATACTTTAGATATACAATACTTATAAAAACAATCATATCTGCATTTACTGGATATATCTATGTACCATAGATATATCAACACTCGCATTATATACTATACATGTCATCAATTATGTACTGATAAACACAGTCAACTTTACTTTCATCATAAATGATTATACATGTGGATGTGTCTAGTGGCTAGTATCTATACTTACAATAAAGTGTTTACAAATGAAACATCACAATTACATATGCATGACCAACTTACCAGTCTAAGGGATTGAGTGTACCTCCACTTCACCATACATACTCCACATCATACACAGTGATAAGCTGGTGCTGGAAGTTAGTAACAATGCATATTAAACAGTGTGTAAAGTTTAGAGAATACATATTGTGTAGTTTTATTAGAGTCAAAACTATGTGCATAACACTGCCAGATTTAAACCATATTCAAACAAAAGTTACTTAAATAAATAAATCAGCAAGCAGCTAACTGAAACATACAACTTATTGTTTATCATTAATCAAGCAGTCTCATATGAACAGTTCATACAATATATCAAGCAGTCATATGAACAGTTCATACACTATATCAAGCAGACATATGAACAGTTCATAAGATATAATCAAGCAGTCTCATATGAACAGTTCATACAATATATCAAGCAGTCATATGAACAGTTCATACAATATATCAAGCAGTCACAGAAACAGTTCATACAATATACCAAGCAGTCATATGAACAGTTCATACAATACATCAAGCAGTCATATGAACAGTTCATACAATATATCAAGCAGTCATATGAACAGTTCATACAATACATCAAGCAGTCATATGAACAGTTCATACAGTATATCAAGCAGTCTCATATGAACAGTTCATACAATATATCAAGCAGTCATATGAACAGTTCATACAATGTATCAAGCAGTCATATGAACAGTTCATACAATGTATCAAGCAGTCATATGAACAGTTCATACAATGTATCAAGCAGTCATATGAACAGTTCATACAATGTATCAAGCAGTCATATGAACAGTTCATACAATGTATCAAGCAGTCATATGAACAGTTCATACACTATATCAAGCAGACATATGAACAGTCCATACACTATATCAAGCAGTCATATGAACAGTTCATACAGTATATCTAAAAGTTGATAGTGAAACATATACTATTTTAAATAACATCTATGTTGTGCTGCAGTTCACGAAATGAAACACTCACGCTCAATTTGTGTCGGAAAACAAAAACAAAACGATACGGCCTTCATTTATTCAAAACCGGTCCGCTATCGTTACTCTTGTAAGCTTACACGCATGTATTCCACATTTAGGTGCATTTCAATTAATATGTTAAGTATCGTGCAAGGAGCCAGCAAAACTATTCATAGCAAAGACATGAGTGTAATTTAGGACATCAAAGATGGGAAATCACTGTTGTAAACAACACCATATCATATACTGACATGTTTATTGACTATGTATGTAAACAAAAATGGCGCAGAGTATTTGATCTGTGTATTGAAACATTATATTGTAAATGCATATAATACTGTGATAAATGATTGTGTATAAGTTTGTTCATCTCTTATAACTCCATGTTGGAGTGGCATTGTACTTTTATGATGTAACTTATACTTGTAATCGTATTGTAAATACTGTATGTACAATGATGAGATGTAAATAAAGAATACTATATTATACAAATGTAGCATGTATGAACATAAAAAAATTTGTTACAAAAATCTGGTTTTTTGTGTGAATTCAGTCAATGTAAACCAGTTATTGTTGGTAGGCAGTGTAGTACTTATGTAATATACTAATCACTCACCTGTACCGTGACTGTGTGTGCTTCGTTTATAGAACCAACATGTACAAAACAGCTAAATATAAAATGTCCATTTGAGTTATTGCCTGGTGGGAAATGCATGCAGAATATATCCAAATTCAAGTATCGTCGTCACTTATATATTACGCTCAACAAAGATTAACATTTTCCAAACAGATGTATGTTGATCTTCTAAAGTAGCCAAAAACGTGTGCCCGTGTATCACGTGTTCAATATAGCAAATCGCTTGCTTTAATAGTACTGAATCAAAATGTTAATATTAGTTGTATCGACCTTTCGTACACTATTCTCGTGTTATTGTAATGCAATATATTGTTCCCCGATGTACATGATTCATCGTATGTGTTTGAAATGTCTGTTTTATATAGGTACATTCTACCAGGTGTTCGAACATTACGTTAACGCATGCATTCTTATACATTTACAGATCTGAAATGTTTCGCCTTGTAAACGAACACATATGTATACGCTACATATTTTAATTAATAGTAGTAACAGTTGTATACAGGTGAACGATATTGTAATCCTGCACGAATGCCCGAAATCATTAAGGATAGAAGTCAAACATCTACTATGCATTGTTTATCGACCACCCCATTGCACTGTTGAATTGTTGGGATAGACTCAATATCAGTATCGAAAATACCTCCGAACTAAGCAATAACATTTTATTAGTTGGAGATATAAATGAAAACCAACCCAAATTTATTAAATAATAAATTTCGTGATTTACTATGCATCAATAAATGTAGTATCGATGACCACCAGAGTAACACAGTATTCCAGCACATTATTAGACATCGATGCCCACCATAGTAACACAGTATTCTAGCACATTATTAGACCTCGGTGCCCACCAGAGTAACACAGTATTCTAGCACATTATTAGACCTCGATGTCCACCAGAGTAACACAGTATTCTAGCACATTATTAGACATCGATGCCCACCAGAGTAACACAGTATTCTAGCACATTATTAGACCTCGGTGCCCACCAGAGTAACACAGTATTCTAGCACATTATTAGACCTCGGTGCCCACCAGAGTAACACAGTATTCTAGCACATTATTAGACCTCGGTGCCCACAAGAGTAACACAGTATTCTAGCACATTATTAGACATCGATGCCCACCAGAGTAACACAGTATTCTAGCACATTATTAGACCTCGATGTCCACCAGAGTAACACAGTATTCTAGCACATTATTATACCTCGATGTCCACCAGAGTAACACAGTATTCTAGCACATTATTAGACCTCGATGCCCACCAGAGTAACACAGTATTCTAGCACATTATTAGACCTCGGTGCCCACCAGAGTAACACAGTATTCTAGCACATTATTAGACCTCGATGTCAACCAGAGTAACACAGTATTCTAGCACATTATTAGACCTCGGTGCCCACCAGAGTAACACAATATTCTAGCACATTATTAGACCTCGATGTCCACCAGAGTAACACAGTATTATAGCACATTATTAGACCTCGATGTCCACCAGAGTAACACAGTATTCTAGCACATTATTAGACCTCGGTGCCCACCAGAGTAACACAGTATTCTTGCACATTATTAGACATCGGTGCCCACCAGAGTAACACAGTATTCTAGCACATTATTAGACCTCGGTGCCCACCAGAGTAACACAGTATTCTAGCACATTATTATACCTCGGTGTCCACCAGAGTAACACAGTATTCTAACACATTATTATACCTCGGTGTCCACCAGAGTAACACAGTATGCTAGCACATTATTAAACATCGATGTCCACCAGAGTAACACAGTATTCTAGCACATTATTATACCTCGGTGTCCACCAGAGTAACACAGTATTCTAGCACATTATTAGACCTCGGTGCCCTCCAGAGTAACACAGTATTCTAGCACATTATTAGACCTCGATGCCCACCAGAGTAACAAAGTATTCTAGCACATTATTATACCTCGATGCCCACCAGAGTAACACAGTATTCTAGCACATTATTAGACCTCGATGCCCACCAGAGTAACACAGTATTCTAGCACATTATTAGACCTCGGTGCCCACCAGAGTAATACAGTATTCTAGCACATTATTAGACCTCGATGCCCACCAGAGTAACACAGTATTCTAGCACATTATTAGACCTCGGTGCCCACCAGAGTAACACAGTATTCTAGCACATTATTAGACCTCGATGCCCACCAGAGTAACACAGTATTCTAGCACATTATTAGGCCTCGGTGCCCACCAGAGTAACACAGTATTCTAGCACATTATTAGACCTCGATGCCCACCAGAGTAACACAGTATTATAGCACATTATTAGACATCGGTGCCCACCAGAGTAACACAGTATTCTAGCACATTATTAGACCTCGGTGCCCACCAGAATAACACAGTATTCTAGCACATTATTATACCTCGGTGTCCACCAGAGTAACACAGTATTCTAGCACATTATTAGACCTCGGTGCCCACCAGAGTAACACAGTATTCTAGCACATTATTAGACCTCGGTGTCCACCAGAGTAACACAGTATTCTAGCACATTATTAGACCTCGGTGCCCAACAGAGTAACACAGTATTCTAGCACATTATTAGACCTCGGTGCCCACCAGAGTAACACAGTATTCTAGCACATTATTAGACCTCGGTGCCCACCAGAGTAACACAGTATTCTAACACATTATTAGACCATATTGCTGTCTCTAATCACATTACTGTGTACGAATCTGGTAAATTTGAAACTGATGGTCAAATCATTATGCTACTTTTATCATATCAATATAGATTTTAAATTTAGCGCTTCTTTTAAACGATGTGTTTGGAATTATAACAATGCAGATTTTAATAATCTTAATCATCTTATAAATATGTCGGATTGGTCCTTCCTACACACTGATACACTTGACAATGCATGTCAACGGTTTATGGATACATTTCTCAATATCCAAGTCCTGCATTCCAACATATTATGCAACAGTGCGATCAGGTGACAAACCTTGGTATAATTCTGAAATACGTAAGTTTTCTCGTAAACGTGATATATTGAAACAAAAAGTTGTCATCTCTAATATGAATTCAGATTGGTTAAGTTATCAACATGTGAGAACTAATGTGAACAATACGAAGAAACATGCGCAACATACATTTTTTAATAATTTTCGACTTAAAATCCAATAATCCATCTCAATATTGGAAAACAGTTAAGAAACTTGTTAAAGAAAATTCTACTAAATACTTGAATATTCCACCACTCAAAAACGAAAACGGTGGTTATTCAGTTTCAGATGAAGAAAAGGCAAATTCTCTTAATAACTATTTTGTTTCAATTTCAACCATTGAAGATTCATTAACCACTCTCCCTGAATGCACTTCCAAAACAAATGCTACTCTAATTGAAATTAATGTTACGGAACAAGATGTTTCTAACGTTTTGAACAACTTAGTCCTAAAGATAGCAAGTGGTCCGGACTAAGTAAGTCACCGTGTGCTTAAAGAAACGCATGCTACAATTAATCGACCTCTTGCTCTTTTATTTAATCGATCTTTACAAGAGAGTACGTATCCAAGTTGTTTTATATTATGTTAGGCATCTATATAAAAAGGGTGACCGAGATACTCCCTCAAACTACAGACCGATGTCGTTAATTAGTTGTCTAGGGAGAGGTATGGAACAAGTAATATATGTTCAACTAGCTTCATGATAATGATCTCATTAATAAGTACCAGTCTGGATTTTTACCAGGACATTCCACGGTTTTCCAATTAATTGACACGTATCACCAAATACGCAAAGCGTATCAATTATAAACAAATTACTTGTATTGCTTTTTGTGACATTTCCAAAGCCTTTGCTCGGCGTTGGCATTCTGGATTGGTGTCCAAATTAAAACAATATGGAATAACTGGAAAGTTTAAAAATTATTTATGTAATAGAAAGCAGAGTATCTGTAGAATCGTCTGTCTCTGAAACAAAATGCAATACTGCTGGGGTACCTCACGGGTTCAGTGTTAGTGCCACTCATGTTTATAATCTACGTTAACGCCATTAACGACACTACACCCGGGCGGCGAACCATTTGGACAGTATGTACAGTATGTTTAATTGTCTTTGATAGGGTAAAGGTGAAATGCGGACATTCTGGCTAGCCGGACGGGAAGGCGAGGAGAGAACCAGACGGTTCTGTGAGGAGATTAAACTGGAAAGAAACCAAAACGTCCGAAAATACAGGTAAACATTGAGCTAATCTATAATAAATGCAAAGTGATATTGAGGTCGATACCATTACACTAAGATATAGTGAAACACGCTTTTATTTTGACTCAGTGATTGTATCTCATTATACCTGGTCGAAACCAACTACCTGGTCTACCTATATAATTACAACGCGATATTGAGGACGATGCCGTTACACTAAGATATAGTGAAACACGCTTTTATGTTGACTAAGTGCTTGTATCTCATTATACCTGGTCGATACCAAATGGAAAATTTAAATATTCTATGAATAGTAACAACGATCGATGACGTCATTTTTACCAACATGGCAGCAGGTCGTTGTCCAGTGAACTACATGTACATCTTAAATAGCACACGTGTGTACCCATCAGTCCTCGGACGTTCGTCATACGGTCCGGTCCGTCAGTCAGTCCGGAAGTTCGTCCTACAGTCCCAATTGTTTTATATAAAGAGAAACGATCTGAGCGGGGCTCGAACCCGTGACTATCAGTGATGATAGGGTTATAGTAGTATGCAAGTCAGCGACCTTAACCACTCGACCACGGAGGCGGGTATGAGAGACAGTACATATATATATATATAACTATAACAACAACGTTTATTTAGCAAATCGACATAGAACATGCCTTTGGCCAATGAACAGTAAATACATAAATATAATACATGCATATACATACTATGAATGAAATCAATTTCTTACTGCATATGCCTCCTTTAAACATGTACATACGTTTAACAGTAAGTCGTTTCTTATAAACGACATGAGTGCATTCAACTTTCGGCCATGATATATTTGGTAAATATGTATTACCTATATTCGAGTATTTTTGACATGTATATTAATAAGTGGTACTCAGGTTCTATAGAATTTGAATTACATTGTCCACATATTCTAGTTTGTCTATCAGTGGCATTGTAGCTTTCAGTTTCAGTAGCAAGACTGTTGGTAGATGAATAGCTAGTTTTCTAAATAGATCATTCTCAATTAAGTCTATATAAGTTTCATGCTTGAATGATGTTCTAAATCTTATAATAATAATAATAATAATAAGTTATATAGTTAATCAAGTTTTGACATATTTGATACATTCGCGTGCCATTCCTATTAAAACTTATCACGTAATCGTGCTACAGACAATACACTATATATATATACGGGTATTATAGACAATACACTATATAGATACGGGTATTATAGACAATACACTATATATATATACGGGTATTATAGACAATACACTATATAGATACGGGTATTATAGACAATACACTATATAGATACGGGTATTATAGACACTACACTATATAGATACGGGTATTATAGACAATACACTATATAGATAGGGTATTGTAGACAATACACTATATAGATACGGGTATTATAGACAATACACTATATATATATACGGGTATTATAGACAATACACTATATAGATACGGGTATTATAGACAATACACTATATAGATACGGGTATTATAGACACTACACTATATAGATACGGGTATTATAGACAATACACTATATAGATAGGGTATTGTAGACAATACACTATATAGATACGGGTATTATAGACAATACACTATATATATATACGGGTATTATAGACAATACACTATATAGATACGGGTATTATAGACAATACACTATATAGATACGGGTATTATATGATTATGGAGGTTTCTGAAGTTATATGTCGCAACAATATGCAATAATGTCTTGTGTTTCTTGTAACTGTTACATGAGTATGATAAGTGGGTATTACAGAAATGAAGAACTTCGGCCCACGTGCCCACTGATCCTGGTCCTCTACGGTGTATTGTCACATCAACACTAATCTCATATTGAATGTTGCAGCATGAACTTTGCAAGCGAGTTCGGAGATATATTGCGCAGGGGCAGTAGAACGAGTTTCCGGTATATATATACATGTATATATAGTGCGTATTATGTTGCTGTCCTATTCATTTAAATGTATTTGGCGTGTCGAGTCGCATGTTCGATCCCCCGTCTGACTCTAATAACATTAACAGTCATTCATATGGGACTTTAAACCGAGGTCTCGTGTCGGTGCTCTACACCGTGCACGTAAAAGAATCAGAGGAGAATCTGGAATGGGTCTCTGTCTGTAGCATTGCACTATCCTCCAACAATCTAAAATGACTAATCTCTTCAGGAGGCGTCGCTGATATGGGCAACCGGTAGCGACGATAAATAAGTGTAAAACACACAAACACACGCTGTCCTATTCATTTAAATTTATTTTATTTGGCGTGTTGAGTCGAACACTTCTTAATTGATAAGATATTAGTCTAATATGCTATTTATTCTATCTTTAGATTACAATATATTTAGTGGAAATTACCGACATTCTATTTGTCAGTCTCTACGTCTGTAATAAAAACAAATTCACTAGACTCGCCATTATTGACCTTTATATTTTCATGAAGGTAGGATAAATACTACAACATGCATTGTAGAACTATATAAGCACACCCTGTACAGCTGTAGAACATATAAACATACCCTGTAGAGCACAAATGCAGATCTTATAGAATTGTAGAACATATAACACCCCGTCTAGAACTGTAGAAATATAAACATATATCTGTACATAGAACATGCATATATCTGTCTGTGCATAGAACATAGAACATACATATATATGTACATAGAACATGCATATATATATATATGTACATAGAACATATATGTACATAGAACATACATATATATATATATATATATATATATATATATATATATATATATATAATATATATATGTACATAGAACATACATATAGCTGTACATAGAACATACATATATATGTACATAGAACATGCATATATATGTACATAGAACATAGATATATATGTACATAGAACATATATATATATATATATATATATATATATATATATAATATGTACATAGAACATACATATATATGTACATAGAACATACATATATATGTACATAGAACATAGATATATATAACTGTACATACAACATGCATATATCTGTACATAGAACATACATATATCTGTAAATAGAACATATATGTACGTAGAACATACATATACCTGTACATAGAACATACATATATCTGTACATAGAACATACATATATATGTACATAGAACATGCATATATATGTACATAGAACATACATATATATGTACATAGAACATGCATATATATGTACATAGAATATGCATATATGTACATAGAACATGCATATATCTGTATATAGAACATGCATATATATGTACATAGAACATGCATATATATGTACATAGAACATACATATATATGTGCATAGAACATACATATATATGTACATAGAACATACATATATATGTACATAGAACATGCATATATATGTACATAGAACATACATATATATATATATGTACATATAACATACATATATGTGTACATAGAACATGCATATATCTGTACATAGAACATACATATATCTGTACATAGAACATACATATATATGTACATAGAACATGCATATATATGTACATAGAACATGCATATATATATATGTACATAGAACATACATATATATATATGTACATAGAACATACATATATATGTACATATAACATGCATATATATGTGCATAGAACATGCATATGTGTGTACATAGAACATACATATATATATATATATATACATAGAACATGCATATATATATGTACATAGAACATACATATATATGTACATAGAACATGCATATATATGTACATATAACATGCATATATATGTACATAGAACATGCATATATATGTACATAGAACATACATATATATGTACATAGAACATGCATATATATGTACATAGAACATGTGTATATATGTACATAGAACATATGTGTACATAGAACATACATATATATGTACATAGAACATGCATATATATATATATATATATATATATATATATATATATATACATATATATGTACATAGAACATGCATATATATGTACATAGAACATATATGTACATATAACATACATATATCTGTACATAGAACGTGCATATATATGTACATAGAACATATATGTACATAGAACATACATATATCTGTACATAGAACATACATATACCTGTACATAGAACATACACATATCTGTACATAGAACATACACATATCTGTACATAGAACATACATATACCTGTACATAGAGCATACATATATCTGTACATAGAACATACATATATCTGTACATAGAACATACATATAACTGTACATACAACATACATGTACATAGAACATACATATATCTGTACATAGAACATACATATATATGTACATAGAACATACATATATATATATGTACATAGAACATACATATATATGTACATAGAACATACATATATATGTACATAGAACATACATATATCTGTACATAGAACATACATATATATGTACATAGAACATGCATATATATGTACATAGAACATGCATATATCTGTACATAGAACATATACTCATCCCAAATTGTAACTGTAATGCATGCTTTGTCAACAAACTGTTGGATAATCTAGCGACTGAATAAATAGTGCACGGTGGTCTGTATTGAGTTACATGCCCAGCACTTGGCATATATTCTAAATACAAACCCTGGGTGTCCAGATTGTATTTTTGAGTGCGAAAGTGGACCTGGCAATTACGTAATTGTATGTACATGCATAGTCTATAATTTATATAGTCTAAACCTTCGACTCTTGTAGCGGTACAGTATGCCCTCTAGACCTTACCACGATATATGGGTACCTTCGGCTCTTGTAATGGTACAGTTTGTCCTCTCGACGTACCACGGTATATGGGTACCTTCGGCTCTTGTAATGGTACTGTTTGTCCTCTCGACGTACCACGATATATGGGTACCTCCGGCTCTTGTAACGGCGAAGTATGCCCTCTCAATGTACCACGATATATGGGTACCTTCGGCTCTTGTAACGGTACAGTTTGTCCTATCGACGTACCAAGATATATGGGTACATTCGGCTCTTGTAACGGTACAGTTTGTCCTCTCGACGTACCACGATATATGGGTACCTTCGGCTCTTGTAACGGTACAGTTTGTCCTCTCGACGTAACACGATATATGGGTACCTTCGGCTCTTGTAACGGTATAGTTTGTCCTCTCGACGTACCACGATATATGGGTACCTTCGGCTCTTGTAACGGTACAGTCTGTCCTCTCGACGTACCACGATATATGGGTACCTCCGGCTCTTGTAACGGTGGAGTATGCCCTCTCGACGTACCACGATATATGGGTACCTTCGGCTCTTGTAACCGTACAGTTTGTCCTCTCGACGTACCATGATATATGGGTACCTTCGACTCTTGTAACGGTACAGTCTGTCCTCTCGACGTACCACGATATATGGGTACCTTCGGCTCTTGTAACAGTACATTTGTCCTCTCGACGTATCACGATATATGGGTACCTCCGGCTCTTGTAACGGTGGAGTATGCCCTCTCGACGTACCACGATATATGGGTACCTCCGGCTCGTGTAACGGTACAGTTTGTCCTCTCGACGTACCATAATATATGGGTACCTTCGGCTCTTGTAACGGTACAGTTTGTCCTCTCGACGTACCACGATATATGGGTACCTCCGGCTCTTGTAACGGTGGAGTATGCCCTCTCGACGTACCACGATATATGGGTACCTCCGGCTCGTGTAACGGTACAGTTTGTCCTCTCGACGTACCATAATATATGGGTACCTTCGGCTCTTGTAACGGTACAGTTTGTCCTCTCGACGTACCACGATATATGGGTACCTCCAGCTCTTGTAACGGTGGAGTATGCCCTCTCGACGTACCACGATATGTGGGTACCTCCGGCTCTATTGGATTTAACATATTCGGGTACAATATTAATCTGAATAATCATTTGAAAAACAAACACCCTTCAACGGAAAGCAGTTCAAGTGGCACTGGCTTCATTGGTGAAAACGACCATGAATTTACAGTGGGCGATAACCGTAACTGAATGAGTCGTCATATGTGCACGGCCTTACTGGAATATGATGACGTTTGCGCGTAAAACAGATATTAGGTTCATTTGGTAATTGTTATAAGAGTTGGAGTGATTTTGAGTTTTTGATAGAATTCTATCGAATATTCGAATACCTTCCAGACCTAATAAAAATATTTAATTCGAATAGCAAACTCGCTCTTCGTTGCCATCTCTATAAAATACATGAAGAATAGACTGCATTGTCGACAACTGAATGCCCAACTTCATTAAAGAAATCCCCGTATTAATACGGTAGACGGGTATTCAGCTGTCGATAATAAGTGTATCGGTACAGCATCGGTATAGACACGACAAACGGCTGACATCTAAGTGGGAAACAGAAATAGGTACATGAAGCAAACCATATTTACAATTATAATATTATCTCGTTCGTTTCAGTTCCTACGACAATGCAATGGACCTGCATGGAATGCATGCTTCAACAAGTTTTGCACAGATGCCTGCATGCTTTGGAGGGGCAAATATTAAGTCTAACAGGTCGGCATCGAATATATCATCTATCAAGTCCAACCGATCGGCTTCCAGTCTATCCTCTTTTAAGTCTAACCGATCGGCGTCCAGTCTATCATTATCAACATTGCAACGGCTGGACGACGATGGTATGAACGTTCAGAAGACGAATAGAAGTGACAACAACCAAACACCTGCAGAATCCTCAACCGATGAGAGAAGTGACAACAAACAAACACCTGCAGAGTTCTCAACCGATACTAAAAGTGACAACAAACAACCACCTGTAGAATTCACAACTGACAAGAGAAGTGACAACAACCAAACACCTGCAGAATCCTCAACCGATAATGGAAGTGACAACAACCAACCACCTGCAGAGTTCTCAATCGATACGAGAAGTGACAACAACCAAACACCTGCAGAGTTCTCTAAAGTAGTTTCTAGTATTACACCAACGTTCCCTTCCACCGAAACTGGGAGGTCAGTTAGTGCTGAAAAGATAGTTAGTAAAGGTATAGTAAATGCTTCTGACAATGTTCGGACCAATAGCAAGTTATATCTAAATATGCGTTCACGATCTGACAATAGTATACAGACTAAGCATAGCATTCCTAAGATCGTAGAAAATGACGAAATGGTGGAACATGGAACTCCTACAGATACTGTCAACATGACGGAAGTCAAGAAACAAGATTTAACTTTAGGTAAATATAAGTTAAGTCTTCCTAAGCTGTCAGGTCTATCAATGTTTAACATTCCCGCAACAGTTCAACATTTAGATAGTGGGGAAAATGAAGATATCACTAATGACAGTGTCCCGGCGGATGATAGCACCCCATATGAAGATGAAAGCAATATTGCAAATTATTATATGGCAGATGAAACTATGGAAAGGACCTCTGACTACACATTTTATCTTGGAACTGATGATGTACTTGATAGTATATGTAGCACGGACACCAAAGTGCAGAGTGATGTCGACAATATAGATGAAAAAGTACATTTTTCAATATCTAAGAGCGACTCGAGCCTTGATGATAGTAATGATGAGGTTGTTTCATACAAACCAATGAGCGGCAATAACTTCGGGGATACCATTGAAGATACATCAGTTAATGACATAGAGCAAATATCATGTTCGTCATGGAAAGTCTCTAGTATGGAAGATATTACTAATGACAATGTACTTGATACAAATACATTAAGTTACAGTGTGTCTCAAGCAGAAACAAAATGCAAACAAAGTACAAGCATGCAAACATTACAAAACCAAGATACGCATGTAATCAAAGAATGTGTGTTTTATGAAACAAATGCTCAAAATACTAATGGCGTTCGCAATCAAATTACTGAAATATGCAAAGAATCTACAGTAGTACAAAAACCACCATGTCAAAATACTCAATCGGATGAGCTTGTTTCTGATATATCAAACTCGTGTGAAACGTTAGCATTACAACACACGTTTCCCGGTGATAAATGCATCAACTCATCTAAAGCTGACGATGAAGAAATAGCTGAAATAGAAAGTCATCTAGCAAATGGCTACCCTGAAAACAATAGTTGTGAAAATAAAACCATTCAGCAAAACATCTCTTTTCATTTAAAATGCAGTCCGAACACGTTAACTGATAGACCGAAATTAGAAATATCCAGTTGCCCGGTCTTCTCAACAGTCACACATAGTGAATGTAAGGAGAAGACTGGATTTAATGTTCAAACTATGAGAACATGTTCTAGTGACCAGGAGTGCGCGATTGACCGTCGTGCTAAAACTGCGTGCTTTCGTTTCCAGCCATCTACTAAAGCAGGTAAAGAAAACATTCAGACTAACAGTTTAAATTCGAGTAGCGAAATGTGCAAAACTTCAAATGAAACTGTACATGAGCATGAAGTAAATCTCCACAAAAATGCAAGTACTCTTCCGATAGAGACCCTCACACAGTTAGAACACAAGGTAAATGTTGTATGGTCGTCTCTAAATGACACGACAGAAATAGCGTGTAGCCGCAACGTATGTGGACAGCATTGTGACAATCATAAGACGAGCAGTGGTGCAATGCTTGTGCATGGTCAATGCAGTAGAGAAGCCGAGGAAAGGTGTGGTCATTTCAATCAGGTAGTATCAGGTCTGCCAAATGAAGATGCAAAGGACAGCTGATATCGATTTATATCAACACATTCTCTTTCTAATACAGCATTCAATCAGAACGACGTATAGGATAGATCACGAACTGGCCCGTCTTAACGAAATATAGAGCGAAGCGAGGTGTATATTTCGTTAAGACGGGCCAATGAGTTGATATATCTGACTTGGACAACGTACATAAGTAGGTCGCCTCTATACGATTTAGAAGCGAGAAATGTGGCTTTTTCATTGGACCATGTGACTTAGTCGTTGTGTAATAATCATTAGACGATTACTGTCGTGTTTAGCTAAACATTACACGTAACATATGGGTTTTGATGTAGTTAAACAATACAAGTAACATATAGGGATAGATAGATGATATATATATTTCTTTATTTATAGAGGGTGACCTAATTAGTTCTGAGCTAATCTTCCGTAGGGCCCTCTTAACTTTCTTAACACTGTAGCATTAATGCACATACAACATAATTATAATCAAAGTACACAGTTACGCCATGCAATATACATGTATAATGTTGTACATGTACAATGTAACTTAAACAAATCAGGTAATGTTATCGAAATACAAAACGACATAAACATATTGAATGACAATCATTATATAAACAACGTTCTAGTGTATACCGATTAAAAAGTTGTTGTATCCATAATTTACATTTTGTCCTGAACATATTTAAATATCTGGACGTCTTAATTTCCGATGGTAGACAATTCCATATCTTTGGACCAGAGTATTCTAAAGATTTCTTTTAAATGTCACATCTAGAATGGCTTTGATTGAATTAATCATTACGACAAGTAACATATAGGGATGCCCTTGATGTAGGTAAACATTACGACAAGTAACATATAGGGATGACCTTGGTGTAGTTAAACAATACGACATGTAACATATAGGGATGACCTTGATGTAGTTAAACAGTATGACAAGTAACATATAGGGATGACCTTGATGTAGTTAAACAGTATGACAAGTAACATATAGGGATGACCTTGATGTAGTTAAACATTACGACAAGTAACATAAAGGGATGCCTTGATGTAGTTAAACAATACAACAAGTAACATATAGGGATGACCTTGATGTAGTTACACAATACAACAAGTAACATATAGGGATGACCTTGATGTAGTTACACAATACAACAAGTAACATATAGGGATGACCTTGATGTAGTTACACAATACAACAAGTAACATATAGGGATGACCTTGATGTAGTTACACAATACAACATGTAACATATATGGATGACCTTGATGTAGTTACACAATACAACAAGTAACATATAGTGATGACCTTGATGTAGTTAAACATTACGACAAGTAACATAAAGGGATGACCTTGATGTAGTTAAACATTACGACAAGTAACATAAAGGGATGACCTTGATGTAGTTAAACATTACGACAAGTAACATAAAGGGATGACCTTGATGTAGTTAAACATTACGACAAGTAACATAAAGGGATGACCTTGATGTAGTTAAACATTACGACAAGTAACATATAGGGATGACCTTGATGTAGTTAAACATTACGACAAGTAACATATAGGGGTAACCTTGATGTAGTTAAACATTACGACAAGTAACATATAGGGGTAACCTTGATGTAGTTAAACATTACGACAAGTAACATATAGGGATAACCTTGATGTAGTTAAACATTACGACAAGTAACATATAGGGGTAACCTTGATGTAGTTAAACATTACGACAAGTAACATACAGGGGTAACCTTGATGTAGTTAAACATTACGACAAGTAACATATAGGGGTAACCTTGATGTAGTTAAACATTACGACAAGTAACATATAGGGGTAACCTTGATGTAGTTAAACATTACGACAAGTAACATACAGGGGTAACCTTGATGTAGTTAAACATTACGACAAGTAACATATAGGGGTAACCTTGATGTAGTTAAACATTACGACAAGTAACATACAGGGGTAACCTTGATGTAGTTAAACATTACGACAAGTAACATATAGGGATAACCTTGATGTAGTTAAACATTACGACAAGTAACATATAGGGGTAACCTTGATGTAGTTAAACATTACGACAAGTAACATACAGGGGTAACCTTGATGTAGTTAAACATTATGACAAGTAACATATAGGGGTAACCTTGATGTAGTTAAACATTACGACAAGTAACATATAGGGGTAACCTTGATGTAGTTAAACATTACGACAAGTAACATACAGGGGTAACCTTGATGTAGTTAAACATTACGACAAGTAACATATAGGGGTAACCTTGATGTAGTTAAACATTACGACAAGTAACATATAGGGGTAACCTTGATGTAGTTAAACAATACAACAAGTAACATATAGGGATGACCTTGATGTAGTTACACAATACAACAAGTAACATATAGGGGTAACCTTGGTGTAGTTAAACAATACAACAAGTAACATATAGGGATGCCCTTGATGTAGTTACACAATACAACAAGTAACATATAGGGATGACCTTGATGTAGTTAAACATTACGACAAGTAACATAAAGGGATGACCTTGATGTAGTTAAACATTACGACAAGTAACATATAGGGATGACCTTGATGTAGTTAAACATTACGACAAGTAACATACAGGGGTAACATTGATGTAGTTAAACATTACGACAAGTAACATATAGGGGTAACCTTGATGTAGTTAAACATTACGACAAGTAACATATAGGGGTAACCTTGATGTAGTTAAACATTACGACAAGTAACATATAGGGATAACCTTGATGTAGTTAAACATTACGACAAGTAACATATAGGGGTAACCTTGATGTAGTTAAACATTACGACAAGTAACATACAGGGGTAACCTTGATGTAGTTAAACATTACGACAAGTAACATATAGGGGTAACCTTGATGTAGTTAAACATTACGACAAGTAACATATAGGGGTAACCTTGATGTAGTTAAACATTACGACAAGTAACATATAGGGGTAACCTTGATGTAGTTAAACATTACGACAAGTAACATATAGGGGTAACCTTGATGTAGTTAAACAATACAACAAGTAACATATAGGGATGACCTTGATGTAGTTACACAATACAACAAGTAACATATAGGGGTAACCTTGGTGTAGTTAAACAATACAACAAGTAACATATAGGGATGCCCTTGGTGTAGTTAAACATTACGACAAGTAACATAAAGGGATGACCTTGGGGTAGTTAAACATTACGACAACTACTGAGTAAGTGTGACTATGGTGTAGCTAAATTGAGACAATTAACCAGTAAGGATTGGCTTGCAATGTTATACGCATACTATTGTTATTGTATGATTAGACTCTATTGCTACTGTATGTATGTCATGTCGTCAAAGTTTGATTTGCATCTTTTTTGGCAGAGCAATGTTGCAATAAACCTGCCATAATTTGATCATTTTGTTCTCTGTTTGAAAGATGTCATATGTACAAATATCTTAGTATTATCATAAATCTCGTGCCAGTCCATGCTACGTAATAAATAGTCATCACATGTGTAAAAACGTTGTTGCTGATTATAGGCTGTAAGGAAACTAGATTGTTACATGTTGTAGCAAAACGTCAGTGGCATAGCATCCTGGAAGTAAATGAACCAGATATTTAACAACACAGACAATGCTCAAGCACGTACTGACAAGTTTATATATGTCAATACATCACAGCTCCGCACTAGAAACGTCTTCGTTTTTAACTTTATTTATTTTACAACGATTACGAAGCAAGTTTTAACATCTTATATTACTCACTCTCGTTGGCGCGGATGAAAGCGTAAATGTGGCCTTTCCTGTGGGAGGAAACCGGAGTACCCGGAGAAAATACACCTATACTATCTGGCAACCACCGTACCACCTCACACACTCCCGGTCCGAGGATCGAACCCGGGTTGCATTGATGAGAAGTGAGCGCGCTAACCACTGCGCTAATCTAACCACGCCGTTCTGTGGTAACACTTCTTTAAATTATAAACTCTCTCGACAACATATCGCAAGCAGTAGTTCTCAATGAAACCACATCTAATACCATACTCGTTTCATCAGGCATTACAAACGGCTGTATGCTTAGTCCTATTCTATTTGTTATCTATAAATCTACCTGAAAACCTTTCCTCCAAAGTTCGCTTGTTTGTTTGACGATGCATGTTTTCCTCACCAAAGCTACAGATACAAAGCTATATTCTATAGAAATATCTTGAACAACTGCTGTGTGGTAGAGCAAATGCGGCATGGAGTTAACCCTTATCATTTAATGCCAAGTAATACACATGACTCTTGAACATTCTTAAGTAAATATGTCTTACACAATACACAGCTTGAAGCAAGTATTTCGGCATTGTCATATCACTGAATCTGTCCTGGGAAACTCACATAAATAGATTCACTAATAAGGCAAATCAGACATTGGGATTCTTACTAGGAAATACCTCATGTTCCCGACCACTCAATGCCATAGCACACAAGACACCTATTCGCCCACCGCTACAATATTGTTCCTCGATCTGATCGCCCCAAACCGATTTCAAACAACATAGCTTGAAGCCATTCAGCGTACAGGGGCACAGTTTGGCTGGAATCGATGTGTAGGCCAACTGAAAACTTAAGACGGGTCCGGGGGTCGTCCCCAGGAAAACTATTTATAGCGTATATAATTTAATCCTGGCCTCCCGATTTTTGTTGCAGATTTGGTATTTTTATTTTTTCGATTTTTCGGGGAAAAGTGTAGGCCACGGCCTATAGGAAGCTACGCCAATGGCGTATGACTGCCAGATGGGCAATGCACGACTATGGACACAGTTGTGAGTGTCACATGAATGCTGAAACAATTGGCTGGCGCATGCGCTAGTCTTGTGGAAGGTAGACAATCGACTGACGCTAATATTACAAACGTGTATGTAGCTGATCACATCTGAACACTATCCAATCCCCATAGCTCCGACGATATAGACATTACTATGCGAACTTACACTGACTCATCCATTGGCGTAGCATCCAATAGGCTGTGTAGGCTGCGGCCTGCACATTTCCCGAAAAAGCGAAAATCTGTAATAAAAACCGGAGGACATGGGGGGGGGAATTATATACGCTATAAAACATAATTCCAGTGGTAGACCACCGGTTTTAAGTTGGCCTACCCATCGAGTCAGGCCAAACTACGCTCATGTCATCACATAGGGCCTACATAGCTGAACATTACCAAATTGAATGCTCATTATTTCAAAGGTACGATGTACACTATTGGAATAATATTCCCGCAGATATTTCTCATGTTTCACCGGTCCCACAGTTCATCACGGCTGTTATCGTCATCAAAACGAATCAAGATATTGTCAAAATGTAGCTTGTAGTCCAGCTTGAACAAAATCGGTTGCCAGGGTTCACAAGGATTTCGCTATAATGGACTAACGGGTAACTGTTTACCATGGCTGATTATTCAAGTCGTTATATAGCGCGTTCGCTTCAGGTGCGAAATGTCCGGAGTTAGAGCCCCGCTGGAGCCGTTACGATTGTGCCCTTAGGCAAGGCATTTACATTCCACGGTGCCTCTTCTCTCTCACTCGTGGCGATGGATTCCATCAGGAATGAGGTCTCGAGAGTGATTAATATAAGTTGTAAGAACTTGTTTCGCAATCGAGCTAAACTAAATTAGTATAAACTATGGCTGATTATTGAAAGGCAACGAGCTGTCATCCAGTTGTGACTTATTACAAAGCTTGAACGAAATGTGGATCAAGCTTAAAGTTAGGGTTTATTCTAGAGTGGTAAAAAGGGCAGGGTGGGTCAGAAAAGGGGCAGAGTGGGCCAGAAAAAGGGCAGGGTGGATTTTTAGCCGCAAGAGGGCGCGGTGGGGCCGGGTCGTCACCCCACCCCCACCGAGAAAACATTAAAACATGTATTTTATTATAAAATAATACACCAAATAGTAGCTGTAAACATTCCCATAAACCTTTTGATACCCGTAGACAACATAACCAGACACACAAACCCATAATGTTATAAACACATCCCCGTCAATAAAGATTCATACAAATTCTCTTTTTATCCAAGAACCGTCATCCAATGGAACTTGTTACCCCTTGCTGCACATGAAGCAATAACAGTTGATGGCTTTAATGCACTTATCCCCGTAAATGCCCTCCCAACCATGATCTAAAGCATTCATTCTATGTACAAAATCTTAAACAATCACTGTAGTATATTTGTCTTTGGACATTCACTTATTTGTTAATTAATCATTGTAAATATCATCATCTCAAAATTCACCAGCGACGACACATAATCCTCAATATTGAGGGAGTGCCGAAATTACCAAGAAGAAGAAGAAGAAGAAGAAGAAGAAGAAGAAGAAGAAGATAACTACATTCTTTATTATGAGAGGCTGCTGATGCATATTTTAACAAGAGTTTTCAGACCAAACCTGATAGAAAGTTTGCTCAAATGCTAAAGTAATTTGCTGTAAAACGTTGCCCAATGGCTAAATTGAAAGCGGGTTTGAAAAGCACAATTCAGAACGAAATCAATATGATGAAGCTTGTATAAATAGTCCATTTCGGTATTTTGATGTCCATTTCGGAAATCCCAAATAATTCTGTTCGTACTGTAAATAGCCCTATGTCCCATAATTAACTGTACCTGGTTTGTTTTGATAATCACTACATTCCTCTTGTGCATATTGTTAGTGGAATACTTTTGACTGCTTTTTTCCGGATGACTCATTTTCGGATCGTTTTTTTTTCGGTAAGCCTTTTTTCTCAACCACCCAACTGAATAATGACATCAACCACGCGTTTTGACCATAACCCTGGGCGGAGCAAGTGATGAAGGCGTTCTTTATGCGTGGTTGATACTATATTCTGATCGGCTGGTTGAGATAAAGATTTTACGGTTTTTTTCAAATTCACCAAATAGAAAACAAAGTATAGTGGTCTAAGGTGATTGTCGCTAAATGAGTTGTTTTCCCTTGTCAGTCTATTTTCCTTTGAAATAACGACAACTCTTCGTCATCTTGCGCGCGCACTCAGCCCGGTTCGTTCCGATCGTAAATGAGGTAACTTTCGGGACTTTTCGGAGCGTGTAGTTCAATTGACTAACGGAAAAGGGCGGAAATGCGCGAAACCAGTTCTATTTTAAGTAACATGTCTTGCATCTACGTTTTGAATATGTCTACATTCAATGGTAATTACATTAAAACTAATTCTCGAAATACTAGGTGTTACAATCATAGGCCCTACTTCTTCTTTTTTTTAACAGTTGCAGTCATCCAATTATCACCAATTAATCCATTGATAAATCGATTTCTTATGGTATCGACATAATTATGCCCCCAGCTGTTGTGTACAGTATATACTAATTATTGATAAATTAAACAGATCACACGTATCCGTTGACCGTTAACCTACCTTACGATGATTGACAGCTAATTAAGCATGATCAAAGAGTCGTGGTTCTAGTTTGGGCAGCAGGGCGGAACAAATCGGGCAAAATGGCGGGATAAAGGGCAAAAGGGCGGGGCTAAAAAGGGGCAGGGCGCGGCGCCCTGCCATTCCGCTCTAGAGAAAACCCTATTAAAGTTGATAGTGTTTAAAGTACAAGATGTATTTAATTTCACAGAGGGGTCCGTTTTTGACCTGAAATATTATAACAGATAACACTGTTATATGGTTTTGGCTTAGTTTTACTATAGCAATGCTCGAGAACAGCGTTTTCAAATCTAACCATAAATACTTGCCAGTTGCCACGGTATTTGCAGGACACACATTGACACAACGGTGTGCACACAGAAGTCGATTATAATATCTTGCAGTCAGCCTTCGCAAAATGTCCGCTACCCATCACCCAGTTCGACATGTGTTAGCTATCGTGTACTTAATATATGGGAAAATAACACAGGAGTGCACCAAGATGTAATATAAATCATAAAGCGGAGTTATTGCATAATAGGCGATTTAGTCAGTGACCATACACTATAATAGACAACACCAACTCGTATGTGGTCATCGCGACAGAAACCAGGCTCAACACATCAGAGTATTGATAGCCATCTAAGATATATTCCTATCCATACGTGCTCCAGAACTCCAAACAGACATTAAATGGTTGGGCCAAAATACAACTTGTTAGCTGCAAGACACACTCTATATGTCCTTTCTACAATCCGTCGAAGTAATTATCAATAAATACAACGATACCACGTCCGGCAGATGGCACAACCGACAATATATAAACAATATTCTGGACTTTGTTAACTTTATTTATTTTACAACGATTGCGAAGCAAGTTCTAACAACTTATATTAATCACACTCGTTGGCTCGGATGAAAGCGTATATGTGGTAGGAAACCGGAGTACCCGGAGAAAACCCCACCTTTCCGATCTGGCGACCATCTCACATACTTCCCGGTCCGAGGATCGAACTCGGGTTGGATTTAATCACCAATCTACCCAGTAAATTCATCAGAACTGACACCGCACCCGGCATTTCCGATTACGCCGCCATACATTACTAAACTGGACATGGACCATGGTAAATTCAAACAAATCCCAAGAAAGCTCTTATAAGAAAGCTCGATGGAATAGTATGAAAACTCGATGGAATAGTATGAAAGCTCGCTGGAATAGTATGAAAGCTCGATGGAATAGTATGAAAACTCGATGGAATAGTATGAAAACTCGATGGGATAGTATGAAAACTCGATGGGATAGAATGAAAGCTCGATGGAATAGTATGAAAGCTCGCTGGAATAGTATGAAAGCTCGCTGGAATAGTATGAAAGCTCGATGGGATAGTATGAAAACTCGATGGGATAGTATGAAAGCTCGATGAAATAGTATGAAAGCTCACTGGAATAGTATGAAAGCTCGATGGGATAGAATGAAAGCTCGCTGGAATAGTATGAAAGCTCACTGGAATAGTATGAAAGCTCGCTGGAATAGTATGAAAGCTCGATGGAATAGTATGAAAGCTCGCTGAAATAGTATGAAAGCTCGATGGAATAGTATGACAGCTCGTTGGAATAGTATGAAAGCTCATTGGAATAGTATGAAAGCTCGATGGAATAGTATGAAAGCTCGATGGAATAGTATGAAAGCTCGCTGGAATAGTATGAAAACTCATTGGAATAGTATGAAAGCTCGATGGAATAGTATGAAAACTCGCTGGAATAGTATGAAAGCTCGCTGGAATAATATGAAAGCTCGCTGGAATAGTATGAAAGCTCGCTGGAATAGTATGAAAACTCGATGGAATAATATGAAAGCTCGATGGAATAGTATGAAAACTCTATGGAATAGTATGAAAGCTCGCTGGGATAGTATGAAAGCTCGATGGAATAGTATGAAAACTCGATGGAATAGTATGAAAGCTCGCTGGGATAGTATGAAAGCTCACTGGAATAGTATGAAAGCTCGCTGGAATAGTATGATAGCTCACTGGAATAGTATGAAAGCTCGCTGGGATAGTATGAAAGCTCACTGGAATAGTATGAAAGCTCGCTGGAATAGTATGATAGCTCGCTGGAATAGTATGAAAGCTCGCTGAAATAGTATGAAAGCTCGATGGAATAGTATGAAAGCTCGCTGAAATAGTATGAAAGCTCGCTGAAATAGTATGTCGATGGAATAGTATGAAAGCTCGCTGAAATAGTATGAAAGCTCGATGGAATAGTATGAAAGCTCGCTGAAATAGTATGACAGTTCATTGGAATAGTATGAAAGCTCATTGGAATACTATGAAAGCTCGATGGAATAGTATGAAAGTTCATTGGAATATTATGAAAGCTCGATGGGATAGAATGAAAACTCGATGGAATAGTATGAAAGCTCGATGGAATAGTATGAAAACTCATTGGAATATTATGAAATCTCGATGGGATAGAATGAAAACTCGATGGAATAGTATGAAAGCTCGATGGAATAGTATGAAAACTCGATGGAATAGTATGAAAGCTCGATGAAATAGTATGACAGCTCGATGGAATAGTATGAACGAAGGTGTGATGGTTCTGGAACGTACCATATGGCAGACTCGGAGAGAACGTGGAACCAGTGTAAGCTTTCTTTTGGTCTTCAAGGAGCATCGACATGCACACTACAGAGAGTAAGGATTCATCACACTACACTGCCGAGGAAACTGGTAGTCAAATAACCGAATTAATAACTTCAAAATGCAGAAACATATGTACAAAAGCCTACTGGTATTACTATTGCATATCTATTACTTATAATTCCCCAACCTAAAGTAGCTGAGGTAAACCTACTGGTATTACATATCGAACAGTCATTCCCCAACCTAAAGTAGCTGAGGTAAACCTACTGGTATTACATATCGAACAGTCATTCCCCAACCTAAAGTAGCTGAGGTAAACCTACTGGTATTACATATCTATTACTTATAATTCCCCAACCTAAAGTAGTTGAGGTAAACCTACTGGTATTACATATCGAACAGTCATTCCCCAACCTAAAGTAGCTGAGGTAAACCTACTGGTATTACATATCGAACAGTCATTCCCCAACCTAAAGTAGCTGAGGTAAACCTACTGGTATTACATATCGAACAGTCATTCCCCAACCTAAAGTAGCTGAGGTAAACCTACTGGTATTACATATCGAACAGTCATTCCCCAACCTAAAGTAGCTGAGGTAAACCTACTGGTATTACATATCGAACAGTCATTCCCAAACCTAAAGTAGCTGAGGTAAACCTACTGGTATTACATATCGAACAGTCATTCCCCAACCTAAAGTAGTTGAGGTAAACCTACTGGTATTACATATCGAACAGTCATTCCCAAACCTAAAGTAGTTGAGGTAAACCTACTGGTATTACATATCTATTACTTATAATTCCCCAACCTAAAGTAGTTGAGGTAAACCTACTGGTATTACATATCGAACAGTCATTCCCAAACCTAAAGTAGCTGAGGTAAACCTACTGGTATTACATATCTATTACTTATAATTCCACAACCTAAAGTAGCTGAGGTAAACCTACTGGTATTACATATCGAACAGTCATTCCCAAACCTAAAGTAGCTGAGGTAAACCTACTGGTATTACATATCGAACAGTCATTCCCCAACCTAAAGTAGCTGAGGTAAACCTACTGGTATTACATATCGAACAGTCATTCCCCAACCTAAAGTAGCTGAGGTAAACCTACTGGTATTACATATCGAACAGTCATTCCCCAACCTAAAGTAGCTGAGGTAAACCTACTGGTATTACATATCGAACAGTCATTCCCCAACCTAAAGTAGTTGAGGTAAACCTACTGGTATTACATATCTATTACTTATAATTCCCCAACCTAAAGTAGTTGAGGTAAACCTACTGGTATTACATATCTATTACTTATAATTCCCCAACCTAAAGTAGTTGAGGTAAACCTACTGGTATTACATATCTATTACTTATAATTCCCCAACCTAAAGTAGCTGAGGTAAACCTACTGGTATTACATATCGAACACTGTCATTCCCCAACCTAAAGTAGTTGAGGTAAACCTACTGGTATTACATATCTATTACTTATAATTCCCCAACCTAAAGTAGTTGAGGTAAACCTACTGGTATTACATATCGAACAGTCATTCCCCAACCTAAAGTAGCTGAGGTAAACCTACTGGTATTACATATCGAACAGTCATTCCCCAACCTAAAGTAGCTGAGGTAAACCTACTGGTATTACATATCGAACAGTCATTCCCCAACCTAAAGTAGCTGAGGTAAACCTACTGGTATTACATATCGAGCAGTCATCCCCAACCTAAAGTAGCTGAGGTAAACCTACTGGTATTACATATCGAACACTGTCATTCCCCAACCTAAAGTAGTTGAGGTAAACCTACTGGTATTACATATCTATTACCTATAATTCCCCAACCTAAAGTAGCTGAGGTAAACCTACTGGTATTACATATCGAACAGTCATTCCCCAACCTAAAGTAGCTGAGGTAAACCTACTGGTATTACATATCGAGCAGTCATTCCCCAACCTAAAGTAGCTGAGGTAAACCTACTGGTATTACATATCGAACAGTCATTCCCCAACCTAAAGTAGTTGAGGTAAACCTACTGGTATTACATATCGAACAGTCATTCCCCAACCTAAAGTAGCTGAGGTAAACCTACTGGTATTACATATCGAACAGTCATTCCCCAACCTAAAGTAGCTGAGGTAAACCTACTGGTATTACATATCGAACAGTCATTCCCCAACCTAAAGTAGCTGAGGTAAACCTACTGGTATTACATATCGAACAGTCATTCCCCAACCTAAAGTAGCTGAGGTAAACCTACTGGTATTACATATCGAACAGTCATTCCCCAACCTAAAGTAGTTGAGGTAAACCTACTGGTATTACATATCTATTACTTATAATTCCCCAACCTAAAGTAGCTGAGGTAAACCTACTGGTATTACATATCGAACAGTCATTCCCCAACCTAAAGTAGCTGAGGTAAACCTACTGGTATTACATATCGAGCAGTCATTCCCCAACCTAAAGTAGCTGAGGTAAACCTACTGGTATTACATATCGAGCAGTCATTCCCCAACCTAAAGTAGCTGAGGTAAACCTACTGGTATTACATATCGAACACTGTCATTCCCCAACCTAAAGTAGTTGAGGTAAACCTACTGGTATTACATATCTATTACCTATAATTCCCCAACCTAAAGTAGCTGAGGTAAACCTACTGGTATTACATATCGAACAGTCATTCCCCAACCTAAAGTAGCTGAGGTAAACCTACTGGTATTACATATCGAACAGTCATTCCCCAACCTAAAGTAGTTGAGGTAAACCTACTGGTATTACATATCGAACAGTCATTCCCCAACCTAAAGTAGCTGAGGTAAACCTACTGGTATTACATATCTATTACTTATAATTCCCCAACCTAAAGTAGCTGAGGTAAACCTACTGGTATTACATATCGAACAGTCATTCCCCAACCTAAAGTAGCTGAGGTAAACCTACTGGTATTACATATCGAACAGTCATTCCCCAACCTAAAGTAGCTGAGGTAAACCTACTGGTATTACATATCTATTACTTATAATTCCCCAACCTAAAGTAGTTGAGGTAAACCTACTGGTATTACATATCTATTACTTATAATTCCCCAACCTAAAGTAGCTGAGGTAAACCTACTGGTATTACATATCGAACAGTCATTCCCCAACCTAAAGTAGCTGAGGTAAACCTACTGGTATTACATATCGAACAGTCATTCCCCAACCTAAAGTAGTTGAGGTAAACCTACTGGTATTACATATCTATTACTTATAATTCCCCAACCTAAAGTAGTTGAGGTAAACCTACTGGTATTACATATCGAACAGTCATTCCCCAACCTAACGTAGCTGAGGTAAACCTACTGGTATTACATATCGAACAGTCATTCCCCAACCAAAAGTAGCTGAGGTAAACCTACTGGTATTACATATCGAACAGTCATTCCCCAACCTAAAGTAGCTGAGGTAAACCTACTGGTATTACATATCGAGCAGTCATTCCCCAACCTAAAGTAGCTGAGGTAAACCTACTGGTATTACATATCGAGCAGTCATTCCCCAACCTAAAGTAGCTGAGGTAAACCTACTGGTATTACATATCGAACAGTCATTCCCCAACCTAAAGTAGTTGAGGTAAACCTACTGGTATTACATATCGAACAGTCATTCCCCAACCTAAAGTAGCTGAGGTAAACCTACTGGTATTACATATCGAACATCATTCCCCAACCTAAAGTAGCTGAGGTAAACCTACTGGTATTACATATCGAACAGTCATTCCCAAACCTAAAGTAGCTGAGGTAAACCTACTGGTATTACATATCGAACAGTCATTCCCCAACCTAAAGTAGCTGAGGTAAACCTACTGGTATTACATATCGAACAGTCATTCCCCAACCTAAAGTAGCTGAGGTAAACCTACTGGTATTACATATCTATTACTTATAATTCCACAACCTAAAGTAGCTGAGGTAAACCTACTGGTATTACATATCGAACAGTCATTCCCAAACCTAAAGTAGCTGAGGTAAACCTACTGGTATTACATATCGAACAGTCATTCCCCAACCTAAAGTAGCTGAGGTAAACCTACTGGTATTACATATCGAACAGTCATTCCCCAACCTAAAGTAGCTGAGGTAAACCTACTGGTATTACATATCGAACAGTCATTCCCCAACCTAAAGTAGCTGAGGTAAACCTACTGGTATTACATATCGAACAGTCATTCCCCAACCTAAAGTAGTTGAGGTAAACCTACTGGTATTACATATCTATTACTTATAATTCCCCAACCTAAAGTAGTTGAGGTAAACCTACTGGTATTACATATCTATTACTTATAATTCCCCAACCTAAAGTAGCTGAGGTAAACCTACTGGTATTACATATCTATTACTTATAATTCCCCAACCTAAAGTAGTTGAGGTAAACCTACTGGTATTACATATCTATTACTTATAATTCCCCAACCTAAAGTAGCTGAGGTAAACCTACTGGTATTACATATCGAACACTGTCATTCCCCAACCTAAAGTAGTTGAGGTAAACCTACTGGTATTACATATCTATTACTTATAATTCCCCAACCTAAAGTAGTTGAGGTAAACCTACTGGTATTACATATCGAACAGTCATTCCCCAACCTAACGTAGCTGAGGTAAACCTACTGGTATTACATATCGAACAGTCATTCCCCAACCAAAAGTAGCTGAGGTAAACCTACTGGTATTACATATCGAACAGTCATTCCCCAACCTAAAGTAGCTGAGGTAAACCTACTGGTATTACATATCGAACAGTCATTCCCCAACCTAAAGTAGCTGAGGTAAACCTATTGGTATTACATATCGAGCAGTCATTCCCCAACCTAAAGTAGCTGAGGTAAACCTACTGGTATTACATATCGAACACTGTCATTCCCCAACCTAAAGTAGTTGAGGTAAACCTACTGGTATTACATATCTATTACCTATAATTCCCCAACCTAAAGTAGCTGAGGTAAACCTACTGGTATTACATATGGAACAGTCATTCCCCAACCTAAAGTAGCTGAGGTAAACCTACTGGTATTACATATCGAGCAGTCATTCCCCAACCTAAAGTAGCTGAGGTAAACCTACTGGTATTACATATCGAACAGTCATTCCCAAACCTAAAGTAGCTGAGGTAAACCTACTGGTATTACATATCGAACAGTCATTCCCCAACCTAACGTAGCTGAGGTAAACATACTGGTATTACATATCGAACAGTCATTCCCAAACCTAAAGTGGCTGAGGTAAACCTACTGGTATTACATATCTATTACTTATAATTCCCCAACCTAAAGTAGCTGAGGTAAACATACTGGTATTACATATCGAACAGTCATTCCCAAACCTAAAGTAGTTGAGGTAAACCTACTGGTATTACATATGGAACAGTCATTCCCAAACCTAAAGTAGTTGAGGTAAACCTACTGGTATTACATATCTATTACTTATAATTCCCCAACCTAAAGTAGCTGAGGTAAACATACTGGTATTACATATCTATTACTTATAATTCCCCAACCTAAAGTAGTTGAGGTAAACCTACTGGTATTACATATCGAGCAGTCATTCCCCAACCTAACGTAGCTGAGGTAAACCTACTGGTATTACATATCGAACACTGTCATTCCCAAACCTAAAGTAGCTGAGGTAAACCTACTGGTATTACATATCGAACACTGTCATTCCCAAACCTAAAGTAGCTGAGGTAAACCTACTGGTATTACATATCGAACACTGTCATTCCCAAACCTAAAGTAGCTGAGGTAAACCTACTGGTATTACATATCGAACACTGTCATTCCCAAACCTAGACAATTGTAGATAATCCACCACTAAGCGATTCTGGTTTTTCTATCACACATAAGCAGAAATGTAACTCGTTTATGACAGGATTGTTCGATTTAGCGCAGTGGTTAGCACGCTCGCTTCTCAACAATACACCCCGGGTTCGATCCTCGGACTGGGATGTATGCGAGATGGTACGGTGGTCGCCAGATCGGACAGGTGGGTTTTCTCCGGTTTCCTCCAACACGAATTACCACAAATACGCCGTCGTCCGCATCAACGAGAGTGATTAATATACATGTAAGTTGTTTCAGCTTATTTCGCAATAGTGGTAAAATAAATACAGTTTTAGACGAAAGGACCGGGCGCAACAAATCAAAACAATAGTGGTAAAATAAATACAGTTTTAGACGAAAGGACCGGGCGCAACAAATCAAAACAATAGTGGTAAAATAAATACAGGTTTAGACGAAAGGACCGGGCGCAACAAATCAAAACAATAGTGGTAAAATAAATACAGTTTTAGACGAAAGGACCGGGCGCAACAAATCAAAACAATAGTGGTAAAATAAATACAGTTTTAGACGAAAGGACCGGGCGCAACAAATCAAAACAATCGGCAATCCTAAATAACCAATTCCAATCGATCTTCTCAGATAAAATATCTCCAAAGAAGAGTTCACAAATACAAATGCATCTATATAGCGCACAAAGTGAAGAATCATTCCCAAACAACACCGCCGTGGAAGTCGTGATAGCGCAATGGTAGCGCGTTCGCTTCAGGTGCGAAAGGCCCGGAGTTCGAGCCCCGCTGTAGCCGTTACGATTGTGTCCTTAGGCAAGGCATTTAAATTCCACGTTGCCTCTTCTCTCTCCCTCGTGGCGGTGGATTCCACCAGGAATGAGGTCTCGAGAGTGATTAATATAAGTTATAAGAACTTGTTTCGCAATCGAGCTAAAATAAATTTGTATAAACTAACAACACCGCCAATCAATACGACATGCAATCACACAAGAAAACTTCTAGAATCACTAAAAACTTCAAAGAGCCGCAGTAGTACAGGGGCAGAACTGAGAGAGTGGCCTGGATAACGAATCATAATCATTTTGTGAAAGAGAGGTACATCCACCCCATATAGCTTGTATATAAGGTTGTACATCTGCCCAGGGTGGATGAATAAAAATATTTTTCCAGAATCCGCCAATTTTAATCTTCGATAGCCTACTTTCCAATCTAGTGTGTGTCTAGCACAATGATGTTATCGGCGGCACCAGTCTCATCCCTACTATATAACTGACATCGCAGATAAACTGGCCGAAATGAGAAATAAACTGGAAAATGGGCACTCATATCCATCTCCAAGAAGAAGCAAATAAGTAAAACTGCAGCAACCATCTTCACGATCACACAATGAAGCAATGTTTACAATCTGCAAACCCATTGCAGGGTTCATTCTAGGTCAGAATTTTTGGGAGAAGTGAGAAAGCGTGTGATCGCTTCCTTAAATGGTGTTCTTTAATATACTTCTGCAAATTAGGGTTAAAATGCACAGTACAACCATTAAATACAACATTTGAATAGAAGTGCTTTATAATGGGCCAGTGTATCATACTAGACAAAATTTTATTTGAAAATCGTAAAAACGAAACAAATTTTTTTTAGGGAGAAGTGGGGCCCCCAGAGGGCGATGACAGGGTCCCTAGGGCGACAATTTCGCCCCACATCGCCCTCTAGAATGATCCTTGCCTTTGGTACACCATCAATGACTTAAGAGTGGGAATGAACACATCGTCTCCGTGGCCTAGTGGTTAAGGCGTCTGACTACAGATCGGGATGTTGCACCTCGTCAGTGGTTCATTATATGGCTGGTTGGTGAGCAGCCAGCTAGTTAAATAATGCTTACCGACGTCTGGCACACAAGGATAGAATTTGGGAAGTATTCATGTTCATAAGAGATGTTTCACAAGTCATAAATTGTGTAAGCAAATTATTTGAAGAGCACCAAAGATTAAGAGGACATCACTAACATTCAATATTTCTGAGGTTAGCACACTTGCTTCTCAACAATGCAACCCATGTTTGATCGTTGGACCAGGAAGTATGTGAGATGGTACGGCGGGCGCCATATCGGACAGGTGGGGGTTTTTCCGGCACGATGAACCCCATATACGGTAATATAAGTTGTTAAAGCTTGTTTCGCAGTCATTATAAAATAAATGAAGTCTAAACAAAGGACAAAGGTGCATAAATCTTAAAACATCTGATGCCATGGCAGAAAAAACATTTATCTTACATACTGAAAATTGTATTATTTGCTATACTATCAGAAACTCAATAGTGGTATTTAAAACAATACATAAACATTCTTCCATTTTGGAAATACAAATGTATGGTCAGCAAAGAGAAAGACATTGTTTTGGCAAATACACAACAAACATATTTCTAATTATAAATACAACATCAATATAGCCATATCTTCAATATTGCAATATATAGTGAAAATATGGTCCCGCCATTTTTGTATCAATATATGTAATGAATTGTCTCCCCTACATGTTGTGTGAAAAGCGAAATGATCTCCGCTTCACTGCTGTAGAGATAGCGCCATTATCTCCGCTTCATTGCTATAGAGATAGTGGTATTACCTCCCCTTCACTGCTGTAGAGATAGTGGTATTACCTCCCCTTCACTGCTGTAGAGATAGTGGTATTCCCTCCCCTTCACTGCTGTAGAAGTAGTGGTATTACCTCCCCTTCACTGCTGTAGAGATAGTGGTATTACCTCCCCTTCACTGCTGTAGAGATAGTGGTATTACCTCCCCTTCACTGCTGTAGAAGTAGTGGTATTACCTCCCCTTCACTGCTGTAGAAGTAGTGGTATTACCTCCCCTTCACTGCTGTAGAAGTAGTGGTATTACCTCCCCTTCACTGCTGTAGAAGTAGTGGTATTACCTCCCCTTCACTGCCGTAGAAGTAGTGGTATTACCTCCCCTTCACTGCTGTAGAGATAGTGGTATTACCTCCCCTTCACTGCTGTAGAAGTAGTGGTATTACCTCCCCTTCACTGCCGTAGAGATAGTGGTATTACCTCCCCTTCACTGCTGTAGAGATAGTGGTATTACCTCCCCTTCACTGCTGTAGAAGTAGTGGTATTACCTCCCCTTCACTGCTGTAGAGATAGTGGTATTACCTCCCCTTCACTGCTGTAGAAGTAGTGGTATTACCTCCCCTTCACTGCTGTAGAGATAGTGGTATTACCTCCCCTTCACTGCTGTAGAAGTAGTGGTATTACCTCCCCTTCACTGCTGTAGAAGTAGTGGTATTACCTCCCCTTCACTGCCGTAGAAGTAGTGGTATTACCTCCCCTTCACTGCTGTAGAGATAGTGGTATTACCTCCCCTTCACTGCTGTAGAAGTAGTGGTATTACCTCCCCTTCACTGCTGTAGAGATAGCGCCATTATCTCCGCTTCATTGCTATAGAGATAGTGGTATTACCTCCCCTTCACTGCTGTAGAGATAGTGCCACTAACTCCGCTTCATTGCTGTAGAGATAGTGCCATTATCTCCCCTTCACTGCTGTAGAGATAGTGCCATTATCTCCGCTTCACTGCTGTAGAGTTAGTGCCATTATCTCCGCTTCACTGCTGTAGAGATAGTGCCATTATCTCCGCTTCACTGCTGTAGAAGTAGTGGTATTACCTCCCCTTCACTGCTGTAGAAGTAGTGGTATTACCTCCCCTTCACTGCTGTAGAAGTAGTGGTATTACCTCCCCTTCACTGCTGTAGAAGTAGTGGTATTACCTCCCCTTCACTGCTGTAGAAGTAGGGGTATTACCTCCCCTTCACTGCTGTGTGAATATTGGTATTACCTCCCCTTCACTGCTGTATGAATATAGGTATTACTTCCGAAGTTACATACACAAATTAGAGGGTGATGTACATCCTCTCCGTTATTTCACTAACAACATTATCTCCCCTTCGTTATCACATAATTATACACAGTGAATAGTCTGCCTTACACTGTTGTATGCACAGTAATCTCCCCTTTGTTGATGCAGATGATTATGATGATGAATCTGGACTATGACCAGAAAAGAATGCTAAATGCCATAGCAACACAACAAACGGCAACATAGGGACTTTTCCTTTCACCTGAAAAAGAAATAAATGTCTTTAGTGTTACAAAGGTGGAGACAAAAATATGAACTGGGCTTTGGTGCTGAACACAGAATGTGGAGACAAAAATATGAACTGGGCTTTGGTGCTGAACACAGAATGTGGAGACAAAAATATGAACTGGGCTTTGGTGCTGAATACAGAATGTGGAGACAAAAATATGAACTGGGCTTTGGTGCTGAATACAGAATGTGGAGACAAAAATATGAACTGGGCTTTGGTGCTGAACACAGAATGTGGAGACAAAAATATGAACTGGGCTTTGGTGCTGAACACAGAATGTGGAGACAAAAATATGAACTGGGCTTTGGTGCTGAACACAGAATGTGCAGATAAAAATATGAACTGGGCTTTGGTGCTGAACACAGAATGTGGAGACAAAAATATGAACTGGGCTTTGGTGCTGAACACAGAATGTGGAGACAAAAATATGAACTGGGCTTTGGTGCTGAACATAGAATGTGGAGACAAAAATATGAACTGGGCTTTGGTGCTGAACACAGAATGTGGAGACAAAAATATGAACTGGGCTTTGGTGCTGAACACAGAATGTGGAGACAAAAATATGAACTGGGCTTTGGTGCTGAACACAGAATGTGGAGACAAAAATATGAACTGGGCTTTGGTGCTGAACACAGAATGTGGAGACAAAAATATGAACTGGGCTTTGGTGCTGAACACAGAATGTGGAGACAAAAATATGAACTGGGCTTTGGTGCTGAACACAGAATGTGGAGACAAAAATATGAACTGGGCTTTGGTGCTGAACACAGAATGTGGAGACAAAAATATGAACTGGGCTTTGGTGCTGAACACAGAATGTGGAGACAAAAATATGAACTGGGCTTTGGTGCTGAACACAGAATGTGGAGACAAAAATATGAACTGGGCTTTGGTGCTGAACACAGAATGTGGAGACAAAAATATGAACTGGGCTTTGGTGCTGAACACAGAATGTGGAGACAAAAATATGAACTGGGCTTTGGTGCTGAACACAGAATGTGGAGACAAAAATATGAACTGGGCTTTGGTGCTGAACACAGAATGTGGAGACAAAAATATGAACTGGGCTTTGGTGCTGAACACAGAATGTGGAGACAAAAATATGAACTGGGCTTTGGTGCTGAACACAGAATGTGGAGACAAAAATATGAACTGGGCTTTGGTGCTGAACACAGAATGTGGAGACAAAAATATGAACTGGGCTTTGGTGCTGAACACAGAATGTGGAGACAAAAATATGAACTGGGCTTTGGTGCTGAACACAGAATGTGGAGACAAAAATATGAACTGGGCTTTGGTGCTGAACACAGAATGTGGAGACAAAAATATGAACTGGGCTTTGGTGCTGAACACAGAATGTGGAGACAAAAATATGAACTGGGCTTTGGTGCTGAACACAGAATGTGGAGACAAAAATATGAACTGGGCTTTGGTGCTGAACACAGAATGTGGAGACAAAAATATGAACTGGGCTTTGGTGCTGAACACAGAATGTGGAGACAAAAATATGAACTGGGCTTTGGTGCTGAACACAGAATGTGGAGACAAAAATATGAACTGGGCTTTGGTGCTGAACACAGAATGTGGAGACAAAAATATGAACTGGGCTTTGGTGCTGAACACAGAATGTGGAGACAAAAATATGAACTGGGCTTTGGTGCTGAACACAGAATGTGGAGACAAAAATATGAACTGGGCTTTGGTGCTGAACACAGAATGTGGAGACAAAAATATGAACTGGGCTTTGGTGCTGAACACAGAATGTGGAGACAAAAATATGAACTGGGCTTTGGTGCTGAACACAGAATGTGGAGACAAAAATATGAACTGGGCTTTGGTGCTGAACACAGAATGTGGAGACAAAAATATGAACTGGGCTTTGGTGCTGAACACAGAATGTGGAGACAAAAATATGAACTGGGCTTTGGTGCTGAACACAGAATGTGGAGACAAAAATGTGCTGAACACAGAATGTGGAGACAAAATTATGAACTGGGCTTTGGTGCTGAACACAGAATGTGGAGACAAAAATATGAACTGGGCTTTGGTGCTGAACACAGAATGTGGAGACAAAAATATGAACTGGGCTTTGGTGCTGAACACAGAATGTGGAGACAAAAATATGAACTGGGCTTTGGTGCTGAACACAGAATGTGGAGACAAAAATATGAACTGGGCTTTGGTGCTGAACACAGAATGTGGAGACAAAAATATGAACTGGGCTTTGGTGCTGAACACAGAATGTGGAGACAAAAATATGAACTGGGCTTTGGTGCTGAACACAGAATGTGGAGACAAAAATATGAACTGGGCTTTGGTGCTGAACACAGAATGTGGAGACAAAAATATGAACTGGGCTTTGGTGCTGAACACAGAATGTGGAGACAAAAATATGAACTGGGCTTTGGTGCTGAACACAGAATGTGGAGACAAAAATATGAACTGGGCTTTGGTGCTGAACACAGAATGTGGAGACAAAAATATGAACTGGGCTTTGGTGCTGAACACAGAATGTGGAGACAAAAATATGAACTGGGCTTTGGTGCTAAATATAGAATGTGGAGACAAAAATATGAACTGGGCTTTGGTGCTGAACACAGAATGTGGAGACAAAAATATGAACTGGGCTTTGGTGCTGAACACAGAATGTGGAGACAAAAATATGAACTGGGCTTTGGTGCTGAACACAGAATGTGGAGACAAAAATATGAACTGGGCTTTGGTGCTGAACACAGAATGTGGAGACAAAAATATGAACTGGGCTTTGGTGCTGAACACAGAATGTGGAGACAAAAATATGAACTGGGCTTTGGTGCTGAACACAGAATGTGGAGACAAAAATATGAACTGGGCTTTGGTGCTAAATATAGAATGTGGAGACAAAAATATGAACTGGGCTTTGGTGCTGAACACAGAATGTGGAGACAAAAATATGAACTGGGCTTTGGTGCTGAACACAGAATGTGGAGACAAAAATATGAACTGGGCTTTGGTGCTGAACACAGAATGTGGAGACAAAAATATGAACTGGGCTTTGGTGCTGAATACAGAATGTGGAGACAAAAATATGAACTGGGCTTTGGTGCTGAATACAGAATGTGGAGACAAAAATATGAACTGGGCTTTGGTGCTGAACACAGAATGTGGAGACAAAAATATGAACTGGGCTTTGGTGCTGAACACAGAATGTGCAGATAAAAATATGAACTGAGCTTTGGTGCTGAACACAGAATGTGGAGACAAAAATATGAACTGTGCTTTGGTGCTGAACACAGAATGTGGAGACAAAAATATGAACTGGGCTTTGGTGCTAAATATAGAATGTGGAGACAAAAATATGAACTGGGCTTTGGTGCTGAACACAGAATGTGGAGACAAAAATATGAACTGGGCTTTGGTGCTGAACACAGAATGTACAGACAAAAATATGAACTGGGCTTTGGTGCTGAACACAGAATGTGGAGACAAAAATATGAACTGGGCTTTGGTGCTGAACACAGAATATGCAGATAAAAATATGAACTGAGCTTTGGTGCTGAACACAGAATGTGGAGACAAAAATATGAACTGGGCTTTGGTGCTGAACACAGAATGTGGAGACAAAAATATGAACTGGGCTTTGGTGCTGAACACAGAATGTGGAGACAAAAATATGAACTGGGCTTTGGTGCTGAACACAGAATGTGGAGACAAAAATATGAACTGGGCTTTGGTGCTGAACACAGAATGTGGAGACAAACATATGAACTGGGCTTTGGTGCTGAACACAGAATGTGGAGACAAAAATGTGCTGAACACAGAATGTGGAGACAAAATTATGAACTGGGCTTTGGTGCTGAACACAGAATGTGGAGACAAAAATATGAACTGGGCTTTGGTGCTGAACATAGAATGTGGAGACAAAAATATGAACTGGGCTTTGGTGCTGAACACAGAATGTGGAGACAAAAATATGAACTGGGCTTTGGTGCTGAACACAGAATGTGGAGACAAAAATATGAACTGGGCTTTGGTGCTGAACACAGAATGTGGAGACAAAAATATGAACTGGGCTTTGGTGCTGAACACAGAATGTGGAGACAAAAATATGAACTGGGCTTTGGTGCTGAACACAGAATGTGGAGACAAAATTATGAACTGGGCTTTGGTGCTGAACACAGAATGTGGATACAAAAATATGAACTGGGCTTTGGTGCTGAACACAGAATGTGGAGACAAAAATATGAACTGGGCTTTGGTGCTGAACACAGAATGTGGAGACAAAAATATGAACTGGGCTTTGGTGCTGAATACAGAATGTGCAGACAAAAATATGAACTTGGCTTTGGTGCTGAACACAGAATGCGGAGACAAAAATATGAACTGGGCTTTGGTGCTGAACACAGAATGCGGAGACAAAAATATGAACTGGGCTTTGGTGCTGAACACGAATGTGGAGACAAAAATATGAACTGGGCTTTGGTGCTGAACACAGAATGTAGATACAATGGTATATAATGGGTTTTACTGCTGAACACAGAATGTGGAGACAATCGTATATAATGGGTTTTAGTGCTAAACACTGTATGTAGTATTGCTGACATTCATATTTACAAAAATGTAGTCAAACCAGTGCAGACAAACTCTGTTTTTGATGAAAATTCCATCAAAATTCCAAATAGACAATGAAATGAACAAATAAACTTGGTATTGATAATTCTTTTAAAGTAATGTTGACATCCGGTTTAAGGTAACTACATATACTAATGCACCAGTGCAGACAAATTTTGTTCTTAACTCTTCAAAGGCCCGTAACTCTTATCAAAAATTAACACATTGCTGAAATGCATAACTGAACTTCACACACAGATGCTTCCTGCTAGCTTTCGTTAAATATTCAGCGAGTGGGTTCTGTGGGTAAAGTGACAACATATTTGATGGTAGATGATCAAGCAGACAAATCCAAGCTAAGGAATAAATACTAGTGATAAACCGATTATCGCCAAGTCGCCGACAATCGTTCGCCGGCATTAACATCGGCGATAATCGATTGTGAAAATGTGTAATCGATTATAATCGACGAGTCTTTATTTTTGTCTCATACTTTTATGTTTGTTTATACCTCAAATAAAACCACAATTTACTATTGGCTGTATTTTATTAGCATTGCACGTTTGCAACAACAATAAACTGTATCTAGTACTAGACTTTTCACTAGTATGTCACTAAGCTTTCTGTCCTCTATTAACCCTTTCAACACCACAGACCTCTAAATAGGCTTACAAAAAGTGTAGATCCAGATGAGCCGGCTCGTGACGAGCCGTCTCATCAGGATCTGCACTGTTTGCCAGTGATATGACTATTTTTAGACATAATTACCCATTTTGATAAATGAACTTGTCCAAATGTGATTTTCTGATTCATTTATTGGTTTATGAATATCATGGACCAGTCCATATGAGTTACTTGGTGTTGAATGGGTTAACATAAAAACTAATTTTATATCAGGTGGCAGTCTAGTACTCAGATGTAACTGAGTAACTAATTTGTCAAAACTAGTAACTTGTAAATAATTTATTAGTACTAAATAGATTGTTAAACTCACAAATTAGATGGAATGATTTTAATTTATAACTATATCAATTGCCCGATTAATAATCAATTATCTAATCGGTTTACCCATCCGATTATTCCGATTAATCAATTATGGATTTTGAAACCGATGCACATCACTAATAAATACCCATGATTTAACAAGCATGGTATTTTCTCTCCTCATATTGTTATACAGATATGAATACCAATTCTTAAAGCAGCATTACATCGTAATAAAGGATGTTTTGGGTAAAATATAAATACTAATGTGTGTGTGTTTACAAAAATCGAAATAGTCGCTCAGAAACGATAAAATTCAAATAAATTTAAACCGTCGTATACGCGAATTTGTTTATCAACACATGAAATATAAACACGCACAGCGTGCATGCGTGAAACAACAGAGGATGTAGAAAACAACGTATATATGAACATGAAAGACTATCTATCTATCTTCCTCTAATGTCGAACCCCTCGCAAGGATGTAGACATGTCCCTAAAAGACTTAGCTAACAGAGGTATGAATCAACATATCAAGTAATTTAATTAAAAAAGACAACGTGGGACAAATGGGGACGATGCATTCCGAATGTAAACAAGTGCGGACGATGCGTTCCAGTTGTAAACAAGTGCGTGACCGATCGACTTGGAAAGTCCTACTTTCGGTTTCGAGTTTGTTTTATCGCAAAAAAAACACTGTTTACCAAATGAACATAAGCATACAAAGTATAATGTTAGAATGTGTAGCAGCATTGCTACCCATACGTAAAATTTGATTTTTCAAATATCTTTTATTTCATACGATGTAATGCTGCTTTAAGATACAGGTCAGGTGAGCTAATTAAAGAGAATAAAATGTTAAATATAATACTCACCTATTCTGGCACATTTCCAAAAGATTCCAAATAACCTGAAATAAAATGTTATGTCGGCTAAATGTGATTAATTGGCATAAAATATTTATAATACTGAGTCAAATACTGAGTTAAATACCGAGTCAAAACAATTAACACCATTGTAAAATAAATATGGCCGTACCGGTTTTCGGCCCTCTACCATTTGTCATTGAATATCTTGTAGTATGGAAGTCATGATAGCGCATTCGCTTCAGGTTCGGAGTTTGAGCCACGCCCGAGCCATTACGAATGTGCCCTTAGTCAAGGCATTTAAATTCCACGTTGCCTCTTCTCTTTCCCTCGTGGCGATGGATTCCATCAGAAATGAGGTCTTAAGAGTGATTAATATAAGTTGTTTGAACTTGTTTTGCAATTAAGCTAAAATAAATTTGTATAAACTAATAACGTGTAATTAGTCTCTTTTATAGCAGATGAAATAGTATTTATGTAAAGTGATCGTTTTTGCATTTAATTCGCTTGACTATACTCAGATTGCATAATGTCTTATAAGATAAAACTACGATTTCACTCATATGTGATTTCAATATGGCATCCAAAAAAATGACCTCTTTCGGACAACCAATCAAATTTCATGTAGTAGAAATGTGTTTTCTGGCATTGTCACATTGCTGGTATGTGGGTGGCATTGTACACAAAACCTGTTCACCTGTTACAACTGTTAATGACAGCGATAATGCCATTCACATATAAATTTGAAAACAGATGCAGAACGAAAATAGGTGGGGAACGAAAACAGAATGGGAACGAAAATAGGTGGGAACGAAAATAGGTGGGAACGAAAACAGAGCAATTAACAATAATGAGTACAATTTATACAGCAAATATAAATATTTCAGAATATTGTTGAAAATATGAATAACTTTCATTAGAGCAAAAGGTATTCGGATGACTTTGGGTTTGGTATAAATGGTGTGCATCAGTTTAGTTTGTCCTGTTTTTATTACCATACCCCAAAAACAATTCCTAACTTGTGCTATGCAGAATAGTATGTGCAATGTTTACCGAGTGATAACATGCAATATCTTCAATTGTTATCACCCAAAGCTAATTGTTTATAAAGCTAAGTATTTGTTCTATCCTAGGCAAGCCGCTTAGGTCACACATATCACTTAGAATTAAAACTTTACAATGATAGTAGGCCTATAATACATGTAGGGTAATAGAAACATTTGACGCAAAGACCTAGATAGGGAGGAGTTAACCTCATTTAATACCGGACAAAATAATGTAAAATTATGGATACGGCCTTTAGGGGAAAGTGGAATCTTAGTCACAAAATATCACATTAAGTAATATACAGTCAAACCTGTCTTAAGCAGCCAGCCATGGGAGTCAGAGAAAGTGGCTGCTTAGCACAGGTGGCTGCTTAATAGAGGTCAACTGTATAATAAAACAACCGATTGGGAATATGGAAACTGGCTGCTTAATACAAGTTGGCTGCTTATTGGAGGTGACCACTAACACAGGTTTGACTGTACATGTATTTATCATAAATGTTATGTTATATTTCGGGTTTTACGCCTGCATCAGCACCATTTCGGGCTATATCGCCGGCGGGCAGTTTTACCTAACAACACCTTTCCTGGGCAGGCTCCAGCGGTTAACCAGTACTTGGGTGCACCAACCTCCGTAAGAAACTGCCAATTTTTTCATATAAATGAGACACGGCCTGAGCGGGGCTCGAACCCGTGACCATCAGTGATAATAGGTTACAGTGATATACAAGTCAGCGACCGTAACCACTCGACCACGGAGGCGGACGTTTATCATAAATATAACACAACTTACCCTTCCTTGTTTTTATCCAGCAAGTTGGGAGCTATAGATCTAATGTAGGCACATGTGCATATCAACAGTAAAACAACGGTCAACAAACTTTGGAAATTGAAGATGGCAGACTGTAAATAAACAATACATTCTATAATACTAGTGTTACAACATACTTGTTTTAGAACATGCATTATAAACTTGTATTCAATCAGGATAAAAGGTTGAAGAAATATGCATTGCATATACATGTAAATTCCTACACAATTATGTCCGTTTGTTACCACTCTGAACACATTACAAGACAATGCATGTCTTGATAGCCAAATGCAACCAAATATTTCCGTCGCCATTAAAGTACTCAAGGAAAGAAAGAGCACAAAAGTTAGTGACACAACGTGTATTTCAAACTCATGAACTCCCAAACAGCAATACCAACTAAGCTAGCCTGGCCAAGAACCACGGCGAAATTACACGGCAGTGCGTTGACAAAGGGTCCAATCATTACTGCTACGTCATCTTGGCGCAAACTTCAGGCTTCTCACACCTCGAGAAATGCACTAATAGTAACTGTACGCATATATGTTAAATTAATGTCAGACCTAAACATGTTTTCCTGGGCAGGCTTAGCCGACCTAAGCAGTTAACCAGTACTAAGCAAGGTGCCTTGCTCAATGACACTACATACTATCATTAACATACGTGGCCTGACAAGAGTATCGAACACGGGAACGTTCGATTCTAAATCCAATGCTCTATCACTGGACCATGGATGCCACACCATGCTATGATGACTTCCACCAGTTGATGGGGACCCTTGTTATTGGGGTTTGACAATACATACACTGATATAATTATGGAAGACAGATCTATCCGAGGTTATATATACATCCGAACGGTGACAGACGAAGCGTACCACTACACTAACGTACCACTACCCAAGCTTACCACTACACTAACATACCACTACCCAAGCGTACCACTACACTAACGTACCACTACCCAAGCGTACCACTACACTAACGTACCACTACACACCACTACACTAACGTACAACTACCCAAGCATACCACTACACTAACGTACAACTACCCAAGCATACCACTACACTAACGTACCACTACCCAAGCGTACCACTACACTAACGTACCACTACCCAAGCGTACCACTACACTAACGTACAACTACCCAAGCATACCACTACACTAACGTACCACTACCCAAGCGTATCACTACACTAACGTACCACTACCCAAGCGTACCACTACACTAATGTACCACTACCCAAGCGTACCACTACACTAACGTACCACTACCCAAGCGTACCACTACACTAACGTACCATGTGTTTGAATCAATTTAGTTGTATCATGTTCGTTTTTGATAAAAAATTGTAAATTTGTTGTATCGTGACCCAGTCGTTTTTGATAAGAATTATTACTAATTTAGTCAGTTTGTATGTCACTAAATCGTTTTTTTTCCATTTTCACTATGTATTATATATATGGTACACTACATCCTACACAGTGGTACGCATAGTCCCAGTACGCTAGTGCAGTGGTACGCTTCGTCCAACATTCTCATTAACATACATGGCCTGACAGAGTATCGAACACGGGAACGGTGAACCGCTGTTCTATCACTGGACCACGGATGCCACACCATGCTATCATGACTTACACAAGTTTATATGCGAGGATTACGTCCTCGTTATTGGGGTTTGACAATACATACACTATATAATTATGGAAGACAGATCTATCCGAGGTTATATATACATCCGAATACCAGACCACTTTAATGTCACGGGTTGGTGTACATGGAACATCAATTGAATTTCACATATTTAATCACAGATAACATTCTCGTATCGATTATTCTTTATTTCTTTAGGTAATCTAAGCGCAAACCGCATAGCAAGAAGATAAATTTGAGTTTTTCTACTATATTTACCATTTTTGACGTGTTCGCCTGTCTCTTTAAGTACCTTTAATTTCATTGGCCAATATAATTTCATTCGACTAATCAAACTCATTGTAACATTGGCTGAATATTGGCTGAACTCAATGCGGTGCGTATGTCGATTTTATCCCTGCAGAAAGGCCCGTAAGTGTCTCATTCCATAATTGTAAATAATCGTTCATAATATAAATATGGCAAGAAATGAAAGACTTAAGCAAATAAAGTTAACTTCATTTTACTGGAATAACATGTTACCAATTATCTAAATACCATTGAAGCATTGGTTTGAGGGGAAAACTATCTAATCGGTGTTAATGTAGAATGTATGCCAGTGTGTATGATCCTCGATCGAAATATTGCAGTTATTGTTTACATTTCTGGACCCTTGGCTGCCATAAAATGTTGTCAGATCCATGAAAATGTTTGCTATGAAATATACGTTCACTGACATTACTGGACACTTACTTACCTTACTTCACAGACGCTTGGGATGTGGACAAATATTGCTTTAAAACTCTAGTCCTATAATTTATAAATAAGACCTCTACATAAAAAAAATGTCTGTTATTTCAAGATCTGCTCATTTTCGCATTGCACTTTCCGCCCTGATCCGATGGCGGGATTTCTGACCAATATTTTGAAGCTTTTCAGACATGAATCATTGAATGTGTGCATTGGTGTTAAGAATAATCCTAAATATAGATATTAAGAACGTTAAAAAATATATTGTATTACCGTTGTGCATGTCATTTAGCTGTTTGAAGTCGACAGGTGAAATTCTCGGATTTTTCTGCACAGTCTTCACAAAAGAAATCCGAATGATTTATTATTTCTAATAAAGTACATTTAATGCGTATGAACAATTGGTTATTAAACGAAATCTTATTTGGTTCACCGTAATGGCACGGAGATAATCTTGTAAACATTTTCGTCTATTTCGATTTCTATTTTTGTTTTTCGCAATAATCAAATATTCAAAATGGCCGATTTGGAATGGCGAAACTCTACCATGAAATTTAAACGTTGATTTCATGTATAATATTGTGTCAAGAGATGTTATAGACTGTGCAGAATTCAAACAACGGTATATGTGTTCATCTTGTTAAAACAATTTAATTTATAAAAATGACTCTTTAGAATATAAAATATGCTACGCGTAATTGAGGTTTAGCGTTTAGACTTTGAAAAATGCCTGCATAGTAAAATGTCACATTTTCAAGGCTAAATTTGGACTAGAAAACTCAAAAATATTTAAGTTAAGAACATTATGATACACTATAGGTTTGACAGTATACTTACTTAGGCCATATCCAAACTAGTCGCCCAAATGCATTTATGCGGTGGCGACTTTAAATAAACTTATATAGTCAGTCATATCCAAGCAAGTTTAAAACTGACACTATCAAAAACTATACGTATAAATTCCACAAGTATAAAATAAAAATACACCTGGCTCGCCAAAATATTACGCCTATGGGTACAGAGTACATCGTACAGGTACATTGTGTAAGTAAATTGTACAGCTACATCATATACATTGTACATCAGGGGAATTCACTATACCAGTGTATCGCAATATACAAATACTAACAATAACAAGTATTAAATCCTTAAGAAATGGACAGCTATAAACAGAATTTTGTCTCGTCATAATGTCCGTCCGCTTTAGCTTGTCCGCGTTTCATCTTCATAACCCATTGTTTCATTTTTACCTTATATCACAAAACTTGCTCATGCTTTATCTAATGTACCCTTGACTCCCTAAAAAAATTGTTTTTATTTTTTACAATTTTCATACACAATTGTGTCTAGTAAGCTTGTACACTGGCCCATTATAAAGCTTTCCTTCTATTCAAATGTTGTATTTAATGGTCATACTGTGCATTTTAACCATATTTTGTTGACATTTAATTAAATAACACCATTTAACCCCTTCAACACCACAGACCTCTAAATTGGCTTACAAAAAAGTGTAGATCCAGATGAGCCGGCTCGTGACGAGCCGTCTCATCAGGATCTGCACTTTTTTCAAGTAAAATAACTATTTTTAGAAAATAAATTACCCATTTTGATAAATGAACTGATCCAAATGTAATTTTCTTATTAATTTATTGGTCTAAAAATATCATGGACCAGTCCATGTCAGTTACTTGGGGTTGAATGGGTTAAGGACGCAATCGTTTACTTTCTCCCAAAAATTCTGACATAGAATGAGGCCCGTGTCACTCCCCCATTCTCTGTAATTAATTAATATATATTTATGACCTTTCATTGCAATGACTTCATAAATATATATTGTTTTCTTTTATTACTCTCCTGAAGCAACCGTCGTACATTGTTTTTTAGACAATATAATTTCTAGTTTCTATCTGTTTATTCGCAGAGCTACTGGGATGAATGACTGTGAATTTATCCGTGTCATAACAAAAGACAATGAAGAATGCTTCTTGCTAACAAAGCTGAAGAATGGTGGACAAGAGGGATTTGATCTGACACTTTGCCATGATGGCAATGTTTGGACAGGGTCAGGTGCGTATCCATTGCTGGTTTAATTAAATTATTACATTGTAGGTCGCAATAGCTGACATTTTACTACAGTTTGGTATATACATTGTACATGTATGGTTCCATGCTGCCCTGCATGACAATCAGGGAACCATGTTCCTGACAGTAGTCAACAGATCAAAACTCTACCTGATATGTCATGTAACTTCGTAATGTAAACATCGTGTAACTTCCTAATGTAAGCATCGTGTAACTTCTTAATGTAAACATCGTGTAACTTCTTAATGTAAACATCGTGTAACTTCCTAATGTAAACATCGTGTAACTTCCTAATGTAAACATTGAGTAACTTCCTAATGTAAACATCGTGTAACTTCCTAATGTAAACATCGTGTAACTTCCTAATGTAAACATCGTGTAACTTCCTAATGTAAACATCGTGTAACTTCCTAATGTAAACATTGTTACCTAACTTCCTAATGTAAGCATCATGTAACTTCCTAATGTAAACATTGTGTAACTTCCTAATGTAAACATCGTGTAACTTCCTAATGTAAACATTGTTACCTAACTTCCTAATGTAAGCATCATGTAACTTCCTAATGTAAACATTGTGTAACTTCCTAATGTAAACATCGTGTAACTTCCTAATGTAAGCATCGTGTAACTTCCTAATGTAAACATCGTGTAACTTCCTAATGTAAGCATCATGTAACTTCCTAATGTAAACATCATGTAACTTCCTAATGTAAGCATCATGTAACTTCCTAATGTAAGCATCATGTAACTTCCTAATGTAAACATCATGTAACTTCCTAATGTAAACATTGTTACCTAACTTCCTAATGTAAACATCATGTAACTTCCTAATGTAAGCATCATGTAACTTCCTAATGTAAATATTGTTACCTAACTTCCTAATGTAAACATCGTATAATTTCCTAATGTAAACATCGTGTAACTTCCTAATGTAAACATTGTTACCTAACTTCCTAATGTAAGCATCGTGTAACTTCCTAATGTAAGCATCGTGTAACTTCCTAATGTAAACATCGTGTAACTTCCTAATGTAAACATCATGTAACTTCCTAATGTAAACATTGTGTAACTTCCTAATGTAAACATCGTCTTAACTTGCTAATGTAAACATCGTATAACTTCCTAATGTAAACATCGTGTAACTTCCTAATGTAAACATTGTTACCTAACTTCCTAATGTAAGCATCGTGTAACTTCCTAATGTAAGCATCATGTAACTTCCTAATGTAAGCATTGTGTAACTTCCTAATGTAAACATTGTTACCTAACTTCCTAATGTAAGCATCATGTAACTTCTTAATGTAAACATTGTTGCCTAACTTCCTAATGAAAACATTGTTGCCTAACTTCCTAATGTAAACATCGTGTAACTTCCTAATGTAAACATTGTTGCCTAACTTCCTAATGTAAGCATCATGTAACTTCCTAATGTAAGCATTGTGTAACTTCCTAATGTAAACATTGTTACCTAACTTCCTAATGTAAGCATTGTGTAACTTCCTAATGTAAACATTGTTGCCTAACTTCCTAATGAAAACAGTGTTGCCTAACTTCCTAATGTAAACATCGTGTAACTTCCTAATGTAAACATTGTTGCCTAACTTCCTAATGTAAACATCGTGTAACTTCCTAATGTAAACATTGTTGCCTAACTTCCTAATGTAAGCATCGTGTAACTTCCTAATGTAAACATTGTTGCCTAACTTCCTAATGTAAACATCGTGTAACTTCCTAATGTAAACATTGTTGCCTAACTTCCTAATGTAAGCATCATGTAACTTCCTAATGTAAGCATCATGTAACTTCCTAATGTAAGCATCATGTAACTTCCTAATGTAAGCATCATGTAACTTCCTAATGTAAGCATCATGTAACTTCCTAATGTAAGCATCATGTAACTTCCTAATGTAAGCATCATGTAACTTCCTAATGTAAGCATCGTGTAGCTTCCTAATGTAAGCATCGTGTAACTTCCTAATGTAAGCATCATGTAACTTTCTAATGTAATCATCATGTAACTTCCTAATGTAAGCATCATGTAACTTTCTAATGTAAGCATCATGTAACTTCCTAATGTAAGCATCATGTAACTTCCTAATGTAAGCATCATGTAACTTCCTAATGTAAGCATCATGTAACTTCCTAATGTAAGCATCATGTAACTTCCTAATGTAAGCATCATGTAACTTCCTAATGTAAGCATCATGTAACTTCCTAATGTAAGCATCGTGTAACTTCCTAATGTAAGCATCATGTAACTGGGAGAAGGAGACATTGTTGCCTAACTTCCTAATGTAAGCATCATGTAACTGGGAGAAGGAGACATTGTTGCCTAACTTCCTAATGTAAGCATCATGTAACTGGGAGAAGGAGACATTGTTGCCTAACTTCCTAATGTAAGCATCATGTAACTGGGAGAAGGAGACATTGTTGCCTAACTTCCTAATGTAAGCATCATGTAACTGGGAGAAGGAGACATTGTTGCCTAACTTCCTAATGTAAGCATCATGTAACTGGGAGAAGGAGACATTGTTGCCTAACTTCCTAATGTAAACATCATGTAACTGGGAGAAGGAGACATTGTTGCCTAACTTCCTAATGTAAGCATCATGTAACTGGGAGAAGGAGACATTGTTGCCTAACTTCCTAATGTAAGCATCATGTAACTGGGAGAAGGAGACAGTGTTGCCTAACTTCCTAATGTAAGCATCATGTAACTGGGAGAAGGAGACATTGTTGCCTAACTTCCTAATGTAAGCATCATGTAACTGGGAGAAGGAGACATTGTTGCCTAACTTCCTAATGTAAGCATCATGTAACTGGGAGAAGGAGACATTGTTGCCTAACTTCCTAATGTAAGCATCATGTAACTGGGAGAAGGAGACATTGTTGCCTAACTTCCTAATGTAAGCATCATGTAACTGGGAGAAGGAGACATTGTTGCCTAACTTCCTAATGTAAGCATCATGTAACTGGGAGAAGGAGACATTGTTGCCTAACTTCCTAATGTAAGCATCATGTAACTGGGAGAAGGAGACATTGTTGCCTAACTTCCTAATGTAAGCATCATGTAACTGGGAGAAGGAGACATTGTTGCCTAACTTCCTAATGTAAGCATCATGTAACTGGGAGAAGGAGACATTGTTGCCTAACTTCCTAATGTAAGCATCATGTAACTGGGAGAAGGAGACATGTATACATGCAGCATTTATATCTTCATATTACATGAAATAAGTATTTTGAAATTCACAACCATTTTCAAAATTGTCCTTGGCCTCAACTTAATTTAGCGCCTGATAAACCATGACCTCAACCTTTCGTCACATGATGATTGCAGTCTCAGAGGATGACCTTGACACTATGTGCTCCAAGCTGAAGATTGAGTTCAATAAGTACGTGAAGGAGACAGTGGAGGCACTCACCAACAACTCGGACAGAAAGCACTCGTTCCAGTATCAGCTCTCACGTAGTAATGACAAGGCAGTGTTTGTCTGGAAGAAACATGTACCTGATGAAGATATTAAAGTAAGTCTGGACAATCTTTAATTTACTGTAGAATACAGTGCTTTCATTAACAGTAACTGGACTTAAAATTCTGAAAACGATCCACACAAATTCCTGAAATTGATACATTTTTTCCATAATTATATCCTATTGTTCATAAGGTCATGATTTGCTGTGTATTACCTACATGTCATTGCAAAAATTGTATAAACATACATGTAGCAGCTTAAAACCACCAAATGTTTTGTACGTATATCTCGAGCCCCCAAGACCCCCTTTGACTATATTATACCGTAATCCTATATAGCTTTTTTGTTTTAGTAAAAGTTCAACTCCACTTTAACATAAGTATTTTATTATCATCAAACTATTATGTTAGTTTTGTACTTTGAGGCAGTATGTGTATACACTCCATACAATGCCCTTTGCCCTGCTGCCTCTGTCCTAATCTGACTAACAATTGGAGAGTCACTGTTATATATAGAATCAAGCTTGGCATGTATTTAATGAAATAGCAAGCTACAGTGTTCCAGAAACATCTTTGGCATAACTGTCACTCAATATATCAATTCTGATACAAACACCTGATTTATGTGAATAAACAAATTAACCTTCCAAGACTCCAATTTTAACATTAAACATTGGAGTATATTGCTGATGTAATTTCACACATGTGTTGGAACACCTTTTATATGCTGAACAAGCATACATGTAATTTATTTCCAAAAGTACTTGCTTCTTTGCCAGATGTACTTGCTTCTCTGCCAGCATTGCATGTCTGTTTAAATTACAGTTTCAGTTGGGCAGCGCAATATTGAAACCTCGTGCAGACTCGGCACAAATGATCACAAAGATATACAATCATTGCATAGAGGACATACAGGAACTGAAGACAAGAATACAGAGTCTAGAGACTGACAATCAGCGACTCTCCCAGGAACGTATCAACGCTTTAAAGGTTAGTCTAGAGACGGACAATCAGCGACTCCCAGGAAAGTATCAACGCTCTAAAGGTTAGTCATGAGACGGACAATCAGCGACTCCCAGGAACGTATCAATGCTCTAAAGGTTAGTCTAGAGACAGACAATCAACGACTCCCAGGAACGTATCAATGCTCTAAAGGTTAGTCTAGAGACAGACAATCAGCAACTCTCATGAATGTATCAATGCTCTAAAGGTTAGTCATGAGACAGACAATCAGCGACTCCCATGAACCTATCAACGCTCTAAAGGTTAGTCTAGAGACGGACAATCAGCGACTCCCATGAACCTATCAACACTCTAAAGGTTAGTCTAGAGACAGACAATCAGCGACTCCCTTGAACCTATCAACACTCTAAAGGTTAGTCTAGAGACGGACAATCAGCGACTCCCATGAACCTATCAACGCTCTAAAGGTTAGTCTAGAGACGGACAATCAGCGACTCCCATGAACCTATCAACGCTCTAAAGGTTAGTCTAGAGACGGACAATCAACGACTCCCATGAACCTATCAACGCTCAAAAGGTTAGTCATGAGACAGACAATCAGCGACTCTCCCAGGAACGTAACAACCCTCTACAGGTTGATTGTTACACTCCCAACATTTCTGTGTTAAAATTGTCCAGTGCAGTGTGCACATGTTGTAATGAATTGCTTTGGCTCACCTGTGTAGTGTGCACCTGCTGTAATGAATTACTGTGGCTCACCTGTGCAGTGTGCACCTGCTGTAATGAATTGCTGTGGCTCACCTGTGTAGTGTGCACCTGTTGTAATGAATTACTGTGGCTCACCTGTGCAGTGTGCACCTGCTGTAATGAATTGATGTGGCTCACCTGTGCAGTGTACACCTGCTGTAATGAATTGCTGTGGCTCACCTGTGCAGTGTGCACCTGCTGTAATGAATTACTGTGGCTCACCTGTGCAGTGTGCACCTGCTGTAATGAATTGCTGTGGCTCACCTGTGCAGTGTGCACCTGTTGTAATGAATTACTGTGGCTCACCTGTGCAGTGTGCACCTGCTGTAATGAATTACTGTGGCTCACATGTGCAGTGTGCACCTGTTGTAATGAATTGCTGTGGCTCACCTGTGCAGTGTGCACCTGCTGTAATGAATTGCCGTGGCTCACCTGTGCAGTGTGCACCTGTTGTAATGAATTGCCGTGGCTCACCTGTGCAGTGTGCACCTGTTGTAATGAATTGCTGTGGCTCACCTGTGCAATGTGCACCTGCTGTAATGAATTACTGTGGCTCACCTGTGCAGTGTGCACATGTTGTAATGAATTGCTGTGGCTCATCTGTGCTGTGTGCACCTGTTGTAATGAATTGCTGTGGCTCACCTGTGCAGTGTACTCCTGTTGTAATGAATTGCTGTGGCTCACCTGTGCAGTGTACACCTGTTGTAATGAATTGCTGTGGCTCACCTGTGCAGTGTGCACCTGTTGTAATGAATTACTGTGGCTCACCTGTGCAGTGTGCACCTGCTGTAATGAATTGCTGTGGCTCACCTGTGCAGTGTGCACATGCTGTAATGAATTGCTGTGGCTCACCTGTGTAGTGTGCACCTGTTGTAATGAATTGCTGTGGCTCACCTGTGCAGTGTGCACCTGCTGTAATGAATTGCTGTGGCTCACCTGTGTAGTGTGCACCTGTTGTAATGAATTACTGTGGCTCACCTGTGCAGTGTGCACCTGCTGTAATGAATTGCTGTGGCTCACCTGTGCAGTGTGCACATGCTGTATGAATTGCTGTGGCTCACCTGTGTAGTGTGCACCTGTTGTAATGAATTGTGTGGCTCACCTGTGCAGTGTGCACCTGCTGTAATGAATTGCTGTGGCTCACCTGTGTAGTGTGCACCTGTTGTAATGAATTACTATGGCTCACCTATGCAGTGTGCACCTGCTGTAATGAATTGATGTGGCTCACCTGTGCAGTGTACACCTGCTGTAATGAATTGCTGTGGCTCACCTGTGCAGTGTGCACTGCTGTAATGAATTACTGTGGCTCACCTGTGCAGTGTGCACCTGCTGTAATGAATTGCTGTGGTCACCTGTGCAGTGTGCACCTGTTGTAATGAATTACTGTGGCTCACCTGTGCAGTGTGCACCTGCTGTAATGAATTACTATGGCTCACATGGTGGTGTTGTTGTTGTGTGGTTGGGTGTACACCTGTTGTAATGATTGTGTGGTCACCTGTGCAGTGTACACCTGTTGTAATGAATTGCTGTGGCTCACCTGTGCAGTGTACACCTGTTGTAATGAATTGCTGTGGCTCACCTGTGCAGTGTGCACCTGTTGTATGAATTACTGTGGCTCACCTGTGCAGTGTGCACCTGCTGTAATGAATTACTATGGCTCACATGTGCAGTGTGCACCTGTTGTAATGAATTGCTGTGGCTCACCTGTGCAGTGTACACCTGTTGTAATGAATTGCTGTGGCTCACCTGTGCAGTGTACACCTGTTGTAATGAATTGCTGTGGCTCACCTGTGCAGTGTGCACCTGTTGTAATGAATTACTGTGGCTCACCTGTGCAGTGTGCACCTGCTGTAATGAATTGCTGTGGCTCACCTGTGCAGTGTGCACCTGTTGTAATGAATTACTGTGGCTCACCTGTGCAGTGTGCACCTGCTGTAATGAATTGCTGTGGCTCACCTGTGCAGTGTGCACCTGCTGTAATGAATTACTGTGGCTCACATGTGCAGTGTGCACCTGTTGTAATGAATTGCTGTGGCTCACCTGTGCAGTGTGCACCTGCTGTAATGAATTGCCGTGGCTCACCTGTGCAGTGTGCACCTGTTGTAATGAATTGCCGTGGCTCACCTGTGCAGTGTGCACCTGTTGTAATGAATTGCTGTGGCTCACCTGTGCAATGTGCACCTGCTGTAATGAATTACTGTGGCTCACCTGTGCAGTGTGCACATGTTGTAATGAATTGCTGTGGCTCATCTGTGCTGTGTGCACCTGTTGTAATGAATTGCTGTGGCTCACCTGTGCAGTGTACTCCTGTTGTAATGAATTGCTGTGGCTCACCTGTGCAGTGTACACCTGTTGTAATGAATTGCTGTGGCTCACCTGTGCAGTGTGCACCTGTTGTAATGAATTACTGTGGCTCACCTGTGCAGTGTGCACCTGCTGTAATGAATTGCTGTGGCTCACCTGTGCAGTGTGCACCTGTTGTAATGAATTACTGTGGCTCACCTGTGCAGTGTGCACCTGCTGTAATGAATTGCTGTGGCTCACCTGTGCAGTGTGCACATGCTGTAATGAATTGCTGTGGCTCACCTGTGTAGTGTGCACCTGTTGTAATGAATTGCTGTGGCTCACCTGTGCAGTGTGCACCTGCTGTAATGAATTGCTGTGGCTCACCTGTGTAGTGTGCACCTGTTGTAATGAATTACTGTGGCTCACCTGTGCAGTGTGCACCTGCTGTAATGAATTGCTGTGGCTCACCTGTGCAGTGTGCACATGCTGTAATGAATTGCTGTGGCTCACCTGTGTAGTGTGCACCTGTTGTAATGAATTGCTGTGGCTCACCTGTGCAGTGTGCACCTGCTGTAATGAATTGCTGTGGCTCACCTGTGTAGTGTGCACCTGTTGTAATGAATTACTATGGCTCACCTATGCAGTGTGCACCTGCTGTAATGAATTGATGTGGCTCACCTGTGCAGTGTACACCTGCTGTAATGAATTGCTGTGGCTCACCTGTGCAGTGTGCACCTGCTGTAATGAATTACTGTGGCTCACCTGTGCAGTGTGCACCTGCTGTAATGAATTGCTGTGGCTCACCTGTGCAGTGTGCACCTGTTGTAATGAATTACTGTGGCTCACCTGTGCAGTGTGCACCTGCTGTAATGAATTACTATGGCTCACATGTGCAGTGTGCACCTGTTGTAATGAATTGCTGTGGCTCACCTGTGCAGTGTACACCTGTTGTAATGAATTGCTGTGGCTCACCTGTGCAGTGTACACCTGTTGTAATGAATTGCTGTGGCTCACCTGTGCAGTGTGCACCTGTGTAATGAATTGCTGTGGCTCACCTGTGCAGTGTGCACCTGTTGTAATGAATTACTGTGGCTCACCTGTGCAGTGTGCACCTGCTGTAATGAATTACTATGGCTCACATGTGCAGTGTGCACCTGTTGTAATGAATTGCTGTGGCTCACCTGTGCAGTGTACACCTGTTGTAATGAATTGCTGTGGCTCACCTGTGCAGTGTACACCTGTTGTAATGAATTGCTGTGGCTCACCTGTGCAGTGTGCACCTGTTGTAATGAATTACTGTGGCTCACCTGTGCAGTGTGCACCTGCTGTAATGAATTGCTGTGGCTCACCTGTGCAGTGTGCACCTGTTGTAATGAATTACTGTGGCTCACCTGTGCAGTGTGCACCTGCTGTAATGAATTGCTGTGGCTCACCTGTGCAGTGTGCACCTGCTGTAATGAATTGTTGTGGCTCACCTGTGCAGTGTGCACCTGCTGTAATGAATTGATGTGGCTCACCTGTGCAGTGTACACCTGCTGTAATGAATTGCTGTGGCTCACCTGTGCAGTGTGCACTTGCTGTAATGAATTGCTGTGGCTCACCTGTGCAGTGTGCACCTGTTGTAATGAATTTCTGTGGCTCACCTGTGCAGTGTACACCTGTTGTAATGAATTGCTGTGGCTCACCTGTGCAGTGTACACCTGTTGTAATGAATTGCTGTGGCTCACCTGTGCAGTGTGCACCTGTTGTAATGAATTGCTGTGGCTCGCATGTGTAGTGTACACCTGCTGTAATGTATTGCTGTGGCTCACCTGTACAGTGTACAACTGCTGTAATGAATTGCTGTGGCTCACCTGTTTCATCTGCTGGTTTCAGGATGTTTTATCAGTGCCCAGTGAAAAGATGAAAGTATCTTTCCAATGGTCTGTACTATAAATATCTTGAAAAAATAAGAGATATAGCTATTAATGCAACATATCCTGAGCAATCTAGTGTGAAGTATCACTACATGTAACTGGCTGAATGACTATGCATTGGTTTGGTGTTTTGTTAGTAGGAACTGCCGTAGTGTAACGTATACAGTGTCTGCCTCGTAGCCGGTTAGATACCACTGTGGTGTTTTCCTTGGGTAAGAAGCTTAAATCCACATTGCCTCTTCTCTCTCTCCCATGGCAATGGATTCCATGAGGAATTAGTTATCTCTCCCATGGCAATAGATTCCATGAGGTATTAGTTCTCTCTCTCCCATGGTGAAGGATTCCATGAGGAATTAGTTCTCTTTCCCATGGCAATATATTCCATGAGGTATTAGTTCTCTCTCCCATGGTAATGGATTCCATGATGTATTAGTTCTCTCTCCCATGGTAATGGATTCCATGAGGAATTAGTTCTCTCCCATGGTAATGGATTCCATGATGTATTAGTTCTCTCTCCCATGGTGAAGGATTCCATGATGTATTAGTTCTCTCTCCCATGGTGAAGGATTCCATGAGGTATTAGTTCTCTCTCTCCCATGGTGAAGGATTCCATGATGTATTAGTTCTCTCTCTCCCATGGTAATGGATTCCATGATGTATTAGTTCTCTATCCCATGATGTATTAGTTCTCTCTCTCCCATGGTGAAGGATTCCATGATGTATTAGTTCTCTCTCCCATGGTAATGGATTCCATGATGTATTAGTTCTCTCTCCCATGGTAATGGATTCCATGAGGAATTAGTTCTCTCTCTCCCATGGTAATGGATTCCATGAGGAATTAGTTCTCTCTCCCATGGTAATGGATTCCATGAGGAATTAGTTCTCTCCCATGGTAATGGATTCCATGATGTATTAGTTCTCTCTCCCATGGTGAAGGATTCCATGAGGTATTAGTTCTCTCTCCCATGGTGAAGGATTCCATGATGTATTAGTTCTCTCTCCCATGGTAATGGATTCCATGATGTATTAGTTCTCTCTCTCCCATGGTGAAGGATTCCATGATGTATTAGTTCTCTCTCTCCCATGGTGAAGGATTCCATGAGGTATTAGTTCTCTCTCCCATGGTGAAGGATTCCATGATGTATTAGTTCTCTCTCTCCCATGGTGAAGGATTCCATGATGTATTAGTTCTCTCTCTCCCATGGTGAAGGATTCCATGATGTATTAGTTCTCTCTCCCATGGTGAAGGATTCCATGATGTATTAGTTCTCTCTCCCATGGTGAAGGATTCCATGAGGTATTAGTTCTCTCTCTCCCATGGTGAAGGATTCCATGAGGTATTAGTTCTCTCTCTCCCATGGTGAAGGATTCCTTGATGTATTAGTTCTCTCTCCCATGGTGAAGGATTCCATGATGTATTAGTTCTCTCTCTCCCATGGTGAAGGATTCCATGATGTATTAGTTCTCTCTCCCATGGTGAAGGATTCCATGATGTATTAGTTCTCTCTCCCATGGTAATGGATTCCATGATGTATTAGTTCTCTCTCCCATGGTGAAGGATTCCATGATGTATTAGTTCTCTCTCCCATGGTAATGGATTCCATGATGTATTAGTTCTCTCTCCCATGATGAAGGATTCCATGATGTATTAGTTCTCTCTCCCATGATGTATTAGTTCTCTCTCCCATGGTGAAGGATTCCTTGATGTATTAGTTCTCTCTCCCATGATGAAGGATTCCTTGATGTATTAGTTCTCTCTCTCCCATGATGAAGGATTCCTTGATGTATTAGTTCTCTCTCTCCCATGGTGAAGGATTCCATGATGTATTAGTTCTCTCTCTCCCATGGTGAAGGATTCCATGATGTATTAGTTCTCTCTCTCCCATGGTGAAGGATTCCTTGATGTATTAGTTCTCTCTCTCCCATGATGAAGGATTCCTTGATGTATTAGTTCTCTCTCTCCCATGGTGAAGGATTCCATGATGTATTAGTTCTCTCTCTCCCATGGTGAAGGATTCCATGAGGTATTAGTTCTCTCTCTCCCATGGTGAAGGATTCCTTGATGTATTAGTTCTCTCACTCCCATGGTGAAGGATTCCATGATGTATTAGTTCTCTCTCCCCCATGGTGAAGGATTCCATGATGTATTAGTTCTCTCTCCCATGATGTATTAGTTCTCTCTCTCCCATGGTGAAGGATTCCATGATGTATTAGTTCTCTCTCCCATGAGGTATTAGTTCTCTCTCTCCCATGGTGAAGGATTCCATGATGTATTAGTTCTCTCTCTCCCATGGTGAAGGATTCCATGAGTAATTAGTTCTCTCTCCCATGGTAATGGATTCCATGAGGTATTAGTTCTCTCTCTCCCATGGTGAAGGATTCCATGATGTATTAGTTCTCTCTCCCATGAGGTATTAGTTCTCTCTCTCCCATGGTGAAGGATTCCATGATGTATTAGTTCTCTCTCTCCCATGGTGAAGGATTCCATGAGTAATTAGTTCTCTCTCCCATGGTAATGGATTCCATGATGTATTAGTTCTCTCTCTCCCATGGTGAAGGATTCCATGATGTATTAGTTCTCTCTCCCATGATGTATTAGTTCTCTCTCTCCCATGGTGAAGGATTCCATGATGTATTAGTTCTCTCTCCCATGAGGTATTAGTTCTCTCTCTCCCATGGTGAAGGATTCCATGATGTATTAGTTCTCTCTCTCCCATGGTGAAGGATTCCATGAGTAATTAGTTCTCTCTCCCATGGTAATGGATTCCATGATGTATTAGTTCTCTCTCTCCCATGGTGAAGGATTCCATGATGTATTAGTTCTCTCTCCCCCATGGTGAAGGATTCCATGATGTATTAGTTCTCTCTCCCATGATGTATTAGTTCTCTCTCTCCCATGGTGAAGGATTCCATGATGTATTAGTTCTCTCTCCCATGAGGTATTAGTTCTCTCTCTCCCATGGTGAAGGATTCCATGATGTATTAGTTCTCTCTCTCCCATGGTGAAGGATTCCATGAGTAATTAGTTCTCTCTCCCATGGTAATGGATTCCATGATGTATTAGTTCTCTCTGTCCCATGGTGAAGGATTCCATGATGTATTAGTTCTCTCTCCCATGAGGTATTAGTTCTCTCTCTCCCATGGTGAAGGATTCCATGATGTATTAGTTCTCTCTCCCATGGTGAAGGATTCCATGAGTAATTAGTTCTCTCTCCCATGGTAATGGATTCCATGATGTATTAGTTCTCTCTCCCATGGTAATGGATTCCATGAGGTATTAGTTCTCTCTCCCATGATGTATTAGTTCTCTCTCTCCCATGGTGAAGGATTCCTTGATGTATTAGTTCTCTCTCTCCCATGGTGAAGGATTCCTTGATGTATTAGTTCTCTCTCTCCCATGGTGAAGGATTCCATGAGGTATTAGTTCTCTCTCTCCCATGGTGAAGGATTCCTTGATGTATTAGTTCTCTCTCCCATGGTGAAGGATTCCTTGATGTATTAGTTCTCTCTCCCATGGTGAAGGATTCCATGATGTATTAGTTCTCTCTCTCCCATGGTGAAGGATTCCATGATGTATTAGTTCTCTCTCTCCCATGGTGAAGGATTCCTTGATGTATTAGTTCTCTCTCCCATGGTGAAGGATTCCATGAGGTATTAGTTCTCTCTCTCCCATGGTAATGGATTCCATGATGTATTAGTTCTCTCTCCCATGGTAATGGATTCCATGATGTATTAGTTCTCTCTCTCCCATGGTAATGGATTCCATGATGTATTAGTTCTCTCTCTCCCATGGTGAAGGATTCCATGATGTATTAGTTCTCTCTCTCCCATGGTAATGGATTCCATGATGTATTAGTTCTCTCTCTCCCATGGTAATGGATTCCATGATGTATTAGTTCTCTCTCTCCCATGGTAATGGATTCCATGATGTAATAGTTCTCTCTCTCCCATGGTGAAGGATTCCATGATGTATTAGTTCTCTCTCCCATGGTGATGGATTCCATGATGTATTAATTCTCTCTCCCATGGTGATGGATTCCATGATGTATTAGTTCTCTCTCCCATGGTAATGGATTCCATGATGTATTAGTTCTCTCTCCCATGGTGAAGGATTCCATGAGGTATTAGTTCTCTCTCCCATGGTGAAGGATTCCATGATGTATTAGTTCTCTCTCTCCCATGGTGAAGGATTTCCATGATGTATTAGTTCTCTCTTTGGTGGGTTCCATGATGTATTAGTTCTCTCTCTCCCATGGTGAAGGATTCCATGATGTATTAGTTCTCTCTCCCATGGTGAAGGATTCCATGATTTATTAGTTCTCTCTCCCATGGTGAAGGATTCCATGATGTATTAGTTCTCTCTCCCATGGTGAAGGATTCCATGATGTATTAGTTCTCTCTCTCCCATGGTGAAGGATTCCATGAGGTATTAGTTCTCTCTCTCCCATGGTGAAGGATTCCATGATGTATTAGTTCTCTCTCTCTCCATGGTGAAGGATTCCATGAGGTATTAGTTTCTCTCTCCCATGGTGAAGGATTCCTTGATGTATTAGTTCTCTCTCTCCCATGGTGAAGGATTCCATGAGGTATTAGTTCTCTCTCTCCCATGGTGAAGGATTCCATGAGGTATTAGTTCTCTCTCCCATGGTGAAGGATTCCATGATGTATTAGTTCTCTCTCCCATGGTGAAGGATTCCATGATGTATTAGTTCTCTCTCCCATGGTGAAGGATTCCATGATGTATTAGTTCTCTCTCTCCCATGGTGAAGGATTCCATGATGTATTAGTTCTCTCTCCCATGATGTATTATTCTCTCTCGTGAAGGATTCCATGAGGTATTAGTTCCTCTCTCCCATGGTGAAGGATTCCATGAGGTATTAGTTCTCTCTCTCCCATGGTGAAGGATTCCATGATGTATTAGTTCTCTCTCCCATGGTGAAGGATTCCTTGATGTATTAGTTCTCTCTCTCCCATGGTGAAGGATTCCATGATGTATTAGTTCTCTCTCCCATGGTGAAGGATTCCTTGATGTATTAGTTCTCTCTCCATGGTGAAGGATTCCTTGATGTATTAGTTCTCTCTCTCCCATGGTGAAGGATTCCATGATGTATTAGTTCTCTCTCTCCCATGGTGAAGGATTCCATGAGTATTAGTTCTCTCTCTCCATGGTGTATTAGTTCTCTCTCTTCCATGGTGAAGGATTCCTTGATGTATTAGTTCTCTCTCTCCATGATGTATTAGTTCTCTCTCTCCCATGGTGAAGGATTCCATGATGTATTAGTTCTCTCTCTCCCATGGTGAAGGATTCCATGATGTATTAGTTCTCTCTCTCCCATGGTGAAGGATTCCATGAGGTATTAGTTCTCTCTCTCCCATGGTGAAGGATTCCATGATGTATTAGTTCTCTCTCTCCCATGGTGAAGGATTCCATGATGTATTAGTTCTCTCTCTCCCATGGTGAAGGATTCCTGTGTATTAGTTCTCTCTCCCATGATGTATTAGTTCTCTCTCTCCCATGGTGAAGGATTCCATGATGTATTAGTTCTCTCTCCCATGATGTATTAGTTCTCTCTCTCCCATGGTGAAGGATTCCATGAGGTATTAGTTCTCTCTCCCATGGTGAAGGATTCCATGATGTATTAGTTCTCTCTCTCCCATGGTGAAGGATTCCTTGATGTATTAGTTCTCTCTCTCCCATGGTGAAGGATTCCATGATGTATTAGTTCTCTCTCCCATGGTGAAGGATTCCTTGATGTATTAGTTCTCTCTCTCCCATGGTGAAGGATTCCATGATGTATTAGTTCTCCAGTTGTTGTCTATGCTGGATGTGCTGGTGTTGTTGTCTATACTGGATGTGCTGGTGTTGTTGTCTATGCTGGATGTGCTGGTGTTGTTGTCTATGCTGGATGTGCTGGTGTTGTTGTCTATGCTGGATGTGCTGGTGTTGTTGTCTATGCTGGATGTGCTTGTGTTGTTGTCTATACTGGATGTGCTTGTGTTGTTGTCTATACTGGATGTGCTGGTGTTGTTGTCTATACTGGATGTGCTTGTGTTGTTGTCTATGCTGGATGTGCTTGTGTTGTTGTCTATGCTGGATGTGCTGGTGTTGTTGTCTATACTGGATGTGCTGGTGTTGTTGTCTATACTGGATGTGCTGGTGTTGTTGTCTATCTGGATGTGCTGGTGTTGTTGTCTATACTGGATGTGCTGGTGTTGTTGTCTATGCTGGATGTGCTGGTGTTGTTGTCTATACTGGATGTGCTGGTGTTGTTGTCTATGCTGGATGTGCTGGTGTTGTTGTCTATACTGGATGTGCTGGTGTTGTTGTCTATGCTAGATGTGCTGGTGTTGTTGTCTATACTGGATGTGCTGGTGTTGTTGTCTATGCTGGATGTGCTGGTGTTGTTGTCTATACTAGATGTGCTGGTGTTGTTGTCTATGCTGGATGTGCTGGTGTTGTTGTCTATACTGGATGTGCTTGTGTTGTTGTCTATACTAGATGTGCTGGTGTTGTTGTCTATACTGGATGTGCTTGTGTTGTTGTCTATACTGGATGTACTGGTGTTGTTGTCTATACTGGATGTGCTTGTGTTGTTGTCTATTCTGGATGTGCTGGTGTTGTTGTCTATGCTGGATGTGCTGGTGTTGTTGTCTATGCTGGATGTGCTGGTGTTGTTGTCTATACTGGATGTGCTTGTGTTGTTGTCTATACTGGATGTGCTGGTGTTGTTGTCTATGCTGGATGTGCTGGTGTTGTTGTCTATACTGGATGTGCTGGTGTTGTTGTCTATGCTGGATGTACTGGTGTTGTTGTCTATACTGGATGTGCTGGTGTTGTTGTCTATACTGGATGTGCTGGTGTTGTTGTCTATGTTAGATGTGCTGGTGTTGTTTTCTATACTGGATGTGCTGGTGTTGTTGTCTATGCTGGATGTACTTGTGTTGTTGTATATACTGGATGTGCTTGTGTTGTTGTCTATACTGGATGTGCTGGTGTTGTTGTCTCTGCTGGATGTGCTTGTGTTATTGTCTATGCTGGATGTGCTTGTGTTGTTGTCTATGCTGGATGTGCTGGTGTTGTTGTCTATGCTGGTGTTGTTGTCTATGCTGGATGTGCTGGTGTTGTTGTCTATGCTGGATGTGCTTGTGTTGTTGTCTATGCTGGATGTGCTGTTCTGGATGTGTTGGTGTTGTTGTCTATGCTGGATGTGCTTGTGTTGTTGTCTATGCTGGATGTACTTGTGTAATTGTATATACTGGATGTGCTTGTGTTGTTGTCTATACTGGATGTGCTGGTGTTGTTGTCTATGCTGGATGTGCTTGTGTTGTTGTCTATGCTGGATGTGCTTGTGTTGTTGTCTATGCTGGATGTGCTGGTGTTGTTGTCTATGCTGGTGTTGTTGTCTATGCTGGATGTGCTGGTGTTGTTGTCTATGCTGGATGTGCTTGTGTTGTTGTCTATGCTGGATGTGCTGTGCTGGATGTGTTGGTGTTGTTGTCTATGCTGGATGTGCTTGTGTTGTTGTCTATGCTGGATGTGCTTGTGTTGTTGTCTTTGCTGGATGTGTTGGTGTCTATACTGGATGTGCTGGTGTTGTTGTCTATACTGGATGTGCTGGTGTTGTTGTCTATACTGGATGTGCTGGTGTTGTTGTCTATGCTGGATGTGCTTGTGTTGTTGTCTATGCTGGATGTGCTGGTGTTGTTGTCTATGCTGGTGTTGTTGTCTATGCTGGATGTGCTGGTGTTGTTGTCTATGCTGGATGTGCTTGTGTTGTTGTCTATGCTGGATGTGCTGTGTTGTTGTTTCTGGATGTGCTGGTGTTGTTGTCTATCTGGATGTGCTGGTGTTGTTGTCTATCTGTGTTGTTGTTTTGGTGTGTGTGGTGTTGTTGTTTGTGGTGTTGGTGTTGTTGTCTATGCTGGATGTGCTTGTGTTGTTGTCTATGCTGGATGTGCTGTGCTGGATGTGTTGGTGTTGTTGTCTATGCTGGATGTGCTTGTGTTGTTGTCTATGCTGGATGTGCTTGTGTTGTTGTCTTTGCTGGATGTGTTGGTGTCTATACTGGATGTGCTGGTGTTGTTGTCTATACTGGATGTGCTGGTGTTGTTGTCTATACTGGATGTGCTGGTGTTGTTGTCTATGCTGGATGTGCTTGTGTTGTTGTCTATGCTGGATGTGCTGGTGTTGTTGTCTATGCTGGTGTTGTTGTCTATGCTGGATGTGCTGGTGTTGTTGTCTATGCTGGATGTGCTTGTGTTGTTGTCTATGCTGGATGTGCTGTGCTGGATGTGTTGGTGTTGTTGTCTATGCTGGATGTGCTTGTTTGTTGTCTATGCTGGATGTGGTGTTGTTGTCTTTGCTGGATGTGCTGGTGTTGTTGTCTATACTGGATGTGCTGGTGTTGTTGTCTATGCTGGATGTGCTGGTGTTGTTGTCTATGCTGGATGTGCTGGTGTTGTTGTCTATGCTAGATGTGCTTGTGTTGTTGTCTATGCTGGATGTGCTGGTGTTGTTGTCTATACTGGATGTGCTGGTGTTGTTGTCTATGCTGGATGTGCTGGTGTTGTTGTCTATACTGGATGTGCTGGTGTTGTTGTCTATACCGGATGTGCTGGTGTTGTTGTCTATACTGGATGTGCTGGTGTTGTTGTCTATGCTGGATGTGCTGGTGTTGTTGTCTATGCTGGATGTGCTTGTGTTGTTGTCTATGCTGGATGTGCTGGTGTTGTTGTCTATACTGGATGTGCTTGTGTTGTTGTCTATGCTAGATGTGCTGGTGTTGTAATATTTATTTATGTTTCAGAGACTAGAGAAGTGTGTGGTTGCTAAGGAAGAGCTGGAAAATGATTTATACTCAAAGGTATGTCATTGAATCAAACTGAGGATGTAGTCTCCATATATTTGCTTATTTGTTTTTACGAGTGATAAAAAACTTGTTTCACTCATTAATGCTGCAAGTTACACACAGCTAGTTACATGCATATTTGTATATTACATTGAACAACACACAGCTAGTTACATACATATCTGTATATTACATTGAACAACACACAACTAGTTACATACATATCTGTATATTACATTGAACAACACACAACTAGTTACATACATATCTGTATATTACATTGAACAACACACAACTAGTTACATACATATCTGTATATTACATTGAACAATACACAACATGTTAGTTTATACAAATTTATTTTAGCTGATTGCGAACAAGTTCTTTCAACTTATATAAATATCTCGAGTATTCCTGATGGAATCCATCGCCACGAGGGAGAGAGGGCAACGTGGAATTTAAATGTTGCCTAAGGACACAATTGTAACTGTGGGGGTGTGGTTTGTGGGGGATCCACTGCGCTATCACGATTCCACACAACAAGTTACATACATATCTGTATATTATATTGAACAATACACAACTAGTTACATGCATATCTGTATATTACATTGAACAATACACAACTAGTTACATACATATCTGTATATTACAGTTCAACAACACACTAATTACATGCATATCTGTATATTACATTGAACAATACACAACTAGTTACATGCATATCTGTATATTACATTGAACAATACACAACTAGTTACATACATATCTGTATATTACATTCAACAATACACAACCAGTTACATACATATCTGTATATTACATTGAACAATACACAACTAGTTACATACATATCTGTATATTACATTGAACAATACACAACTAGTTACATACATATCTGTACATTACATTGAACAATACACAACTAGTTACATGCATATCTGTATATTATATTGAACAATACACAACTAGTTACATGCATATCTGTATATTACATTGAACAATACACAACTAGTTACATACATATCTGTATATTACAGTTCAACAACACACTAATTACATGCATATCTGTATATTACATTGAACAATACACAACTAGTTACATGCATATCTGTATATTACATTGAACAATACACAACTAGTTACATACATATCTGTATATTACATTCAACAATACACAACCAGTTACATACATATCTGTATATTACATTGAACAATACACAACTAGTTACATACATATCTGTATATTACATTGAACAATACACAACTAGTTACATACATATCTGTACATTACATTGAACAATACACAACTAGTTACATGCATATCTGTATATTATATTGAACAATACACAACTAGTTACATGCATATCTGTATATTACATTGAACAATACACAACTAGTTACATACATATCTGTATATTACAGTTCAACAACACACTAATTACATGCATATCTGTATATTACATTGAACAATACACAACTAGTTACATGCATATCTGTATATTACATTGAACAATACACAACTAGTTACATACATATCTGTATATTACAGTTCAACAACACATTAATTACATGCATATCTGTATATTACAGTTCCAACAACACACTAATTACATGCACATCTGTATATTACAGTTCCAACAACACATTAATTACATGCATATCTGTATATTACAGTTCCAACAACACACTAATTACATGCACATCTGTATATTACAGTTCCAACAACACATTAATTACATGCATATCTGTATATTACAGTTCCAGCAACACACTAATTACATGCATATATGTATATTACAGTTCCAACAACACATTAATTACATGCATATCTGTATATTACAGTTCCAACAACACATTAATTACATGCATATCTGTATATTACAGTTCCAACAACACACTAATTACATGCATATATGTATATTACAGTTCCAACAACACACTAATTACATGCATATATGTATATTACAGTTCCAACAACACACTAATTACATGCATATATGTATATTACAGTTCCACCAACACCAGTCGCTCTCTGATGATCTTATGTTCCTATTTATGTTTATATATTCCAGTTTTCTCTTGTGTTGAACAGTAAAAAAGAGAAAATACGAGAACTCAAGCTTCAAGGTTTGTTTTGTCTGCTATTGAAGGTTCAGCATGTCTCGTATAGACGTTGATTGTTCTGGTGAGGTGCCTGTCTGTGGTTGTTACAGAAGTCCATAGTTTTGGCCAGGTGCCTGTCTGTGGTTGTTACAGAAGTCCGTAGGTTTGGCCAGGTGCCTGTCTACGGTTGTTACAGAAGTCCGTAGTTTTGGCCAGGTGCCTGTCTGCGGTTGTTACAGAAGTATGTAGTTTTGGCCAGGTGCCTGTCTGCGGTTGTTACAGAAGTCCATAGTTTTGGCCAGGTGCCTGTCTGCGGTTGTTACAGAAGTCCATAGTTTTGGCCAGGTGCCTGTCTGCGGTTGTTACAGAAGTCCATAGTTTTGGCCAGGTGCCTGTCTGCGGTTGTTACAGAAGTCCGTAGTTTTGGCCAGGTGCCTGTCTGCTGTTGTTACAGAAGTCCATAGTTTTGGCCAGGTGCCTGTCTGCGGTTGTTACAGAAGTATGTAGTTTTGGCCAGGTACCTGTCTGCTATGGTTATAGAAGTCCGTAGTTTTGGCCAGGTACCTGTCTGCGGTTGTTACAGAAGTCCGTAGTTTTGGCCAGGTGCCTATCTGCGGTTGTTACAGAAGTCTGTAGTTTTGGCCAGGTGCCTATCTGCGGTTGTTACAGAAGTCCATAGTTTTGGCCAGGTGCCTGTCTGTGGTTGTTACAGAAGTCCATAGTTTTGGCCAGGTGCCTGTCTGTGGTTGTTACAGAAGTCCATAGTTTTGGCCAGGTGCCTGTCTGCGGTTGTTACAGAAGTCCGTAGTTTTGGCCAGGTGCCTGTCTGTGGTTGTTACAGAGGTCCATAGTTTTGGCCAGGTGCCTGTCTGCGGTTGTTACAGAAGTCCGTAGTTTTGGCCAGGTGCCTGTCTGTGGTTGATACACAAGTCCATAGTTTTGGCCATGTGCCTGTCTGCGGTTGTTACAGAAGTATGTAGTTTTGGCCATGTGCCTGTCTGTTATGGTTACAGAAGTCTGTAGTTTTGGCCAGGTGCCTGTCTGTGGTTGTTACAGAAGTCCGTAGTTTTGGCCAGGTGCCTATCTGCGGTTGTTACAGAGGTCCGTAGTTTTGGCCAGGTGCCTATCTGCGGTTGTTACAGAAGTATGTAGTTTTGGCCATGTGCCTGTCTGTTATGGTTACAGAGGTCCGTAGTTTTGGCCAGGTGCCTGTCTGCGGTTGTTACACAAGTCCGTAGTTTTAGCCAGGTGCCTGTCTGCGGTTGGTTGTTACAGAAGTATGTAGTTTTGGCCAGGTGCCTATCTGCGGTTGTTACAGAAGTATGTAGTTTTGGCCAGGTGCCTATCTGCGGTTGTTACAGAAGTATGTAGTTTTGGCCAGGTGCCTGTCTACGGTTGTTACAGAAGTCCGTAGTTTTGGCCAGGTGCCTGTCTGTTATGGTTATAGAAGTCCGTAGTTTTGGCCAGGTGCCTGTCTGTTATGGTTATAGAAGTCCGTAGTTTTGGCCAGGTGCCTGTCTGTTATGGTTATAGAAGTCCATAGTTTTGGCCAGGTGCCTGCCTGTGGTTGTTACAGAAGTCCATAGTTTTGGCCAGGTGCCTGTCTGTGGTTGTCACAGTAGTCAATAGTTCTGGCCAGGTGTGTGTCTGTGGTTGTCACAGTAGTCAATAGTTCTGGCCAGGTGTCTGTCTGTGCAGTTTACAGAAGACTGATTTAATAACTATCAAAGTAATAAATTAATGTTCAGATTGCCGTACCAGATTTGTTATATTTTCTCTGTAATTCCTAATAAATTGTTTGTTTTTGCATTTATGTATTGTTACTAACATTTGCCCAATTAAGCAACACCCCTTGAAAATATTAGTAATTTTAAGGTTTGGAGGCTAGTGCAATGATATAGTCCCATTACATAGGCTTTCAATTCTTTTATGTGCACAGCGTAACATGAAAACTCAGCATATAATCCGAAAGACTATGATATTAGTCATTTTAGTATTGTGTTGTGCATGATCGAACCTGCTACCCCTGGGTTATAGGTCCAGCATATCAACATCTTTAACATTAGTCCACGGGTGATCGAACCAGTTATTGATAGGTTATAGGTCCAGCATATTAACATCTTTAACATTAGCCTGCAGGTGATCGAACCAGTTATTGCTAGGTTACAGGTCCAGCAAATCAACATCTTTAACATTAGTCCACGGGTGATCGAACCAGTTATTGCTAGGTTACAGGTCCAGCATATTAACATCTTTAACATGTGTCCATGGGGGATCGAACCAGTTATTGCTAGGTTATAGGTCCAGCATATTAACATCTTTAACATTAGTCTGCGGGTGATCAAACCAGTTATCGCTAGGTTACAGGTCCAGCATATTAACATCTTTAACATTAGTCCGCGGGTGATCGAACCAGTTATCGCTAGGTTACAGGTCCAGCATATTAACATCGTTAACATTAGTCCGCGGGGATCGAAACTGCAATCACTGAGTTATAGATCCAATGTGTTAACCACTGAACCCCTGATCACCTCCCTCATGAATCGTCTTGTATTTAGGGTTAGGGTCAGCTGAACTGTTTTATTCCTTCAGTGCAAGATGGCGTCTCGATAACTGCTAAAGCTGAAGTAATCTCGCCTGATGGTAAGTTGGTTATAAAAGTTGTAATGTTTCCATTTCCACAAACTCTAGGCTGATGGCTGTGTGTTAGTAGATTAAGTAGTATTTCCACAAACTCTAGGTTGATGGCTGTTTGTTAGTAGATTAAGTAGTATTTCCACAAACTCTAGGCTGATGGCTGTTTGTTAGTAGATTAAGTAGTATTTCCACAAACTCTAGGCTGATGGCTGTTTGTTAGTAGATTAAGTAGTATTTCAACAAACTCTAGGCTGATGGCTGTTTGTTAGTAGATTAAGTAGTATTTCCACAAACTCTAGGCTGATGGCTGTTTGTTAGTAGATTAAGTAGTATTTCCACAAACTCTAGGCTGATGGCTGTTTGTTAGTAGATTAAGTAGTATTTCAACAAACTCTAGGCTGATGGCTGTTTGTTAGTAGATTAAGTAGTATTTCAACAAACTCTAGGCTGATGGCTGTTTGTTAGTAGATTAAGTAGTATTTCCACAAACTCTAGGCTGATGGCTGTTTGTTAGTAGATTAAGTAGTATTTCCACAAACTCTAGGCTGATGGCTGTTTGTTAGTTGATTAAGTAGTATTTCAACAAACTCTAGGCTGATGGCTGTTTGTTAGTAGATTAAGTAGTATTTCCACAAACTCTAGGCTGATGGCTGTTTGTTAGTAGATTAAGTAGTATTTCCACAAACTCTAGGTTGATGGCTGTTTGTTAGTAGATTAAGTAGTATTTCCACAAAGCTCTAGGCTGATGGCTGTTTGTTAGTAGATTAAGTAGTATTTCCACACACTCTAGGCTGATGGCTGTTTGTTAGTAGATTAAGTAGTATTTCCACAAACTCTAGGCTGATGGCTGTGTGTTAGTAGATTAAGTAGTATTTCAAAACTCTAGGCTGATGGCTGTGTTTGTTAAGTAGTATTAAGAGTATTTCCACAAACTCTAGGCTGATGGCTGTTTGTTAGTAGATTAAGTAGTATTTCAACAAACTCTAGGCTGATGGCTGTTTGTTAGTAGATTAAGTAGTATTTCCACAAACTCTAGGCTGATGGCTGTTTGTTAGTAGATTAAGTAGTATTTCCACAAACTCTAGGCTGAGTGAGTAGATTAAGTAGTATTTCTCAAGGCTGATTGTTTGTTAGTAGATTAAGTAGTATTTCCACAAACTCTAGGCTGATGGCTGTTTGTTAGTAGATTAAGTAGTAGTATTTTTGGTAGTAGATTAAGTAGTATTTCACAAACTCTAGGCTGATGGCTGTTTGTTAGTAGATTAAGTAGTATTTCCACAAACTCTAGGCTGATGGCTGTTTGTTAGTAGATTAAGTAGTATTTCACAACTCTAGGCTGATGGCTGTTTGTTAGTAGATTAAGTAGTATTTCAGGCTGATGGCTGTTTGTTAGTAGATTAAGTAGTATTTCCACAAACTCTAGGCTGATGGCTGTTTGTTAGTAGATTAAGTAGTATTTCAACAAACTCTAGGCTGATGGCTGTTTGTTAGTAGATTAAGTAGTATTTCAACAACTCTAGCTGATGGCTGTTTGTTAGGCAACAAACTCTAGGATGGCTGTTTGTTAGTAGATTGTTATTTCCACAAACTAGATTAAGATTAAGTAGTATTTCAACAAACTTAGGCCACCACTCTAGGCTGATGGCTGAGCTGGCTTGTTATAGATTAAGTAGTATTTCAACAAACTCTAGGCTGATTTCAACAACTCTAGGCTGATGGCTGTTTGTTAGTAGATTAAGTAGTATTTCAACAAACTCTAGGCTGATGGCTGTTTGTTAGTAGATTAAGTAGTATTTCAACAAACTAGGCTGATGGCTGTGTTGTTATAGATTAAGTTAGTATTTCCACAAACTCTAGGTTGATGGCTGTTTGTTAGTAGATTAAGTAGTATTTCCACAAGCTCTAGGCTGATGGCTGTTTGTTAGTAGATTAAGTAGTATTTCCACACACTCTAGGCTGATGGCTGTTTGTTAGTAGATTAAGTAGTATTTCCACAAACTCTAGGCTGATGGCTGTGTGTTAGTAGATTAAGTAGTATTTCAACAAACTCTAGGCTGATGGTTGTTTGTTAGTAGATTAAGTAGTATTTCCACAAACTCTAGGCTGATGGCTGTTTGTTAGTAGATTAAGTAGTATTTCAACAAACTCTAGGCTGATGGCTGTTTGTTAGTAGATTAAGTAGTATTTCCACAAACTCTAGGTTGATGGCTGTTTGTTAGTAGATTAAGTAGTATTTCCACAAACTCTAGGCTGATGGCTGTGTGTTAGTAGATTAAGTAGTATTTCCACAAACTCAAGGCTGATGGCTGTTTGTTAGTAGATTAAGTAGTATTTCCACAAACTCTAGGCTGATGGCTGTTTGTTAGTAGATTAAGTAGTATTTCAACAAACTCTAGGCTGATGGCTGTTTGTTAGTAGATTAAGTAGTATTTCAACAAACTCTAGGCTGATGGCTGTTTGTTAGTAGATTAAGTAGTATTTCCACAAACTCTAGGCTGATGGCTGTGTGTTAGTAGATTAAGTAGTATTTCCACAAACTCTAGGCTGATGGCTGTTTGTTAGTAGATTAAGTAGTATTTCCACAAACTCTAGGCTGATGGCTGTTTGTTAGTAGATTAAGTAGTATTTCAACAAACTCTAGGCTGATGGCTGTTTGTTAGTAGATTAAGTAGTATTTCAACAAACTCTAGGCTGATGGCTGTTTGTTAGTAGATTAAGTAGTATTTCCACAAACTCTAGGCTGATGGCTGTTTGTTAGTAGAAAGTAGTATTTCAACAAACTCTAGGCTGATGGCTGTTTGTTAGTAGATTAAGTAGTATTTCAACAAACTCTAGGCTGATGGCTGTTTGTTAGTAGATTAAGTAGTATTTCCACAAACTCTAGGTTGATGGCTGTTTGTTAGTAGATTAAGTAGTATTTCCACAAACTCTAGGCTGATGGCTGTTTGTTAGTAGATTAAGTAGTATTTCAACAAACTCTAGGCTGATGGCTGTTTGTTAGTAGATTAAGTAGTATTTCAACAAACTCTAGGCTGATGGCTGTTTGTTAGTAGATTAAGTAGTATTTCACAAACTCTAGGCTGATGGCTGTTTGTTAGTAGATTAAGTAGTATTTCAACAAACTCTAGGCTGATGGCTGTTTGTTAGTAGATTAAGTAGTATTTCAACAAACTCTAGGCTGATGGCTGTTTGTTAGTAGATTAAGTAGTATTTCCACAAACTCAAGGCTGATGGCTGTTTGTTAGTAGATTAAGTAGTATTTCCACAAACTCTAGGCTGATGGCTGTTTGTTAGTAGATTAAGTAGTATTTCAACAACTCTATAGCTGATGGCTGTTTGTTAGTAGATTAAGTAGTATTTCAACAAACTCTAGGCTGATGGCTGTTTGTTAGTAGATTAAGTAGTATTTCCACAAACTCTAGGCTGATGGCTGTTTGTTAGTAGATTAAGTAGTATTTCCACAAACTCTAGGCTGATGGCTGTTTGTTAGTAGATTAAGTAGTATTTCAACAAACTCTAGGCTGATGGCTGTTTGTTAGTAGATTAGTAGTATTTCAACAAACTCTAGGCTGATGGCTGTTTGTTAGTAGATTAAGTAGTATTTCCACAAACTCTAGGCTGATGGCTGTTTGTTAGTAGATTAAGTAGTATTTCAACAAACTCTAGGCTGATGGCTGTTTGTTAGTAGATTAAGTAGTATTTCAACAAACTCTAGGCTGATGGCTGTTTGTTAGTAGATTAAGTAGTATTTCAACAGACTCTAGGCTGATGGCTGTTTGTTAGTAGATTAAGTAGTATTTCAACAAACTCTAGGCTGATGGCTGTTTGTTAGTAGATTAAGTAGTATTTCCACAAACTCTAGGTTGATGGCTGTTTGTTAGTAGATTAAGTAGTATTTCAACAAACTCTAGGCTGATGGTTGTTTGTTAGTAGATTAAGTAGTATTTCAACAAACTCTAAGCTGATGGCTGTTTGTTAGTAGATTAAGTAGTATTTCCACAAACTCTAGGTTGATGGCTGTTTGTTAGTAGATTAAGTAGTATTTCCACAAACTCTAGGCTGATGGCTGTTTTTTAGTAGATTAAGTAGTATTTCCACAAACTCAAGGCTGATGGCTGTTTGTTAGATTAAGTTAGTATTTTCCACAAACTCTAGGCTGATGGCTGTTTGTTAGTAGATTAAGTAGTATTTCAACAAACTCTAGGCTGATGGCTGTTTGTTAGTAGATTAAGTAGTATTTCAACAAACTCTAGGCTGATGGCTGTTTGTTAGTAGATTAAGTAGTATTTCAACAAACTCTAGGCTGATGGCTGTTTGTTAGTAGATTAAGTAGTTAGTTCCACAAACTCTAGGCTGATGGCTGTTTGTTAGTAGATTAAGTAGTATTTCAACAAACTCTAGGCTGATGGCTGTTTGTTAGTAGATTAAGTAGTATTTCCACAAACTCTAGGCTGATGGCTGTTTGTTTAGATTAAGTAGTATTTTCAACAAACTCTAGGCTGATGGCTGTTTGTTAGTAGATTAAGTAGTATTTCAACAAACTCTAGGCTGATGGCTGTTTGTTAGTAGATTAAGTAGTATTTCCACAAGCTCTAGGTTGATGGCTGTTTGTTAGTAGATTAAGTAGTATTCACAAACTCTAGGCTGATGGCTGTTTGTTAGTAGATTAAGTAGTATTTCAACAACTCTAGGCTGATGGCTGTTTGTTAGTAGATTAAGTAGTATTTCAACAAACTCTAGGCTGATGGCTGTTTGTTAGTAGATTAAGTAGTATTTCCACAAACTCTAGGTGATGGCTGTTTGTTAGTAGATTAAGTAGTATTTCCACACACTCTAGGCTGATGGCTGTTTGTTAGTAGATTAAGTAGTATTTCAACAAACTCTAGGCTGATGGCTGTTTGTTAGTAGATTAAGTAGTATTTCAACAAACTCTAGGCTGATGGCTGTTTGTTAGTAGTAGTATTTCAACAAACTCTAGGCTGATGGCTGTTTGTTAGTAGATTTAGTAGTAGTATTTCAACAAACTCTAGGCTAATGGCTGTTTGTTAGTAAATTAAGTAGTATTTCAACAAACTCTAGGCTGATGGCTGTTTGTTAGTAGATTAAGTAGTATTTCAACAAACTCTAGACTGATGGCTGTTTTTTAGTAGATTAAGTAGTATTTCCACAAACTCTAGGCTGATGGCTGTTTGTTAGTAGATTAAGTAGTATTTCAACAAACTCTAGGCTGATGGCTGTTTGTTAGTAGATTAAGTAGTATTTCAACAAACTCTAGGCTGATGGCTGTTTGTTAGTAGATTTAGTAGTAGTATTTCAACAAACTCTAGGCTAATGGCTGTTTGTTAGTAAATTAAGTAGTATTTCAACAAACTCTAGGCTGATGGCTGTTTGTTAGTAGATTAAGTAGTATTTCAACAAACTCTAGACTGATGGCTGTTTTTTAGTAGATTAAGTAGTATTTCCACAAACTCTAGGCTGATGGCTGTTTGTTAGTAGATTAAGTAGTATTTCAACAAACTCTAGGCTGATGGCTGTTTGTTAGTAGATTAAGTAGTATTTCCACAAACTCTAGGCTGATGGCTGTTTGTTAGTAGATTAATTAGTATTTCAACAAACTCTAGGCTGATGGCTGTTTGTTAGTAGATTAAGTAGTATTTCAACAAACTCTAGGCTGATGGCTGTTTGTTAGTAGATTAAGTAGTATTTCAACAGACTCTAGGCTGATGGCTGTTTGTTAGTAGATTAAGTAGTATTTCCACAACTCTAGGCTGATGGCTGTTTGTTAGTAGATTAAGTAGTATTTCACAAACTCTAGGTGATGGCTGTTTGTTAGTAGATTAAGTAGTATTTCAACAAACTCTAGGCTGATGGTTGTTTGTTAGTAGATTAAGTAGTATTTCAACAAACTCTAGGCTGATGGCTGTTCGTTAGTAGATTAAGTAGTATTTCCACAAACTCTAGGTTGATGGCTGTTTGTTAGTAGATTAAGTAGTATTTCCACAAACTCTAGGCTGATGGCTGTTTTTTAGTAGATTAAGTAGTATTTCCACAAACTCAAGGCTGATGGCTGTTTGTTAGTAGATTAAGTAGTATTTCCACAAACTCTAGGCTGATGGCTGTTTGTTAGTAGATTAAGTAGTATTTCAACAAACTCTAGGTTGATGGCTGTTTGTTAGTAGATTAAGTAGTATTTCAACAAACTCTAGGCTGATGGCTGTTTGTTAGTAGATTAAGTAGTATTTCAACAAACTCTAGGCTGATGGCTGTTTGTTAGTAGATTAAGTAGTATTTCCACAAACTCTAGGCTGATGGCTGTTTGTTAGTAGATTAAGTAGTATTTCAACAAACTCTAGGCTGATGGCTGTTTGTTAGTAGATTAAGTAGTATTTCCACAAACTCTAGGCTGATGGCTGTTTGTTAGAGATTAAGTAGTATTTCAACAAACTCTAGGCTGATGGCTGTTTGTTAGTAGATTAAGTAGTATTTCAAACTCTAGGCTGATGGCTGTTTGTTAGTAGATTAAGTAGTATTTCCACAAACTCTAGGTTGATGGCTGTTTGTTAGTAGATTAAGTAGTATTTCCACAAACTCTAGGCTGATGGCTGTTTGTTAGTAGATTAAGTAGTATTTCAACAACTCTAGGCTGATGGCTGTTTGTTAGTAGATTAAGTAGTATTTCAACAAACTCTAGGCTGATGGCTGTTTGTTAGTAGATTAAGTAGTATTTCAACAAACTCTAGGCTGATGGCTGTTTGTTAGTAGATTAAGTAGTATTTCAACAAACTCTAGGCTGATGGCTGTTTGTTAGTAGATTAAATAGTATTTCCACAAACTCTAGGTTGATGGCTGTTTGTTAGTAGATTAAGTAGTATTTCCACAAACTCTAGGCTGATGGCTGTTTGTTAGTAGATTAAGTAGTATTTCCACAAACTCTAGGCTGATGGCTGTTTGTTAGTAGATTAAGTAGTATTTCAACAAACTCTAGGCTGATGGCTGTTTGTTAGTAGATTAAGTAGTATTTCCACAAACTCTAGGCTGATGGCTCTTTGTTAGTAGATTAAGTAGTATTTCCACAACTCTAGGCTGATGGCTGTTTGTTAGTAGATTAAGTAGTATTTCCACAAACTGTAGGTTGATGGCTGTTTGTTAGTAGATTAAGTAGTATTTCCACAAGCTCTAGGCTGATGGCTGTTTGTTAGTAGATTAAGTAGTATTTCCACACACTCTAGGCTGATGGCTGTTTGTTAGTAGATTAAGTAGTATTTCAACAAACTCTAGGCTGATGGCTGTTTGTTAGTAGATTAAGTAGTATTTCCACAAACTCTAGGCTGATGGCTGTTTGTTAGTAGATTAAGTAGTATTTCCACAACCTCTAGGTTGATGGCTGTTTGTTAGTAGATTAAGTAGTATTTCCACAAGCTCTAGGCTGATGGCTGTTTGTTAGTAGATTAAGTAGTATTTCCACACACTCTAGGCTGATGGCTGTTTGTTAGTAGATTAAGTAGTATTTCCACAAACTCTAGGCTGATGGCTGTTTGTTAGTAGATTAAGTAGTATTTCAACAAACTCTAGGCTGATGGCTGTTTGTTAGTAGATTAAGTAGTATTTCCACAAACTCTAGGCAGATGGCTGTTTGTTAGTAGATTAAGTAGTATTTCCACAAACTCTAGGCTGATGGCTGTTTGTTAGTAGATTAAGTAGTATTTCCACAAACTCTAGGTTGATGGCTGTTTGTTAGTAGATTAAGTAGTATTTCCACAAGCTCTAGGCTGATGGCTGTTCGTTAGTAGATTAAGTAGTATTTCCACACACTCTAGGCTGATGGCTGTTTGTTAGTAGATTAAGTAGTATTTCCACAAACTCTAGGCTGATGGCTGTGTGTTAGTAGATTAAGTAGTATTTCAACAAACTCTAGGCTGATGGTTGTTTGTTAGTAGATTAAGTAGTATTTCCACAAACTCTAGGCTGATGGCTGTTTGTTAGTAGATTAAGTAGTATTCAACAAACTCTAGGCTGATGGCTGTTTGTTAGTAGATTAAGTAGTATTTCCACAACTCTAGGTGATGGCTGTTTGTTAGTAGATTAAGTAGTATTTTCCACAACTCTAGGCTGATGGCTGTGTGTTAGTAGATTAAGTAGTATTTCCACAAACTCAAGGCTGATGGCTGTTTGTTAGTAGATTAAGTAGTATTTCCACAAACTCTAGGCTGATGGCTGTTTGTTAGTAGATTAAGTAGTATTTCAACAAACTCTAGGCTGATGGCTGTTTGTTAGTAGATTAAGTAGTATTTCCACAAACTCTAGGCTGATGGCTGTTTGTTAGTAGATTAAGTAGTATTTCCACAAACTCTAGGCTGATGGCTGTGTGTTAGTAGATTAAGTAGTATTTCCACAAACTCTAGGCTGATGGCTGTTTGTTAGTAGATTAAGTAGTATTTCCACAAACTCTAGGCTGATGGCTGTTTGTTAGTAGATTAAGTAGTATTTCAACAAACTCTAGGCTGATGGCTGTTTGTTAGTAGATTAAGTAGTATTTCAACAAACTCTAGGCTGATGGCTGTTTGTTAGTAGATTAAGTAGTATTTCCACAAACTCTAGGCTGATGGCTGTTTGTTAGTAGATTAAGTAGTGTTTCAACAAACTCTAGGCTGATGGCTGTTTGTTAGTAGATTAAGTAGTATTTCAACAAACTCTAGGCTGATGGCTGTTTGTTAGTAGATTAAGTAGTATTTCCACAAACTCTAGTCAGATGGCTGTTTGTTAGTAGATTAAGTAGTATTTCCACAAACTCTAGGCTGATGGCTGTTTGTTAGTAGATTAAGTAGTATTTCAACAAACTCTAGGCTGATGGCTGTTTGTTAGTAGATTAAGTAGTATTTCAACAACTCTAGGCTGATGGCTGTTTGTTAGTAGATTAAGTAGTATTTTCAACAAACTCTAGGCTGATGGCTGTTTGTTAGTAGATTAAGTAGTTTCAACAACTCTAGGCTGATGGCTGTTTGTTAGTAGATTAAGTAGTATTTCACAAACTCTAGGCTGATGGCTGTTTGTTAGTAGATTAAGTAGTATTTCCACAAACTCTAGGCTGATGGCTGTTTGTTAGTAGATTAAGTAGTATTTCCACAAACTCTAGGCTGATGGCTGTTTGTTAGTAGATTAAGTAGTATTTCCACAAACTCTAGGCTGATGGCTGTTTGTTAGTAGATTAAGTAGTATTTTCACAAACTCTAGGCTGATGGCTGTTTGTTAGTAGATTAAGTAGTATTTCAACAAACTCTAGGCTGATGGCTGTTTGTTAGTAGATTAAGTAGTATTTCACAAACTCTAGGCTGATGGCTGTTTGTTAGTAGATTAAGTAGTATTTCCACAACCTCTAGGCTGATGGCTGTTTGTTAGTAGATTAAGTAGTATTTCCACAAACTCTAGGCTGATGGCTGTTTGTTAGTAGATTAAGTAGTATTTCAACAAACTCTAGGCTGATGGCTGTTTGTTAGTAGATTAAGTAGTATTTCACAAACTCTAGGCTGATGGCTGTTTGTTAGTAGATTAAGTATTATTTCAACAAACTCTAGGCTGATGGCTGTTTGTTAGTAGATTAAGTAGTATTTCAACAAACTCTAGGCTGATGGCTGTTTGTTAGTAGATTAAGTAGTATTTCCACAAACTCTAGGCTGATGGCTGTTTGTTATAGATTAAGTAGTATTTCAACAAACTCTAGGCTGATGGCTGTTTGTTAGTAGATTAAGTAGTATTTCCACAAACTCTAGGCTGATGGCTGTTTGTTAGTAGATTAAGTAGTATTTCAACAAACTCTAGG
>CM026402.1:29455638-29617599 GCA_014843695.1 Archivesica marissinica | reverse complement strand
TGATGGCTGTTTTTTAGTAGATTAAGTAGTATTTCCACAAACTCTAGGCTGATGGCTGTTTGTTAGTAGATTAAGTAGTATTTCAACAAACTCTAGGCTGATGGCTGTTTGTTAGTAGATTAAGTAGTATTTCAACAAACTCTAGGTTGATGGCTGTTTGTTAGTAGATTAAGTAGTATTTCCACAAACTCTAGACTGATGGCTGTTTGTTAGTAGATTAAGTAGTATTTCAACAAACTCTAGGCTGATGGCTGTTTGTTAGTAGATTAAGTAGTATTTCAACAAACTCTAGGCTGATGGCTGTTTGTTAGTAGATTAAGTAGTATTTCAACAAACTCTAGGCTGATGGCTGTTTGTTAGTAGATTAAGTAGTATTTCAACAAACTCTAGGCTGATGGCTGTTTGTTAGTAGATTAAGTAGTATTTCAACAAACTCTAGGCTGATGGCTGTTTGTTAGTAGATTAAGTAGTATTTCCACAAACTCTAGGCTGATGGCTGTTTGTTAGTAGATTAAGTAGTATTTCCACAAACTCTAGGCTGATGGCTGTTTGTTAGTAAAAGTAGTATTTCAACAAACTCTAGGCTGATGGCTGTTTGTTAGTAGATTAAGTAGTATTTCAACAAACTCTAGGCTGATGGCTGTTTGTTAGTAGATTAAGTAGTATTTCAACAAACTCTAGGCTGATGGCTGTTTGTTAGTAGATTTAGTAGTAGTATTTCAACAAACTCTAGGCTAATGGCTGTTTGTTAGTAAATTAAGTAGTATTTCAACAAACTCTAGGCTGATGGCTGTTTGTTAGTAGATTAAGTAGTATTTCAACAAACTCTAGGCTGATGGCTGTTTTTTAGTAGATTAAGTAGTATTTCAACAAACTCTAGGCTGATGGCTGTTTGTTAGTAGATTAAGTAGTATTTCAACAAACTCTAGGCTGATGGCTGTTTGTTAGTAGATTAAGTAGTATTTCAACAAACTCTAGGCTGATGGCTGTTTGTTAGTAGATTAAGTAGTATTTCCACAAACTCTAGGCTGATGGCTGTTTGTTAGTAGATTAAGTAGTATTTCAACAAACTCTAGGCTGATGGCTGTTTGTTAGTAGATTAAGTAGTATTTCAACAAACTCTAGGCTGATGGCTGTTTTTTAGTAGATTAAGTAGTATTTCAACAAACTCTAGGCTGATGGCTGTTTGTTAGTAGATTAAGTAGTATTTCAACAAACGCTAGGCTGATGGCTGTTTTTTAGTAGATTAAGTAGTATTTCAACAAACTCTAGGCTGATGGCTGTTTGTTAGTAGATTAAGTAGTATTTCAACAAACTCTAGGCTGATGGCTGTTTTTTAGTAGATTAAGTAGTATTTCAACAAACTCTAGGTTGATGGCTGTTTGTTAGTAGGTTAAGTAGTATTTCAACAAACTCTAGGCTGATGGCTGTTTGTTAGTAGATTAAGTAGAGTGGTGGAACTTATGCTCAGCATAAATCCCACATATATTGGGCAGTGAAAGAGGTTAATAGCATTTGCCATACATTATTTTGTTCATGTCATGAACACATCTTTCAGAAAACTCTAGTTCACAGTTTTAGCTTCATTATGTGACCTTGCTGCTCAATTCAGCTATCGCAACAGCACCCGTTTATATGAGGAACTCCAGACTTCAGGGCACCTATGCACGGCATACATGTTATATTTTATTATGCACCAGAATTTGTTGAATATCTTATTTTGATATAGTAACATCATTAAATAAAAACGTTTATTGGTGTTAATCAGAAATTTTTTAAATTCCGATTACCTGAATTGCTCATACACCGTATCAGTTTCAGTGGAAATATTCTCCCAATTATTATTCGTCTGCTGGACCAGTCACGTGACAGTTTCATCAGGCTACCGATACACTCAACGGAATGTTATTGTACCATGCTTCAGCTGTCAGCAAAATTAGCCTAGAACTATATATATTTTTGTAATACGTATGTAAGTGGACAAATACGCTGAGCATAGGTTCCACCACTCTAGTATTTCAACAAACTCTAGGTTGATGGTTGTCAGTTAGTATAATAAGTAATTTTAAACAAGCTCTAGGCTGATGGTTGTCAGTTAGTATAATAAGTAATATTTCAACAAGCTCTAGGCTGATGGTTGTCAGTTAGTATAATAAGTAATGTTTCAACAAGCTCTAGGTTGATGGTTGTCAGTTAGTATAATAAGTAATATTTCAACAAACTCTGTTGATGGTTGTCAGTTAGTATAATAAGTAATGTTTCAACAAGTTCTAGGTTGATGGTTGTCAGTTAGTATAATAAGTAATGTTTCAACAAGTTCTAGGTTGATGGTTGTCAGTTAGTATAATAAGTAATGTTTCAACAAGTTCTAGGTTGATGGTTGTCAGTTAGTATAATAAGTAATGTTTCAACAAGTTCTAGGTTGATGGTTGTCAGTTAGTATAATAAGTAATATTTCAACTGTCCAGTATAATGTATGTTTCTTCCATTAGCAGAACCTGAAACAAGAATGAAGAGACAAAGAACAAGAACACAAGATACTAAAACACAGAATAGGTAAGAACAAGAACACAAGCTACCAAAACACAGAATAGGTAAGAACAAGAACACAAGCTACCAAAACACAGAATAGGTAAGAACAAGAACACAAGCTACCAAAACACAGAATAGGTAAGAACAAGAACACAAGCTACCAAAACACAGAATAGGTAAGAACAAGAACACAATATACCAAAACACAGAATAGGTAAGAACAAGAACACAAGCTACCAAAACACAGAATAGGTAAGAACAAGAACACAAGCTACCAAAACACAGAATAGGTAAGAACAAGAACACAAGCTACCAAAACACAGAATAGGTAAGAACACAAGCTACCAAAACACAGAATAGGTAAGAACAAGAACACAAGCTACCAAAACACAGAATAGGTAAGAACAAGAACACAAGATACCAAAACACAGAAATGGTAAGAACATCCATATAATTTTCTTTCTACTGTGATAAAATACCTGTCAATAAATGTACTTAATATGAAATATCACAGGTAGGTGGGAGAAAATACCCCACCCCCACTAGCCATAGCCTGATAGGTGGGAGAGAATACCTCACCCCCACTAGCCATAGCCTGATAGGTGGGAGAGAATACCCCACCCCCACTAGCCATAGCATGATAGGTGGGAGAGAATACCCCACCCCCACTAGCCACAGTCTGATAGGTGGGAGAGAATACGACATCCCCACTAGCCACAGCCTGGTAGGTGGGAGAGAATAGGACATCCCCACTAGCCACAGCCTGGTAGGTGGGAGAGAATACGACATCCCCACTAGCCACAGCCTGGTAGGTGGGAGAGAATACGACACCCCCACTAGCCACAGCCTGGTAGGTGGGAGAGAATACCACACCCCCACTAGCCACAGCCTGGTAGGTGGGAGAGAATACCACACCCCCACTAGCCACAGCCTGGTAGGTGGGAGAGAATACCCCACCTCCTATATCCATATTCTGGTAGGTGGGAGATAATACCTCGCCCCCACTAGCCACAGCCAGGTAGATGGGAGAGAATACCCCACTAGCCACAGCCAGGTAGGTGGGGGAGAATACCACACCCCCACTAGCCACAGCCTGTAGATGGGACAGACTTAACTGTGTGCATGGAACACAAATACTCCCCCCCCCCCACGTACACTTTCCACAGCCTATAACACACAATGTGGAAAATAACAAAGTGCCATAACCCTGGTCACAATAGAACAAACTCACATAATCATGATAGATCATCTATGAAACGAAATCGCATAATAAGGAGTTGGATTGTTTGTTATAAATTCTATCCTTTTGAATTTAAAAAACATATTATATTGTGTGTGTTTTACGTATTATTTATCATTGCTACCGGTTGCCCATATGAGCGACACCTCCTGAAGAGATTAGTCAATTTAGATTTTTGGAGAATAGTGCAATGATACAGACAGACCCATTCCAGAGTCTCCTCTGGTTCTTTTACGTGCACGGTATAAAGCACCGACACAAGACATCGATTTAATGTCGCATATGAAAGACTATTAATTTTCTACGCGTCAGACGGTGGGTCGAATCTGCGATCCCTGGATTACCAGTCCAGCGTGTTACCACTTGACTACAGATCCGTCTGTGTACACACATTGATTGTAGTAAATAGCAACAAATATTTGATCTATTGCAGTGGTTCTGATTGTGATACAGATGAAGAGATGGTAAGTCATGTTTATTTATTCTGCTATACAGTCAAACCTGTGTTAGTGGTCACCTCCATTAAACAGCCAGTTTCCAGATTCCCAATATGTTGATATATTGTATTGTTGCCCTGCATTAAGCAGCCACCTGTGATAAGCAGCCACATTCTGCGCCTCCTCCATTGGCTAGCTGCTTAACACAGATTTGACTGTATTTCCAATTTATGATGTCTGTGTAGCCCTTCCAACATATATTTATATAGAAATGGTCTGCTATGTTGCTGTTGGGATGCAGATTGTGAGATTGATAGACACATTGTCTCTTTATATCCTGGATATTTATTGTCCATAATATACAAAACATAACCAGACTCAACAATGCCCAAAATAGCATGTGCAACAAATCATTACACAAGACACCCGTGCATGGTAGATCTAGCTACGGGTGACAGGTTAGCAATAATTAGTATGGCATATCGGAGGAACGGATCAGTGAAAAAACGGAAAATACTGGGACATATGGTAATGACTTAACGGGGATGACACAAACAAAGGGTTTTCATTGGTTTAATGGGTGTCATAAGGTGTTGTTAATGTATACCTCAAATGCTTCAAATCTCAACCAGTCACAGCTATACAGAGGAATTATGAACATTTACATACGTGTATCTACATACACTACTAGTGTTCCTATATGATCTCTGGTTATTGGTAATCGATTACCTTTAGGTATAATTATCTCAGTAATTATCTCAGTAATAAGTATGTAAATAATACTCGACGTTCAATGATGCATATTCACGCTATTTAAAACTGTTAACATAAGGCCCGTTAAGACTTATAGGCCCGTTGGGCCGGGTGTTAAAATTTCACATTATATTGAATATATGTTGTAAATATGTCAGAAAACACAAGACACTATAATAAACAATTATCTTATCTTGCATAACATCTGACTGCGAAATATAATCCAATCTTATCTATTAAAATAAACCTTTTTTTATTTATTTTAAGTTTATTTAACGTCACTACCGGTTACCCATTTGAGTGATGGCCCGTTTACCTAACAACACCTTTCATGGGCAAGCTCCAGCGGTTAACCAGTACTTGGTGAACCAACCTCCGTGCGAAACTGCCAACTTTTTTCATATAAAGAGACACGGTCTGAGTGGGGCTCGAACCAGTGATCATCAGTGATGATGGGTGACAGTGGTATACAAGTCAGCGACCTTTACCGCTCGACCACGGAGGCTGTCTAAAATAGAGTTTGGTTGATGGTCACTATTGTAACCGTTTACAACAACTATGTGAGAATACTTTCAGCCTAAAACAAAAAGAAGTCGAGCCCGTACACAGAAGAAGAAAGAAAGTGGCGACTGCGACGACTCACTTATACTAGGCAATGATGCGGAGGTTGAGAGTGTACCATCAGCAGCCAGGTACCATCTAGTTATATAGACATATGCGTGGTTTTGAACCCACACACTATGTGGTCACGGCCCAATGATATCCCGGGTTCCCGCTGTCGGTCGTTAATGGCGCAAAAAAACAAATACTGGATCTAAATTTTGTGAATTGGAAAAAATATTAGACGCAACTTTTTTTCTTGTTTATTTTCCTTTTTATTTTTGAACAGTAGACTATTTTTTGCCATTAGTTGCCAAACACAATACTGTCTACTACCCAGGTTGATACGCTGTTTTTTCCAGTCTGATATTACGTTTTCCTGGTTTGATACAGTCACGAGCCCATATCTAACCACTAAACGCCGTATCATACATAGTTCCCGAGAAAATAACGCATGCGCATTCGGTGCTAGCTTGTTTACTTCCCAGTAGCGTATCAGCGTGTCAAATTTAACATATAGCACATGTAGTTTCCTTGTAATATTTCAATCATTTTCATTAATTCAGTAATTGTGATTTATTCCTGATAAATAGATATAGTTGTTGCCTCACAAGTATGATTTTCTAGGGGTAAGATGTATACACTAAATTACAGGGTTTGCAATGTAGATTTTAAAAATGTTCACACCCGCCACCAATGCATACGCCTCACTTCCCTCGGCATAACTCATAAAATTTAAATTAAATTACGGCTACCTGATCATGCGTCTATATTTTCAGCAGAAGTAGAGGCTATTGATTTAGCTTTGAATTTTGCTGATGCATCTCGTGATAGAAAATTTATGATCCTTTCAGAATCTATATCTGTACTACAATCAGTAGACAACATTAACGTTAAAAAAAACCTTATTCACAAATTACTTATTAAACACACATATATTACATCGACTAAGCATGTTATATATTGCTGGATTCCAAGTCATATTGGTATTCATGGCAATGAAATGGCTGATCAAAGTGCAAAAGATGCACTTAAGCTAGACTGTATAAATTCTAAAATACATGTACTGCTAGGCAATCGATTCTTTCTTATATTACTTCAAAATGGCAAACCACTTGGAATAACATACAATTCAATAAACTACAATTAATTAAGCCAAACATTGGTAAATCATCTTTTGTTTATCACTTCAACGGTAGAGAGGAAACAGTAATGTCAGTTGAGACTTGGACATACCCGTTTCACACACTCATTTTTATTGAAAAGAGAGGATCCACCATGGTGTATACCATGCCATTCCTCTATAAATGTTGAACACATCTTAATTCACTGTAGATTTAGCACTCATTCGCCAAAATATTTACAGTAGTGACAATGAAGGAGCTTTTCGACACTGTTGATTTTAAATACATTATTGCATTTTTAAAAGAATCACATCTTTTCCATAAATTATAACGTTTTACTGGTTTATATACAGTTTTACTGGTTTATATACAGTTTTACTGGTTTATATACAGTTTTACTGGTTTATATACAGTTTTACTGGTTTATATACAGTTTTACAACTGACTTTTTTATAAATTTTACAGCTTGATAAATTTTGTTGCAATTGACCTTACGTCATTACAATTTTACTACATACAGTATGTTATCTACATATATTTTTAACTATCTTGTATACAATATACTTAACCTGGCACGATATAGCCTGAACTGATGCGCCAAAATGCGTTAAACCAAATACTGACCGACTCACTCATAAAATTTAAATGTCACTCACTTTGTTTGGGCAATGATTAAGTCACGTGACTCGACTGAAGCAATTTGTAGATAAAACACTGCATATACATATCTGCAAAACACCAATAGCAGTAGCATAGTGATTGTACAAGGGAGAAAACTTATAAATATAGGTGTGCTTGTCCTGGTCTGGCAACACTTCTAGGAGTGTTGTATATGTTGCTAGTCACTTCATGCTTACATATAACTACTGTAGTCAACAACAATTTGTTGTCTGTCCGTTTGACTGTAAACATGTTTTGTAACTGTTATTCATTATAGGCCAAGGCGCCAACGAGGTAAACAACAAAAGAAGCAGACACCAGCTAAGCCAGTACTGCCTAGAGTTGGGTCTGGGGAGTCGACTCCCGGGTAAGTTAACCATATTGTATTGCTTAGTTTATGCAAATTTATTTTAGCATGATTGCGAAACAAGTTCTTACAATTTATTTATTTATTTTTCTAACGTTATTCTTGATGGAATCCATCGCCACGAGGGAGAGAGAAGAGGCAATGTGGAATTTAAATGCAACGGCTACAACTGGGCGTGAACTCAATTGCAACCAGTGAAAACAGCTGTTCTGATTTCTACAAATAATGCTAGGATGTTTGAAATGGGAAATGTCAGCAAGCAGCAAATGTCAGGCTTGAGCAAAACTGTCAGAACCTTAGAAATATATCTGACTGTCAGCCTGCATGAAATACTGTACACTGAGATGCCTTGTTACGTAGAAGTAAGAATAGAACGTTACCTGTATCATAGCCTGGGTTCCACTTTTTATCTTCTTGCAAAATGACATTATCAGAACCTCAATACGGTCCAATTAATGATCTCGGTATTAAAATATATTTATACTGTCTCTGTGACCTAGTTGTTAAGGCCGGTTGGTGAGCCGCCAGCTAGTTAAATAATGGTTACCGTTTGCCTACCAGCCTGGCATACAATTCGGGAAGTACTGATGTTCATAAAAAGAGGTGTCTCATAAGTCAGAAATGGCTGGCCCTTTAAATAGGGGTGACACTATAATAAACAAACACTTTACTTTTTTATATGACTGACCAGGCAAAATATATCAACACCTATTCCCAGGCTACCTGTATCATTGATTACTGTTTATCTAAGATTTATCACAGATTTATTGTGGAACCTCCTAGGTGTAATGGATACGGTCTCCACCTTACAACCAAAGTTTGAACCACAGTTGTCGTGCCCTTAGGCAACATTGAATCCACATTGTCTCTTCTCTCTCCCTCATAGCCAAGCATTATATCAGGAACGAGGTCTCCAGAGCAATTAATCTAAATTTGTAAGAACTTGTTACACAATCGAGCTAAAATGACTTACTATTGGAGACATGTATGTTTATTTTCATTCATGAAGGATCATTGTACATGGCATGGAAGTGACCAATGGTTGTCCATGTGCATTAGTGCATGTGGCATTGTACATGGCACGGAAGTGACCAATGGTGGTCCATGTGCATTAGTACATGGCACGGAAGTGACCAATGGTGGTCCATGTGCATTAGTACATGGCACGGAAGTGACCAATGGTGGTCCATGTGCATTAGTACATGGCATGGAAGTGACCAATGGTTGTCCATGTGCATTAGTGCATGTGACATTGTACATGGCACGGAAGTGACCAATGGTGGTCCATGTGCATTAGTACATGGCATGGAAGTGACCAATGGTGGTCCATGTGCATTAGTACATGGCATGGAAGTGACCAATGGTTGTCCATGTGCATTAGTACATGTGACATTGTACATGGCATGGAAGTGACCAATGGTTGTCCATGTGCATTAGTACATGTGACAGTGTACATGGCATGGAAGTGACCAATGGTGGTCCATGTGCATTAGAACATGTGACATTGTACATGGCACGGAAGTGACCAATGGTGGTCCATGTGCATTAGTGCATGTGACATTGTACATGGCACGGAAGTGACCAATGGTGGTCCATGTGCATTAGTACATGTGACATTGTACATGGCATGGAAGTGACCAATGGTTGTCCATGTGCATTAGTGCATGTGACATTGTACATGGCACGGAAGTGACCAATGGTGGTCCATGTGCATTAGTACATGGCATGGAAGTGACCAATGATGGTCCATGTGCATTAGTACATGGCATGGAAGTGACCAATGGTGGTCCATGTGCATTAGTACATGTGACATTGTACATGGCATGGAAGTGACCAATGGTGGTCCATGTGCATTAGTACATGGCATGGAAGTGACCAATGGTGGTCCATGTGCATTAGTACATGGCATGGAAGTGACCAATGGTTGTCCATGTGCATTAGTACATGTGACATTGTACATGGCACGGAAGTGACCAATGGTTGTCCATGTGCATTAGTACATGTGACATTGTACATGGCATGGAAGTGACCAATGGTGGTCCATGTGCATTAGTACATGTGACATTGTACATGGCACGGAAGTGACCAATGGTTGTCCATGTGCATTAGTACATGTGACATTGTACATGGCATGGAAGTGACCAATGGTTGTCCATGTGCATTAGTACATGTGACATTGTACATGGCATGGAAGTGACCAATGGTTGTCCATGTGCATTAGTACATGTGACATTGTACATGGCATGGAAGTGACCAATGGTTGTGCATTAGTGTGTGTGACATTGTACATGGCATGGAAGTGACCAGTGGTTGTCCATGTGCATTAGTGTGTGTGACATTGTACATGGCATGGAAGTGACCAATGGTTGTCCATGTGCATTAGTGCATGTGACATTGTACATGGCATGGAAGTAACCAATGGTTGTCCATGTGCATTAGTGCATGTGACATTGTACATGGCATGGAAGTGACCAATGGTTGTCCATGTGCATTAGTGCATGTGACATTGTACATGGCATGGAAGTGACCAATGGTTGTCCATGTGCATTAGTGCATGTGACATTGTACATGGCATGGAAGTGACCAATGGTGGTCCATGTGCATTAGTGCATGTGACATTGTACATGGCATGGAAGTGACCAATGGTTGTCCATGTGACATTGTACATGGCATGGAAGTGACCAATGGTGGTCCATGTGCATTAGTGCATGTGACATTGTACATGGCATGGAAGTAACCAATGGTTGTCCCTGTGCATTAGTGCATGTGACATTGTACATGGCATGGAAGTGACCAATGGTGGTCCATGTGCATTAGTGCATGTGACATTGTACATGGCATGGAAGTAACCAATGGTTGTCCCTGTGCATTAGTGCATGTGACATTGTACATGGCATGGAAGTGACCAATGGTGGTCCATGTGCATTAGTGCATGTGACATTGTACATGGCATGGAAGTAACCAATGGTTGTCCCTGTGCATTAGTGCATGTGACATTGTACATGGCATGGAAGTGACCAATGGTGGTCCATGTGCATTAGTGCATGTGACATTGTACATGGCATGGAAGTAACCAATGGTTGTCCATGTGCATTAGTGCATGTGACATTGTACATGGCATGGAAGTGACCAATGGTTGTCCATGTGCATTAGTGCATGTGACATTGTACATGGCATGGAAGTGACCAATGGTTGTCCATGTGCATTAGTACATGTGACATTGTACATGGCATGGAAGTGACCAATGGTTGTCCATGTGCATTAGTGCATGTGACATTGTACATGGCATGCAAGTGACCAATGGTGGTCCATGTGCATTAGTGAAAGCACCACAGTCTTTACATTATTCTTTGCTAATCTGGCAACTGTGTCGTAAGGTTGATTAAATGTGTTTATTTGACAATAAACGATTACAAGTATATAATAAATAATAAAGTTATCACGCGTGTTCATCATTTCAATAAAGGGCGGTTAATGAAAAAACGTCACGCGTGATAACTTTATTATACCCCGATACAACCTGATACAACCTGATACAACCCGATACAACCTGATACAACCTGCTACAACCCCATACAACCTGATACAACCCGCTACAACCTGATACAACCCACTACAACCTGATACAACCTGATACAACCCGCTACAACCCCATACAACCTGATACAACATGATACAACCCGCTACAACCTGCTACAACCCCATACAACATGATACAACCCGCTACAACCCGATACAACCCGCTACAACCTGATACAACCCGCTACAACCTGATACAACCCGATACAACCTGATACAACTTGATACAACCCGCTACAACCTGATACAACACCATACAACCCGATACAACCCGCTACAACCTGATACAACCCGCTACAACCTGATACAACCTGCTACAACCCGCTACAACCTGATATAACCTGATACAACCCGATACAACCAGCTACAACCCACTACAACCAGCTACAACCTGATACAACCCGATACAACCCGCTACAACCTGATACAACCCCATACAACCTGATACAACCCGATACAACCCCATACAACCTGATACTACCTTGATACAACCTGATACAACCCCATACAACCTCATACAACCTCATACAACCCCATACAAATGACTACTTTAATGTGAGCATTGTTTTACACTTCAGGAGTGATAGGAAATCTCGTCTACGCAAGAGTACTTCATCAAATAGCAACAAATCTAGTGAGAACATTGATGCTGATAATCTACTGGATGACTTGTAAGATGATTCAGTAGCTGATAATCTACTGGATGACTTGTAAGATGATTCAGTAGCTGATAATCTACTGGATGACTTGTAAGATGATTCAGTAGCTGATAATCTACTGGATGACTTGTAAGATGATTCAGTAGCTGATAATCTACTGGATGACTTGTAAGATGATTCAGTAGCTGATAATCTACTGGATGACTTGTAAGATGATTCAGTAGCTGATAATCTACTGGATGACTTGTAAGATGATTCAGTAGCTGATAATCTACTGGATGACTTGTAAGATGATTCAGTAGCTGATAATCTACTGGATGACTTGTAAGATGATTCAGTAGCTGATAATCTACTGGATGACTTGTAAGATGATTCAGTAGCTGATAATCTACTGGATGACTTGTAAGATGATTCAGTAGCTGATAATCTACTGGATGACTTGTAAGATGATTCAGTAGCTGATAATCTACTGGATGACCTGTAAGATGATTCAGTAGCTGATAATCTACTGGATGACTTGTAAGATGATTCAGTAGCTGATAATTTACTGGATGACCTGTAAGATGATTCAGTAGCTGATAATCTACTGGATGACTTGTAAGATGATTCAGTAGCTGATAATCTACTGGATGACTTGTAAGATGATTCAGCAGGGGATCAGTATGCTGATAATCTACTGGATGACCTGTAAGATGATTCAGTAGCTGATAATCTACTGGATGACTTGTAAGATGATTCAGTAAGGGATCAGTATGCAAGCAATACAGTTAACATGAATATAGTATTCCCTTTTAAAGTACATACTGAACTTGTGATAGATGTAGGTAGATTTGCTAACAACAAACAAACATATATAATCATGATTCTAGTTGAAACATGTGCAGATTCTGAGTGGACGCACAATCTGATGTCTGTTCCATGTAATCCAGATATAAATGGTTTGTTTGGTTTTTTTAAAAAAAAATAGGTAAGCAGGCAAAATGCATCAACAATTAAAAACCTGTGAGCAAAACAAATGAGAATTCTGATTGCATATCCGGGTATGATAACTGTGAACTAGATCCCGAGAGCCCAACCTTTCATTCTGATTGCCTGTCCGGGTATGATAACTGTGAACTAGATCCCGAGAGCCCAACCTTTCATTCTGATTGCATATCCAGGTATGATAACTGTAAACTTGATCCCGAGAGCCCAACCTTTCATTCTGATTGCCTGTCCGGGTATGATAACTGTGAACTAGATCCCGAGAGCCCAACCTTTCATTCTGATTGCCTGTCTGGGTATGATAACTGTGAACTAGATCCCGAGAGCCCAACCTTTCATTCTGATTGCTTCGGTATGATAACTGTGAACTAGATCCCGAGAGCCCAACCTTTCATTCTGATTGCCTGTCCGGGTATGATAACTGTGAACTAGATCCTGAGAGCCCAACCTTTCATTCTGATTGCCTGTCAGGGTATGATAACTGTGAACTAGATCCCGAGAGCCCAACCTTTCATTCTGATTGCCTGTCCGGGTATGATAACTGTGAACTAGATCCTGAGAGCCCAACCTTTCATTCTGATTGCCTGTCCGGGTATGATAACTGTGAACTAGATCCTGAGAGCCCAACCTTTCATTCTGATTGCCTGTCCGGGTATGATAACTGTGAACTAGATCCCGAGAGCCCAACCTTTCATTCTGATTGCCTGTCAGGGTATGATAACTGTAAACTAGATCCTGAGAGCCCAACCTTTCATTCTGATTGCATGTCCGGGTATAATACCTGTGAACAGTGTCGGGTTATTTATGATTCTAGAGCGGACGTGGTATGCGATATATGTCTGCAATTCTCGTTTTCAAGTTGAATTTGTGGAAGTCGTGATAGCGTGCCCGTTCGCTTCAGATGCAAAAGGTCCGGAATTCGAGCCCCACTGGAGCCGTAACGGCTTTGCCTTTAGGCAGAGCATTTAAATTCCACATTGCCTCTTCCTCATGGTGATGGATTCCATCAGGAATGAGCTCTCGAGAGTGATTAATATAAGTTGTAAGAACTTGTTTCGCAATCGAGCTAAAATAAATTTCTATAAACTAAGTTGAATTGTCCATAATATAAATTGATGTGATGTCGGCTTGCATTACTGCATGGAGATACTAACAATATTGCATTTTTTAATGAGACGGTTTGCAATGAAACCAGTTTGTATATCTGGAAAATATTGTTTTATATTTTAATTTTTGTCATACATGTTAATAAAATGGCATCCCTGTGAGATAACCGATCTTTATATGATGCAGCTCTCAGCAGAATTAACCGGTTAGCACAGTTCGTAGAGTGGTCAGATTTGTTATTGCTAGCATACATTGCCATACCAGTGCCGGTTCGAAACCTGTCTTGCTGTCTATACCAGTGCCGATTCGAAACCTGTCTTGCTGTCTCTACCAGTACCGATTCGAAACCTGTTTTTCTGTCTATACGATTTTACTCTATGCACACCGTGTCATTGCAATGAATTGTTGACCGCGCGGTGGTTTCTAGTTGTGGCCATGGTTTCTGCCTGTAGTTCTCGGCTGTGGTTTCTGGCTTTGGTTTGTGACTGGTTTCTGGCTGTTGTTTCCTGCTGTGATTTCTGACTGTGGTTTGCGACTGGTTTCTGGCTGTTGTTTCCTGCTGTGGTTTCTGGCTTTGGTTTGCGACTGGTTTCTGGCTGTGTTGTTTCCTGCTATGGTTTGCGGCTGTGATTTCTGACTGTGGTTTGCGACTGGTTTCTGGCTGTTGTTTCCTGCTGTGATTTCTGACTGTGGTTTGTGACTGGTTTCTGGCTGTTGTTTCCTGCTGTGATTTCTAATGAAATTCCATGACATATTTCCAGAGTTTTTTAAGTTACAAATAAGAAAAACACATACTACATGATTTGTCATCTGCTGCAATTATTTTAATTATTTATGACCTATTTGTTACCCAGCATGCATTATGCAGCTACCATTACCTGTTGTTCTGTTTCCTACAACGTGTTCACACTGATATTGTTTGTCTCCTGTTATTTGGACCAGTGTTTTATATTGTGCGGTAGCCGAGCGTTTTAATCAAATCATTATCGAGTGTGTTACAATTCGTTAAGGAAACCATTTGTCCAAATGGCTCATTACAAACAGTAAAATAGTTACTAGTATTAAAACATTTATTTTTTTAGACAGATGAGAATGTTTTCAGCACATGTTATTGCTTTGTGTCATGGTACTGTTAAATACTAACATATAAGTTGTGATATAATGCACATGTCGGTTGTAACCTCGGCTCATCAGGTCTGCTAAGGTTCATCAGGTCTGCCACGGTTCATCAGGACTGACATGGTTCATCAGGACTGCCACAGTTCATCAGGACTGCCACGGTTCATCAGGACTGCCACGGTTCATCAGGACTGCCACGGTTCATCACGACTGACACAGTTCATCAGGACTGCCACAGTTCATCAGGACTGCCACAGTTCATCAGGACTGCCACGGTTCATCAGGACTGCCACGGTACATCAGGACTGCCACGGTTCATCAGGACTGCCACGGTTCATCAGGACTGACACGGTACATCAGGACTGCCACGGTTCATCAGGACTGCCACGGTTCATCAGGTCTGACCATGTTCATCAGGTGTGCCAAGGTTCATCAGATCTGCCACGGTTTATCAGGACTGCCACAGTTCATCAGGACTGCCACGGTTCATCAGGACTGCCACGGTTCATCAGGACTCATGGTTCGTCATGTCTGCCACAGTTTATCAGGACTCATGGTTCGACATGTCTGCCACGGTTTATCAGGACTCATGGTTCGTCATGTCTGCCACGGTTCATCAGGACTCATGGTTCGTCATGTCTGCCACGGTTTATCAGGACGTCTGGGCATGGTGGGGATGCATTACAGACAGTCTTTCCAAGACTGACAGGGACTGAGTGGGTCTATTACTACAGTAATCTGTCCCTGTTGTAATTGCTTCTGCCTGGGCTCTGCTGTGTTAAAAGCCCAGTCCATGTGGAAGCCCAGTTACAACAGACATGTGCATTAGTCTGGAACGAGAGATATTTTTAATCGATATTCTGTGTTTACTTATCGTACGAATAAACACTTTAATTTTTATGAAATCTTGTTGACTTCTTTACTACATTATTAGCAGAATATGTTACATACAGATAGGAAATGTACAATGACTCTCGTGAATATGCTACATACAGATAGGAAATGTACAATAACTCTCGTGAATATGCTACATACAGATAGGATATGTACAATAACTCATGAATATGCTACATACAGATAGGATATGTACAATAACTCATGAATATGCTACATACAGATAGGATATGTACAATAACTCATGAATATGCTACATACAGATAGGATATGTACAATAACTCATGAATATGCTACATACAGATAGGAAATGTACAATAACTCATGGATATGCTACATACAGATAGGATATGTACAATAACTCTCGTGAATATGCTACATACAGATATGTACAATAACTCTCGTGAATATGCTACATACAGATAGGATATGTACAATAACCCTCGTGAATATGCTACATACAGATAGGATATGTACAATAACTCTCGTGAATATGCTACATACAGATAGGATATGTACAATAACCCTCGTGAATATGCTACATACAGATAGGATATGTACAATAACCCTCGTGAATATGCTACATACAGATAGGATATGTACAATAACTCTCGTGAATATGCTACATACAGATAGGATATGTACAATAACCCTCGTGAATATGCTACATACAGATAGGATATGTACAATAACCCTCGTGAATATGCTACATACAGATAGGATATGTACAATAACTCTCGTGAATATGCTACATACAGATAGGATATGTACAATAACCCTCGTGAATATGCTACATACAGATAGGATATGTACAATAACCCTCGTGAATATGCTACATACAGATAGGATATGTACAATAACTCTCGTGAATATGCTACATACAGATAGGATATGTACAATAACCCTCGTGAATATGCTACATACAGATAGGATACTCTCGTGAAAGAAACCTTACGGCAGTTATTTTGATTTGACCGTTATCAATTTTTTCAATATTTATTTTTTTCTTGCACAAAAATCCCTACTAACATTCTACGAGGTCAAAGTAGACTGCAAAATACAGTTTGGTGATAGTGGAGTAATGTTGTGGTGCATCCGTGGCCGAATGGTTACAGTCGTTGACTTCAATCTCCTGGCCTTCACCGCTAGGTTCGAATCCCACTAGTTTTGTCAAATTCTTTCATGGGAGGAAGCTGTACAGCTGACTTGTGGTAGGTTGGTGGTTCTACCTGGGTGCCCGTCAGTGTTAGAAATACTGCTCGGAGGAGCACCGGGGGTATTCCTCCACCAATGATAGCAGGAGCGTCACTAAATGATCGAAGCTAGGACTAATACAGTTAGACACGTCTATTAAGAGACCACTTGTATTAAGTGACCACTTGTATTAAGAGACCACTTGTATTTAGTGACCACTTTTTCAATTCCTGTTTGTGTTGTTAAGGAACCAATTAGCCTGCATTAAAAGACCGTTCCTGCTTAGAAGACCACCTTTAGCCCTTCCATTTGGTGGTATCTTAATACAAATTTAACTGTATTGTCGATAAATTGTATCTGTGTGTATGTAAGACCACCTGACAACATAAGGAGTTGTAACATTGAGGTTAAGGAACAAACAGTGCCTAGTATATCCTGCTAGTCACATTGAGGTTAACGAGCAAACAGTGCCTAGTATATCCTGCTAGTCACATTGAGGTTAACGAACAAACATTGCCTAGTGTATCCTGCTGGTCACATTGAGGTTAACGAACAAACAGTGCCTAATATATCCTGCTAGTCACATTGAGGTTAACGAACAAACAGTGCCTAGTATATCCTGCTAGTCACATTGAGGTTAACGAACAAACATTGCCTAGTATATCCTGCTGGTCACATTGAGGTTAACGAGCAAACAGTGCCTAGTATATCCTGCTAGTCACATTGAGGTTAACGAGCAAACAGTGCCTAGTATATCCTGCTAGTCACATTGAGGTTAACGAGCAAACAGTGCCTAGTATATCCTGCTAGTCACATTGAGTTAACGAGCAAAAGTGCCTAGTATATCCTGCTAGTCACATGAGGTTAACGAGCAAACATGCCTAGTATATCCTGCTGGTCACATTGAGGTTAACGAGCAAACATGCCTAGTATATCCTGCTAGTCACATTGAGGTTAACGAGCAAACATTGCCTAGTATATCCTGCTGGTCACATTGAGGTTAACGAGCAAACAGTGCCTAGTATATCCTGCTAGTCACATTGAGGTTAACGAGCAAACAGTGCCTAGTATATCCTGCTAGTCACATTGAGGTTAACGAGCAAACAGTGCCTAGTATATCCTGCTAGTCACATTGAGGTTAACGAGCAAACAGTGCCTAGTATATCCTGCTGGTCACATTGAGGTTAACGAGCAAACAGTGCCTAGTATATCCTGCTAGTCACATTGAGGTTAACGAGCAAACAGTGCCTAATATATCCTGCTAGTCACATTGAGGTTAACGAGCAAACAGTGCCTAGTATATCCTGCTGGTCACATTGAGGTTAACGAGCAAACAGTGCCTAGTATATCCTGCTAGTCACATTGAGGTGTACGAGTTAAACCAAGATCTCGTGTCGGTGTTTTACACCGTGCACGTAAAAGAACCAGAGGAGACTCTGGAATCGGTCTCTGTCTGTATCATTGCACTATCCTCCAAAAATCTAAAATGACTAATCTCTTCAGGAGGCGTCGCTCATATGGCCAACCGGTAGCGACGATAAATAAACGTAAAACACACACACAGATACATGACCTCTAATTATTCTGGTGATTGGAAGGTTTGTTCAATATATAGGAACAGTAAATGTACATTCAATTTAAAATTTGGCATGCATGCGGGTTCTCCGTGGCCTGATTTCAAATCGATAGCCCCTCACCACTGTAGGTTCGAATTCCACTGGTCATGTAAGGAAGCTGTCCAACTGTTGGCTTGCGGAAGTAATGTGGTTATATGCGGGAGTCCGAAATATTGCTCTGACGGGCACACGGGATCGTCCTCCACCAATAGTAGCTGGGAGTCGAGGTATGACCTACGCTGTTGTTGCAACTTTTAACAACAAGCAAAATAAAAATTTGGCTTGCATAAAGTGCTCTATATATAACATCTTGCACATATTACGCAACAATGCTGATCGCTACCACGAACTCGTAGCACTGCTATAAGCACTGCCAAGAACTCTTAACAATGTTGATCTCCTGCAAGGCCTCCTAACACTGTTGATCGACGCCATGACCTTCTAACACTGCTAATCACCACCAAACACTCATAACACTATTAACTACCAACAAGAACTTCCACCACCAAAAACTCCAGACAATGCTAATTACCAACAAGCACTCCAGACACTGCTAATCACCAACAAGAACTCCAGACACTGCTAATCACCAACAAGAACTCCAGACACTGCTAATCACCACCAAGAACTCCAGACACTGCTAATCACCACCAAGAACTCCAGACACTGCTAATCACCACCAAGAACTCCAGACACTGCTAATCACCAACAAGAACTCCAGACACTGCTAATCACCAACAAGAACTCCTGACACTGCTAATCACCACCAAGAACTCCAGACACTACGAATCACCAGCAAGAACTCCTAACACTGCTAATCACCAACAAGAACTCCAGACACTACGAATCACCAGCAAGAACTCCTAACACTGCTAATCACCAACAAGAACTCCTGATTACCAACACTAAGCACTCCACCACGCTAGTATTCAACTTATTTCTACATCAGTGAGGGAGAGGTTCGTAGAAAGGTCTACAATTACAATGACCTTGTTTTAGTAAACGGATAAATCAAACTACAAAATCAATCCACGCGATAACTAATAACAAATAAATAAATTCATGTAGTTTAAATGTCAGTGTTGGGAAACCTACCAGAATCACAGTTAGTCAATACAGCTCTATCAAGATATGGACATTACTGTTCCACTATCTGCTGACAAGTCTCAGTTAGTGTGTAATACAAACGTTACACAAGAAATGTGTAACCTCAACCCAGCCAGTCAAATTATGACAACTCCTGCTCATCAACGCATATCACTGTACTCATACCTGGAGCTTATGCTTTGTATTGTCTGTGTTGAGAATGTAGTGATCACTATTGTAACGAATATGTTATTACTCTTATATTAAGATATTATTGATTGAGTTACAATTATTTTGACATGGAAATACTTTATGTTATATTTCGGGTTTTACGCCTGCATCAGCACCATTTTGGGCTATATCGCCGGCGGGCAGTTTACCTAACACCTTTCCTGGGCAGGCTCCAACGGTTAACCAGTACTTGGGTGCACCAACCTCCGTAAGAATCTGCCAACTTTTTCATATAAATGAGACACGGTCTGAGCGGGGCTCGAACCCGTGACCATCAGTGATGATAGGTTACAGTGGTATACAAGTCAGCGACCTTAACCACTCGACCACGGAGGCGGTACATGGAAATACTACTTTTGACATGGGTTACAATAACAATACAAGTAGTACATACACACACAAATGGGTTGGATCACACGTTATATAACAACATTAGATTCGGTCCTCCTGTGAACACCATTCATCATATATTGATTGCAGAGTAGGCGTTATTCTAATGTTTTCTTCGTAGTTTATATAACTATGCACAACCCATCCATCTATTTTACTTACTCGTAGCAAGAAATTATTTCGCTACGTTAATTACATTCCATGATCTCCATGCAGACATGCTACATTACTGCATTATATAATTAACTAACGTTACGAAGCTATGCAACTATTAATACAACTTTAAACAATTACCAGCATGCAATGAACGCAATGTTGCATATATACATCTACCTTATTTTATTATTGTGTTTTCAACACAACATAATGTGTGAGTTTTACGTGTATTTATCGTCGCTACCGGTTGCCCATATGAGCGACGCCTCCTGAAGAGATTAGTCATTTTAGATGTGTTGAGGATAGTGCAATGATACAGATAGAGGCCCATTCCATAGTCTCCTCTGCTTCTTTTACGTGCACGGTATACAGCACCGACACGAGACCTCAGTTTAAAGTCCCATCTGAAAGATTGTTAATTTTATTATGGTCAGATGGGGGATTGAACCTGTGATCCCTGGATTACCAGTCCAGCGTGTTACCACTGGACTACAGATCCGTGTACACAACATGATACCTGTGTATGGACACTTTATACATAGATCTACTATGTCACTGAAAGTACAATGTATTTGACAAATCTACATAGTGTAAGAATTAAAGACCAATAAAACAACAATGTTCAGCAATAGTACATGATAGCTTATAATAGAAAAATAAAAGTTCGGGTTTTTTTTTTGAAAATGCGATGTTCGGTATGGGTACTATTTACAGGTAAACAATTTACCTGCCCTAATTGAACTATGGCTTATATCGCTTTGTTCGTGACGTCACACCCGAACCGCCATTTTAAATTGTATTCACATTCCTCGAAGTCGCTATTAGTTTAATGATGGATATTGAAATGGACAGCGACCTTGACGATGTTCTGGAGATAGATTATACAAGGAACGAGATTGCTCCGTATGTATACGCGGCAAAGTCTGGCACTCAGAACGAGAACCCATGTTTATTCGACTATAAACGAATCAAATAGATATATTATTTCGATTCTAACATGACCAAAATATTAAGCAGTGCACACATAGTTGGTGTTAGTCTTAGAGTGGGTAAATGACTTCACAAACTTATAAACATGCTAGTAAAATGACGTCAAATTTTGACGTCACTCGCTCAACAACGTTTTATTTGCAGATTTCAAAACGGTAAATTCCTTATTTGTGCATACAGACAAAATACTGAGACATGTTAGAATTGTTTAAAGGAATGAATCGCGAGTTAATCGTTACCATTGGGATCGAAGGTCTCCACGATAACTTTAAACACACCCAATGTAGTCATACTCCAATGGAAACTATTAACTCGCGATTCATTACTTATGTTTACATTAATTATTTTTTTCAATGAGACACAAAAAAATATCACACTTTCCAATTAAAAGATATTTAGTCCAAATTTGTGACTAACCGTATGGCGGAGATCTGGTAATTAGATCGTCCTTGGAACAGCGTAAACTGCAAGACTCGCCTTTTCTCGCGACGAACGCTGGCTAACACTGCGAACGCGCATGCCCGTAACTCCGAGTGCACATGTCAGCTGCGTGTCATTAGTATGTATATTCCATTAATGCCAAACCCCTTGCGGAGACGTAGACATGTTTTCCTGGGCGAGCTTAGCCGACCTAAGTTGTTAACCAGTACTAAGCGATGTGTGTGTGAGGTGCCTTGCTCAATGACACTACATACGTGGCCTGACCGAGTATCGAACCAGGGACCGATCGATTCCAAATCCGACGCTCCACCACTGGACCATGTATGCCACAACATTAGTTGGGAACACTCATACAAAGTGTACACACTCATGGCGCATACGTTCATCGAAGAAGTGCAATAGCGATGCAAAGAAAAGTTAATAATGACAAATCGACAGAGCATAATAACATTTGGCTTAATGCACAATATGGGGTGAGTATAGTACTAAATGACAATACTTACTGGAGTAGTAAAATAACCACATGCATTCAATAAGACATTTGTGTAGGTTTCAAAATTTAATTGATTGCATTTTCATCACATACATATATATAATGGTGATAAACATGGTATAACATCCCATAACATGACTAGCACTGTTTGAACACGTCACAAGCACACAGAAACACATCACTATGTCTACGAACAATAACACCATGGTTTTCATAAAATATCACATTATAACAGTTGAGAAAAAATTAACTAAGCTTCTTATCTTGATGGTAAATACACGCATCTGCTGGTAAATACATGTTCTTGTTGGTAATACAGACTCGTGTTGGTAAATAGAGACTATTCCTGGTAAATACATGATCTTGTTAGTAAATACAGACTATTGTTGGTAATTCAAGGTTTTGTTGGTATTTCAGCGGAGCTTCCATAATACAACGGATACGGTATCCACCTGGGTTGCGAGGGGTTTTCAATTCGAGACCTGCCAGAATCACGACATATGTGTTCTTAGGCATTTAAATCCTCATGGCCACGAATTATATCGGGGGAAAACTAGGTCTCTGCGCGATTAGACAAAACGTAATGTCACAAGAACCTGCTTCACAATGGAACTAAAACAACTGTTACAAACTAATACAGACTGTTGGTTAACATATTAATCAACTGTACTAAAGCGTGCCCATTTCATTCAGAATGTATAATATACATGCCACATGTCTAGGTCCACGCAAGGGGTTTGACATTAATGGAACATACATACATACTGCAGAATTAGATCAAGATTAAAAAAGCTCACTAGCCACTTTATTCACAATATACAAATGCAAGCCAATTGTACCCAAACAAGGGTTATAGTGATGAAATTATTATTGGTTATGTACTATACTGAACGAAAAACAGAAGCGTACTATGTGTGCATATCGTATTTGTTTTGTTAAAGAATTCGTTTCTAGTTTATACATATTTAGTTTATCTCGATTACGAAACAAGTTCTTACAACTTATAGTAATCATCCTTGAGACCTCATTCATGTTGAAATACATCGCCACGAGAGAGAGGGACAAAGGGCACACTCGTAACGGCTCCAGCGGGGCTCGAACTCTGGGCATTTCGCACCTGAAGCGAACACGCTACCACTGCGATATCACCATTTGAAATTCATTGTGTAATGAGATTAGTGTTTTATATAGATAATACTTGTATATATGGTACCGTATTTATATAATCAGCTGCACGTGCTGGCTATATTCTCCTAACTCGATACATTGTTCCCTATAAGCGCTGTATATAGTTCGTTAAACTATTGATTTTGCTAACAAAATTTGCTACTCACATCTGTGAAAAATAACATACATTCCAGCTCACAAACATTCTTTCACTTTCGCAGAACTATGCAATAGTAGCGAGTCACAAGAATGCGCGTAACTGGTCACGTCTTTGCACCAACGTCACCGGAAGTACATGCCGGTCGATATGGAACCTTGGTCTTTGCATAAACATGTTTTCAAAAGCAATTTCATAGCATCTTTACTATGTTAAGAAGTTTGCCATGGGCATGGTTATGGTTGAACACGAACTTGCATATTAATATAACAGTAATAAATAATGCCTAACTATAGATAGCGTTACATGGTTACATAGAGCTACATGAATACACGAGGACGTACAGATACAGGATATACAGTGGTGTGCAGTTGCAAACAAAACCATTAACAATTCATAGAAATCGATCGTAGAAGATACAGCTCATTAAAACATATAAAGCTGTGAAAGGATTTCAAAATTAGACTGATAACTAGAAATTATTGCAGGTTTAATACACCAAGTAGATATATAATAGAGGCGGCCATCTTGGAGTAAACTATTTTTATTAACACAGGAAGTTCATTTTGTGCAGTTCGCACGCACTTACAAAATGGCGGCTATGTGTACAGGAAGTGCATTTTGTGCAGTTCGCACGCACTTACAAAATGGCGGCTATTTGTAACAGTTTTCGCTTTGCAATAACTTCTTGAATTCACTGTAGGTTTGTATATCCAGTTTGCTTGCACTTAAGTCTGTCTGTCTGTCTGTCCAAGTATTTATCTCATTTAAATAAGGACTTAATAAAGCAAACATATACACGTGGTTGGAACAAAATAATGTACACTCTAAATAATAAATGACTTTCATAATATACACACACATATTGTGCTTCAGGGCTATGTTCACCCGGGGACGGAACTCACTGACGTTCATAGTTGGTTAAAAGCAACTGTACAAAATAATATAGACGCCTGTATGTTATACATACTGCTACTGCGCAACGACGTCGCTACTGTATCCATGACAACCATTAGAGTTTGTCGACTGGTTGTTCCGTTACTATATATAACATGCAGACTGGTGGAATAAATAGCCTGAGGGTGTCCGGCGAGAATCAAAACGGCGGTAAACGAAGTATCAAATATATAGTTATGGACATTCTGCCATTCTGCCAACCGGACCCCACTACCTGCCGCGTTCGGCTAATAACTTGTGCAGTATTGTGTTAAAATTATTTCAAGAAAATAGTCCAAGCTTTGTCATCAATTATTAACTTTATTTGCAGGATCGTACGCGTTATTGACGCAGTTATTAATCACCCATTCTGATTGCAATATTGTATATTCGCCCCTGAGGCATGCACCCCACCCCCTCTGAGTAGCTGTAAGGAATATGTTTTGCGATTTGTTTGTTTGTGTTGTTGTTGTTGTTGTTGTTGTTGTTGCTGTTGCTGTTGCCGTACACAGTACTCAGTAGTATGCACCATCAATTAACATAAGTCTACAACTATGAGCATCTACTGCTGTTTATTCCGCCACGGGGAGAACTTTATGGGACCTTTCGGTTTGATTGCTGCAACGTCGATCTTGAACTGTCCGCTAAAATCGAATAATGAAACTATTATTTATAAATTAACAAAAATAAATTTCAGAAACCAATGATTCGTTTTGCCTAAATGAAAGAAAACGTTAGAAGAATAACGTAAATGGCTTGCTATGCCAACAAGTATCACGTGTTGAGATGCATGTAGACAGAATACACGTGCGTACAGGTATGCGGCAGTATATTTATCACTTTCTTGTAAACAGCCAGAGTTACTGATAAGCATCATAGATCAATTTCCCAGAACGGACATATAGATAAACAGTGGAGTTTCGGAGAATAGCCGGGAGCATAGCCGTAGTATATAAGGCAACAGAACATAAGAGTCTGTGTCAGCTATATTGAGATGCCTTTTCAAAAGAAATTCACTTACTGTAGAACTGTGAGCTGTAGATGGTTCCCGGCGCTTTTGATGAGTTGGTGCGCTTGCATGTGTGTGAGATTGTCTGCGCATGTTCCTCCAATTGCCTTGATGGCATCCCCGTTATTCACAAACCCGGCGGCAGGAGAATTAGGGTCAACCTATGAATATAAGTGAATTTTATGTATACTCCAAAGTTTATTTAACCCTTTCCTCCATAGAGATTTAGGTTAATATACTATTATATCTCCATACAAACGACATTCATTTAGCTATCATGCAGTGGATAAGTAGTCGCCGTATCTATCCCACCTCCATAGATATTACTAGGACTACATGAGATTCTGGCCTACATTATGAACATTGGTTTGGCTACTACATTGTCAATGTATGTCGTATTGGTAATGGCGTCAAGAGGTGCTTCTATGAGGGAAAGGGTTAAGATAATTGGTTTAACTACTACATTGTCAATGTATGTCGTATTGGTAATGGCGTCAATAGGTGCTTCTATGGGGGAAAGGGTTAGGAATGAATTGTCGCAGGTTAATAGTTTATATGTGTATATAATCGAGCATGAACTGCATTGGGCGTGCTTAACATGCGTGGAGGGCGAAGGTCTATGCGCTAACTTTAGACACTCCCAATGTTGTTCATAGCCCGATGGAAACTATTAACCAAGGATTCATTTCTATATGTTTGCTGTATTTATAATTTTCAATGACACAAATAAGAAATGTCACACATTGCATTTAAAGTGTATGTCGAATTAATTTGCGTGGGGCAGATCTAAACATTATATTAGCTTATCCTTGGAACAGCGTAAACTGTAAGACACGCCTTTTCTTGCGATAAACACTGCCCAACACTGCGAATGCGCATGCCCGTAACTTCGAGTGCCCATGGCAGCTGCATATCATCAGGAACATATAGATGTCAATCAAAACTATCCTGATATCATTAGTGAGGAAATCATATGAAAATAAATACAAACGTTGAAAAATTATTTCACCGTCGATATAATTTTGCTATTCTATATATGAATACTCGTTGCCATCTCTGCTCAAACTATCTCAAACTAACTTAGCATATAACAATAATAATAATAATAATGTATGTACATATTATGTATACTAGACTATGTATATTCAAAGAAATAAATATTATTTAAACTTATAATAATAAATACTTTATTTTACGAGAGAACTCATTTAACAAAAGTTAATCTACCACGAGGCCCTCAATATACAAATTAAATGATAGGACTATAAGTGAAAACTGCATATTGGAATTACATAGTAATGTTAAAGCTGAACAGTAGAGAAACTCACAGGGATTCGGCACGTTTGGGGGTACTAGTATATATATTTAAGTACAGGGATTCTACTCTGTGGGCTGTCAGATTTCGCATCGATCAGTAAAATGGCCCTATCTGAGACAATTTTGTACAAAGCTGTCCAAATATAACGCCTATCCCGAGTCTTTATATTGTTCTTCAAATAAAACACAACTTTAAGCTGCATGCATGTATACTGTGCAAACAATTGCCACAAACATTGGCCATAGCAGGTCACATTTCCGTACTAGGACACGGGTTCTGTCAGCAACAAAAAAAAATCTTGGTTTAAATATATATATTAGTACCCCCAAACGTGCCGAATCCCTGTGGGAAATGTGACCTGCTATGGCCAATGTTTGTGGCAATTGTTTGCAAAGTATACATGCATGCAGTTTAAAGTTGTGTTTTATTTGACGAACAATATAAATACTCGGGATAGGCGTTATATTTGGACAGCTTTGTACAAAATTGTCTCAGATAGGGCCATTTTACTGATCGATGCGAAATCTGACGGCCCACAGAGTAGAATCCCTGTACTTATATATACTAGTAGTAGTAGTACCCCCAAACGTGCCGAATCCCTGTGGAGAAACTATATATAATATGTTATGGAAGTTGATGATATATTAAATTGTACATCAGAGTAGAAAAGGGGGAATGAGACAATTAATGACATTAAATCTATATAACAATGTGCAGATATGACGTACACGGATATTTTGAAAATCATACTGATATTAATGTCATACCTTATTTGCTTTTGAGTTTTTCCAGAAATAGTTTGTACCACAGGCACAAGACACAAATTATTTGTGTGTGCCCTATGGCCATATAATGTTTACTTACTATATGACCATAGGGCAAAATAAATTGTGTCTTGTGCCTGTGGTTTGTACGTTAGACTGGGAGACAATAAACAGAAATAAGATGTATGTTGGCCGTTGACCTGAATATGAGGTTGCTAGTATGTTGCCTATATCTAGTGGTGTATCTCGCGGCATGTGTACGCCGGTCGATCTCCTCACGACGTGCACGTCGTGACCGGTGCACATTCCGCAGCAGCAGCGTAGGATTCTGGGATCTTCTGGTCGTCGATCTTGTGAAGGGGGAGGCTCGTCACGGCTACAGCACATCAGGACAGATCCACCAGCTCTTCTGGATAGTGGCGTAGGTTGACACTATATCTTCGCCGGCTCCTTTCGACACTTTCGACACTTTCTCTTCCTTCTTCTACTTCTCCGGCGGATAGACGAGACGGCGGACCTGAGGGAGCGGCAACCGCCGTGGCATCCACGCTCCCCTGAATGACAATCGACGACCAGATGTTTAACTGCCAGATCCGTATAAATGCTGCTGCGGGGTGACCAACAGTGAGGAGGGTGGCCCTACAAGGGACCGAGTACATAACGACCAGGCATTGTCACCCTGCCACGGAATGAAGGAACATCCTGAGCTCACATCGGGAGATTGTGTCACCGTTCCGAAGTGACCAATCCACGCCGCTGACGCATACAGACGAGGACCCGCATCGACTCTTCGGAGTGTCAACACTTACCTAGATCGGCGACAGCTAACACTGGGGCGCTGAAGAGGCACATCCTCGATCTCTTTTATCCGTCTACCAATGAAGTCCGTTGGGGACGGAGGGATGCGATCTCGACCCCGGATGCGTCAACGGGGTGGACAACGACGGAACAACCGAATCATTCTGCTGCTGTGAGCCGACCCAGGAAACCGGCACAGGGCTTGTCACCCTGTTGTCGGGGAGATGATGCCAGGCGCAGGGAACGTCACCCTGTCGTTTGGTATCGCTCCATAACTGGGTCAACGATGAAGAAGCGCCTCCACAGCGACTGGATGACCTCATTTCTTCATCCAGTCAGCGACCAGACCTTCAACCACCTTGACTTTAACTACCAGAACCACAATCATCTTGGATATAAACAACGTAGACATAACCAACAAGGAATAATCATCGAGTATCGTAATCTTCTTGGAACATAATCTTCACGGGAATCTACAAACTTCAATCTACACCACTCCACAAGACACCGACGACTCAACACTTCAGCGAATAACCGACGGTGCGAAAGCACGTGAGCTCGCCCATATGGTTTACCGGTGGCGAGGGTAAATAAACGGAATCATCATCATCGGCATGTGTACGCTTGCTTTATCAGTGCACCTGCTACTGTAGTATCTCTGTCCAAGGTGCTCTATTTAATGAATGCATCGCGGGTTAATAGTATCCATCGGGGTATGTTAAAGCAGTGTATGAAAGCCGACTGGTAATCCAGGGATCGCAGGTTCGATCCCCCGTCTGACCATAATAAAATTAACAGTCTTTCAGATGGGACATTAAACTGAGGTCTCGTGTCGGTGCTGTACACCGTGCACGTAAAAGAACCAGATGAGACTCTGGAATGGGTCTCTGTCTGTATCATTGCACTATCCTCCAACAATCTAAAATGACTAACCTCTTCAGGAGGCGTCGCTCATGTGGGCAACCGGTAGCGACGATAAATAAACGTAAAACACATCATTTATTTAACACCCAAGCCGTTCATTGAGCTGTCGTATTGAGTTTCTGATAATATCAGCTGAAATAAAACTAGCATAAGGCGTCGTTGTGTCAGAGGTAAAAAGGTGAACAATCGACAGACTGGAACCCAGGCTAAGCTACTTTTTCGTGAAACTATTCCGGAATTCAAATCATGTAAGCTTCTGATACTCAGACCACCTCCAATGTTACCGTTAAAGAATGTATTCAATTCAATTTAGCTCAATTAATTTGAGAATACGATTTGTCTTCCCGAGCGGACGTACTACGCCACGAGTTCCCGAGCGGACGTACTACACCACGAGTTCCCGACCGGACGTACTACAGTACGAGATCCCGAGCGGACGTACTACGCCACGAGTTCCCGAGCGGACGTACTACACCACGAGAGCGGACGTACTACACCACGAGTTCCCGAGCGGACGTACTACGCCACGAGAGTACGAGTTCCCGAGCGGACGTACTACGCCACGAGTTCCCGAGCGGACGTACTACGCCACGAGTTCCCGAGCGGACGTACTACACCACGAGTTCCCGAGCGGACGTACTACACCACGAGCGTACGAGTTCCCCGAGCGGACGTACTACACCACGAGTTCCCGACCGGACGTACTACATCACGAGTTCCCGAGCGGACGTACTACACCACGAGAGTACGAGTTCCCGAGCGGACGTACTACACCACGAGAGTACGAGTTCCCGAGCGGACGTACTACACCACGAGAGTACGAGTTCCCGAGCGGACGTACTACACCACGAGAGTACGAGTTCCCGAGCGGACGTACTACACCACGAGAGTACGAGCTCCCGAGCGGACGTACTAAACCACGACAGTTCGAGCGGAAATCCCCAATGATTAATAAATGCCTAGCTCAGCCAAGCTGCGTGCATGCATTCTGGTTTACAGTCAATATACATACTTACTGACTTTGTGCACAGTTTATAATTTTCTAACTTTTCAAATATATCAGATTAAAGGTTATGTTTACTGAAAATAGAAGAAACGTCAACACCAGTCATTGCAAACAAACAACGCAATAACAACACGTAGAGAACCTAATGCCAACTGAGGTTTCCTACAGCATATATTTGGAAAGAATGTCAGTCAACACAGCACGCATAGACTGCTGTTGCTTGCCAGTTTCTGCTTGCCACAGTGATGTTCCTGTTAACTGATGTAGTGGTAATACAATACTACGGGATACTGGTGATAACATTCCGCTATTTCATTTCATGATTTCAACTTCACGATTTTATGATTTCAAATTCACAACAAAAATATCACATAATTATACTATTTATTTGCAATAACATATGATTAAACGAAATCTCATTTACATCGAACTAGCTAGGCTAAGTGAGAGACCTATTATAAAATAAGATTTACCAGACTAAATCGGCTAAGTGAAAGACCTATTATAAAATAAGATTTACCAGACTAAATCGGCTAAGTGAGAGACCTATTATAAAATAAGATTTACCAGACTAAATCGGCTAAGTGAGAGACCTATTATAAAATAAGATTTACCAGACTAAATCGGCTAAGTGAGAGACCTATTATAAAATAAGATTTACCAGACTAAATCGGCTAAGTGAAAGACCTATTGTAAAATAAGATTTACCAGACTAAATCGGCTAAGTGAGAAACCTATTATAAAATAAGATTTACCAGACTAAATCGGCTAAGTGAAAGACCTATTATAAAATAAGATTTACCAGACTAAATCGGCTAAGTGAGAGACCTATTATAAAATAAGATTTACCAGACTAAATCTCCGTAGCACAGTATATAGCCCGAGGATGTTTATACACCAATATCAGTTACAGTCAGTTTCAATAAAATTAGTCATATGCCACTCCTGTTAAACTCTAGTGTTTACCTTTGCTAATGAAACTAGATGTACAATACTTTTATAACAATATGTGTACTACGTCAGTTGTCAATGAAACTAGATGCACATTATAGCAACATGTCGACTACGTCAGATGTCAGGGAATCTAGATGCACATCATAGAAACATGTCGACTACGTCAGTTATCAATGAAACTAGATGCACATTATAGCAACATGTCGACTACTGTGTCGAGCACATTGAGGGAACGCACATACACCTGACCGCCATGTGTACGACTATGTCAATGATGTACGCACGTACATACACCGGACCGCCATGTGTACGACTATGTCAATGATGTACTCACGTACATACACCTGACCACCATATGTACGACTATGTCAATGATGTACTCACGTACATACACCTGACCGCCATGTGTACGACTATGCCAAGGATGTACTCACGTACATACACCGGACCGCCATGTGTACGACTATGCCAAGGATGTACTCACGTACATACACCGGACCGCCATGTGTACGACTATGTCAATGATGTACTCACGTACATACACCGGACCGCCATGTGTACGACTATGTCAATGATGTACTCACGTACATACACCGGACCGCCATGTGTACGACTATGTCAATGATGTACTCACGTACATACACCGGACCGCCATGTGTACGACTATGCCAAGGATGTACTCACGTACATACACAGGACCGCCATATGTACGACTATGCCAAGGATGTACTCACGTACATACACCGGACCGCCATGTGTACGACTATGCCAAGGATGTACTCACGTACATACACCGGACCGCCATGTGTACGACTATGTCAATGATGTACCCACGTACATACACCGGACCGCCATGTGTACGACTATGCCAATGATGTACCCACGTACATACACCGGACCGCCATGTGTACGACTATGCCAATGGTGTACTCACGTACATACACAGGACCGCCATATGTACGACTATGCCAATGATGTACACACGTAACATACACCGGACCGCCATATGTACGACTATGCCAATGGTGTGCTCACGTACATACACCGGACCGCCATGTGTACGACTATGTCAGTGATGTACTCACGTACATACACTGGACCGCCATATGTACGACTATGTCAATGATGTACCCACGTACATACACAGGACCACCATGTGTACGACTATGTCGATGATGTACTCACGTACATACACAGGACCGCCATGTGTACGACTATGTCAATGATGTACCCACGTACATACACGGACCACCATGTGTACGACTATGTCAATGATGTACCCACGTACATACACCGGACCGACATGTGTACGACTATGCCAATGATGTACCCACGTACATTCACCGGACCGCCATATGTACGACTATGCCAATGATGTACTCACGTACATACACCGGACCGCCATATGTACGACTATGTCAATGATGTACTCATGCACATACACCGGACCACCATGTATACGACTATGTTATTGATTTACCCACGTCGTACACACACCGGACCGCCATACATGTGTACAACTATGCCAAGGATGTACTCACGTACATACACCGGACCACCATGTGTATGACTATGTCAATGATGTACCCACGTACATACACCGGACCGCCATGTGTACGATCATGTCAATGATGTACTCACGTACATACACCGGACCGCCATGTGTACGACTGTCAATGATGTGCCCACGTACATACACCGGACCGCCATGTGTACGACTATGCCAAGTATGTACTCACGTACATACACCGGACCGCCATGTGTACGACTATGCCAAGGATGTACTCACGTACATACACCGGACCGCCATATGTACGACTATGTCATTGATGTACTCACGTACATACACCGGACCGCCATGTGTACGACTATGTCAATGATGTACTCACGTACATACACCGACCGCCATGTGTACCTATGTCAATGATGTACTCACGTACATACACCGGACCGCCATGTGTACGACTATGTCAATGATGTACTCACGTACATACACCGGACCGCCATGTGTACGACTATGCCAAGGATGTACTCACGTACATACACAGGACCGCCATATGTACGACTATGCCAAGGATGTACTCACGTACATACACCGGACCGCCATGTGTACGACTATGCCAAGGATGTACTCACGTACATACACCGGACCGCCATGTGTACGACTATGTCAATGATGTACCCACGTACATACACCGGACCGCCATGTGTACGACTATGCCAATGATGTACCCACGTACATACACCGGACCGCCATGTGTACGACTATGCCAATGGTGTACTCACGTACATACACAGGACCGCCATATGTACGACTATGCCAATGATGTACACACGTAACATACACCGGACCGCCATATGTACGACTATGCCAATGGTGTGCTCACGTACATACACCGGACCGCCATGTGTACGACTATGTCAGTGATGTACTCACGTACATACACTGGACCGCCATATGTACGACTATGTCAATGATGTACCCACGTACATACACAGGACCACCATGTGTACGACTATGTCGATGATGTACTCACGTACATACACAGGACCGCCATGTGTACGACTATGTCAATGATGTACCCACGTACATACACAGGACCACCATGTGTACGACTATGTCAATGATGTACCCACGTACATACACCGGACCGCCATGTGTACGACTATGCCAATGATGTACCCACGTACATTCACCGGACCGCCATATGTACGACTATGCCAATGATGTACTCACGTACATACACCGGACCGCCATATGTACGACTATGTCAATGATGTACTCATGCACATACACCGGACCACCATGTATACGACTATGTTATTGATTTACCCACGTCGTACACACACCGGACCGCCATACATGTGTACAACTATGCCAAGGATGTACTCACGTACATACACCGGACCACCATGTGTATGACTATGTCAATGATGTACTCACGTACATACACCGGACCGCCATGTGTACGACTGTCAATGATGTGCCCACGTACATACACCGGACCGCCATGTGTACGACTATGCCAAGTATGTACTCACGTACATACACCGGACCGCCATGTGTACGACTATGCCAAGGATGTACTCACGTACATACACCGGACCGCCATATGTACGACTATGTCATTGATGTACTCACGTACATACACCGGACCGCCATGTGTACGACTATGTCAATGATGTACTCACGTACATACACCGGACCGCCATGTGTACGATCATGTCAATGATGTACCCACGTACATACACCGGACCGCCATGTGTACGATCATGTCAATGATGTACTCACGTACATACACCGGACCGCCATGTGTACGACTATGCCAAGGATGTACTCACGTACATACACCGGACCGCCATATGTACGACTATGTCGATGATGTACTCACGTACATACACAGGACCGCCATGTGTACGATTATGTCAATGCTGTACTCACGTACATACACTGGACCACCATGTGTACGACTATGTCAATGCCGTACTCACGTACATACACCGGACCGCCATGTGTACGACTCTGTCAATGATGTACCCACGTACATACACCGGACCGCCATGTGTACGACTATGTCAATGATGTACTCACGTACATACACCGGATCGCCATATGTACGACTATGTCAGTGATGTACTCACGTACATACACCGGACCGCCATGTGTACGACTATGTCAGTGATGTACTCACGTACATACACCGGACCGCCATGTGTACGACTATGTCAATGATGTACTCACGTACATACACCGGACCGCCATGTATACGACTATGTCAATGATGTACTCACGTACATACACCGGACCGCCATGTGTACGACTATGTCAATGATGTACTCACGTACATACACCGGACCGCCATGTGTACGACTATGTCAATGATGTACTCACGTACATACACCGCACCGCCATGTGTACGACTATGTCAATGATGTACTCACGACATACACAGGACCGCCATGTGTACGACTATGCAATGATACCACACAACCCACCCCAACACACAAACCAACAACACACCCCAACACACAAATACTCACGTACATACACCGACCGCCATGTGTACGACTATGCCATGATGTACCCACGTACATACACCGGACCGCCATGTGTACGACTATGCCAATGATATACCACGTACATACACCGGACCGCCATGTGTACGACTATGCAATGGTGTACTCACGTACATACACAGGACCGCCATATGTACGACTATGCCAATGATGTACACACGTAATACACCGGACCGCATATGTACGACTATGCCAATGATGTCTCACGTACATACACCGGACGCCATGTGTACGACTATGTCAATGATGTACTCACGTACATACACCGGACCGCCATATGTACGACTATGTCATTGATGTACTCACGTACATACACCGGACCGCCATGTGTACGACTATGTCAATGATGTACTCACGTACATACACCGGACCGCCATGTGTACGATCATGTCAATGATGTACCCACGTACATACACCGGACCGCCATGTGTACGATCATGTCAATGATGTACTCACGTACATACACCGGACCGCCATGTGTACGACTATGCCAAGGATGTACTCACGTACATACACCGGACCGCCATATGTACGACTATGTCGATGATGTACTCACGTACATACACAGGACCGCCATGTGTACGATTATGTCAATGCTGTACTCACGTACATACACTGGACCACCATGTGTACGACTATGTCAATGCCGTACTCACGTACATACACCGGACCGCCATGTGTACGACTCTGTCAATGATGTACCCACGTACATACACCGGACCGCCATGTGTACGACTATGTCAATGATGTACTCACGTACATACACCGGATCGCCATATGTACGACTATGTCAGTGATGTACTCACGTACATACACCGGACCGCCATGTGTACGACTATGTCAGTGATGTACTCACGTACATACACCGGACCGCCATGTGTACGACTATGTCAATGATGTACTCACGTACATACACCGGACCGCCATGTATACGACTATGTCAATGATGTACTCACGTACATACACCGGACCGCCATGTGTACGACTATGTCAATGATGTACTCACGTACATACACCGGACCGCCATGTGTACGACTATGTCAATGATGTACTCACGTACATACACCGCACCGCCATGTGTACGACTATGTCAATGATGTACTCACGCACATACACAGGACCGCCATGTGTACGACTATGTCAATGATGTACTCACGTACATACACCTGACCACCATGTGTACGACTATGCCAATGATGTACACATGTAACATACACAGGACCGCCATATGTACGACTATGTCAATGATATACTCACGTACATACACCTGACCGCCATGTGTACGACTATGCCAATGATGTACCCACGTACATACACCGGACCGCCATGTGTACGACTATGCCAATGATATACTCACGTACATACACCGGACCGCCATGTGTACGACTATGTCAATGGTGTACTCACGTACATACACAGGACCGCCATATGTACGACTATGCCAATGATGTACACACGTAAGATACACCGGACCGCTATATGTACGACTATGCCAATGATGTGCTCACGTACATACACCGGATCGCCATGTGTACGACTATGTCAATGATGTACTCACGTACATACACCGGACCGCCATGTGTACGACTATGTCAGTGATGTACTCCCGTACATACACCGGATCGCCATATGTACGACTATGTCAGTGATGTACTCACGTACATACACCGGACCGCCATGTGTACGACTATGTCAGTGATGTACTCACGTACATACACTGGACCGCCATATGTACGACTATGTCATTGATGTACTCACGTACATACACCGGACCGCCATATGTACGACTATGTCATTGATGTACTCACGTACATACACCGGACCGCCATATGTACAACTATGTCATTGATGTACTCACGTACATACACCGGACCGCCATATGTACGACTATGCCAATGATGTACTCACGTACATACACCGGACCGCCATATGTACGACTATGTCAATGATGTACTCATGCATATACACCGGACCACCATGTCTACGACTATGTTATTGATTTACCCACGTCGTACATACACCAGACCGCCATGTGTACAACTATGCCAAGGATGTACTCACGTACATACACCGGACCACCATGTGTACGACTATGTCAATGATGTACCTACGTACATACATGGATCGCCATATGTACTTCTATGTCGTTGATGTACTCACGTACATACACAGGACCGCCATTTATACGACTATGTCAATGATGTACTCACGTACATACACAGGACCGCCATGTGTACGACTATGTCAATGATGTACTCACGTACATACCCCGGACCGCCATGTGTACGACTATGTCAGTGATGTACGCACGTACATACACCGGACCGCCATGTGTACGACTATGCCAAGGATGTACTCACGTACATACACCGGACCGCCATGTGTACGACTATGCCAAGGATGTACGCACGTACATACACCGGACCGCCATGTGTACGACTATGTCAGTGATGTACGCACGTACATACACCGGACCGCCATGTGTACGACTATGCCAAGGATGTACTCACGTACATACACCGGACCGCCATGTATACGACTATGTCAATGATGTACTCACGTACATACACCGGACCGCCATGTGTACGACTATGCCAAGGATATACTCAGGTACATACACCGGACCGCCATGTGTACGACTATGCCAATGATGTACTCACGTACATATACAGGACCGCCATGTATACGACCATGCAAAGCATACAACAAGCGTACTTAGCACAATATGAAGATGGTCCTAAGCGAACAGCCACGATATTTTGGAATACCTAGGGTCCCTATGGGTGTATTACACTACATGAAGACTACATACCATTACAGCGTGAATCAATGCTCGTGTATGCATCTCTATATATATGAATGGTATGTTTTATAGCTGGTCATACATACATTCCTCACATACTCTGAGTAGAGTAGATGTATGGTACATGTGCATTTCGCGGTTATCAGCACTTCTTAGATGAAATACCTCGGAATTTGTTTATCAGCACTTCTTATATGAAATACCTCGGTATTTATTTATCGCAAACATGATTGTATCATCTCATCTGATAGTGATTATACACCTGTTTTACACATGCTATCATCAATGAAATTCCTAGCCAAAATGTCAGCGTACCTTTTTAATCTGTAATGGAACCCTGAAGTCCCGCCCGCCACAAATCTTCATACCCCACGGCTCATTGACAGACTGCCGTTGTATATTCACCGTGGTCATCTCGGATGTAATGTGTTATCCTATCTTCTCGTCTTACTATTTAACATTAAATTCCTATTTTGTATGGAATTCACAACCACTCGTCACGTTCTTACAGAGAAATAATAAATAAATATATATAGTTTAACCACACAGTAGGTGTAAATAACTTCACTCTCTATATTCCAGTTTTGTATGCTTGCTTGTGTTGTTTATTTCAATGTATTTAACAAAAATAATCTTAACTTTCTTATCACCGGCGCAGGTGGTACAGACACGTTACGTATACTACGATAATCAAAAATCGTGTGTAAATGATATTCGTCCTCTACACAATTAAGATTACACGATGCACCAATACGTAGTTATACCATCAGGAGAAAGAATTCCCAAAGCAAGGAAAACAATACGTATCATCCAGGTAAGATTATTGTATAGCTTACAGGTAGATTCGGTTCCAAGGAATTATGCCAAAATATTCACACACTTAGCTATCGGTGTAGAATGTTCACATCACCGGTATCTCTTATCATGTTTAGTAGATTTCATGAGGAATAATTACGCTAAAGATGTAACAAAACATGCATTTCTCTAGTTGCTATTACGGTTAATTGCTAAGGGCGCTAGAACTTGCAACCGGACACTGACCGACATATGAATTGATGATTATATATGAGGATGGCCAGATTCTAATGATGTCAGAATTTGGAGCCGAACACTGACCGACATTTAAATTGGTTATCATATCTGAGGATGATACTGATATCTTGTGTGTGTGTGGTGTGTTGTGTTGTGTGTGTTGTGTGTGTGTGTGTGTTTTACGTTTATTTATCGTCGCTACCGGTTGCCCATATGAGCAACACCTCATGAATAGATTAGTAATTTTAGATGTTTGGAGGATAGTGCAATGATACAAACATAGACCCATTCCAGAGTCTCCTCGGGTTCTTTTACGTGCACGGTGTAAAGCACCGACACGAGACCTCGGTTTAACGTCCCATCTGAAAGACTGTTAATTTTATTAGCGCCAGACGGGGGATCAAACCTGCGATCCCTGGATTACCAGTCCAGTGTGTTACCACTGGGTTACATATCCGTCTGATGTCAGAACTGTGGACAACAAGTATAGTTATCGGATATGGCTAGTTAGCTACTGTAGCTGTCCACCGATACTTAATGTGAATAGGTGACAACCAATTGCTCCTGTGTCAGACGGGAAGCGGCACCTTTGTTAATTATTTATTTATGAGCCGTCACGTGACAAATCTAACAGAGTACAGATAATTATAAATAACTCCAGAACTACTCATGCCAAAATGGCAAACATGGTACGAAGCAGTAGCTAATATTCTGTAATACCAATGTATTGCACGTGAAAGAACCGTTCGAATGTGCATAAACTACACTTGCACAATTCGAGCTTAATTCTATTATGGAAAACAAACATTACCTCACAAACAGCACTCATATGTACATACTTCACACAGGATGCTTTATCTGGGATACTTGATTCGGGATAATTGATCCGGGTTAATTGATCCGGGATACTTAACTTGACCAGGGATACTTAATCATACATATTTGACCAGGGCTACTTTAACAGGGATACTTGATCCGGGATACTTGTCAGGGATACTTGACCAGGGATAATGGACCAGGGATACTTGACCAGGGATACTGGACCAGGGATACTTGATCCGGGATACTTGTCAGGGATACTTGACCAGGGATAACGGACCAGGGATACTTGACCAGGGGTACTGGACCAGGGATAATGGACCAGGGATACTTGACCAGGGATACTGGACCATGGCTACTTGATCAGGGCTACTTGACAAGGGATACTTTATCAGGGATACTTGACCAGGGATACTTGATCAGGGATACTTGACCATGGATACTGGACCATGGATACTGGACCAGGGATACTTGTCAGGGATACTTGATCCGGGATACTTGTCAGGGATACTTGATCCGGGATACTTGATCAGGGATACTGGACCAGGGATACTTGACCAGGGATACTGGACCAGGGGTACTTGATCTGGGATACTTGTTAGGGATACTTGACCAGGGATAATGGACCAGGGATACTTGACCAGGGATACTGGACCAGGGATACTTGATCCGGGATAGTTGACCAGGGATACTTGACCAGGGATACTGGACCAGGGATACTTGACCAGGGATACTTGACCAGAGGTACTTGATCCGGGTTACTTGTCAGGGATACTTGATCAGGGATACTTGACCAGGGATACTGGACCAGGAATACATGACCAGGGATACTTGACCAGGGATACTGGACCAGAGATACTTGATCCGGGATACTTGATCAGGGATACTTGATCAGGGATACTTGACCAGAGATACTGGACCAGGGACACTTAACCAGGGATACTAGACCAGGGATACTGGACCAGAGATACTTGATCCGGGATACTTGTCAGGGATACTTGACCAGGGATACTTAACCAGGGATAATGGACCAGGGATACTTGACCAGGGATACTGGACCAGGGATACTTGACCAGGGATACTGGACCAGAGATACTTGATCCGGGATACTTGTCAGGGATACTTGATCAGGGATACTTGATCAGGGATACTTGATCAGGGATACTTGACCAGGGATACTGGACCAGGGATACTGGACCAGGGATACTGGACCAGAGATACTTGATCCGGGATACTTGATCAGGGATACTTGATCAGGGGTACTTAACCAGGTATACTGGACCAGGGATACTGGACCAGGGATACTTGTCAGAGATACTTGACCAGGGATAATGAACCAGGGATACTTGACCAGGGATACTGGACCAGGGATACTGGACCAGGGATACTTGATCCGGGATACTTGTCAGGGATACTTGACCAGGGATACTGGACCAGGGATACTTGACCAGGGATACTGGACCAGGGATACTTGATCCGGGATACTTGTCAGGGATACTTGATCAGGGATACTGGACCAGGGATACTGGACCAGAGATACTTGATCCGGAATACTTGATCCGGGATACTTGATCAGGGATACTTGACCAGGGATACTTGACCAGATATTCTGGACCAGAGATACTAGACCGGGATACTTGATCCGGAATACTTGTCAGGGATACTTGATCCGGGATACTTGATCAGGGATACTTGACCAGGGATACTGGACCAGGGATACTTGACCAGGGATACTTGACCAGAGATACTGGACCAGGGATACTTGACCATGGATACTGGACAAGGGATACTGGACAAGGGATACTGGACCAGATATACTTGATCCGGGATACTTGTCAGGGATACTTGACCAGGGGTACTTGACCAGGGATAATGGACTAGGGATACTGGACCAGGGATACTGGACCATGTATACTGGACCAGGGAAACTGGACCAGGGATACTGGACCAGGGATACTGGACCAGGGATACTGGACCAGGGATACTGGACCAGGGATACTGGACCGGGGATACTTGATCAGGGGTACTTGACCAGGGATACTGGACCAGGGATACTTGACCAGGGATACTTGTCAGGTATACTTGATCAGGGGTACTTGAACAGGGATACTGAACTAGGGATACTTGACCAGGGATACTTGTCAGGGATACTTGATCAGGGGTACTTGACCAGGGATACTGGACCAGGGATACTTGACCAGGGATACTGGACCAGGGATACTGGACCAGGGATACTTGTCAGGGGTACTTGATCAGGGATACTTGATCCGGGATACTTGACCAGGGATACTTGACCAGAGATACTTGATCCGGGATACTTGTCAGGGGTACTTGATCAGGGATACTGGACCAGGGATATTTGACCAGGGATACTTGACCAGGGATACTAGACCAGAGATACTTGATCCGGGATACTTGTCAGGGATACTAGACCAGGGATACTGGACCAGGGATACTTGTCAGGGATACTTGATCCGGGATACTTGTCAGGGATACTTGACCAGGGATAATGGACCAGGGATACTTGACCAGGGATACTGGACCAGGGATACTTGACCAGGGATACTGGACAAGAGATACTTGATCCGGGATACTTGTCAGGGATACTTGATAAGGGATACTTGATCAGGGATACTTGATCAGGGATACATGACCAGGGATACTGGACCAGGGATACTTGACCAGGGATACTGGACCAGAGATACTTGATCCGGGATACTTGATCAGGGATACTTGATCAGGGGTACTTAACCAGGGATACTGGACCAGGGATACTGGACCAGGGATACTTGTCAGGGATACTTGACCAGGGATAATGAACCAGGGATACTTGACCAGGGATACTGGACCAGGGATACTTGATCCGGGATACTTGTCAGGGATACTTGACCAGGGATACTGGACCAGGGATACTTGACCAGGGATACTGGACCAGGGATACTTGATCCGGGATACTTGTCAGGGATACTTGATCAGGGATACTGGACCAGGGATACTGGACCAGAGATACTTGATCCGGAATACTTGATCCGGGATACTTGATCAGGGATACTTGACCAGGGATACTTGACCAGATATTCTGGACAAGAGATACTAGACCAGGGATACTTGACCAGGTATACTTGACCAGAGATACTTGATCCGGGATAGTTGACCAGGGATACTTGACCAGGGATACTGGACCAGGGATACTTGACCAGGGATACTTGACCAGGGATACTTGACCAGAGGTACTTGATCCGGGATACTTGTCAGGGATACTTGATCAGGGATACTTGACCAGGGATACTGGACCAGGGATACATGACCAGGGATACTTGACCAGGGATACTGGAACAGAGATACTTGATCCGGGATACTTGATCAGGGATACTTGATCAGGGATACTTGACCAGGGATACTGGGCCAGAGATACTTGACCAGGGATACTAGACCAGGGATACTGGACCAGGGATACTTGACCAGGGATACTTGATCCGGGATACTTGTCAGGGATACTTGACCAGGGGTACTTAACCAGGGATAATGGACCAGGGATACTTGACCAGGGATACTGGACCAGGGATACTTGACCAGGGATACTGGACCAGAGATACCTGATCCGGGATACTTGTCAGGGATACTTGATCAGGGATACTTGATCAGGGATACATGATCAGGGATACTTGACCAGGGATACTGGACCAGGGATACTTGACCAGGGATACTGGACCAGAGATACTTGATCCGGGATACTTGATCAGGGATACTTGATCAGGGGTACTTAACCAGGGATACTGGACCAGGGATACTGGACCAGGGATACTTGTCAGGGATACTTGACCAGGGATAATGGACCAGGGATACTTGACCAGAGATACTGGACCAGGGATACTTGATCAGGGATACTTGTCAGGGATACTTGATCAGGGATACTGGACCAGGGATACTGGACCAGAGATACTTGATCCGGAATACTTGATCCGGGATACTTGATCAGGGATACTTGACCAGGGATACTTGATCCGGGATACTTGTCAGGGATACTTGATCAGGGATACTTGACCAGGCATACTTGTCAGGGATACGTGACCAGGGATACTGAACCAGGGATACTTGATCAGGGATACTTGTCAGGGATACTTGACCAGGGATAATGGACCAGGGATACTTGACCAGGGATAATGGACTAGTGATACTGGACCAGGGATACTGGACCAGGGATACTGGACCAGGGATACTTGACCAGGGATACTGGACCAGGGATACTTGACCAGGGATACTTGTCAGGGATACTTGATCAGGGATACTGAACCAGGGATACTTGACCAGGGATACGTGTCAGGGATACTTGATCAGGGGTACTGGACCAGGGATACTGGACCAGGGATACTGGACCAGGGATACTTGACCAGGGATACTTGTCAGGGACACGTGACCAGGGATACTGAACCAGGGATACTTGACCAGGGATACTTGTCAGGGATACTTGATCAGGGGTACTTGACCAGGCATACTTGTCAGGGATACTTGACCAGGGATGCTTGACCAGAGATACTGGACCAGGGATACTTGACCAAGGATACTTGACCAGAGATACTGGACCAGGGATACTTGACCATGGATACTGGACAAGGGATACTGGACAAGGGATACTGGACCAGATATACTTGATCCGGGATACTTGTCAGGGATACTTGACCAGGGGTACTTGACCAGGGATAATGGACTAGTGATACTGGACCAGGGATACTGGACCAGGGATACTGGACCAGGGATACTGGACCAGGGATACTGGACCGGGGATACTTGATCAGGGGTACTTGACCAGGGATACAGGACCAGGGATACTTGACCAGGGATACTTGTCAGGGATACTTGATCAGGGGTACTTGTCAGGGATACTTGACCAGGGATAATGGACCAGGGATACTTGACCAGGGATACTGGACCAGGGATACTTGATCCGGGATACTTGTCAGGGATACTTGATCAGGGGTACTTAACCAGGGATACTTGACCAGGGATACTGGACCAGGGATACTGTACCAGGGATACTTGATCAGGGGTACTTGACCAGGGATACTGGACCAGGGATACTTGACCAGGGATACTGGACCAGGGATACTTGTCAGTGATACTTTACAAGGGATACTGGATCCGGGATATTTCACCCGGGATAATTCACCGGGATACTTGTCCCAGGATGTTTGATCCGTGATTCTCGACCCGGAATACTTGACCAGGAATACTTGACCAGGAATACTTGACCAGGAATACTTGACCAGGAATACTTGACCCGGAATACTTGACCAGGAATAATTGACCAGGAATACTTGACCAGGAATACTTGACCAGGAATACTTAGGAATACTTGACCAGGAATACTTGACCAGGAATACTTGACCCAGAATACTTGACCAGGAATACTTGACCAGGAATACTTGAGCTGGGATACTTGATATGGGATACTTGAGCTGGGATACTTGATATGGGATACTTGATCCGGGATACTTGACCCGGAATACTTGACCAGGAATACTTGACCCGGAATACTTGAGCTGGGATACTTGATATGGGATACTTGATCCGGGATACTTGACCCGGAATACTTGACAGTACACTGACGTAGGCCTTTTTTCATAATGTGTGCAGCCAAGAGAAAAAGGGTTATCTCAGATCGAGCGTTCTCAGATTCCCACTTGGTCTCGAGTATTCTCAGATTCATGCAGCCAAGAGAAACCGGTCTCGAGCATTCCCAGATTCATGCAGCCACGAGAAACCAGTCTCAAGCATTCCCAGATTCATGCAGCCAAGAGAAACCGGTCTCGAGTATTCCCAGATTCGTGCAGCCAAGAGAAACCAGTCTCGAACAACCATAGATGCGTGCAACCAATACAAACCAGTCTCGAATATTATTTGAGAAACCAGTCTCGAGCATTCTCAACCAGTCTCGAGCATTCTTAGATTCATGCAGCCAAGAGAAATCAGTCTCGAGTATTATCAGATTCATGCAGCCAGGAGAAACCAGTCTTGAGCATTCTTAGATTCATTCAGCCAAGAGAAATCAGTCTCGAGTATTATCAGATTCATGCAGCCAAGAGAAACCAGTATTGAGCATTCTTAGATTCATTCAGCCAAGAGAAACCAGTATTGAGCATTCTTAGATTCATTCAGCCAAGAGAAACCAGTATTGAGCATTCTTAGATTCATTCAGCCAAGATAAACCAGTATTGAGCATTCTTAGATTCATTCAGCCAAGAGAAACCAGTATTGAGCATTCTTAGATTCATTCAGCCAAGAGAAACCAGTATTGAGCATTCTTAGATTCATTCAGCCAAGAGAAACCAGTATCGAGCATTATCAGATTAATGCAGCCAAGAGAAACCAGTCTCGAGCATACTCAGATTCGTGCAGCCAAGAGAAACTATATAGCCGGAATTGCCGCATTCATACCTGGTGTTCAATGAGTCTTGCATTAAATATGAACGTTGTCTGGACCTAAATAGAACGGAGCAGAAAAACAGATGCTAATGTACGAATAGTGTGAAACGTTATGTAGCGCCCAACTTCAAGTACAGAAATGCGCTGTGTCGGTTATGGGGAGGGTCCAGTGTGATAAGTGGATTAAGAAAATGCTAGTTCCCTGTAAATAGTTAGTATAACGAATATGGATACCTTGCTCTAACATAGTACAGTCAAACAGTCCACCTCAACGTGCTCTATCATAGTACAGTCAAACAGTACACCACAACTTGCTCTACCATAGTACAGTCAAACAGTACACCTCAACGTGCTCTATCATAGTACAGTCAAACAGTACACCACAACTTGCTCTACCATAGTACAGTCAAACAGTACACCACAACTTGCTCTACCATAGTACAGTCAAACAGTACACCACAACTTGCTCTACCATAGTACAGTCAAACAGTACACGACAACCTGCTCTACCATAGTACAGTCAAACAGTACACCACAACTTGCTATACCATAGTACAGTCAAACAGTACACCACAACTTGCTCTACCATAGTACAGTCAAACAGTACACCACAACTTGCTCTACCATAGTACAGTCAAACTGTACACCACAACTTGCTCTACCATAGTACAGTCAAACAGTACACCACAACTTGCTCTATCATAGTACAGTCAAACAGTACACCACAACTTGCTCTATCATAGTACAGTCAAACAGTACACCACAACTAGCTCTACCATAGTACAGTCAAACAGTACACCACAACTTGCTCTATCATAGTACAGTCAAACAGTACACCACAACTTGGTATATCATAGTACAGTCAAACAGTACACCACAACTTGCTCTATCATAGTACAGTCAAACAGTACACCACAACTTGCTATACCATAGTACAGTCAAACAGTACACCACAACTTGCTCTACATAGTACAGTCAAACAGTACACACAACTTGTTATCATAGTACAGTCAAACAGTACACCACAACTTGCTCTATCATAGTACAGTCAAACAGTACACCACAACTTGCTTACCATAGTACAGTCAAACAGTACACCACAACTTGCTCTATCATAGTACAGTCAAACAGTACACCACAACTTGGTATATCATAGTACAGTCAAACAGTACACCACAACTTGCTCTATCATAGTACAGTCAAACAGTACACCACAACTTGCTATACCATAGTACAGTCAAACAGTACACGACAACTTGCTCTATCATAGTACAGTCAAACAGTACACCACAACTTGCTCTATCATAGTACAGTCAAACAGTACACCACAACTTGGTATATCATTGTACAGTCAAACAGTACACCACAACTTGCTCTATCATTGTACAGTCAAACAGTACACCACAACTTGCTCTATCATAGTACAGTCAAACAGTACACCACAACTTGCTCTATCATAGTACAGTCAAACAGTACACCACAACTTGCTCTATCATAGTACAGTCAAAGAGTACACCACAACTTGGTATATCATAGTACAGTCAAACAGTACACAACAACCTGCTCTATCATAGTACAGTCAAACAGTACACGACAACTTGCTCTATCATAGTACAGTCAAACAGTACACTACAACTTGGTATACCATAGTACAGTCAAACAGACCAACACAACTTGGTATAACATAGTACAGTCAAACAGTACACCACAACTTGCTCTATCATAGTACAGTCAAACAGTACACGACAACTTGCTCTATCATAGTACAGTCAAACAGTACACAACAACTTGCTATATCATAGTACAGTCAAACAGTACACCACAACTTCGTATATCATAGTACAGTCAAACAGTACACCACAACTTGCTCTATCATAGTACAGGCAAACAGTACACCTCAACTTGCTCTATCATAGTGCAGTCAAACAGTACACGACAACTTGGTATACCATAGTACAGTCAAACAGTACACCACAACTTGCTCTATCATAGTACAGTCAAACAGTACAACACAACTTGATCTACCATAGTACAGTCAAACAGTACACCACAACTTGGTATACCATAGTACAGTCAAACAGTACACCACAACTTGCTCTATCATAGTACAGTCGAACAGTACACGACACCTTGCTCTATCATAGTACAGTCAAACAGTACACCACAACTTGCTATATCATAGTACAGTCAAACAGTACACCACAACTTGCTCTACCATAGTACAGTCAAACAGTACACCACAACTTGCTCTACCATAGTACAGTCAAACAGTAAATCACAACTTGCTCTACCATAGTACAGTCAAACAGTACACCACAACTTGCTCTATCATAGTACAGTCAAACAGTACACCACTATTTGCTGTATCATAGTACAGTAAACAGTACACGACAACTTGCTCTATCATAGTACAGTCAAACAGTACACCACAACTTGCTATATCATAATACAGTCAAACAGTACACCACAACTTGCTATATCATAGTACAGTCAAACAGTACACCACAACTTGCTATACATAGTACAGTCAACAGTACACACAACTTGGTATATCATAGTACAGTCAAACAGTACACCACAACTTGCCATATCATAGTACAGTCAAACAGTAAACCACAACTTGCTATACCATAGTACAGTCAAACAGTACACCACAACTTGGTATACCATAGTACAGTCAAACAGTACACCACAACTTGCTCTATCATAGTACAGTCAAACAGTACACGACAACTTGCTCTATCATAGTACAGTCAAACAGTACACCACAACTTGCTTATCATAGTACAGTCAAACAGTACACGACACTTGCTATACCATAGTACAGTCAAACAGTACACCACAACTTGGTATAACATAGTACAGTCAAACAGTACACCACAACTTGCTATATCATAGTACAGTCAAACAGTACACCACAACTTGCTCTACCATAGTACAGTCAAACAGTACACCACAACTTGCTCTATCATAGTACAGTCAAACAGTACACCACAACTTGCTCTATCATAGTACAGTCAAACAGTACACGACAACTTGGTATACCATAGTACAGTCATACAGTACACGACAACTTGCTCTATCATAGTACAGTCAAACAGTACACCACAACTTGCTCTATCATAGTACAGTCAAACAGTACACCACAACTTGCTCTATCATAGTACAGTCAAACAGTACACCACAACTTGCTCTACCATAGTACAGTCAAACAGTACACCACAACTTGCTCTACCATAGTACAGTCAAACAGTACACCACAACTTGCTCTATCATAGTACAGTCAAAATACAACCACAAACAAACAACAAACACACAAAACCACAACTGTAACATACAGTCAAACAGTACACCACAGTACACGACAACTTGCTCTATCATAGTACAGTCAAACAGTACACCACAACTTGCTATATCATAGTACAGTCAAACAGTACACGACAACTTGCTCTATCATAGTACAGTCAAACAGTACACCACAACTTGCTCTACCATAGTACAGTCAAACAGTAAATCACAACTTGCTCTACCATAGTACAGTCAAACAGTACACCACAACTTGCTCTATCATAGTACAGTCAAACAGTACACCACTATTTGCTGTATCATAGTACAGTCAAACAGTACACGACAACTTGCTCTATCATAGTACAGTCAAACAGTACACCACAACTTGCTATATCATAATACAGTCAAACAGTACACCACAACTTGCTATATCATAGTACAGTCAAACAGTACACCACAACTTGCTATATCATAGTACAGTCATACAGTACACGACAACTTGGTATATCATAGTACAGTCAAACAGTACACCACAACTTGCCATATCATAGTACAGTCAAACAGTAAACCACAACTTGCTATACCATAGTACAGTCAAACAGTACACCACAACTTGGTATACCATAGTACAGTCAAACAGTACACCACAACTTGCTCTATCATAGTACAGTCAAACAGTACACGACAACTTGCTCTATCATAGTACAGTCAAACAGTACACCACAACTTGCTATATCATAGTACAGTCAAACAGTACACGACCACTTGCTATACCATAGTACAGTCAAACAGTACACTACAACTTGGTATACCATAGTACAGTCAAACAGTACACCACAACTTGCTATATCATAGTACAGTCAAACAGTACACCACAACTTGCTCTACCATAGTACAGTCAAACAGTACACCACAACTTGCTCTATCATAGTACAGTCAAACAGTACACCACAACTTGCTCTATCATAGTACAGTCAAACAGTACACGACAACTTGGTATACCATAGTACAGTCAAACAGTACACCACAACTTGCTCTACCATAGTACAGTCAAACAGTACACCACAACTTGCTCTATCATAGTACAGTCAAACAGTACACCACAACTTGCTCTACCATAGTACAGTCAAACAGTACACCACAACTTGGTATACCATTGTACAGTCAAACAGTACACCACAACTTGCTCTATCATAGTACAGTCGAACAGTACACGACACCTTGCTCTATCATAGTACAGTCAAACAGTACACCACAACTTGCTATATCATAGTACAGTCAAACAGTACACCACAACTTGCTCTACCATAGTACAGTCAAACAGTACACCACAACTTGCTCTACCATAGTACAGTCAAACAGTAAATCACAACTAGCTCTACCATAGTACAGTCAAACAGTACACCACAACTTGCTCTATCATAGTACAGTCAAACAGTACACCACTATTTGCTCTATCATAGTACAGTCAAACAGTACACGACAACTTGCTCTATCATAGTACAGTCAAACAGTACACCTCAACTTGCTCTACCATAGTACAGTCAAACAGTACACCACAACTTGCTCTATCATAGTACAGTCAAACAGTACACCACAACTTGGTATACCATAGTACAGTCATACAGTACACCCCAACTTGCTCTATCATAGTACAGTCAAACAGTACACCCCAACTTGCTCTACCATAGTACAGTAATACAGTACACCCCAACTTGCTCTACCATAGTACATTCAAACAGTACACCACAACTTGGTATACCATAGTACAGTCATACAGTACACCACAACTTGCTCTACCATAGTACAGTCAAACAGTACACCACAACTTCGTATACCATAGTACAGTCAAACAGTACACCACAACTTGGTATACCATAGTACAGTCAACAGTACACCCAATTGCTCTACCATAGTACAGTCAAACAGTACACCACAACTTGCTCTACCATAGTACAGTCAAACAGTACACCACAACTTGGTATACCATAGTACAGTCAAACAGTACACGACAACTTGCTCTATCATAGTACAGTCAAACAGTACACCACAACTTGCTCTATCATAGTACAGTCAAACAGTACACCTCAACTTGCTCTACCATAGTACAGTCAAACAGTACACCACAACTTGGTATACCATAGTACAGTCAAACAGTACACCACAACTTGCTCTACCATAGTACAGTCAAACAGTACACCACAACTTGTTATACCATAGTACAGTCATACAGTACACCACAACTTGCTCTATCATAGTACAGTCAAACAGTACACCACAACTTGGTATACCATAGTACAGTCAAACAGTACACCACAACTTGGTATACCAGAGTACAGTCATACAGTACACCACAACTTGCTATATCATAGTACAGTCAAACAGTACACCACAACTTGCTATATCATAGTACAGTCAAACAGTACACCACAACGTGCTCTACCATAGTACAGTCAAACAGTACACCACAACTTGGTATACCATAGTACAGTCAAACAGTACACGACAACTTGCTCTAGCATAGTACAGTCAAACAGTACACCACAACTTGCTCTATCATAGTACAGTCAAACAGTACACCACAACTTGCTCTATCATAGTACAGTCAAACAGTATACCACAATTTGGTATACCATAGTACAGTCAAACAATACACCACAACTTGCTCTATCATAGTACAGTCAAACAGTACACCTAAACATGCTCTACCATAGTACAGTCAAACAGTACACTACAACTTGGTATACCATAGTACAGTCAAACAGTACACGACAACTTGCTCTATCATAGTACAGTCAAACAGTACACCACAAATTGCTATATCATAGTACAGTCAAACAGTACACCATAACTTGCTCTATCATAGTACAGTCAAACAGTACACCTCAACTTGCTCTACCATAGTACAGTCAAACAGTACACCACAACTTGCTCTATCATAGTACAGTCAAACAGTACATCACAACTTGGTATACCATAGTACAGTCAAACAGTACACCCCAACTTGCTCTATCATAGTACAGTCAAACAGTACACCCCAACTTGCTCTACCATAGTACATTCAAACAGTACACCACAACTTGCTCTACCATAGTACAGTCAAACAGTACACCACAACTTGGTATACCATAGTACAGTCAAACAGTACACCTCAACTTGCTCTACCATAGTACAGTCAAACAGTACACCACAACTTGGTATACCATAGTACAGTCAAACAGTACACCACAACTTGCTCTACCATAGTACAGTCAAACAGTACACCACAACTTGCTATACCATAGTACAGTCAAACAGTACACCACAACTTGCTCTACCATAGTACAGTCAAACAGTACACCACAACTTGGTATACCATAGTACAGTCAAACAGTACACCACAACTTGGTATACCATAGTACAGTCAAACAGTACACCACAACTTGCTATATCATAGTACAGTCAAACAGTACACCACAACTTGCTATACCATAGTACAGTCAAACAGTACACCACAACTTGCTCTACCATAGTACAGTCAAACAGTACACCACAACTTGGTATACCATAGTACAGTCAAACAGTACACCCAACTGCTTACATAGTACAGTCAAACAGTACACCACAACTTGCTCTACCATAGTACAGTCAAACAGTACACCACAACTTGCTCTATCATAGTACAGTCAAACAGTACACCACAACTTGGTATACCATAGTACAGTCAAACATACACCACAACTTGCTCTATCATAGTACAGTCAAACAGTACACCTCAACTTGCTCTACCATAGTACAGTCAAACAGTACACCACAACTTGGTATACCATAGTACAGTCAAACAGTACACGACAACTTGCTCTATCATAGTACAGTCAAACAGTACACCACAACTTGCTATATCATAGTACAGTCAAACAGTACACCACAACTTGCTCTATCATAGTACAGTCAAACAGTACACCACAACTTGCTCTACCATAGTACAGTCAAACAGTACACCACAACTTGCTCTACCATAGTACAGTCAAACAGTACACCACAACTTGCTCTACCATAGTACAGTCAAACAGTACACCACAACTTGGTATACCATAGTACAGTCAAACAGTACACCACAACTTGCTCTATCATAGTACAGTCAAACAGTACACCACAACTTGCTATACCATAGTACAGTCAAACAGTACACCACAACTTGCTCTACATAGTACAGTCAAACAGTACACCACAACTTGCTCTACCATAGTACAGTCAAACAGTACACCACAACTTGTTACCCCAACTACATAGTACAGTCAAACAGTACACCACAACTTGCTCTACCATAGTACAGTCAAACAGTACACCACAACTTGGTATACCATAGTACAGTCAAACAGTACACCACAACTTGGTATACCATAGTACAGTCATACAGTACACCACAACTTGCTATATCATAGTACAGTCAAACAGTACACCACAACTTGCTATATCATAGTACAGTCAAACAGTACACCACAACTTGCTCTACCATAGTACAGTCAAACAGTACACCACAACTTGCTATACCATAGTACAGTCAAACAGTACACCACAACTTGCTCTATCATAGTACAGTCAAACAGTACACCACAACTTGCTCTATCATAGTACAGTCAAACAGTATACCACAATTTGGTATACCATAGTACAGTCAAACAATACACCACAACTTGCTCTATCATAGTACAGTCAAACAGTACACCTAAACATGCTCTACCATAGTACAGTCAAACAGTACACTACAACTTGGTATACCATAGTACAGTCAAACAGTACACGACAACTTGCTCTATCATAGTACAGTCAAACAGTACACCACAAATTGCTATATCATAGTACAGTCAAACAGTACACCATAACTTGCTCTATCATAGTACAGTCAAACAGTACACCTCAACTTGCTCTACCATAGTACAGTCAAACAGTACACCACAACTTGCTCTATCATAGTACAGTCAAACAGTACATCACAACTTGGTATACCATAGTACAGTCAAACAGTACACCCCAACTTGCTCTATCATAGTACAGTCAAACAGTACACCCCAACTTGCTCTACCATAGTACATTCAAACAGTACACCACAACTTGCTCTACCATAGTACAGTCAAACAGTACACCACAACTTGGTATACCATAGTACAGTCAAACAGTACACCTCAACTTGCTCTACCATAGTACAGTCAAACAGTACACCACAACTTGGTATACCATAGTACAGTCAAACAGTACACGACAACTTGCTCTATCATAGTACAGTCAAACAGTACACCACAACTTGCTCTACCATAGTACAGTCAAACAGTACACCACAACTTGCTATACCATAGTACAGTCAAACAGTACACCACAACTTGGTATACCATAGTACAGTCAAACAGTACACCACAACTTGCTCTATCATAGTACAGTCAAACAGTACACCACAACTTGCTATACCATAGTACAGTCAAACAGTACACCACAACTTGGTATACCATAGTACAGTCAAACAGTACACCACACCGTGCTATACCGTAGTACAGTCAAACAGTACACCACAACTTGGTATACCATAGTACAGTCAAACAGTACACCACAACTTGCTCTATCATAGTACAGTCAAACAGTACACCACAACTTGGTATACCATAGTACAGTCAAACAGTACACCCCAACTTGCTCTATCATAGTACAGTCAAACAGTACACCCCAACTTGCTCTACCATAGTACAGTCATACAGTACACCCCAACTTGCTCTACCATAGTACAGTCAAACAGTACACCACAACCTGCTCTACCATAGTACTGTCAAACAGTACACAACAACTTGGTATACCATAGTACAGTCATACAGTACACCACAACTTGCTCTACCATAGTACAGTCAAACAGTACACCACAACTTTGTATACCATAGTACAGTCATACAGTACACCACAACTTGATCTACCATAGTACAGTCAAACAGTACCCCACAACTTGGTATACCATAGTACAGTCATACAGTACACCCCAAATTGCTCTACCATAGTACAGTCAAACAGTACACCACAACTTGCTCTACCATAGTACAGTCAAACAGTACACCACAACTTGGTATACCATAGTACAGTCATACAGTACACCACAACTTGCTATATCATAGTACAGTCAAACAGTACACCACAACTTGCTATATCATAGTACAGTCAAACAGTACACCACAACTTGCTCTACCATAGTACAGTCAAACAGTACACCACAACTTGGTATACCATAGTACAGTCATACAGTACACGACAACTTGCTCTATCATAGTACAGTAAAACAGTACACCACAACTTGCTCTATCATAATACAGTCAAACAGTACACCACAACTTGCTCTACCATAGTACAGTCAAACAGTACACCACTACTTGCTCTACCATAGTACAGTCAAACAGTACACCACAACTTGGTATACTATAGTACAGTCATACAGTACACCACAACTTGCTCTATCATAGTACAGTCAAACAGTAAACCACAACTTGGTATACCATAGTACAGTCAAACAGTACACCACAACTTGGTATACCATAGTACAGTCATACAGTACACCACAACTTGCTATATCATAGTACAGTCAAACAGTACACCACAACTTGCTATATCATAGTACAGTCAAACAGTACACCCCAAATTGCTCTACCATAGTACAGTCAAACAGTACACCACAACTTGCTCTACCATAGTACAGTCAAACAGTACACCACAACTTGGTATACCATAGTACAGTCATACAGTACACCACAACTTGCTATATCATAGTACAGTCAAACAGTACACCACAACTTGCTATATCATAGTACAGTCAAACAGTACACCACAACTTGCTCTACCATAGTACAGTCAAACAGTACACCACAACTTGGTATACCATAGTACAGTCAAACAGTACACGACAACTTGCTCTATCATAGTACAGTAAAACAGTACACCACAACTTGCTCTATCATAGTACAGTCAAACAGTACACCTCAACTTGCTCTACCATAGTACAGTCAAACAGTACACCACTACTTGCTCTACCATAGTACAGTCAAACAATACACCACAACTTGGTATACCATAGTACAGTCATACAGTACACCACAACTTGCTCTATCATAGTACAGTCAAACAGTAAACCACAACTTGGTATACCATAGTACAGTCAAACAGTACACCACAACTTGGTATACCATAGTACAGTCATTCAGTACACCACAACTTGCTATATCATAGTACAGTCAAACAGTACACCACAACTTGCTGTACCATAGTACAGTCAAACAGTACACCACATCTTGGTATACCATAGTACAGTCAAACAGTACACGACAACTTGCTCTATCATAGTACAGTCAAACAGTACACCACAACTTGCTCTAGCATAGTACAGTCAAACAGTACACCACAACTTGCTCTATCATAGTACAGTCAAACAGTACACCACAACTTGGTATACCATAGTACAGTCAAACAATACCTCACAACTTGCTCTATCATAGTACAGTCAAACAGTACACCTCAACTTGCTCTACCATAGTACAGTCAAACAGTACACCACAACTTGGTATACCATAGTACAGTCAAACAGTACACCACAACTTGCTCTATCATAGTACAGTCAAACAGTACACCACAACTTGCTCTACCATAGTACAGTCAAACAGTACACCACAACTTGCTCTACCATAGTACAGTCAAACAGTACACCACAACTTGGTATACCATAGTACAGTCAAACAGTACACCACAACTTGCTCTATCATAGTACAGTCAAACAGTACACCACAACTTGCTATACCATAGTACAGTCAAACAGTACACCACAACTTGGTATACCATAGTACAGTCAAACAGTACACCACAACTTGCTATACCATAGTACAGTCAAACAGTACACCACAACTTGGTATACCATAGTACAGTCAAACAGTACACAACAACTTGGTATATCATAGTACTGTCAAACAGTACACCACAACTTGGTATACCATAGTACAGTCAAACAGTACCCCACAACTTGCTCTATCATAGTACAGTCAAACAGTACACCACAACTTGCTATATCATAGTACAGTCAAACAGTACACCACAACTTGCTCTATCATAGTACAGTCAAACCATACACCACAACTTGGTATACCATAGTACAGTCAAACAGTACACCACAACTAGCTCTATCATAGTACAGTCAAACTGTACACCACAACTTGCTCTATCATAGTACAGTCAAACAGTACACCACAACTTGCTCTATCACAGTATAGTCAAACAGTACACCACAACTTGGTATACCATAGTACAGTCAAACACTACACGACAACTTGCTATACCATAGTACAGTCAAACAGTACACGACAACTTGCTCTATCATAGTACAGTCAAACAGTATACCACAACTTGCTCTATCATAGTACAGTCAAACAGTACACCACAACTTGGTATATCATAGTACAGTCCAACAGTACACCACAACTTGGTATATCATAGTACAGTCAAACAGTACACCACAACTTGGTATATCATAGTACAGTCCAACAGTACACCACAACTTGGTATATCATAGTACAGTCAAACAGTACACCACAACTTGGTATATCATAGTACAGTCAAACAGTACACCACAACTTGATATATCATAGTACAGTCAAACAGTACACCACAACTTGGTATATCATAGTACAGTCAAACAGTACACCACAACTTGGTATATCATAGTACCGTAGATCGTTGGATGTTAAAGTAGTGTGTTTTGAATTACCAGTATAAACATTGGGCGGATATAGTTGTTCACACCCATACCCCCTCCGCCAAATGTGTCGACTTAGTAGCAGCCATGTTGTTAACTAGTTTATTTCCTATTACATGTATACATTTCATTATTGCTTGTTTCACTGTACAGTCAATGTGTGTGTTACGTTTATTTATCGTCGCTACCGGTTGCCCATATGAGCGACGTCTCCTGAAAAGTTGTTTTAGATTTTCGGAGGATAGTGCAATGATACAGACAGAGACCCATTCCAGAGTCTCCTCTGGTTCTTTTACGTGCACGGTGTACAGCACCGACTCGAGATCTCGGTTTAAAGTCCCATCTGAAAGACCGTTAATGTTATTAGGGTCAGGCGGGGGATCGAACCTGCGATTCCTGGATTACCAGTCCAATGTGCTAACCACAGATCCGTCTGCAAGTGAACTAGATAGATACATGTAGATATATATACCGTAGCTGTGTCATGTATGTATGTTCCTTTAATGTCAAACCCCTCGCGGGGACTTAGACATGTTTTTCTGGGCAGGCTTAGCCGACCTAAGCGATTAACCAGTACTAAGCAATGTGTGTGAGGTGCCTTGCTCAATGGCACTACATACGTGGCCAGGCCGAGTATCGAACCCAGGACCGTTCGATTCCAAATCCGACGCTCTACCACTGGACCACGGACGCCACATATGTAAACATGTAAACCACTATCATCAAGTCATATTTACAATAATGATAATGACAGTACAAAATTATTATTAAAGACTTATTTTAACGACATAATTAATTTTAACAATTAAATCAATATACCACGGGGGCCTTCAAACAAATTAAAGCATCTACGAGCACAATTAATTTTCTTTCTTTTTTTATATAATTTGTCTTTTTTTCTGATCCTTGATGTGAGTTTTATTTACATTCTATTTTGCGTACTCTTTTCAAGAAAGAAATTCAGTCATTTAATTTAAACGTTAAATTGACTTTCTGGTGCGGGTCGTTGTCTAAGTGCTACCTAACTGTGTGTTTACCTAACTATGCCAACATCCTGGTTTTGTAGAATGTATGTTGGCTGTGCTCATCATAGTGTGTGTTTTACCTAACTATGCCAAAATCATGGTTTTGCAGAATGTATGTTTGCTGTGTTCATCATAGTGTGTGTTTACCTATCTATGCCAAAATCATGGTTTTGCAGAACGCTTGCTTGTTGTGCTCAGTATCGTGTGTGTTCGGAGACAAACATAAATGATGACAATACACTATAATAATGTATTATATAATTTTGTACATACTCATCATAACTTCCATACTAATTAGTATGTAGCTCATTATTGTCTCGTGAACGTACCAACAGTCTTAGTATAAAATGTAATCAATGTTAACTTCACAACGCATAAACTGTATACATGTACACGCATAAACTCTACACGTATAAACTATGCACGCGTAAAGTATGCATTCCTTCGTGTATGAAATGAACATTATTTGGCATGAATTTACAGGAGAATGAATTGTTGCATACCTAAATAGTATTGCATTGAAACAATGCCAGGAAACGATAATTACACAGGTTTTAGTGTTTAGTGCCTTTGTTTCAATTAACAGTATAACCAGAATAATTCAAATCTTCTATTTCTGGGCCAAAACATTCGTGCTCCTCGTCCATCTCACGTGGCTTAAAATAACGTGGTGTCTGACGTCAACTGTTTTAGTATACTATTTTATTTTGGGAAACTGTGCAAAAAATAGGTTTAAAGCGACACTACATTAGTGAAAACGCAAATTTCTACAAAATCTATTTTCCTATTATATTGTATAATTATTTTCCAAAATGTTGCCTCAAATACTTAGTATTTCAATCAATAAGCACACATCGTATACGCGGTTTGTTGATATAGTAAAATAATGTAAATAGGGTCGACATTCATGCGTAATACATCTCGTGTATCATGAATAACACGATTTATTGTACATATTTAACGTTATATCTCACATGTGTGCCTATGCAAATTATCTTTAAACGACATAAGCTCGCGCTTAGTATTGACTCCGATGATGTCAATGTTCAGGAGCGTGGATGATCGTTATATGAAATCCTACTTTCAATTTTGAAAGTTTGTAGATCACAAAAACATTGTTTATTGATTCAATGTTAGTGTTCGAATGTATTCGGAAGAATTTGTAGTAGCAACGCATTTATACTTGAAAACAATGCATTTTATTTGCTTTTTGCGATGTAATGTCGGTTTAACAATATTTATATCTTAAGCTATACATCTATCGTCCTCCAATGTCAAACCTCTGGCGGAGATGTAGACCTGTTGCGCGTCAAACAACTAACAAGTTAAAAGGATGAGTAGTTAAAAGCAGAAATATAGGAAAGTAACGAAAAAGTAAGTTTATGTTAAGAGTTTAAAAGCAACTAGGCAGAACAACTAGGGGCTGGCATGATCGATACAGCAAACAGCCGTATTGAATTGCTCTATGTTAGGTAGATGGACACTGTCGAGGGGTGTGTGAGGCTCTATGTTAGGTAGATGGACACTGTCGAGGGGTGTGTGAGGCTCTATGTTAGGTAGATGGACACTGTCGAGGGGTGTGTGAGGCTCTATGTTAGGTAGATGGACACTGTCGAGGGGGGTGAGGGGTATGCTTCCAATGATAAATTGTTCTTGGAAATAAGGAAATCTTGTAATAGTCTGTAGTTGCTGTAATTAACCTTTAGCTTAAGGAATGACAGTGACGTGGAGAGGTAAACTATGTAATTTTCAATGTGGATGGCAACAAGATCATTATGAATTGCATACATAAGGACTATCATAACCTACTGCCAATACGCTGTAGATTTAGTCTGTGTAGCTTAAGGAAATGGAGTATATCTGTAACACTAGAGGTACGATAGAAATCAGCCTTTAACCACGGGGTGCTCTTCGATGGACATCTTCAATTTGGTCTATCAGTGTTTGGGTATGGGGCGACCACATCTCGGAGCAATATTCCAGCTGAGGTCTCACTAGAGTCTGATAAGCCATGGACTTAAGGGATTCGATTTTGACCTATATGTTTCTACGTAGAACCCCTAATGTTTGGTTAGCTTTCTTTGTTGACCTATTTATGTGAGCGTCCCACGACAGGTTATTTGAGATATCCACGTCAATGTATTTGGTTTAGGTGACCGACTCAAGTAGGACTCCATGGAGTTTTATTGACTGTTAATAGAGCTTAAATTACATTTACCACTCCAACTTCCACTCTTCTAATCTCTTAAGATCGTTTTGGAGTGTGGTGAAATTTGGAATCTCTTAGAATTGTTTGCAAGAATATATTATAAATGTGGTTGTAAATATGGAACAGTTGGCACCAAATTACATTCAAAGTATGGGTGGGTGTCTTTAAATATAAAAACAACGGAATTTGCCAACAGTATTGAAAAATGCCATTTACGTATGTGTTTCAAAGTTCAGTATGTCGAAAAATACATTTTTGTGGTGGCAAACAAATTCTTTTGACAATATGCTGGGCTGTAAATACCTTGACGCTAACAATTCATCTGATCTCAAATGGAATAAATACCGAAAAGCCAACAACACCATGCTCGCCCATATGGTTCGCCGGCGGCGAGGGTAAATAAGCTCAATCATCATCACACCATGGCATTCGTCAGGCAAGTTTAAGGAGATGTGTAGCCTGGGAACAGGAGTCGATATATTTTGCTGGTCAGTCAAATAAATATAGTTTAACACCGATACTATTAATTGGGCCATATTGAGTTTCTGATTATATCAACCGAACAAGCGTCGATATATTTTGCCTGGTCAGTCAAATAAATATATTTTAACACCGAGACTATTAATTGGGCCGTATTGAGTTTCTGATCATGTCATTTTGCCAGAAGTTAAAAAGTGAAAAATCGACAGACTGGCACCCAGGCTAGGAGATGTGTTATAAAAGCATAGTCTGACTCAGTAAGCATGGTACTTGACGATAAACATAACTTGTTTGTGCCATTAAAATGATTTGACCTGACTTGACCAGTTACACTGTCTGGGACTCATTCACTCAGGGTAACATCAACAAGATCAAACAAGTGCAACGTATAGCGGCAAGATATATGGCCGGTTACTGTGACAAACAAGCAGTGTAACAACCATGCTAAACAACATATCCTGCCTGGGAAAGTTTACAACAACTCAGCCATAATGATAAAGTCACCATGATATACCGGGTAATTCACAACCTGATAGCCATCTCAATCGTGCCATATCTAATTGTGACCCGACAACTCCATGAGAGGTCATCACCTGAGATATCTCGTCCCACACTCTCGACTTCTACATATGGGCTCCCTCTTGCACGACTATAGAGGGAACATGCTTCCAGCTTCAGTTGCAGCAGCCAGTACCATTTATGTGTACTGTGTTGTCTTCACCGACCTATGTACAGTCACCCGCTTCGAGATTGCTCAAGTTGGGGGAATGAAGTGTACGTGGAAGAAGAATAAGACGACGACGATGAAGACGAAGAAGCAGAAGAAGAAAACAAAGCAGAACGGAGGACATGTAATGGAAAGTTCAATAGCAGTGTCTGACCTATAATCGAAACTAATGACATAATGTTTTATATTTTTTAAATAACAATACGTTTGGTATATATATATTATGCATATATAAACATCTGGTTTTAGAAGGTAGGCAGAACATTAAGTTTTATTTTGCATGAAAAGAACAAGTGCATACATTCGTCGACACGACTGACAAAGCCATCATTATTGTTTCGATTGAATTATATTTTTTACATAAAAAGGTTAATTTTATACTTAAATTCTGTAATTTCATCTCCCCGCGTTACATAATTTATGTTTGTGTTCATATGTATTGTCCTGTCTGGTTGAGTTGATGCCATGTTCAATTATCATATGTTTTCGCGATACTTTATTTTTCTAGCTTTGATTAGTTTAGGTCAGGCACCGCTATTGCAATTTCCATGGGCCACCATTATAACACACAGTGCCATTAGATTTCCCCCAAAAATAGTTTGGCACAAAAGACAGTAGTTTTCAACAGACTGGCCTTTGAGCCACAGGAAAATTTCAATGGGGTTGACAATTGCGTTTTTTCCCCACTAAAGGCACCCACCCCACTAGTCCTATAAATAAGACCTCTACATAAAAAAATGTTCTGTTATTTCGTGGGGTCTTATCGTTAAAGCTCATTTTCGCATAGCACTTTCCACCCTGATCCAATGGTGGGATTTCTGACCAATATTTTGAAGCTTTTCGGACATGACCACTGAACAGTTATAAATGTGTGCATTGGTGTTAAGAATAATCCTAAATATAGATATTAAGAATGTTTAAAATATATTGTCTAACCGTTGTGTTGTATCATTTAGCTATTTGAAATTGACAGGTGAGATTCTCCCATTTTTTCTGCGCAATCTTCACAAATGAAATCCAAATGAATTATTTTTTAGTACATTTCATACGTATGAACAATTGGATATTAAATGAAATCTTATTTGGTTCACTGTAATGGCACAGAGATAAATCTTGTAAACATTTTCGTCTAATGATTTCTATTTTTCGCAATAATCAAATATTCAAAATGGACGATTTGAAATGGCGAAACTCTGCCATGAAATTTAACCGTTGATTTCTTGTATAATATTGTGTCAAGAGACGTTATGACTGTGCAGAATTCAAACAACGGTATATGTGTTCATCTTGTTAACAATTTTAATTTATAAAAGCAACTTTTTAGAACATAAAATATGCTACGCGTAATTGAGGTTTAGCGTTTAGACTTTGAAAAATGCCTGGATAGTAAAATGTCACATTTTCCAAGTCTAAATATTCGGAATACCACCCCACAGGCACAAGACACAAATTATTTTTGTTTGCCCTATGGTCATATAGTAAGTAATGTTTACTGAAGGCAACCAATGGAAATGAAACATGTATGCAGAAACATCGACGAGAAACTAGGTAAAATCGACCAGATCACTGATATTGATCAGTTATGATTTATTTCTTATTAACTCTTTCAACACCACAGGCCTCTAAATAGGCTTACAAAAAGTGTATATCCAGATGAGCCAGCTCGTGACTAGCCGTCTCATCAGGATCTGCACCTTTTGCAAGTAATACTACTATTTTTAGAAATTTGTTTACCCATTTTGATAAATGAACTGATCCAAATGAAATGTTCTTATTAATTTATTGGTCTAAAAATATCATGGACCAGTCCATGTCAGTTACTTGGTGTTGAATGGGTTAATTGATTGAATAAATTACGTTATGCTTAATTGTCATTCATTGCTACTGTTGGGCTGTTCAGGAAGTAGAGCACACAAGAAGATGGCGTGAGCTACCTTCATAAACTAGATTATTATTATTATAAGTATTACATGCTGTGTTTTATTTCACCAGTGAGATACAAGCTGCATACAGTCGGATGGCAGACGAAAGAAACTTCCGTAGTAACTATTATGATAAAGTTGGATTCCGGGCGGTGGAGGAGAAGAAATCTATTGAGCTTCTTCTGAAGGATAAACCTCTAGATATAGACAAACTCCGACAATACTGCCTTAGGTTTGCCGTGTCTGCCCGATACAGGGCATACCTGTGGAAAATTATCCTAGGTATTCTTTATTTATTTCTGAACATATTATCAGGATCACAGTGATTCGGCACGTTTGGGGGTACTAGTATATAAATTTAAGTAAATTTAAGTAAATTTATATAGTAGTACCCCAAACGTGCCGAATCCCTGTGATCAGGATGCTGTACTTTACCGGCCCTCGTCCCTATTATCTGTTCAAGTTCCCTACCAGCCTGGCCCCTATTGTCTGTGTGTCCAAATGCCATGCCGACACAGTCCCTATTGTCTGTATAAGTGCCATGCCGACCCAGCCCCTATTGTCTGTTCAAGTTCCCTACCAGCCTGACCCCTATTGTCTGTGTCCAAGTGCCATGCCAATCCAGCCCTATTGTCTGTCCAAAATGTTAACGTTTTACAATATTTAGAGTGAACTTCGGCATATTTACATGTGTTATACATATACAGTCTAATAAAAACTGACACAAGTTTGAAACATTATTTATTTTACAACGATTATGAAACAAGCTTTACCTGGAGAAAAGCCACCTGTCCGCTTTGACAGCCACCATCTGACATACCTCCTTGTCCGGGGATCGAACACTGGAAGTATTGGTTACCCACTGTGCTAATCGGATATCCTGCCACATTACAGGTGTTATACCAGCTAATCAAGAATCGCACGAGTTTGTGATGAAGAATAGAACGGAACAATACAACCACCTGCGTCATGCACTGGATGTGATGAGGAAGGTAGACAACACCACTTTGCCTGCTGTGATGTTCCTGAAGATGTTCCTCATAGAGGAAGGAATGCTTCCGTTCCAGGACCAGGATTTGGTAAACATTTCTGCGTTTAAAGTTATAATGTATAGTGGCATGTGAAAGAGTTTAATTTTCATTTTTGTTTCATATTTTCAATATTTGTACCGAGAGCTGTTTCAGCATTAAGAGAATGTCTCAGACCAGGCCTGGAGGTTATAAAACTTTTCTCCAATCTCAAAACTCTGTCTCAAGCGCATGATAGGTTCAGCTGACAGTAACACTCAATATCAACCAATCAGATCATTTGAACTTGAGTTTGATAAAAGTGTTATAACCTCGGGGCCAGGAGGGTGTATCAGACCAGGAGGGCATCTCAGACCAGGTGGGCATCTGAGAACAGGAGGGCGTCTGTGACCAGCAGTGTGTCTGAGAACATGAGGGTGTCTGAGACCAGGAGGGTGTCTGAGAACAGGAGGGTGTCTGAGAACAGGAGGGTGTCTGAGACCAGGAGGGTGTCTGAGAACAGGAGGGTGTCTGAGACCAGGAGGGTGTCTGAGACCAGGAGGGTGTCTGGGTGTCTGATACCAGGAGGGTGTCTGATACCAGGAGGGTGTCTGGGTGTCTGAGAACAGGAGGGTGTCTGAGACCAGGAGGGTGTCTGGGTGTCTGAGAACAGGAGGGTGTCTGAGAACAGGAGGGTGTCTGGGTGTCTGAGAACAGGAGGGTGTCTGAGACCAGGAAGGTGTCTGAGAACAGGAGGGTGTCTGGGTGTCTGAGAACAGGAGGGTGTCTGAGACCAGGAGGGTGTCTGAGAACAGGAGGGTGTCTGGGTGTCTGAGAACAGGAGGGTGTCTGAGAACTGGAGGGTGTCTGAGAACAGAGGTGTCTGAGAACAGGAGGTGTCTGGGTGTCTGAGAACAGGAAGGTGTCTGAGAACAGGAGGGTGTCTGAGAACAGGAGGGTGTCTGAGAACAGGAGGGTGTCTGGGTGTCTGAGAACAGGAGGGCATCTCAGACCAGGTGGGTGTCTGAGAACAGGAGGGTGTCTGGGTGTCTGAGAACAGAGGGTGTCTGGGTGTCTGAGACCAGGAGGGTGTCTGATACCAGGAGGGTGTCTGATACCAGGAGGGTGTCTGAGAACAGGAGGGTGTCTCTGATACCAGGAGGGTGTCTGGGTGTCTGCGAACAGGAGGGTGTCTGAGACCAGGAGGGTGTCTGAGAACAGGAGGGTGTCTGGGTGTCTGAGAACAGGAGGGTGTCTGGGTGTCTGAGAACAGGAGGGTGTCTGAGACCAGGATTGTGTCTGGGTGTCTGAGAACAGGAGGGTGTCTGGGTGTCTGATACCAGGAGGGTGTCTGAGAACAGGAGGGTGTCTCTGATACCAGGAGGGTGTCTGGGTGTCTGCGAACAGGAGGGTGTCTGAGACCAGGAGGGTGTCTGAGAACAGGAGGGTGTCTGGGTGTCTGAGAACAGGAGGGTGTCTGAGAACAGGAGGGTGTCTGAGACCAGGATTGTGTCTGGGTGTCTGAGAACAGGAGGGTGTCTGGGTGTCTGAGAACAGGAGGGTGTCTGGGTGTCTGAGAACAGGAGGGTGTCTGAGAACAGGAGGGTGTCTGGGTGTCTGAGACCAGGAGTGTGTCTAAGAACAGAAGGGTGTCTTATACCAGGAGGGTGTCTGAGAACAGGAGGTGTCTGAGACCAGGAGGGTGTCTGGGTGTCTGAGAACAGGAGGGTGTCTGGGTGTCTGAGAACAGGAGGGTGTCTGAGAACAGGAGGGTGTCTGAGACCAGGAGGGTGTCTGAGACCAAGACATCTGCTTATTCCTGAAGGTTCTCTAACACCAGGATGTTCTCTATGATCAGGGAGGACCACTTTGAACAGGAAGGTCTATTAGATCAGGGGGCCTCTTGAACTAGGAAGGCCACTCAGACCAGGTGACCTCTCGGACTAGGAGGACCTCTCGTTTACATACATTTAAAAACACCAATATACATGTAAGCACCAATATACATGTAAACCTCAACATAACATGTAGCGAACAAACATCAATGATGAACAATGATGGATGAACAATGATGAACAATGATGAACAATGATGTGATGAACAATGATGAACAATGATGAACAATGAAATGAGCAATGCGAGACATCTTTGGTCTTGGAGTATTTGCATAATTCCAAAGCTGTTTGTACAACTTTAAACCATTAAAACAAAAACAATTAATCCTCGGCCACCCACCCAGCTGATCACATGTACATGTAGTAATCTAATTGCAGACAAATTCTCCCTCGGCTGACTGTAATGTTTTATTTTGCAGCTGTGTTGTCCAGTGCACAAGATTTATGTTCATTTGGCCGAGGCAATATCTAGCATTGCAGAGTGCCCGGTGGATGCCTACTGGATCACCAATCAATTCTACAGAATGTTCTGCAAATCTTACAAAGAGTCAATTCCTCTCCTGGTATATAACGTACATTTGTAACATCATTTAAGTAGTGATAATTAAGAAACATGTAGTAGTTTGAGATCCACCTGTATTGAGCAGTTCACCTGTATTAAGCAGTTCACCTGTATTATGCAGTCAACCTGTATTACGCAGTCAACCTGTATTATGCAGTCAACCTGTATTATGCAGTCAACCTGTATTAAGCAGTCAACCTGTATTAAGCAATTCACCTGTATTAAGCAGTCAACCTGTATTACGCAGTCAACCTGTATTAAGCAGTCAACCTGTATTATGCAGTCAACCTGTATTACGCAGTCAACCTGTATTACACAGTCAACCTGTATTACACAGTCAACCTGTATTAAGCAGTCAACCTGTATTATGCAGTCAACCTGTATTATGCAGTCAACCTGTATTACGCAGTCAACCTGTATTACACAGTCAACCTGTATTAAGCAGAAGCAACCAAATTGTATTAAGCAGTCAACCTGTATTAAGCAGCCAACCTGTATGAAGCTGTCAACTGTTACTAAGCAGCCAACCTGTATTAAGCAGTCCACCAGTGTTAAACAACCATCTCTATTAAACACACAACCAGTAATATATACATTGTTCATATAGCCAATCTGTATTTAGCAACCAGTTATCAGATTCATGTTCTGGCTACATGTATTTATTGCAGTGTTTGCCTCCATAAACGTGCCACTGCAACCAGTTATCAGATTCATGCTCTGGCTACATGTATTTATTGCAGTGTTTGCCTCCATAAACGTGCCACTGCTTGCATCAGGTTTAGCTGTAGTTTATCTGCTAAAGACATATAAGTAAAACAGTGCCAAACCATGTACATTTATACATTGTATCCAGTGAGCAAATCAAGACATTAGAATCCTAGCTCATCAATGTATTCATTAATTAATGTAATCAATTTAGTATGTGATCGTATTCACACATTAAAAAGTAAAAGTAAAGTGTTTTTGTTTATTAAACACCCCTATTTAAAGGGCAGCCATTTCTGACTTATGAGACACCTCTTTTTATGAACATCAGTACTTCCCGAATCCTATGCTTGTATGCCAGGCTGGTAGGCAATCTGTAAGCATTATTTAACTAGCTGGCAGCTCACCAACTTCGCTTGCCCATATGGTTCGCCGGAGTCGAGGGTAAATAAGCTCAATCATCATCCAACTGGCCATATCAGAACGAACCCCTGACGAGATTTGAACCTTCGACCTCCCGTTCCGTAGGCGAACATTATGTGACTATAGTTGAAATAGGAACCAGCTTAGTTTATAGAAATTTATTTTAGCTCGATTGCGAAACAAGATTTTACAACTTATATTGATCACTCTCGAGATCTCATTCCTGATTCCTGGAATCCATCACCACAAGGGAGAGAGAAGAGGCAACGTGGAATTTAAATGTCTTGCCTAAGGGCACAATCATAACGGCTCCAGCGGGTCTCGAACTCCGGACCTGAAGCGAACGCACATCCACTGCGCTATCACAACTTCCACTATAAGTAATAACCTTCTAGGCGTAATCTGATATTTCACTAGGAAGCATATAATAAAGTAAATATAAATTTGTGTTACCATTGTAGCATTTAAACTCCAGGTGGAAAAAGTTCAAGTGTCCTTAGATAAAGAAGATACAGACCAGAAATTGATGTTGCACTTCGCTGAACACGACATGTGGCGTGTCTTGCCACTGAAAGATTGGTTCAGCTGTGGATTTGCCTCAATACTACCAGAATCTTCCTTTGAAAGGTACATCCATTATAAGGTACATCCATTATAACGGTGCATCCATTATAAAGGTGCATCCATTATAAAGTGAATCCATTATAAAGGTGCATCCATTATAAAGTGAATCCATTATAAAGGTACATCCATTATAAGGTACATCCATTATAAAGGTGCATCCATTATAAAGGTACTTCCATTATAATGGTGCATCCATTATAAAGGTGAATCCATTATAAAGTACATCCATTATAATGGTGCATCCATTATAAAGGTGCATCCATTATAATGGTGCATCCATTATAAAGGTGCATCCATTATAAAGGTACTTCCATTATAAAGGTACTGATTGGCTCGCTCTATATAACCAGCGCAATCAGCTGTTTCTCGTTGTTCTGTAGCCATGGCGATTGTTTGATCAGTTGTAATATTCTATTCACGCTGTACCCGGTTATATATTGTGTGTGTACTGTGTAGCATAATCCATTCTCTCATAGTTACTGTGATCTTATTTCTCTCAGAATGAGTGTTTTACGTTTATTTATCGTCGCTACCGGTTACCCATATGAGCAACACCTCCTAAAGAGATTAGTCATTTTAGATTTTTGGAGGATAGTGCAATGATATAGACAGACCCATTCCAGGGTCTCCTCTGGTTCTTTTACGTGCACGGTGTAAAGCACCGACACGAGACCTCGGTTTAACTGAAAGACTGTTAATTTTATTAGGTCAGACTGTGGATCGAACCTGTGATCCCTGGATTACCAGTCCAGCATGTTACCACTGGACTACAGATCCGTCTGTTCTCAGAATGAATCAATTCAGGAACACGCTCGTTATGTCACCGGGTCTTCAAGGGATGAAATAAATGGACCACAGTCTGTAACCGAGATTCAATGTAGTTTATATCGTAAAAATAAAAACACTTGTAATAACAATAACAACAAATAGAAACGTATTTATGAAATATATACACTAATCCACCTGCAAAATATCACAGCCGCTATCACAGGTTTTATGTCATAATGTAAATACTATACGTTACTATGAGATTTCGTACCATAATCGCCATATATATTCGCGCTTACTAATATTTATTTAAGAGATCAGAGGTAGGTCTAAACCAGGAAGAAAATTGTACAAGTTATATTTCTGACATTGTTGCGAGACACTGTCTATGTATACAAGTTGACTTCTTTTCCTCAAGTTGCGAGTTATTAGAAAGGGCGGCAAAATGGGTTTAGTTTTGTGTATATTGCTGTGGCATTGTTTATCTTGTGTTTCAGGGTTGGTGATTAACTACCTTGTGGATCAGTAATGATTCTGGTGTATATTGCTGTGACATTGTTTATCTTGTGTTTCAGGGTTGGTGATAAACTACCTTGTGGATCAGTAATGATTCTAGTGTATATTGCTGTGGCATTGTTTATCTTGTGTTTCAGGGTTGGTGATAAACTACTTGGTGGATCAGTAATGATTCTGGTGTATATTGCTGTGGCATTGTTTATCTTGTGTTTCAGGGTTGGTGATAAACTACTTGGTGGATCAGTAATGATTCTGGTGTATATTGCTGTGGCATTGTTTATCTTGTGTTTCAGGGTTGGTGATAAACTACTTGGTGGATCAGTAATGATTCTGGTGTATATTGCTGTGGCATTGTTTATCTTGTGTTTCAGGGTTGGTGATAAACTACTTGGTGGATCAGTAATGATTCTGGTGTATATTGCTGTGACATTGTTTATCTTGTGTTTCAGGGTTGGTGATAAACTGCTTGGTGGATCAGTAATGATTCTGGTGTATATTGCTGTGGCATTGTTTATCACATTAAGACGACCCCTGCTAAGTATGAAATCCACAGAAGAAATGCTCAAGTATCTTACCCGGGTATTTATTGTTTATGGATACAGTCAGACTTGTCTTGTAGGTATTTATTGTTTATGGATACAGTCAGACCTGTCTTGTGGGTATTTATTGTTTATGGATACAGTCAGACCTGTCTTGTAGGTATTTATTGTTTATGGATACAGTCAGACCTGTCTTGTGGGTATTTATTGTTTATGGATACAGTCAGACCTGTCTTGTGGGTATTTATTGTTTATGGATACAGTCAGACCTGTCTTGTGGGTATTTATTGTTTATGGATACAGTCAGACCAGCCTTGTATGTATTTATTGTTTATGGATACAGTCAGACCAGCCTTGTATGTATTTATTGTTTATGGATACAGTCAGACCTGTCTTGTATGTATTTATTGTTTATGGATACAGTCAGACCAGCCTTGTATGTATTTATTGTTTATGGATACAGTCAGACCAGCCTTGTATGTATTTATTGTTTATGGATACAGTCAGACCAGCCTTGTATGTATTTATTGTTTATGGATACAGTCAGACCAGCCTTGTATGTATTTATTGTTTATGGATACAGTCAGACCAGCCTTGTAGGTATTTATTGTTTATGGATACAGTCAGACCTGTCTTGTAGGTATTTATTGTTTATGGATACAGTCAGACCTGTCTTGTAGGTATTTATTGTTTATGGATACAGTCAGACCTGTCTTGTGGGTATTTATTGTTTATGGATACAGTCAGACCTGCCTTAAGGGTATTTATTATTTATGGATACAGTCAGACCTGTCTTGTAGGTATTTATTGTTTATGGATACAGTCAGACCTGCCTTGTAGGTATATACTGTTAATGGATACAGTCAGACCTGTCTATTTGGGTTGAGTGGTTTGCATAGTGGACTGGCAATCTGGACTGCTGTCGCAGTTTTTCTTATTCAAATCCATCAAAACTTTTCACTATTTGTTTGTTTGTTCGTGTTTTACGCCATCAGCACCATTTTGGGCTTATAACGCCGACGGGCTGTTTACTTAACAAATGACTCGCTTAATAGCAAATATCCATAACTCGTTTCATAAAATATGGTATGAAATCATCACTTATGTAAGATCCTATATATATATATTGGTTTTGTTGCAGGTGCCTGAAGACAGTGGCGATATTCTCGTGGGTAAGGCTATTGACATGTGGGAGAAACATGGACACCATCTCACAAAGTCAGATTCTCCCGGTCCCACTAATAACTCTCCAACAATACTGCACAGTTAGACAATGTGATTGGCTGCAACAATACTGCACAGTTAGACAATGTGATTGGCTGCAACAATACTGCACAGTTAGACAATGTGATTGGCTGCAGTAATACTGCACAGTTAGACAATGTGATTGGCTGCAACAATACTGCACAGTTAGACAATGTGATTGGCTGCAACAATACTGCACAGTTAGACAATGTGATTGGCTGCAACAATACTGCACAGTTAGACAATGTGATTGGCTGCAACAATACTGCACAGTTAGACAATGTGATTGGCTGCAACAATACTGCACAGTTAGACAATGTGATTGGCTGCAACAATACTGCACAGTTAGACAATGTGATTGGCTGCAACAATACTGCACAGTTAGACAATGTGATTGGCTGCAGTAATACTCCCCAACAACACTGCACAGTTAGACAATGTGATTGGCTCCAACAATACTGCACAGTTAGACAATGTGATTGGCTCCAACAATACTGCACAGTTAGACAATGTGATTGGCTGCAGTAATACTCCCCAACAACACTGCACAGTTAGACAATGTGATTGGCTGCAGTAATACTCTCCAACAACACTGCACAGTTAGACAATGTGATTGGCTGCAGTAATACTCCCCAACAACACTGCACAGTTAGACAATGTGATTGGCTGCAGTAATAACTCCCCAACAACACTGCACAGTTAGACAATGTGATTGGCTGCAACAATACTGCACAGTTAGACAATGTGATTGGCTGCAGTAATAACTCCCCAACAACCCTGCACAGTTAGACAATGTGATTGGCTGCAGTAATACTCCCCAACAATACTGCATAGTTAGACAATGTGATTGGCTGCAGTAATACTCCCCAACAATACTGCACAGTTAGACAATGTGATTGGCTGCAGTAATACTGCACAGTTAGACAATGTGATTGGCTGCAGTAATACTGCACAGTTAGACAATGTGATTGGCTGCAACAATACTGCACAGTTAGACAATGTGATTGGCTGCAACAATACTGCACAGTTAGACAATGTGATTGGCTGCAACAATACTGCACAGTTAGACAATGTGATTGGCTGCAGTAATACTCCCAACAATACTGCACAGTTAGACAATGTGATTGGCTGCAACAATACTGCACAGTTAGACAATGTGATTGGCTGCAACAATACTGCACAGTTAGACAATGTGATTGGCTGCAGTCCAACAATACTGCACAGTTAGACAATGTGATTGGCTGCAACAATACTGCACAGTTAGACAATGTGATTGGCTGCAACAATACTGCACAGTTAGACAATGTGATTGGCTGCAACAATACTGCACAGTTAGACAATGTGATTGGCTGCAACAATACTGCACAGTTAGACAATGTGATTGGCTGCAACAATACTGCACAGTTAGACAATGTGATTGGCTGCAACAACACTGCACAGTTAGACAATGTGATTGGCTGCAACAATACTGCACAGTTAGACAATGTGATTGGTTGCAACAACACTGCACAGTTAGACAATGTGATTGGCTGCAACAATACTGCACAGTTAGACAATGTGATTGGCTGCAGTAATAACTCCCCAACAATACTGCACAGTTAGACAATGTGATTGGCTCCAACAATACTGCACAGTTAGACAATGTGATTGGCTCCAACAATACTGCACAGTTAGACAATGTGATTGGCTGCAGTAATAACTCCCCAACAACACTGCACAGTTAGACAATGTGATTGGCTGCAGTAATAACTCTCCAACAACACTGCACAGTTAGACAATGTGATTGGCTGCAGTAATAACTCCCCAACAACACTGCACAGTTAGACAATGTGATTGGCTCCAACAATACTGCACAGTTAGACAATGTGATTGGCTCCAACAATACTGCACAGTTAGACAATGTGATTGGCTGCAACAATACTGCACAGTTAGACAATGTGATTGGTTGCAACAACACTGCACAGTTAGACAATGTGATTGGCTGCAACAATACTGCACAGTTAGACAATGTGATTGGCTGCAGTAATACTGCACAGTTAGACAATGTGATTGGCTGCAGTAATAACTCCCCAACAACACTGCACAGTTAGACAATGTGATTGGCTGCAGTAATAACTCCCCAACAATACTGCACAGTTAGACAATGTGATTGGCTGCAGTAATAACTCCCCAACAACCCTGCACAGTTAGACAATGTGATTGGCTGCAGTAATAACTCCCCAACAATACTGCACAGTTAGACAATGTGATTGGCTGCAGTAATAACTCCCCAACAACACTGCACAGTTAGACAATGTGATTGGCTGCAGTAATAACTCCCCAACAATACTGCACAGTTAGACAATGTGATTGGCTGCAGTAATAACTCCCCAACAATACTGCACAGTTAGACAATGTGATTGGCTGCAGTAATAACTCTCCAACAACACTGCACAGTTAGACAATGTGATTGGCTCCAACAATACTGCACAGTTAGACAATGTGATTGGCTCCAACAATACTGCACAGTTAGACAATGTGATTGGCTCCAACAATACTGCACAGTTAGACAATGTGATTGGCTCCAACAATACTGCACAGTTAGACAATGTGATTGGCTCCAACAGTACTGCACAGTTAGACAATGTGATTGGCTCCAACAGTACTGCACAGTTAGACAATGTGATTGGCTCCAACAATACTGCACAGTAAACAAATATCCTTCCTGGGATATTGCAATAGCCATTAAAGGTGGTATTAAATCTGAGGTAAAAGATATTGAGGATGTGTTCCTAGCAGGACTGATTGAAGTTATTGAGGATGTGTTCCTAGGACTGAAGAGAGGTTTTGAGGATGTGTTCTTCCTAACAGGATGTGAGGGAGTGTCTAGCAGGATTGATTTGTGATTTTGAGGGTGTGTTTGTGGTGTAACTGTGGAGATAGTGAAGAGGTTCTGAACAGGACTATTTGCAGTTTTTGATGAAGTGTTCTGAGCTAGACAAATTGGAGATACTGAGGATGTGTTCCTATTAGAACTGATTGAAGATTTTGAGGATATGTTCCAGGGCAAAATCTATTGAGGATGTGTTCCTAGTAGAACCGTATTGGTGTTAGAAATGATTCACGATATTGAGGATGTGTTCCAGGTAGAAGTTAGAAATGATTCATGCTATTGAGGATGTGTTCCAAGTAGAAGTTAGAACTGATTCACGATATTGAGGATGTGTTCCAGGTAGAAGTTAGAACTGATTCACGATATTGAGGATGTGTTCCAGGTAGAAGTTAGAAATGATTCACGATATTGAGGATGTGTTCCAGGTAGAAGTTAGAACTGATTCACGATATTGAGGATATGTTCCAGGTAGAAGTTAGAACTGATTCACGATATTGAGGATGTGTTCCAGGTAGAAGTTAGAAATGATTCACGATATTGAGGATGTGTTCCAAGTAGAAGTTAGAAATGATTCACGATATTGAGGATGTGTTCCAAGTAGAAGTTAGAACTGATTCACGATATTAAGGATGTGTTCCAAGTAGACGTTAGAACTGATTCACAATATTGAGGATGTGTTCCAAGTAGACGTTAGAACTGATTCACGATATTGAGGATGTGTTCTAAGTAGACGTTAGAACTGATTCACGATATTGAGGATATGTTCCACGTAGAAGTTAGACACGATATTGAGGATGTGTTCTAAGTAGAAGCTAGAACTGATTCACGATATTGAGGATATGTTCCAAGTAGGAGATAGAACTGATTCACGATATTGAGAATATGTTCCAAGTAGAAGTTAGAACTGATTCACGATATTGAGGATATGTTCCACGTAGAAGTTAGACACGATATTGAGGATGTGTTCTAAGTAGAAGCTAGAACTGATTCACGATATTGAGGATATGTTCCAAGTAGGCGATAGAACTGATTCACGATATTGAGGATGTGTTCCAAGTAGGAGATAGAACTGATTCACGATATTGAGGATATGTTCCAAGTAGGAGATAGAACTGATTCACGATATTGAGGATGTGTTCCAGGTAGAAGTTAGAACTGATTCACGATATTGAGGATGTGTTCCAAGTAGAAGATAGAACTGATTCACGATATTGAGGATATGTTCCAAGTAGAAGTTAGAACTGATTCACGATATTGAGGATATGTTCCAAGTAGAAGTTAGAACTGATTCACGATATTGAGGATGTGTTCCAGGTAGAAGTTAGAACTGATTCACGATATTGAGGATGTGTTCCAGGTAGAAGTTAGAACTGATTCACGATATTGAGGATGTGTTCCAGGTAGAAGTTAGAACTGATTCACGATATTGAGGATGTGTTCCAGGTAGAAGTTAGAACTGATTCACGATATTGAGGATGTGTTCCAGGTAGAAGTTAGAACTGATTCACGATATTGAGGATGTGTTCCAAGTAGAAGTTAGAACTGATTCACGATATTGAGGATGTGTTCCAGGTAGAAGTTAGAACTGATTCACGATATTGAGGATGTGTTCCAAGTAGAAGTTAGAACTGATTCACGATATTGAGGATGTGTTCCAGGTAGAAGTTAGAACTGATTCACGATATTGAGGATGTGTTCCAGGTAGAAGTTAGAACTGATTCACGATATTGAGGATGTGTTCCAGGTAGAAGTTAGAACTGATTCACGATATTGAGGATGTGTTCCAAGTAGAAGTTAGAACTGATTCACGATATTGAGGATGTGTTCCAAGTAGAAGTTAGAACTGATTCACGATATTGAGGATGTGTTCCAAGTAGAAGTTAGAACTGATTCACGATATTGAGGATATGTTCCAAGTAGAAGTTAGAACTGATTCACGATATTGAGGATGTGTTCCAAGTAGAAGTTAGAACTGATTCACGATATTGAGGATGTGTTCCAGGTAGAAGTTAGAACTGATTCACGATATTGAGGATGTGTTCCAGGTAGAAGTTAGAACTGATTCACGATATTGAGGATATGTTCCAAGTAGGAGATAGAACTGATTCACGATATTGAGGATATGTTCCAAGTAGAAGTTAGAACTGATTCACGATATTGAGGATGTGTTCCAAGTAGAAGTTAGAACTGATTCACGATATTGAGGATGTGTTCCAGGTAGAAGTTAGAACTGATTCACGATATTGAGGATGTGTTCCAAGTAGAAGTTAGAACTGATTCACGATATTGAGGATGTGTTCCAAGTAGGAGATAGAACTGATTCACGATATTGAGGATATGTTCCAAGTAGGAGATAGAACTGATTCACGATATTGAGGATATGTTCCAAGTAGGAGATAGAACTGATTCACGATATTGAGGATATGTTCCAAGTAGGAGATAGAACTGATTCACGATATTGAGGATGTGTTCCAAGTAGAAGTTAGAACTGATTCACGATATTGAGGATGTGTTCCAAGTAGAAGATAGAACTGATTCACGATATTGAGGATGTATTCCAGGTAGAAGTTAGAACTGATTCACGATATTGAGGATGTGTTCCAGGTAGAAGTTAGAACTGATTCACGATATTGAGGATATGTTCCAAGTAGAAGTTAGAACTGATTCACAATATTGAGGATATGTTCCAAGTAGAAGATAGAACTGATTCACGATATTGAGGATGTGTTCCAAGTAGGAGATAGAACTGATTCACGATATTGAGGATGTTGTCCAGGTAGATGTAAAATACCAAGCTAACTATATGGTTATGTCTCGGGATAGCTGTGTTGCAACTATAGACTTTCAATGGGGAGACCTGTTGAAATGATATTAAATGAATTTGTGGTCATGATAGAATGAAGTTGTGATAGAGCAGTGGTAGAGCGTTCGCTTCATGTGCAAAAGGCCTGGAGTTCGTGCCTCGCAGGTTCCGTTATGATTGTGCCCTTAGACAAGGCATTTATATTTCACATTCTCTCGTGGCGATGGATTCCATACGGAATGAGGTATCGAGAGTGATTAATATAAGTTGTAAGAACTTGTTTCGTAATCGAGCTCAAATAAATTTGTATAAACTAAATGAATTTGACTTGCCTAGTAGTTTTAGTGCAAACTTCACGAACACTTTCATGTTTGCATAGCCCTTGGAGCTTTTAAGCATATATAGACGAGCGACCCAGGTCCTTCATGGGATGAAGGCCCTGACTCGTGTTTGAAGTTTACTTTAAATCTTTTTTAATATTTTGTTACTTTGGTATCATAATTTGACTTAGAAATGAAATCCTTATATGTAAGTAGTGTATATTGGTGTCGATAGTGGCTATTCACTGTTCAGAGTAGATAATATTATAATACCCGAAGTCTTTCTGTTATAAAAAGAGGAAATAAATATTTACTGAATGTCTTTGTTTCCATTTAATCCCCAGCCGGAGACTGAAGGGTGGCGTTATGGCTGTGTCTTTATCCATCCCAAGCAATATCTGCAAAATGGATGAAGTTTAATTATATTTGGTATAAATATAGGATGTTACATGAGTGGTGATTTCTTACCATATTTTATGAAACTCGATTCGGAATTTTGTTATTAAAGCTCGTTTAATAGCAAAATTCCAAGTCGAGTTTCATAACATATGGTATGAAATCGTCGTTTAATAGCAAAATTCCAAATCTTGTTTCATAACATATGGTATGAAATCGTCGTTTAATAGCAAAATTCCAAATCGTGTTTCATATCGTATGAAATCGTCGTTTAATAGCAAAATTCCAAATCTTGTTTCATAGCATACGGTATGAAATCGTCGTTTAATAGCAAAATTCCAAATCGTGTTTCATATCGTATGAAATCGTCGTTTAATAGCAAAATTCCAAATCTTGTTTCATAGCATACGGTATGAAATCGTCGTTTAATAGCAAAATTCCAAATCGTGTTTCATATCGTATGAAATCGTCGTTTAATAGCTAAATTCCAAATCATGTTTCATATGGTATGAAATCGTCGTTTAATAGCAAAATTCCAAATCTTGTTTCATAACATATGGTATGAAATGGTCGTTTATAGCAAAATTCCAAATCGTGTTTCATAACATATGGTATGAAATCTTTTGGACATTGCACACTATACTGAATACTAGTAGTCTATCATCGTCATATACTCGCAGTATTAACTAAACCACATACACAGCTCAAGCTCTGTTTGCAATGGGCAAGACTTGCGATCGTTTATTCACTGTAATGACGAGGTTAATTACAAGTACAAAACAAATGTTTTCAAATCTCTTTGACTGTACTACGTACATAGAGTTGAATACATGAAGCATAGCCTCGGCGCAGACCGAGATACACAGGACCAGGGTAAAAAATCATTAATGATAATGTAAAAAAACTGTATCCAATGTACCTCAGAGATGTTTCATATATTTTACTAACAATGGAAAACTGTATCCAATATATCTCGATAATGTTTCATATATTTACACTAACAACATATCTTTGATTGTTTGTAGATTAAAATAATATTTTCCAAACGATAACATATTCGTACTCGGTTTTACGATATACTGCATGACAGGCCTACTCTAGCCTGGGTACCAGTCTATCGAGTTTTAACTTCTGGCAAAATGACACGTTGATATGACCAGAAACTCGATACGGCCCAATTAATAGACTCGGCGTTAAAATATATTTATTTGACTGACCAGGCAAAATATATCGACGCCTGTTCTCAGACTAGGCCTACTCATAACGAATCTGAATTCAATTCCCAAAACAATTTGAGTTTGAATAGAGAAACTGATTACGAAACGACATAGGCCTAGCGTTGAACTGACTTATCACTCGAACCATATCACATGACAAAGCACACACTCACAGTCATGTGATCATCTTTATATGCACCAATAATTCGCACGCACAATTTTTGTGCCAAGTATTGTTAAGACATACGTTCTGAGCTATACTAACGTAACGCACAGAACTTGAAATTATATTCACGTGACTTAAGCACACTGTGACTATTGAATACCAAACGATTAAATGTAAACCTTCACGTGACTTAGGCACACTGTGACTATTGAATACCAAACGATTAAATGTAAACCGTCACGTGACTTAAGCACACTGACTATTGAATACGAAACGATTAAATGTAAACCTTCACGTGACTTAAGCACACTGTGACTATTGAATACCAAACGATTAAATGTAAACCTTCACGTGACTTAGGCACACTGTGACTATTGAATATCAAACGATTAAATGTAAACCTACACGTGACTTAAGCACACTGTGACTATTGAATACCAAACGATTAAATGTAAACCTTCACGTGACTTAAGCACACTGACTATTGAATACCAAACGATTAAATGTAAACCTTCACGTGACTTAGGCACACTGTGACTATTGAATACCAAACGATTAATTGTAACCTTCACGTGACTTAAGCACACTGTGACTATTGAATACCAAACGATTAAATGTAAACCTTCACGTGACTTAAGCACACTGATTATTGAATACCAAACTATTAAATGTAAACCTGAAGCCGTTACGATTGTGCCCTTAGGCAAGGCATTTAAATTCAACATTGCCTCTTCTCTCTCCTTCATGGCGATGGATTCCATCAGGAATGAGGTCTCGAGAGTGATTAACATAAGTTGAAAGAACTTGCTTCGCAATCGAGCTAAAATAAATTTGTATAAACTAAATGTAAACCTTCACGTGACTTAGGCACACTGTGACTATTGAATATCAAACGATTAAATGTAAACCTTCACGTGACTTAGGCACACTGTGACTATTGAATATCAAACGATTAAATGTAAACCTTCACGTGACTTAAGGACACTGTGACTATTGAATACCAAACGATTAAATGTAAACCTCTAAATATCTTATGTTCTAATCCCTTTCTGTCTACTGTTGTTAATTTATATGTAAGATGTTCATTTCTTGCTTGCAGTCAAACATGTCTTAAGCAGCCAGCCAATGGAATCACAGAACGTGACTACTTAATACAAGTCAAATGTATAATAAAAACATTGTGGGAACTTGCAAACTGTCTGCTTAATACAGGTTGGCTACTTAATACAGGTGACCACTATACATACTGGTAGCATAGTGGAAGTTGTGATAGCACAGTGGTAGAACGTTCGCTTCATGTGCGAAAAGCCCGGAGTTCAAGTCCCACTGGAGCCGTTACGAGTGTTCCCTTAGGCAAGGCATTTAAATTCCACATGCCTCTTCTCTCCCTCGTGGCGATGGATTTCATCAGGAATGAGGTCTCGAGAGTGATTATTATAAGTTGTAAGAACTTGTTTCGCATTCGGGCTAAAATAAATTGGAATAAACATACTGATAGGTTTTACTGTACAATACTGAAATAAATAATGTTTAAACTAAATGTCAGCTCCGAGACGGATCTCTAGTCCAGTGGTAACACGCTGGACTGGTAATACACGGATCGCAAGTTTGATCCCCCGTCTGACCCTAATAAAATTAACAGTCTTTCAGATGGGACTTTAAACCAAGTTCTCGTGTCGGTGATGTACACCGTGCACGTAAAAGAACCAGAGGAGACTGGAATGGGTCTGTATCATTGCTCTATCCTCCACAAATCTAAAATGACTAATCTCTTCGTCATATGGGCAACCGGTAGCAACGATAAATAAACGTAAAACACACACAATGTTAGCTCCACTACTACTAAGCACAATCATGTTTGAGCATCTCAATATTTAATGGAACATACAAAACAACGACACCGATTAACTCTTTCACCGCCAATGTCGCATAAAAGCGAATTTGTAAAAAAGTAGAGAACCCGATCGGACAGAACAGAACATGCCGTTTGATCAGGCATTATGCTGATTGCTCTTCAGACAGTGGAGCTGAAGCACCTGTCCGAATAGCAAACAACATAGATCCTGATCAGACGCGGCGTTACGCCGCGGCTGATCTGGATCTATGCTGTTTGCACATGCTCTGAATTTATTCGGCGCTGAAAGAGTTAACGAGAATTCTATGTCTTATGTTGTTAATGTTATAATTGATAACATTGCTAATTAACCTAATAAAAATGTGTGACCCATATCGACAGAGTGGAGTTCACCACCATGTCTTCTTACACTAAACTGACTGTATGTGACACAAACATATTAGAACAATGGAGAGTTATTTGTGCACGTGACATATGTTGACAGGTATACATATGAACATTATATATCAATTAGTGAAGTCATGACAATATCCCGCTATGTTGCGTGTCTGTCATGAGTTTACGGTTTAGTTCTTGACAAGAACTATCCAGCATATTATACACTATTGTGTGACAACATTACCTGACTTAACTAGTTGATGGTTTATTATGAATAAATAACAATACAATATATTGTAGTACATGTACAACAATAATCAATTTATTAATAAATGAACTAATTCTATAAATTGAATTAAGTTTTTAAAACTAGTATATTGGAAATGTGTTTTCAGGAGTGATACTTCTTTTGAATTCATCGAATGTAAACTAATTCCATGATTTTATAAGAACATGACATTACTGTGCCTTATTAAAGTCATTTTAAACGAGGAACTGTTGCCTGTAATGGATTTGGAGTTCGTCTACCTTTCACTACTGGATATATATTTATGACGACACGGATCTGTGATATTAAAGTTACATACGACCACATACCATAGGTGTTTGTGTTTTGCCAAATACCATTGTCATTGTACTTTGCATATATATTGCATTTTTAGTTTTCGGTTGCAAACGTATGAATACAAAACATAGAGTAACATTTCACTTGTCGACAATAGATTGAACACAGACAAACATTTCACTTGTCGACAATATATTGAACATAGAGTAACATTTCACTTGTCGACAATATATTGAACATAGAGAAACATTTCACTTGTCGACAATATATTGAACATAGAGAAACATTTCACTTGTCGACAATATATTGAACATAGAAACATTTCACTTGTAGACAATATATTGAACATAGAGAAACATTTCACTTGTCGACAATATATTGAACATAGAAACATTTCACTTGTCGACAATATATTGAACATAGAAACATTTCACTTGTCGACAATAGATTGAATACTGCTATGTATAGACAGCTGTACGTTTAAGATGAGCGCACGTGTTGCGTGTTTCTGTGTATCCATATATCTACTAATATTCCTAGCTGTTTCAAACGGACACGGCTTACATTATCAAGGTACGTTTGCTTTTAGATTCATATACACGTGAGTTGTTTCCTTGATACGGAACACATATAGGTTTTATCAAAGCGCACGCACGCACATAATAATCAATTTCTTTGTAAAGAATTGAATGTTGTATAAGGAGTATTAACGTGTTCGTACGTGCGTGTCCCGTGTTATTAGATTTGAATCACTTAAGTGAATGGTAATACAGTTATATAGGTCCTTATATAGGCCACTATACTTGAGTTTAAATAAATTTGATTAAAGCGAAATTACATCGCAAAAAGCCAAAACATGCATCGTTCACGTATAAATGCATTGCTACTACAAATTCTTCCGAATACATTCGAACACAAATATTGAATCAATATACAGTGTGTTTGTGGCCTACATACTTTCGGGAGGTCGAAAGTTCGAACCTCGTCAGGGGTTCGTTCTGATATGGCCGGTTGGTGAGCCGCCAGCTAGTTAAATAATGGTTACCGATTGCCTACCAGCATGTCGCCTGGCATACAAGTATAGGATTCGGGAAGTACTGATGTTCATGAAAAAGAGGTGTCTCATAAGTCAGAAATGGCTGGCCCTTTAAATAGGGGTGACACTATAATAAACAAACACTTTACTTTACTTTTACTTTCAAAAGTGAATGTAGGATTTCATATACCGGTCATCCACACTCCCGAATTGTCATTTCTTTGTCATTGTAGTCAATGCTAAGCACTTGATACTGTCGCTTAGAGATAATAAATTTAACTAAGATTAGTCTACAAATAAATATGCATAGGCACAGATGTGAGATATAATGGTAAATCTGTACCACAAATCTCGTTATTCGGGATACACAGGTTGTATTACACATGTATGTCGACCCTGTATACGACGTTTGTTTATTAGTTGAAATACTCAGTTTTTACGACAATTATTTGGAAATAAATTGCACCATATAATCGAAATTACATTCTGTAGCTATTTGCGTTTTCACTGATGTAGTATCGCTTTAAGCACTATCGCTTTGACTTTGCAGAACGGAGAAGTAGCGCTGGTATAACAGAACTGTTCACAAACGCAACTGTGCTGTTAGTGGAGTGCATTTATCCACAATACTTGCAAATGATGCTAAAGTCATCTAGTCTGCTAGATATTATCCTGGACCTTCGGAAACACCACGCCGTCTCAAACCGTTATCCCCCAACCTACCCCAACAGTAGACTGTCTAGACAAGTGAACAATCTTAAACAGGTAATCACTGTAGTCAGACCCCGGTAGTAGTAGTAATACTAATAATAAAGTCTTTATTTAACGAGTGCATTTAATCAATACACCGTATTAATCTGTCAGTATGTGTTTATTCTCCACACGTGTCGTCTGGTGTATACAGACGGATCAGTAGTCGAGTGGTAACACGCTGGACTGGTAATCCAGGGATCGCAGGTTCGATACCCCGTCCGACCCTAATAAAATTATCAGTCTTTCAGATGGGACTTTAAGCCGATGTCTCGTGTCGGTGCACGTAAAAGAACCAGAGGAGATTCTGGAATGGGTCTCTGTCTGTATCATTGCATTATCCTCCAAAATCTAAAATGACTAATCTCTTCAGGAGGCGTCGCTCATATGGGGCAACCGGTAGTGACGATAAATAAACGTAAAACACACACACGTCGTCTGATGTGTACTTGTTATATCGAGTTGGAGTCCACACGTGTCGGCTGGTGTGTGCTTGTTGTATCGTGTTGGAGTCCACACGTGTCGGTTGGTGTGAGCTTGTTGTATCGAGTTGGAGTCCACAAGTGTCGGCTGGTGAGTGCTTGTTGTATCGTGTTGGAGTCCACACGTGTCGGTTGGTGTGAGCTTGTTGTATCGAGTTGGAGTCCAAATGTGTCGTCTGGTGAGTGCTTGTTGTATCGAATTGAAGTCCACAAGTGTCGTCTGGTGTGTACTTGTTTTATCGAGTTAGAGTCCACAAGTGTCGGCTGGTGTGTACTTGTTGTATCGTGTTGGAGTCCACAAGTGTCCTCTGTTGTGTGCTTGTTGTATCGAGTTGAAGTCCACACGTTTTGGCTGGTGTGTGCTTGTTGTATCGAGTTGAAGTCCACACGTGTCGGCTGGTGTGTGCTTGTTGTATCGTGTTGGAGTCCACACGTGTCAGTTGGTGTGAGCTTGTTGTATCGAGTTGGAGTCCACAAGTGTCCTCTGTTGTGTGCTTGTTGTATCGAGTTGGAGTCCACACGTGTCGGCTGTTGTGTGCTTGTTGTGTCGAGTTGGAGTCCACACGTGTCGTCTGGTGTGTACTTGTTGTATCGTGTTGGAGTCCACAAGTGTTTTCTATTGTGTGCTTGTTGTGTCGAGTTGAAGTCCACACGTGTCGTCTGTTGTGTGCTTGTTGTATCGTGTTAAAATCCACAAGTGTCGTCTGGTGTGTACTTGTTGTATCGAGTTGAAGTCCAAAAGTGTCGTCTGGTGTGTACTTGTTTTATCGAGTTAGAGTCCACAAGTGTAGTCTGTTGTGTGCTTGTTGTATCTAATTGGAGTCCACACGTGTCGTCTGGTGTGTGCTTGTTGTATCGTGTTGGAGTCCACACGTGTCGTCTGGTGTGTGTTTGTTGTGTCGAGTTGAAGTCCACAAGTGTTTTCTGTTGTGTGCTTGTTGTGTCGAGTTAGAGTCCACAAGTGTTGTCTGGTGTGTGCTTGTTGCATCGTGTTGAAGTCCACAAGTGTTTTCAGTTGTGTGCTTGTTGTGTCGAGTTAGAGTCCACACATGTTGTCTGGTGTGTGCTTGTTGTATCGAATTGAAGTACACACGTGTCGTCTGTTGTGTACTTGTTTTATCGAGTTAGAGTCCACAAGTGTCGGCTGGTGTGTACTTGTTTTATCGAGTTAGAGTCCACAAGTGTCGTCTGTTGTGTGCTTGTTGTATCGTGTTGGAGTCCACACGTGTCGTCTGGTGTGTACTTGTTTTATCGAGTTAGAGTCCACAAGTGTCGTCTGGTGTGTGCTTGTTGTATCGAGTTGAAGTCCAAAAGTGTCGTCTGGTGTGTACTTGTTTTATCGAGTTAGAGTCCACAAGTGTAGTCTGTTGTGTGCTTGTTGTATCTACTTGGAGTCCACACGTGTCGTCTGGTGTGTGCTTGTTGTATCGTGTTGGAGTCCACACGTGTCGTCTGGTGTGTGTTTGTTGTGTCGAGTTGAAGTCCACAAGTGTTTTCTGTTGTGTGCTTGTTGTGTCGAGTTAGAGTCCACAAGTGTTGTCTGGTGTGTGCTTGTTGCATCGTGTTGAAGTCCACAAGTGTTTTCAGTTGTGTGCTTGTTGTGTCGAGTTAGAGTCCACACATGTTGTCTGGTGTGTGCTTGTTGTATCGAATTGAAGTACACACGTGTCGTCTGTTGTGTACTTGTTTTATCGAGTTAGAGTCCACAAGTGTCGGCTGGTGTGTACTTGTTTTATCGAGTTAGAGTCCACAAGTGTCGTCTGTTGTGTGCTTGTTGTATCGTGTTGGAGTCCACACGTGTCGTCTGGTGTGTACTTGTTTTATCGAGTTAGAGTCCACAAGTGTCGTCTGGTGTGTGCTTGTTGTATCGAGTTGAAGTCCAAAAGTGTCGTCTGGTGTGTACTTGTTTTATCGAGTTAGAGTCCACAAGTGTAGTCTGTTGTGTGCTTGTTGTATCTACTTGGAGTCCACACGTGTCGTCTGGTGTGTGCTTGTTGTATCGTGTTGGAGTCCACACGTGTCGTCTGGTGTGTGTTTGTTGTGTCGAGTTGAAGTCCACAAGTGTTTTCTGTTGTGTGCTTGTTGTGTCGAGTTAGAGTCCACAAGTGTTGTCTGGTGTGTGCTTGTTGCATCGTGTTGAAGTCCACAAGTGTTGTCTGGTGTGTGCTTGTTGTATTGCGTTGAAGTCCACAAGTGTCGTCTAGTGTGTACTTGGTGTATCGAATTGAGGTCCACACGTGTCGTCTGGTGTGTACTTGTTTTATCGAGTTAGAGTCCACAAGTGTCGGCTGGTGTGTACTTGTTTTATCGAGTTAGAGTCCACAAGTGTCGGCTGGTGTGTGCTTGTTGTATTGAGTTGAAGTCCAAAAGTGTCGTCTGGTGTGTACTTGTTTTATCGAGTTAGAGTCCACAAGTGTAGTCTGTTGTGTGCTTGTTGTATCTAGTTGGAGTCCACACCTGTCGCCTGGTGTGTGCTTGTTGTATCGTGTTGGAGTCCACACGTGTCGTCTGGTGTGTGCTTGTTGTGTCGAGTTGAAGTCCACAAGTGTTTTCTGTTGTGTGCTTGTTGTGTCGAGTTAGAGTCCACAAGTGTTGTCTGGTGTGTGCGTGTTGTATCGTGTTGAAGTCCACACGTGTTTTCTGTTGTGTGCTTCTTGTATCGTGTTGAAGTCCACAAGTGTTTTCTGTTGTGTGCTTGTTGTATCGTGTTGAAGTCCACAAGTGTCGTCTAGTGTGTACCTGGTGTATCGAATTGAAGTCCACACGTTTCGTCTGGTGTGTACTTGTTTTATCGAGTTAGAGTCCACAAGTGTCGTCTGGTGTGTACTTGTTGTATCGAGTTGAAGTCCACAAGTGTCGTCGGGTGTGAGCTTGTTGTATCGAGTTGGAGTCCACAAGTGTCGGCTGGTGAGTGCTTGTTGTATCGAGTTGAAGTCCACATGTGTCGTCTGTTGTGTGCTTGTTATATCGTGTTGGAGTCCACAAGTGTTGTCTGGTGTGTGCTTGTTGTATCGTGTTGAAGTCCACAAGTGTTTTCTGTTGTGTGCTTGTTGTATCGTGTTGAAGTCCACAAGTGTTTTCTGTTGTGTGCTTGTTGTATTGTGTTGAAGTCCACAAGTGTCGTCTAGTGTGTACTTGTTTTATCGAATTGAAGTCCACACGTGTCGTCTGGTGTGTACTTGTTTTATCCAGTTAGAGTCCACAAATGTCGGCTGGTGTGTACTTGTTTTATCGAGTTAGAGTCCACAAGTGTCGGCTGGTGTGTACTTGTTTTATCGAGTTAGAGTCCACAAGTGTCGTCTGGTGTGTGCATGTTGTATCGAGTTGAAGTCCAAAAGTGTCGTCTGGTGTGTACTTGTTTTATCGAGTTAGAGTCCACAAGTGTAGTCTGTTGTGTGCTTGTTGTATCTAGTTGGAGTCCACACGTGTAGTCTGTTGTGTGCTTGTTGTATCTAGTTGGAGTCCACACGTGTCGTCTGGTGTGTGCTTGTTGTGTCGAGTTGTAGTCCACAAGTGTTTTCTGTTGTGTGCTTGTTGTGTCTAGTTAGAGTCCACAAGTGTTGTCTGGTGAGTGCTTGTTGTATCGTGTTGAAGTCCACAAGTGTTTTCTGTTGTGTGCTTGTTGTATCGTGTTGAAGTCCACAAGTGTTTTCTGTTGTGTGCTTGTTGTATCGTGTTGAAGTCCACAAGTGTCGTCTAGTGTGTACTTGGTGTATCGAATTGAAGTGCACACGTTTCGTCTGGTGTGTACTTGTTTTATCGAGTTAGAGTCCACACGTGTCGTCTGGTGTGTGCTTGTTGTATCGAGTTGAAGTCCACAAGTGTCGTCTGGTGTGTACTTGTTTTATCGAGTTAGAGTCCACACATGTCGTCTATTGTGTGCTTGTTGTATCGTGTTGGAGTCCACACGTGTCGTCTGGTGTGTGCTTGTTTTATCGAGTTAGAGTCCACAAGTGTCGTCTGGTGTGTGCTTGTTGAATCGAGTTTGGAGTACACAAGTGTTTTCTATTGTGTGCTTGTTGTGTCGAGTTGAAGTCCACAAGTTTCGTCTGGTGTGTACTTGTTTTATCGAGTTAGAGTCCACACGTGTCGGCTGGTGTGTAGTTGTTGTATCGTGTTGGAGTCCACAAGTATCGGCTGGTGTGTGCTTGTTGTATCGAGTTAGAGTCCACACGTGTCGGCTGGTGTGTGCTTGTTGTATCGAATTAGAGTCCATACGTGTCATCTGGTGTGTGCTTGTTGTATCGAGTTGGAGTCCAGAAGTGTCGTCTGGTGTGTACTTGTTGTATCGAGTTGAAGTCCACAAGTGTCGGCTGGTGTGTGCTTGTTGTATCGTGTTGGAGTCCAGAAGTATCGGCTGGTGTGTGCTTGTTGTATCGAGTTAGAGTCCACATGTGTCGTCTAGTGTGTACTTGTTTTATCGAGTTAGAGTCCACAAGTGTCGTCTGGTGTGTGCTTGTTGTATCGAGTTGAAGTCCACAAGTGTAGTCTGTTGTGTGCTTGTTGTATCGTGTTGGAGTACACACGTGTCCTCTGGTGTGTGCTTGTTGTATCGTGTTGAAGTCCACAAGTATCGTCTGGTGTGTACTTGTTGTATCGAGTTGAAGTCCACAAGTGTCGTCTGTTGTGTGCTTGTTATATCGAGTTGAAGTCCACAAGTTTCGTCTAGTGTGTACTTGGTGTATCGAATTGAAGTACACACGTGTCGTCTGGTGTGTGCTTGCTGTATCGAGTTGGAGTCCACACGTGTCGGCTGGTGAGTGCTTGTTGTATCGAGTTGAAGTCAACATGTGTCGTCTGTTGTGTGCTTGTTGATTCGAGTTTGGAGTCCACAAGTGTTTTCTAGTGTGTGCTTGTTGTGTCGAGTTGAAGTACACAAGTGTTGTCTGGTGTGTGCTTGTTGTGTCGTGTTAATATCCACAGGTGTCGTCTGGTGTGTACTTGGTGTATCGAATTGAAGTCCACAATTGTCGTCTGGTGTGTACTTGTTGTATCGAGTTAGAGTCCACAAGTGTCGGCTGGTGTGTAGTTGTTGTATCGTGTTGGAGACCACAGGTATCGGCTGGTATGTGCTTGTTTTATCGAGTTAGAGTCCACACGTGTCGGCTGGTGTGTGCTTGTTGTATCGAATTAGAGTCCACACGTGTCGACTGGTGAGTGCTTGTTGTATCGAGTTGAAGTCCACAAGTGTCCTCTGTTGTGTGCTTGTTGTATCGAGTTGAAGTCCACAAGTGTCGTCGGGTGTGTGCTTGTTGTATCGAGTTGGAGTCCACACGTGTCGGCTGGTGAGTGCTTGTTGTATCGAGTTGGAGTCCACACGTGTCGGCTGGTGAGTGCTTGTTGTATCGAGTTGAAGTCCATATGTGTCGTCTGTTGTGTGCTTGTTGTGTCGAGTTGAAGTCCACAAGTGTTTTCTAGTGTGTGCTTGTTGTGTCGAGTTGAAGTTCACAAGTGTTGTCTGGTGTGTGCTTGTTGTATCGTGTTAAAATCCACAAGTGTCGTCTGGTGTGTACTTGATGTATCGAGTTAGAGTCCACACATGTCGGCTGGTGTGTAGTTCTTGTATCGTGTTGGAGTCCACAAGTATCGGCTGGTGTGTGCTTGTTGTATCGAGTTAGAGTCCACATGTGTCGTCTGGTGTGTGTGCTTGTTGTATCGAGTTGAAGTCCACAAGTGTCGTCTGGTGTGTACTTGTTTTATCGAGTTAGAGTCCACATGTGTAGTCGGTTGTGTGCTTGTTGTATCGTGTTGGAGTCCACAAGTATCGTCTGTTGTGTGCTTGTTGTATCGAGTTGGAGTCCACACCTGTCGTCTTATGAGTGCTTTTTGTATCGAGTTAGAGTCGTGCCAACAGCTAATTACTTCCCAGTGTTAAATGATGAAGGAACACACCATATACCACTATGTACACTGTGTCAGGTACTTGCGGCCACCCGGGTGGAACTATACGATGTTGTGTATGTTTCAGAGTGTGTACATGTACATTTACTATACGATGTTGTGTATGTTACAGAGTGTGTACATGTACTATACGATGTTGTGTATGTTACAGAGTGTGTACATGTACATGTACTATACGATGTTGTGTATGTTACAGAGTGTGTACATGTACATGTACTATACGAGGTTGTGTATGTTACAGAGTGTGTACATGTACATGTACTATACGATGCTGTGTATGTTTCAGAGTGTGTACATGTACTATACGATGTTGTGTATGTTTCAGAGTGTGTATATGTACTATACGATGTTGTGTATGTTACAGAGTGTGTACATGTACTATACGATGTTGTGTATGTTACAGAGTGTGTACATGTACTATACGATGCTGTGTATGTTACAGAGTGTGTACATGTACTATACGATGCTGTGTATGTTACAGAGTGTGTACATGTACTATACGATGTTGTGTATGTTACAGAGTGTGTACATGTACTATACGATGCTGTGTATGTTACAGAGTGTGTACATGTACTATACGATGCTGTGTATGTTACAGAGTGTGTACATGTACTATACGATGTTGTGTATGTTACAGAGTGTGTACATGTACTATACGATGTTGTGTATGTTACAGAGTGTGTACATGTACTATACGATGTTGTGTATGTTACAGAGTGTGTACATGTACTATACGATGTTGTGTATGTTACAGAGTGTGTACATGTACTATACGATGTTGTGTATGTTACAGAGTGTGTACATGTACTATACGATGCTGTGTATGTTACAGAGTGTGTACATGTACTATACGATGCTGTGTATGTTACAGAGTGTGTACATGTACTATACGATGTTGTGTATATTACAGAGTGTGTACATGTACTATACGATGTTGTGTATGTTACAGAGTGTGTACATGTACTATACGAGGTTGTGTATGTTACAGAGTGTGTACATGTACTATACGATGTTGTGTATGTTACAGAATGTGTACATGTACTATACGATGTTGTGTATGTTTCAGAATGTGTACATGTACTATACGATGCTGTGTATGTTACAGAGTGTATACATGTACTATACGATGTTGTGTATGTTTCAGAGTGTGTACATGTACATGTACTATACGATGTTGTGTATGTTACAGACTGTGTACATGTACATGTACTATACGATGTTGTGTATGTTTCAGAGTGTGTACATGTACATGTACTATACGATGCTGTGTATGTTACAGAGTGTGTACATGTACATGTACTCTACGATGCTGTGTATGTTACAGAGTGTGTACATGTACTATACGATGTTGTGTATGTTTCAGAGTGTGTACATGTACATGTACTATACGATGCTGTGTATGTTACAGAGTGTGTACATGTACATGTACTATACGATGCTGTGTATGTTACAGAGTGTGTACATGTACATGACTATACGATGTTGTGTATGTTTCAGAGTGTGTACATGTACTATACGAGGTTGTGTATGTTTCAGAGTGTGTACATGTACATGTACTATACGAGGTTGTGTATGTTACAGAGTGTGTACATGTACATGTACTATACGATGTTGTGTATGTTTCAGAGTGTGTACATGTACATGTACTATACGATGTTGTGTATGTTTCAGAGTGTGTACATGTACTATACGATGTTGTGTATGTTTCAGAGTGTGTACATGTACTATACGATGTTGTGTATGTTTCAGAGTGTGTACATGTACATGTACTATACGATGTTGTGTATGTTACAGTGTGTGTACATGTACTATACGAGGTTGTGTATGTTACAGAGTGTGTACATGTACATGTACTATACGATGTTGTGTATGTTACAGAGTGTGTACATGTACTATACGATGTTGTGTATGTTACAGAGTGTGTACATGTACTATACGATGCTGTGTATGTTACAGAGTGTGTACATGTACTATACGATGTTGTGTATGTTACAGAGTGTGTACATGTACATGTACTATACGATGTTGTGTATGTTACAGAGTGTGTACATGTACATGTACTATACGATGTTGTGTATGTTACAGAGTGTGTACATGTACTATACGATGTTGTGTATGTTACAGAGTGTGTACATGTACATGTACTATACGATGTTGTGTATGTTTCAGAGTGTGTACATGTACATGTACTATACGATGTTGTGTATGTTACAGAGTGTGTACATGTACTATACGATGTTGTGTATGTTACAGAGTGTGTACATGTACATGTACTATACGATGTTGTGTATGTTACAGAGTGTGTACATGTACATGTACTATACGATGTTGTGTATGTTACAGAGTGTGTACATGTACATGACTATACGATGTTGTGTATGTTTCAGAGTGTGTACATGTACTATACGATGTTGTGTATGTTTCAGAGTGTGTACATGTACATGTACTATACGATGTTGTGTATGTTACAGAGTGTAATGTACATGTACTATACGATGTTGTGTATGTTTCAGAGTGTGTACATGTACATGTACTATACGATGTTGTGTATGTTTCAGAGTGTGTACATGTACTATACGATGTTGTGTATGTTTCAGAGTGTGTACATGTACTATACGATGTTGTGTATGTTTCAGAGTGTGTACATGTACTATACGATGTTGTGTATGTTACAGAGTGTGTACATGTACTATACGATGTTGTGTATGTTACAGAGTGTGTACATGTACATGTACTATACGATGTTGTGTATGTTACAGAGTGTGTACATGTACTATACGATGTTGTGTATGTTACAGAGTGTGTACATGTACTATACGATGCTGTGTATGTTACAGAGTGTGTACATGTACTATACGATGCTGTGTATGTTACAGAGTGTGTACATGTACTATACGATGTTGTGTATGTTACAGAGTGTGTACATGTACTATACGATGTTGTGTATGTTACAGAGTGTGTACATGTACTATACGATGTTGTGTATGTTACAGAGTGTGTACATGTACTATACGATGTTGTGTATGTTACAGAGTGTGTACATGTACTATACGATGTTGTGTATGTTACAGAGTGTGTACATGTACATGTACTATACGATGTTGTGTATGTTTCAGATGTGTACATGTACATGTACTATACGATGCTGTGTATGTTACAGAGTGTGTACATGTACTATACGATGTTGTGTATGTTTCAGAGTGTGTACATGTACATGTACTATACGATGTTGTGTATGTTACAGAGTGTGTACATGTACATGTACTATACGATGTTGTGTATGTTACAGAGTGTGTACATGTACTATACGATGTTGTGTATGTTACAGAGTGTGTACATGTACATGTACTATACGATGTTGTGTATGTTTCAGAGTGTGTACATGTACATGTACTATACGATGTTGTGTATGTTACAGAGTGTGTACATGTACATGTACTATACGATGTTGTGTATGTTTCAGAGTGTGTACATTACATGTACTATACGATGTTGTGTATGTTTCAGAGTGTGTACATGTACTATACGATGTTGTGTATGTTTCAGAGTGTGTACATGTACTATACGATGTTGTGTATGTTTCAGAGTGTGTACATGTACATGTACTATACGATGTTGTGTATGTTTCAGAGTGTGTACATGTACTATACGATGTTGTGTATGTTACAGAGTGTGTACATGTACTATACGATGTTGTGTATGTTACAGAGTGTGTACATGTACTATACGATGTTGTGTATGTTACAGAGTGTGTACATGTACTATACGATGTTGTGTATGTTACAGAGTGTGTACATGTACTATACGATGTTGTGTATGTTTCAGAGTGTGTACATGTACATGTACTATACGATGTTGTGTATGTTACAGAGTGTGTACATGTACATGTACTATACGATGTTGTGTATGTTACAGAGTGTGTACATGTACTATACGATGTTGTGTATGTTACAGAGTGTGTACATGTACATGTACTATACGATGTTGTGTATGTTTCAGAGTGTGTACATGTACTATACGATGTTGTGTATGTTACAGAGTGTGTACATGTACTATACGATGTTGTGTATGTTACAGAGTGTGTGTACATGTACTATACGATGTTGTGTATGTTACAGAGTGTGTACATGTACTATACGATGTTGTGTATGTTACAGAGTGTGTACATGTACTATACGATGGTGTGTATGTTACAGAGTGTGTACATGTACTATACGATGCTGTGTATGTTACAGAGTGTGTACATGTACTATACGATGTTGTGTATGTTACAGAGTGTGTACATGTACTATACGATGATGTGTATGTTACAGAGTGTGTACATGTACTATACGATGTTGTGTATGTTTCAGAGTGTGTACATGTACATGTACTATACGATGTTGTGTATGTTACAGAGTGTGTCATGTACATGTACTATACGATGTTGTGTATGTTTCAGAGTGTGTACATGTACTATACGAGGTTGTGTATGTTTCAGAGTGTGTACATGTACTATACGATGTTGTGTATGTTTATGAGTGTGTACATGTACTATACGATGTTGTGTATGTTACAGAGTGTGTACATGTACTATACGATGTTGTGTATGTTACAGAGTGTGTACATGTACTATACGATGTTGTGTATGTTACAGAGTGTGTACATGTACTATACGATGTTGTGTATGTTACAGAGTGTGTACATGTACTATACGATGTTGTGTATGTTACAGAGTGTGTACATGTACATGTACTATACGATGTTGTGTATGTTTCAGAGTGTGTACATGTACATGTACTATACGATGCTGTGTATGTTACAGAGTGTATACATGTACTATACGATGTTGTGTATGTTTCAGAGTGTGTACATGTACATGTACTATACGATGCTGTGTATGTTACAGAGTGTGTACATGTACATGTACTATACGATGTTGTGTATGTTACAGAGTGTGTACATGTACTATACGATGTTGTGTATGTTTCAGAGTGTGTACATGTACATGTACTATACGATGCTGTGTATGTTACAGAGTTGCATGTACATGTACTATACGATGTTGTGTATGTTACAGAGTGTGTACATGTACATGTACTATACGATGTTGTGTATGTTTCAGAGTGTGTACATGTACTATACGATGTTGTGTATGTTTCAGAGTGTGTACTGTACATGTACTATACGATGTTGTGTATGTTTCAGAGTGTACATGTACTATACGAGGTTGTGTATGTTACAGAGTGTGTACATGTACTATACGAGGTTGTGTATGTTACAGAGTGTGTACATGTACTATACGATGTTGTGTATGTTACAGAGTGTGTACATGTACTATACGATGTTGTGTATGTTTCAGAGTGTGTACATGTACATGTACTATACGATGTTGTGTATGTTACAGAGTGTGTACATGTACTATACGATGTTGTGTATGTTACAGAGTGTGTACATGTACTATACGATGTTGTGTATGTTACAGAGTGTGTACATGTACTATACGATGTTGTGTATGTTACAGAGTGTGTACATGTACTATACGATGTTGTGTATGTTACAGAGTGTGTACATGTACTATACGATGTTGTGTATGTTACAGAGTGTGTACATGTACTATACGATGTTGTGTATGTTACAGAGTGTGTACATGTACTATACGATGTTGTGTATGTTACAGAGTGTGTACATGTACTATACGATGTTGTGTATGTTACAGAGTGTGTACATGTACTATACGATGTTGTGTATGTTACAGAGTGTGTACATGTACTATACGATGCTGTGTATGTTACAGAGTGTGTACATGTACTATACGATGCTGTGTATGTTACAGAGTGTGTACATGTACTATACGATGTTGTGTATGTTACAGAGTGTGTACATGTACTATACGATGCTGTGTATGTTACAGAGTGTGTACATGTACTATACGATGCTGTGTATGTTACAGAGTGTGTACATGTACTATACGATGTTGTGTATGTTACAGAGTGTGTACATGTACTATACGATGCTGTGTATGTTACAGAGTGTGTACATGTACATGTACTATACGATGTTGTGTATGTTTCAGAATGTGTACATGTACATGTACTATACGATGCTGTGTATGTTACAGAGTGTATACATGTACTATACGATGTTGTGTATGTTTCAGAGTGTGTACATGTACATGTACTATACGATGTTGTGTATGTTACAGACTGTGTACATGTACATGTACTATACGATGTTGTGTATGTTTCAGAGTGTGTACATGTACATGTACTATACGATGCTGTGTATGTTACAGAGTGTGTACATGTACATGTACTCTACGATGCTGTGTATGTTACAGAGTGTGTACATGTACTATACGATGTTGTGTATGTTTCAGAGTGTGTACATGTACATGTACTATACGATGCTGTGTATGTTACAGAGTGTGTACATGTACATGTACTATACGATGCTGTGTATGTTACAGAGTGTGTACATGTACATGCACTATACGATGTTGTGTATGTTTCAGAGTGTGTACATGTACTATACGAGGTTGTGTATGTTTCAGAGTGTGTACATGTACATGTACTATACGATGTTGTGTATGTTTCAGAGTGTGTACATGTACTATACGAGGTTGTGTATGTTACAGAGTGTGTACATGTACTATACGAGGTTGTGTATGTTACAGAGTGTGTACATGTACATGTACTATACGAGGTTGTGTATGTTACAGAGTGTGTACATGTACATGTACTATACGATGTTGTGTATGTTACAGAGTGTGTACATGTACTATACGATGCTGTGTATGTTACAGAGTGTGTACATGTACTATACGATGTTGTGTATGTTACAGAGTGTGTACATGTACTATACGATGGTGTGTATGTTACAGAGTGTGTACATGTACTATACGATGCTGTGTATGTTACAGAGTGTGTACATGTACTATACGATGTTGTGTATGTTACAGAGTGTGTACATGTACTATACGATGTTGTGTATGTTACAGAGTGTGTACATGTACTATACGATGTTGTGTATGTTTAAGAGTGTGTACATGTACATGTACTATACGATGTTGTGTATGTTTCAGAGTGTGTACATGTACTATACGATGTTGTGTATGTTTCAGAGTGTGTACATGTACTATACGATGCTGTGTATGTTACAGAGTGTGTACATGTACTATACGATGTTGTGTATGTTACAGAGTGTGTACCTGTACTATACGATGTTGTGTATGTTTCAGAGTGTGTACATGTACTATACGATGCTGTGTATGTTACAGAGTGTGTACATGTACTATACGATGTTGTGTATGTTACAGAGTGTGTACATGTACTATACGATGTTGTGTATGTTACAGAGTGTGTACATGTACTATACGATGCTGTGTATGTTACAGAGTGTGTACATGTACATGTACTATACGATGCTGTGTATGTTACAGAGTGTGTACATGTACATGCACTATACGATGTTGTGTATGTTTCAGAGTGTGTACATGTACTATACGAGGTTGTGTATGTTTCAGAGTGTGTACTGTACATGTACTATACGATGTTGTGTATGTTTCAGAGTGTGTACATGTACTATACGATGCTGTGTATGTTACAGAGTGTGTACATGTACTATACGATGTTGTGTATGTTACAGAGTGTGTACATGTACTATACGATGATGTGTATGTTACAGAGTGTGTACATGTACTATACGATGTTGTGTATGTTTCGGAGTGTGTACATGTACATGTACTATACGATGTTGTGTATGTTACAGAGTGTGTTCATGTACATGCACTATACGATGTTGTGTATGTTTCAGAGTGTGTACATGTACTATACGAGGTTGTGTATGTTTCAGAGTGTGTACATGTACTATACGATGTTGTGTATGTTTATGAGTGTGTACATGTACTATACGATGTTGTGTATGTTACAGAGTGTGTACATGTACTATACGATGTTGTGTATGTTTATGAGTGTGTACATGTACTATACGATGTTGTGTATGTTACAGAGTGTGTACATGTACTATACGATTGTGTATGTTTCAGAGTGTGTACATGTACTATACGATGTTGTGTATGTTTCAGAGTGTGTACATGTACTATACGAGGTTGTGTATGTTTCAGAGTGTGTACATGTACTATACGATGTTGTGTATGTTTCAGAGTGTGTACATGTACTATACGATGTTGTGTATGTTTCAGAGTGTGTACATGTACTATACGATGTTGTGTATGTTACAGAGTGTGTACATGTACTATACGATGTTGTGTATGTTACAGAGTGTGTACATGTACTATACGATGTTGTGTATGTTTCAGAGTGTGTACATGTACTATACGATGTTGTGTATGTTTCAGAGTGTGTACATGTACTATACGATGTTGTGTATGTTTCAGAGTGTGTACATGTACTATACGATGTTGTGTATGTTCAGAGTGTGTACATGTACTATACGATGTTGTGTATGTTTCAGAGTGTGTACATGTACTATACGATGTTGTGTATGTTACAGAGTGTGTACATGTACTATACGATGTTGTGTATGTTACAGAGTGTGTACATGTACTATACGATGCTGTGTATGTTACAGAGTGTGTACATGTACTATACGATGTTGTGTATGTTTCAGAGTGTGTACATGTACATGTACTATACGATGTTGTGTATGTTACAGACTGTGTACATGTACATGTACTATACGATGTTGTGTATGTTTCAGAGTGTGTACATGTACATGTACTATACGATGCTGTGTATGTTACAGAGTGTGTACATGTACATGTACTCTACGATGCTGTGTATGTTACAGAGTGTGTACATGTACTATACGATGTTGTGTATGTTTCAGAGTGTGTACATGTACATGTACTATACGATGCTGTGTATGTTACAGAGTGTGTACATGTACATGTACTATACGATGTTGTGTATGTTACAGAGTGTGTACATGTACATGTACTATACGATGTTGTGTATGTTTCAGAGTGTGTACATGTACTATACGATGTTGTGTATGTTACAGAGTGTGTACATGTACTATACGATGTTGTGTATGTTACAGAGTGTGTACATGTACTATACGATGTTGTGTATGTTTCAGAGTGTGTACATGTACTATACGATGCTGTGTATGTTACAGAGTGTGTACATGTACTATACGAGGTTGTGTATGTTACAGAGTGTGTACATGTACTATACGATGTTGTGTATGTTACAGAGTGTGTACATGTACTATACGATGTTGTGTATGTTACAGAGTGTGTACATGTACTATACGAGGTTGTGTATGTTTCAGAGTGTGTACATGTACTATACGATGTTGTGTATGTTTATAAGTGTGTACATGTACTATACGATGTTGTGTATGTTTCAGAGTGTGTACATGTACTATACGATGTTGTGTATGTTTAAGAGTGTGTACATGTACTATACGATGTTGTGTATGTTTCAGAGTGTGTACATGTACTATACGATGTTGTGTATGTTACAGAGTGTGTACATGTACATGTACTATACGATGTTGTGTATGTTACAGAGTGTGTACATGTACTATACGATGTTGTGTATGTTACAGAGTGTGTACATGTACTATACGATGTTGTGTATGTTTCAGAGTGTGTACATGTACTATACGATGTTGTGTATGTTGCAGAGTGTGTACATGTACTATACGAGGTTGTGTATGTTACAGAGTGTGTACATGTACATGTACTATACGATGTTGTGTATGTTACAGAGTGTGTACATGTACTATACGAGGTTGTGTATGTTACAGAGTGTGTACATGTACATGTACTATACGATGTTGTGTATGTTACAGAGTGTGTACATGTACATGTACTATACGAGGTTGTGTATGTTACAGAGTGTGTACATGTACATGTACTATACGAGCTTGTGTATGTTACAGAGTGTGTACATGTACATGTACTATACGAGGTTGTGTATGTTACAGAGTGTGTACATGTACATGTACTATACGAGGTTGTGTATGTTACAGAGTGTGTACATGTACTATACGATGTTGTGTATGTTACAGAGTGTGTACATGTACTATACGATGTTGTGTATGTTACAGAGTGTGTACATGTACTATACGATGATGTGTATGTTACAGAGTGTGTACATGTACTATACGAGGTTGTGTATGTTACAGAGTGTGTACATGTACTATACGATGTTGTGTATGTTACAGAGTGTGTACATGTACTATACGATGTTGTGTATGTTACAGAGTGTGTACATGTACTATACGATGTTGTGTATGTTACAGAGTGTGTACATGTACTATACGATGTTGTGTATGTTTCAGAGCGTTGAGATGTACACAAGTTCAGTACCGATCAGCGACATCCTGGTGCATTGTTGGCACACCAAGAAGTCCAAGCAGTTCTCTATCGTAAATCAATCATTATTGTTAACATTAAATTGCATATCTTAGTGAAGGCAGTTCTCCCGTCCAAAGGTAACTCACTTCTAATTGGTTTCGAGAAAACAAAAGAAAACATAATTAGCGAATATTAAAATGCAGTATATTCCTGGAAATAACACATTATTATATACCTACTATGGTTCATAATTTTGACCAATAATTGTCAGCCCTAATTTTCATTACATTTGGCGGGAAAATGAGTTACTAGGTTTTGCCATAGCATATGTGTAACGAAATTCATCAATTTTCACCGAGGCAAAACCTAGTATCAAAATAACAAATGTATTTCATAGTAAATGTGTACAAAACTGGTAGGAAGTTAATCAGTATTCAGCCATGCAACGAAATGCATTTCAAGTGTAATTATATCGAATAATTCACATACAAAATGTGTCTCCGTGTGTGGGGGTACATCCTCTTTAGTTACATTAATCATGAATTAACTTTACATTAATCATGAATTAACTTTCTTTCTCAATGTCAAGGAACGGTAAACTAGATCGTTGTGAACAGTATGCGAGGCCGATACAGTACGGAGAGGTGACAAGGTCAATTTCCATCGAAAATAGAGAAACTCCATATAAATGTGTATCTTATGTTAGCGATTCAGCCATGTCCGCGACTTCCCTCTCAGGAATTTCCATCCAGAAGTGCTTTTTCGCTCCTGGGGCAACACGCAATAATTTGAGTATTTCAGTCTTTTTTGAATTGGGAATACCACGTGGCTCTGGTCTTTTGGATGGAAATTCACACGTCGCATTAAAGTTCGACTTTAGGAAGTCAACTTCTGTGTACTGGTCGTCAAAATCTTCCTTATACATCATGGTACGCCTACCCTTAATAAAGTTGACCTCGCATACCTTTCCTAACAATGGTAACTTGTTCTTCTTACCGCCACGAGCAAGTTGTTGGCCACTGAATGCATAGAAATTAGTGTGCTCCAAGACAAATGGTGTGATTGTCTTTGATGATTTCTTGCAAATGTTTAAGAAGTCATCAAATGTATAAATGTTTGCAGCCAGTTTCATTTTTTGACCTATCGACCCATGATTCGAATCTGCCCTCATGTACGTGTGTCCCTTTTGTAGGTATTTGATAACAACTTCTTCAGGGCCCCAAATTGCATTGACACACAGTGTGAGGGCTGTGAACAGGGTCCAATTTTTGTTTTGCCCCCCACAGTTATCAACCCAGAATAGGATGTTAGGGGATGAATCCTTAATTATGCATTTGATGTATGCACTTGCCACATCCTGGGCCAGTCTCCCAGAGATCCCCTCATGCCACAACATAACATAATCTGGTTGGCCTTCAGCCCCCAATCGCGCTAAAGTCTCGTTGAAAACTATTAGCCGGCTCACAAAGAAGCTCTCTTTAGTGGAAAGCTTAGGCAGAAGTATAATGTTTGCATAATATTATCAGCTGCATACACATGAATATTGTCAGGTATTTCCTTCTGATACTCGGTACGAGATTTCGTATATGCCATTTTGTGTTCTCGGCTATCGGTACATATCTCGCATGTTTCAGAATCTTTGTTTTCATCCAATTCATTGACATGCCGTGCATATGCTAGGCAAGATTCACATTCGTCCTGCGAGGGTTGGCCAACTGTGATGCGCTCAGATTCAAATACCTGCCTGTACAGTTCGAAAGTCATCTTAAGCATTAAATATAACATGTGTTTGTCTTATATTGGTTTATTCCATCCAAATAACTCAAACGCCGTTAAATGCATCAAATTCCAATATACATATTACAATGTAGATACATGTATAATGAACCAGAACACTACACATATTAATCATTTTAACAACACATTTTTCACAAGTCAGTGACTTTGCTTAGCACTATAAATGAACATTTTTGGTTCCTTTTTTGGTTCCTTTTTGGCAAACCACTATGCATATGCTCAGACATTGTGAAATAAATAATAACGTTACTATACTTTTTTTTTTTTTTTAACAGAACATATGTTTATTTTGACGTATACATAAGTACATAGTCATTAATAGAAATATACATACATGCATATAGATATATATACATAATTATATATATATATATATATATATATATATATATCCACACATAAAAACATAATTACATATCACAATCAATCAATGTAATAGCCATTATATACAAGTGCTACGAATTATGTCATGTAGCACGGAGGATAAACTCTAATATCATATTTAAATCTAAGAAGTCAAGGTATTTAATATATTATTTCGTTTGTTTAAAGCATGTTTAATGTAAAGAGCCAAATTATACAGGTCACTTCTGTTATCAGAGCTTAACAATTTCAAAAATGTATACATACTTGGTCTTGTATAAAATCTTTTAGTAATGTAACGTTTCCTCAAATCTATTAGACTGGGACAATTTCAGCGAAATGTTGGCGCTTAGAGTTTATGAGGCGTTTTTGAGGAAAAGTTGGCAAACAACTTTTTCCAAGGGATTTGGGTATGCTGAAAATGAATATTTTGTTTTCCAAGCTCAATTTTGATTTTTCGGTACCCAAATTGCTAAAAACAAAAATGGCCGCCATGGGAAACTTAAAACGCCCATAACTTTTGAATGAAGGGTGATAAAGCTTAATTGTTTGCACCAAATACCATGTTTGTGATGCCCACGAACACACTGAACACATCATAATGGAGCTATGTTCAATATAAATGGGTGGAAAATAATATAAGTGGCATTTCATTTGAAAACTGACAAATAATAAATAAAATCAGAACGTTAGATCATGAAATGCCTTTATATTACCAGAAGCATGGCACATAGTGACTGATAATATTAATAAGTGTATTTTACATGATTTATAAACTGTCCAACATATATTATACATAGTAGGAAAACTAGGCCGTAATGTTATTCAGCATATTATATTATGTTTAAATAGTAAATGTCTATAACGGTGTACTGTATCGCAAGTCTTTGAAGTATTTCTTTCAGCTTCATTTGTTCATGCAAATGTTGTCACTGTTTACACACTTGCAGGCTCCAGTGCATGTCAGTTTGCCCTTTCTGCAGGTGCAACTCTGTGATTTACAGCCTTTTGTGCATCCACATGCAACAATATCCTGGCATGACTGTGGAATTGGAGCGAGTGACACGTGTTTTGGTGACAGCTGTCCACCTTCCAATGTCCAGCCCATGGTTGCAGGTGAGGGTAGGACTGGTTGTGGATTGGTAGCCTGCATCCAAACCATACTTTGGAAATGTGCTCGCTGAACATGAAATTGTAGTGCATCTGATGTAGGAGGCAATGCATCTTGCGATTTACATTTGAAGAACAATTTGACACGAGCATTGTCACAGCTGGCTACTTCTTGATCGTTGTACAACTTGCACACAAACTGTTCTGCATCCTTCATTGTATTTTGTGTCAGTTCTCCTGTTCCAAGGTCTTTGAGGAGATGGTTGTCTGTGGTGAACAGTTTCCATGCAGTTTTCTTGCTATGTCCAGCAAAGTAGGACACAGTATTGCAGCCCGTTATTGCATGGAATGAGATGAGGGTTTCAAACACTGAGTTGCTGCATGGAAGATTATGCCTGATATCATGTACAGGTATGTATTTCCGACGTTTTGATGTGCCTGCCTTCATCCACAACTTTCTGCAATTCATTTTGGGGAAATGTGCTAGCAGTAGCACCAAGACATCTGTGTCTCGCGCTGACACAACCACACTCTCTGCATCTGTGTGCATACAATGCAAGACAAGCCTTGTATCTGCCTCATCATGGCTGGCCTCAAGCAGATGAATGTCCAATTCCGGGTCAGATGTCCAAACTTTGTCCTCCCTCAGGAATCCACCAGAGACTACCAATATTTTCCCTGGAGGAGCATTTGCTATCAAATGTTTTGAGAGGAAATCTGCTAGGTCTGCCTTGTTAGCAGGCACAGCCAGAAAATCATTCCAGTTGTTGAGGATTGGCACAGAACTGTCCTCGACAACTCTTCTGATCGGACGAGAATGTTTTGAACGTTTCTTCCTGGTACCAGCCTTGATTGATGTTTCTCTGTACCGATCAAAGGTGACATCGCTCCTGTCAAAAGATCTGCCAGCATGACTGACATTCAGCACAAATGCATCTCCCAGTTCACCAAAGTTATTAACACCTGAAGGTTTCCCAAGTGCCACTACTAGGGCTTGGCCATCTATCACCAGACAGGATGTTCTGTCAAGGGTAATCTCTGGTGGACAGGTCAATTCTTTGGTCATCACATCAGTTAGGATAGCTTTATTACCAACCCACAGACTGCCATTTGTGTTTGCAATTGCAACTAGCACAGTCATCAGTTCATGCTGTAATACATTGTGAAGATCCACCTTCCTGCCAGCCTGGTAGGCAATGATGAGGCGCTGAAGTATATTCCGGTCTGCCTTCATGGTGGATTCTTTACCCTTAGAGTCTTTCTGCGCCACATATAGAGATGAGAAGGTGAGTGCCTTTGACTTATGTATGGGATCTCTGAACTTGACTCTTGTATGGCCGCCACCAGAGGCAATCAATCTCTCATTCACGAATGTATTGAGTTGTACCTGGCCCAGATGCTCAGCTTTCAGAAGACATTCTTTGATATCAGTAGTTGCTAAATCCTTGGTAGAAATATTCAGGATGTGTCTAGTGCAAACACTTTCATTCTTTGTAGAACTGACATGATTTTGTCTTCATCCTCGGTGTCCCGTTTCATTCTAGCAGGAGTGATTTCATTGTGAATCATTTGGTCTTCATGTCCAACCATAAACAGTGCCCTTGTCTTGGTTACAATGCAGGCCCTGAGATTATATGACAAGGCCCAGCGGCTCAATGCTGCTGTGGTTTTGGTAATTCCAATGATACCACCACCCTTTTTCCCTGTGCCATTTAGCCACTCTTGGCTGTGGTGTGGGTCAACCTGGTTGTATCTCTGGTCTGATCCCTTCACAACAAAGTTGCCTTTGTAGAATTCCTCTTTGACTTCATCGTGTAGCTGGTTCATCTCGGCTAAGTACACAGTACCCCACCTGGCATAGTTTATGTGGTCATAGCGGTGGAAGTATAGAAGCATTTGCTTAAAAGCATAGAGGTGAAGCTCCCAGAGACCACCACGCTGGGCCCTGATGAACAGGAGTAGCATGCATACCATGTTCATATACTGCCACCAGTACTGGAAGTTGACATCTTGCTCTTTGCTAAGAACAAATTCAGCCATGAGATTGCAAAATCGTGTGGATGCCAGTGTTGTCACCAGTGCATCATAATATTGTGGAGCATCTGACCATGCTGCTTTCAATATATCTTCTTTCAGCTCATGGCCTTTCTTCTCTATACGGCAGGAGTTGTGGAAGCATAAGTTGCCACATAGCTTGCAGGGTTAGTTTGTGTGCACGCACTCCCTTAGCATATGATTTTCCAGTCATTGCTTTCTCTGTTGAATTTGGTCCCAAAATTCCACTATCTATCCAGACGTCTGCCAAACCAGAATGTGCAGTGTGTTGTCCCAAGACCTTCAGAAAGTCATCGCCGAATGTAGGCCTCCTAATCTGGGTATCAGAAGATCCTTGTACTGTGGTATTGTCCATTTCAGCTCCATCAGTGCAGGGAAGAGAGCCTGGTCTACTGTAATCACGGCATGCTTTTGCTGTAAAGAGGCTGCTACATGTAGAACTCTTTGAACAATTGTGTTCAAAGTTTGGATCTCATGTGCTGGTGCCTGAATGATAGGCATGTATCCAACAGTGGTTTTTTTCTGGATCCATTTGACTGTGCCTTCTGTTAAAAGATATCCAGGTGGATTTAGGTTCTTCGTGTTGACGTATAAACATAAATGCTTTGTCTGTAGCTTTAGCTTTCAATGCAGATATGGGAATATCATTGGATTTCTCAAACCATTCCGCTTTCAATTCCCCAAACTGTGGTTCGGTGGTGCCTTCATTGATGTTGACTGGGATGATAGCTTCCATTGCTTCTGGAACACTCAAAGATGTATGTTTGGAGGGTTCTATGTTCTTCAACAAGTCGCCAGGAGCTGGCCCTCTCTGCCAAGCTGCAACTTGGGTGGCATGGAAAGTGTTCTTGCCATCTAAAGTTGAATCATTTATGTCTATGTTGTCTGCTGAGAAGTGAACAAACCTTCCCTGCACTAAGTTAGGTGGTACTACAACTCCATTATCACAGTTCATGTTTTCCAATGTGCTCTCGGCTAATGCTGTGTCAATCCGGAGGATATCTCTGTAGCTAACAATGTGGCCAGCACTGTGAAATAACTCCACCAATTGTTTGGATCTAGTTGCCTGGTGCAGAGTTGATCCAAGGCCAACATGCTTTGGAGTCATTTTCTTTCCCCCACTGACACTGTAGACAAGATCTCGTGCAATGTCCCAAATGCAATTGTCCCATTCAAATGTGTCAGTTTTTAATAGAAATGCCACTTACACTAGTTTTCACTGATATATATTGATCATAGCTCCATTATGGTATGTTCAGTGTGTTGGTAGGCATCAAAAACATGGTATTTGGTGCAAAAACCTTTGCTTTATCACCCTTCATTCAAAAGTTATGGACGTTTTAAGTTTTCCATGGCGGCCATTTTTGTTTTTAGCAATTTGGGTACCAAAAAATCAAAATTGAGCTTGGCAAACAAAATATTCATTTTTAGCATACCCAAATCCATTGGAAAAAGTTGTTTGCCAACTTTTCCTCAAAAATCCCTCCAACATTCACATTTCCTGAAAATTGTCCTAGTCTATATATAGCATGAACATGTTAAGATAAAATGAAACTCATCTTCCACATCCAGAGTATTACAGCATTGACAGTATCTTTCGTTTCTCTGTATTCTATTTGATGCATATCGACCAGTTTGTATTCTAAGCGAATGTGCAGATATTCTTATTCTGGTTATATATAGTCGCAATGTATATGGTAAAATGTCCAAGTAGGTTTCATATCCAAAATCATATTTACAATCATTATACAGTTCAAGTACACTACTAGACGCCTTACTAGTAAACCAACCCTGTATGAAGCAATCAATCAGACGTTGTTTCAATATACATACAAAGCTGTTTCTATTTACAACATGAGGATTACTCCAGATATCTGCAAATCCATTTTCACACAATAATTTGTTAACATTATAAAGCCAATTTTTGATACCCTTATTACAGTCAATCAAAGATTGTGCATATACGCGCTTAAGTATTATATTATCCGAGTATAACAATTTAAACCAGTACTTAATCATACGTATGTAACGAGATATATACATGGGATATCTACCCAGTTCTCCGTATACAGCTGAGTGCATGTGGAAGATCTATCATTTAAAATTTGTTTACAAAACTTTAAATGGATTCTTTCAATTTCTTTGGACTTAGTGTATCCCCAAATTTCAGATGAATAATTTAATATTGATCCAACAAACGCATCAAAAAGTTGACAAAGTATCTTTAATTTTAGTCTATACCGTTTACAATTATATAACAAGAAATTGAGAGCCTTTAATGCTTTCCCAGTAATATATTCCTGGTTTAATGAAAAATGTCCAGTATAATTTAGGATTGTTCCAAGGTAATTGAAATCATTAACCACTTCAATATTTTCATTATTATAAGTCCATTTTTCGCTTAGATATACATTACCTCGTTTTCTAAAAACCATTACTTTTGTTTTAGCAGTATTAACCTCCAAACCCCATGTTGTACAATAGTCATATAATAAATTAAAATTATATTGAAGCTCTTCTGGGGACTTGGCTAAAATGACCATATCATCTGCAAAAAGTAGCAAAATAAGAACAATGTCATCTATGACAATGCCAGAATTAATATCTTCTTGTAAATATAGTTCAAGATCTTCCACGAATAAAGAGAATAAAATAGGCGACATTATCTCCCCTTGTCTTAGACCGACAGCATATTGGAAATATTCCGAATAGCTTCCGCAATGTCGTACACATGACTTAACCTTTTGATACATGTCTTTAATAATGCGTAGTAGCTTACCCTGAATACCTGTTCTATATAATGTATGCCATAGTGCATTTCTATAAATAGAATCAAAACAGCGCTTCATGTCAATATAACCACAATATAATCTTTTATTTTCATTGAGATACTTTTGAACAATATTATTCAGTATGAACAATGCATCGATTGTAGAGCGCCCTTTTCTAAACCCAAATTGTGCATCTGATAAAATATTATTATTTTCACAAAAGGTTGTAATCCGTTTATTTAAAATGGTTGTAAACAGTTTAGACATACAACTGACTAAAGTAATACCACGATAATTATTCACATTGGCGGTATCACCTTTTTTATATAGCGGAATAATCGTGCCTTCAGTCCACTTGTCCGGGAAAGTTTTTGGTAGGTCTATTAATTTGACGAAGCCTAACAGTAAGCGTAAATTTAAAAGTCCGTGGTATACGCAGGATTGTGAAACGGCTAGACGTGAATTTCGCTCAGCGAAGGCAATTTATAGGAAAAACAAATCCAGTCATAACGGTGATCTATTAGTCGACAAACGCCGCATGTACCGTTGTGCTAAGCGAAAAGCCCGTGGTATTTTTAAGGCCAAACAAAGAAATAATATGCATAGCTTAGCTTCGTCACAACCACATCAATTTTGGAAAGAAATAAGAAAATTAAAATCAAATAAGAAAAAAGGAAGCACTATAAGTTCAGATAACTTTCTTAAACATTTTAAGAATGTTTTTTCAGATAATACTGATTTCTCTAATAATGATATTGACAATGATTTGTTAAATAATAATTTAATTACCGTCGATCAACTTGATAATTTGTTTACCGTTGATGAAATTTATAAAGCAATATCTGCACTAAAGCAAGGTAAAAGTGGAGGTATTGATTGCTTAACTCCTGAAATGTTTATTGAATGCAAAGATACACTGGCGCCATTATTATGTAAGATTTTTAACCACATGTATATAAATTGTATGTATCCAGTTAGTTGGACCAGAGGTGTCATTGTTCCTGTTCCTAAGAAAGGAGATCTAAATAATGTAAATAATTATAGGGGTATTACGCTTACCAGTATTTTTTCGAAAATATTTTCAATTGTGCTGGATACACGTCTTCGAAAATGGGCTGAGGCAAATGAACTCTTATCAGATTTTCAGTTTGGTTTTCGTAAAGACAAAAGCACTGTAGATTGTATTTTTGTTTTAACCTCGATTATAGACAAAGTTATTTGTCTAGAAAAGAAGAAACTTTATTGTGCTTTCGTTGATTTTCGTAAAGCTTTCGATGTAGTGTACAGAAACGGTATTTGGTTTAAGCTATTACAGTATGGAGCTTCAACTAAATTAGTTAATATGTTGCAAAAAATATACGAGAGTGTAAAATCATGTGTACGTATTAATGGAACTTACACTGACAATGTTGACTGTGTCAAAGGTGTAAAGCAAGGCGAACCATTATCACCGTTGCTATTTCTATTCTTTATCAACGATATGTACCAGTCAATTTACGATAATACAATAGACACCGTTAGTATTGATGAACTTCGTATGTTGTTATTATTATTTGCTGATGATACTGTTCTAATGTCTTATTCTAAAGAAGGTTTACAACGTTTGTTAAATAATCTACATATGTATTGCAACAATTGGGACATTAGTGTAAATATTGATAAAACTGTTGTTATGGTGTTTAAAAAGGGCAACAGACCTGAACATATTGTAGTGTCATATAATAATTATAAGTTAAATATTGTTACAAAATTCACATACCTAGGTGTAACATTATCTGCTAATGGTAGTTTTTACCAAACACAAAAAGCGCTTTCACAGCAAGCAATGAGAGCTTTGTTTTCTCTTAATTCCTTGTTTGATGTTTTATCTTTTGAATTGTCGGAAAAAGTTAAGTTATTTGACTCCATGATCGCCTCAATTCTAAACTATGGATGTGAAGTATGGGGTTTCCATAAAGCTCCTGACGTCGAACGTTTGCATTTAAAATTTCGTAAACAAATATTACAAGTGCGACAGCAGACAACAAATACAACAGTAAATGGCGAGTTTGGACGTGTTCCATTATCTGTAATTCGTAAGGTTAGAATAGTTAGATATTGGTATAAAATATCTAAATGTCCAAATTGTCTTGTGTATAAATTGTATAATATGCGTGATATGAATGGTAATTATATAAATACATGGTCAAACGATGTTAAAACACTCTTAGACAACCTAGGGTTTTCCTATTTATGGAATAGTGCAGTTGTAACAAATGTACAAATACAGAGTGTAATAAAGTGTATACATGATCAATATCTACAGCAGTGGTTCTCAGACCTTAGAAATCTACCTAAACTTGAAACCTATTGCATGTTTAAAACATATTTCCAACCAGAAAAGTATTTATCATGTGTTAAAAATGTTAGTTATAGAATTAACTTGTCTAGAGTTCGATGTTCTGCTCATAATTTACTCATAGAAGAAGGTCGTCATAGAAATATTGATAGAAACCAGAGAATTTGTACGAAATGCAATATGAATTGTATTGAAACTGAATATCACTTTTTATTAGTATGTCCATTCTATACAGAAGTAAGAAACAACTGTTTACCACATTATTATTGTCATTGGCCTAACTTGAATAAGTTTAAGTCATTGTTACAATGTTCACAAAGTAGTATTATAAAAAAATTATCAAAATATATTTACCAAGCATCTGTTAGTTGTCAATGAACACATTTACGTATGTATATTTATTATATATTTTCAAACTACGATACCCATTAATTTTAATTTTGTTTTCATGCTTTTCTCATGTATTATATTGTAATTGTATATTATGTACTGTCCATCGTACATGTTGTATAGGCGACGAACAATTGTGTTTAATGCCAATAAACTCTGAAACTCTGAAACTCAGTCCACTTGTCCGGGAAATAACCCGAATCGATAATTGCATTAAATATATCACATAATTATGTGCGATGCTAACATATCCACACTCTCTATCAAATATTCATTTAAAATATTATCACTCCCAGACGCCTTATCTCGTTTCAACTGTATGATTGCATCCGTAATATCACTAACAGTAATATGCCTGTCTAATTCATCAAATGAACAATTTAAATCGTTAAAATCATGTAAATTACAAAATTCTTCAGCTTCAGGGTTATCACACTGCAACAAATCGGAACCCAAGGCAGCAAAATACTGTTTAAAATCATCTATAGATATAGAACTGCTACTATTCGTACTCTTCCTCTTAAAATATTTCCAAAACTGCTTGGGTTTAGTGTGCCGTAAATGTTCAATTTCTTTTATTTTCTTGGATTCAAATACATTCCGTTTTTTACGACACAAATCTTTATACGTCTTTTTCAGACTACAAAATTGCCACCTAGTGTAATCGGACTTTAATCGGTTAAAAACACCAAGCGCTTCTATGTAGCGTTTTCTAGCTGTTATGCATTCACTGTCAAACCAATCGGCTTGTTTAATATATGATTTACTTGAGCACGTCGACCGGGTATTATTATGTACATGTATCTTAGAAAAATATGGATCAGCAACTTCACGTATAACATCAGTAAAATTATTTACAACATTATTTATAGAATCTCTACAATTAATATCAATGTTTTCTGTAAGCAAATTAAATACAGGTAATTTCCCAATAATACCACTACGAAAACGTGTTTTACAATTACTGTTCCATCTATACTTTATCTCGTTATTACACTGGGGATTAGTAATCACCACATTACATTTCAATGAAAAGAGCACCGGTGCATGATCACTATATTCGTTAAATGAATCAATACAAAAGGTAGATACTAAGTTAAAATCACGTTCTCAGGCCAACAGTACTACTAGTATCTGCAATTGTGTTAGGTTACAAGATGGATCATTTTGAATATCTGGATAGCAACTAGCTGTTTACCATAATTGGGTTGTCTATATACAAGTCTTATATTATTAGTGAAAACAGAAGGAAATATGTTGATATAATCAAAATATTGACAAGTGAAATAACTATTATGCATGCATATGTTAAGCTTAACAAAAACACTTGGTTATTCCGGAAAATTGAAAATAGTTTGTAATCTTCGCTCAGCGAATATATATATATGTATATACATGTATGCATTGGTATTATACAGTCATATACATTTTGAATGTATGAGTATTGATCTAATACATGCTTGTAAATATTTGTAAATAATGAACTGAATAAATTTATTTTAAAAAAACATACATTTTTTTTAAATGAACTAGTAATTAAATGGATTGTATATGACACACTACTTGTAGCCGCTGAAGCATGGTATACGTTCAACCGTTATCAATTGTAGTTTCTTCTGCTTACTCGCTTATGTGACATGACATAGTTGCCGAATGAAAGTCGCATTTCGGAGGCAAGCTGACGAGTGTGTGTTTTACGTTTATTTATCGTCGCTACCGGTTGCCCATATGAGCGACGCCTCCTGAAGAGATTAGTCATTTTAGATTTTTGGAGGATAGTGCAATGATACAGACAGAGACCCATTCCAGAGTCTCCTCTGGTTCTTTTACGTGCACGATGTAAAGCACCGACACGAGACCTCGGTTTAAAGTCCCATCTGAACATAAAGTTGTTTTTTATACCACATAAATATTTCCTACACCATAAATAATTGTATACACTATAAATATTTTTATACACCATACCTAATTGTATGCACCATCATTATATTGTTATACATCATAGATAATTTTATACAGCATACAGCATAGAATGTGTTTACATAGTATACATTTGTTCTATGGATGCACCCCATAAGTATGTTTATACAACATATAATATTATAAATATTATAAAATAAATATTTTTATATATATACCCAATACATATTTACTATACCACATACATATGTTATACACCATATAAATATATTTATAGATATACCCAATACATATTTACTATACCACATACATATGTTATACACCATATACATATATTTATAGATATACCCAATACATATTTACTATACCACATACATATGTTATACACCATATAAATATATTTATAGATATACCCAATACATATTTACTATACCACATACATATGTTATACACCATATAAATATATTTATAGATATACCCAATACATATTTACTATACCACATACATATGTTATACACCATATAAATATATTTATAGATATACCCAATACATATTTACTATACCACATACATATGTTATACACCATATAAATATATTTATAGATATACCCAATACATATTTACTATACCACATACATATGTTATACACCATATACATATATTTATAGATATACCCAATACATATTTACTATACCACATACATATGTTATACACCATATACATATATTTATATACCATACACATTTATTTATTGAATAAATCTATTTGATATAGCATATTGCAACACTTGACATGTCACAATGAACACAGTTACTTTAATAAGTGACTTTATCATAACAATTACTACTGCATACATATTTCAGTCGACATCACAAGCAGCAGATACGACATCACAAGCAGCAGATACGACATCACAAGCAGCAGATACGACATCACAAGCAGCAGATACGACATCACAAGCAGCAGATACGACATCACAAGCAGCAGATACGACATCACAAGCAGCAGATACGACATCACAAGCAGCAGATACGACAACACAAGCAGCAGATACGACATCACAAGCAGCAGATACGACATCACAAGCAGCAGATACGACATCACAAGCAGCAGATACGACATCACAAGCAGCAGATACGACAACACAAGCAGCAGATACGACCATCTCCCGCAGCATGATTGTCAGTATTCGTAAAGCTGACATACGAACATCTCATAACCATATTGTATCAGGTAGACACTCTACTAAGCTTTCTAATTATTCTTCAAATAGTACATGTTTTATACAATATGAAGAAATATAATAACTATACAATAACTATATAATAACTATATAATAATAACTTATTATGTTTCCGCGCAAACAACAACAGAATGGACTATTATAATTCGTGATGTTTTGTTTCTTCTTGGATTTACCGACTGTTATCAGATGCCGTCATGCATGTCCGAGTGGTTAAGGTTACTGACGTTGAAACTCTTGTCCCTCACGACTGTATGTTCGAATCGTACTGCGAGTGTCGAATTATTTAATATGAGGTAGCTATCCAGCTGGTTTATGGAAGGTCGATAGGTCTAAAAGGGTACAAGTCCATGCCTGACTTGCAGCTCGGAGAGGCACCCGGGGTCTAGTTCCATCAGTAAAAGCTGGTCCCTGGTCCATGCCTGAATTACAGCTTGGATGGGCACTCGGCGTCTAGTTCCATCACTAATAGCTGTTCCCTGGTCCATGCCTGACTTGCAGCTCGGAGAGGCACTCGGCGTCTAGTTCCATCACTAATAGCTGGTCCCTGGTCCATGCCTGACTTGCAGCTCGGAGAGGCACCCGGCGTCTAGTTCCATCAGTAACAGCTGGTCCCTGGTCCATGCCTGACTTGCAGCTCGGAGAGGCACCCGGCCTCTAGTTCCATCAGTAACAGCTGGTCCCTGGTCCATGCCTGACTTGCAGCTCGGAGAGGCACCCGGCGTCTAGTTCCATCACTAATAGCTGGTCCCTGGTCCATGCCTGACTTGCAGCTCGGAGAGGCACCCGGCGTCTAGTTCCATCAGTAACAGCTGGTCCCTGGTCCATGCCTGACTTGCAGCTCGGAGAGGCACCCGGCGTCTAGTTCCTTCAGTAATAGCTGGTCCCTGGTCCATGCCTGACTTGCAGTTCGGAGAGGCACCCGGCGTCTAGTTCCATCAGTAATAGCTGGTCCCTGGTCCATGCCTGAATTACAGCTTGGGTGAGCATCCGGCGTCTAGTTCCATCAGTAACAGCTGGTCGCGATATGACCTGAGCTGTCTGTTCGACTTTAAGCCCAACAGAAAACGAAACAATACAATACAACACAATAAAATACAAGACAAGATAATAGAACACAATACAAATTTATTTCGCTTACGACATGCATACACATCAAAATGATGAACGCAATCGTGATGTGTCACGGGATGTTAACGAGAAGTTGACGGATAGGTTATAGTTGTGTATGTGTAAATACTGAAATTAATGTGTCGCGTTAATTGGGCAACCAATGATAGCTTGATATCGCACGTGGTATAATCCGACAAAAACGTGTATGTTATCTGTATCTATGTAGCATGCATGCCCAATGCATGTTATATAATTATATCATTACTCCACAGGGACATCAGGGGTCTCAGGTTTCATCCCTGCTAAAATGCTAAGATCATTGTCTGTCGAGACTTTAAACGGAGGTCTCGTGTCGATGGTTTAGGAGGGTAGTCGACATTGAAACTGCAATAATTGCTATATTTACAGAGAAATCCAGAGCGCACATTCTCGATAAAAGTACACGGAAAACACGTGTCAGAAGAGATGTCACGGGCAGTGGTGACGTACTGACGTTTACTATAGACGTATTGGTAGTTGTAGATTATAATGTGTATGTCAAGTAAGTAACTAGAGTTGTGTCTCTGGTATATGTGTATATGTATATGTGTATCTGTTATATGTGTGTATGTTATATGTGTATCTGTTATATGTGTGTATGTTATATGTGTGTATGTTATATGTGTGTCTGTTATATGTGTATATGCTATATGTGTGTCTGTTATATGTGTGTATGTTATATGTGTGTCTGTTATATGTGTGTATGTTATATGTGTGTATGTTATATGTGTGTCTGTTATATGTGTATATGCTATATGTGTATCTGTTATATGTGTGTATGTTATATGTGTGTCTGTTATATGTGTGTATGTTATATGTGTGTCTGTTATAGTTATATGTGTGTATGTTATATGTGTGTATGCTATATGTGTGTATATGTTATATGTGTACATGTATATGTGTGTCTGTTATATGTGTGTATGTTGTTATATGTGTGTATGTTATATGTGTGTATGTTATATGTGTGTCTGTTATATGTGTGTATGTTATATGTGTGTATTTAAATGTGTGTATGTTATATGTGTGTATGCTATAGTTATATGTGTGTATGTTATATGTGTGTATGTTATATGTGTGTATGTTATATGTGTGTATTTAAATGTGTGTATGTTATATGTGTGTATGCTATAGTTATATGTGTGTATGTTATATGTGTGTATGTTATATGTGTGTATGTTATATGTGTGTATGTTATATGTGTATCTGTTATATGTGTGTATGTTATATGTGTATATGTTGTATGTGTGTATGTTATATGTGTGTATGTTTTATGTGTATATGTTATATGTGTCTCTGTTTTATGTGTATATGCTATATGTGTGTCTGTTATATGTGTATATGTTATATGTGTGTCTGTTATATGTGTGTATGCTATATGTGTATGTTATATGTGTATGTTATATGTGTGTCTGTTATATGTATGTATGTATGTGTATCTGTTATATGTGTGTATGGTATATGTGTCTATGTTATATGTGTGTATGCTATATGTGTATCTGTTATATGTGTGTTGTTATATGTGTATGTTATATGTGTGTCTGTTATATGTGTATGCTATATGTATGTATGTTATATGTGTGTATGTTATATGTGTGTATGATATATGTATCTATGTTATATGTGTGTATGTTATATGTATGCTATATGTGCATGTTATATGTGTGTATATGCTGTATCTTATCTGTTATATGTGTGTGTATGCTGTATGTTATCTGTTATATGTGTGTATGTTATATGTGTGTATGCTATATGTGCACTGGGCTCATGTATTAGATAGATAGAGAGATAGAGTTATATTCGGTAATATTAGGGAACACCTGGTCCCACAAATATCTACTACACACTTGTTTTTTTTTAGATTTAAAATTAGTACAATTACATGTAAATACATGTAACGTATATGTGTCAACCATAAGTAGAGCATAGCGTCTGAATATCAGAATGAACTTGTTTGGCAATCGAGATAACAGAAATTTATATAATCTAGAATAGCATAGAATAGAATAGAGTTGTACAGTTGAAAACACAATTAATTTACTTTAGGATTTCTTTTGTTTTTCTATATATTGGCGTATGTGAGGCTTACAGTGGTAGCCAGATCGGAAGGTGGTTTTCTCCGGGTATTCCGGTACACGCCTTTAATATCAACGATTCCCAGCCAAACCCAGGAATGCACATGCCCATAGCTTCAGTGCGCATGCCCGTAGCTTCAGTGCGCATGCCCGTAGCTTCAGTGTGCATGCCCGTCCGTGGATTCCGTGCGCATGCCCGTAGCTTCAGTGCGCATGCCTGTAGCTTCAGTGCGCATGCCCGTAGCTTCAGTGTGCATGCCCGTACGTGGATTCAGTGTGCATGCCCGTAGCTTCAGTGCGCATGCCAGCTGCATAGGATTAGGATTCATACGAACACAGAATGATACAAAGGGGACATGCATATACGTGCATCGAAGGAAATGCAATAGCGAACTAATCATTAAGTTTATGTAGTTGAAACTTATTTCTTAATCAATGTAATATAAATAAAGTTTTTACTTTACATTTTATATATTCAGATGGTTTTCCCGCGCTGAGGGTCAAACAGAAAAACAGAGAGCTATGAAAGCAAAGCATGAAATCCGAAAATACTACAACCATGTGATAAATGGTGTAAGTTTGTTTGTTTTTGATTTGCGGCCTTCAACACAAACACCATGTAGGCTATTATTATTGCTCCAGAGAGCGACCGAGAGATCAGAGATTATTTGATATTTCCTATCCGGGGATCGAACCAACCACGCTTGACTTAGTGCATTGCACCTATCCCATCAACGTCAATCAGTTCTAACGGACTCTGTTTCTGCAACACAATGCATGTATAATATCGATTTAGAATTATTGGTGACCTCGGTTATTATTTGTCCGAGTTGAATAATTAACAATAATAATTATATCATGATATATATTATTGTAACATCCTCATGGAAAGGAATTTACATAAGCTCTCAGCTTGTTTTCCAATCCATTTCTAACATCCTGTGCATTGTATACTGTATAAATATTGAATGAACTGAATAAAATATTACACCGTGCACATAAAAGAATCAGAGGAGTCTCTGGAATGGGTCTCTGTCTGTATCATTGCAATATCCTCCAAAATCTAAAATGACTAATCTCCCCAGGAGGCGTCGCTCATATGGGTAACCGGTAGCGACGATAAATAAACGTAAACACACACAGATTGGCATTATAAAATGCTGACCAGTAAGTTTATAACGGTTATATATATAATATATGCTTCTGAAGCGGGAAAGAGATAGACAATTGCTCATGCTCATGCTCATGATGATGATGATGATGGTGGTGATGATGATGATGATGATGATGATGATTATGATGATGAATGATGATGATATTTTAATACTTACATTGATTTTGCAGGTTGATCTAAGGTACCAAAACATTGGGTTTGAAGATTTCCAGATCAGGGTCAATTTGTCAGGAATTATAATTGTTGAGGTAAGAAGTTCTAGTCACTGTATCAGTGGGGCACGAAATGGGGAGCGCTGGTAGTGGAGGAGTAATGATATATATAAAAACATGAACTAAAGAATAAAGTGACATTTTTAGTTAAGACTTTAGTCAATGTTAGGAACACATACTTTGTTTATATTACCACGTCCCTGCAGGTAGTTTAAACTTATTATATTAATCACTCTCGTTGGCGCGGATGAATGCGTAAATGTGGTCATTCGCGTGGGAGGAAACCGGAGTACCCGGAGAAAACCCACCTTTCCGACCTGGCGACCACCGTACAATCTCACATACTACCCGGTCCGAGAATCGAACCCGGGTTGCATTGGTGAGAAGCGAACACGCTAACCACTGCGCTAATCGGACAGGTAGTAGCAGAGAAATGTTTAACGATCAAAATATTTATGATGGGCTTATTGATGTTGTATTTTTAAAATATGTTCAATAAGATCACTGGAGCTTTAAATAGTAGGATTGGGAAACTACATGAGTGTGTTCAAGCTGAATTTCTATATAACGTAGCTGTAATGCCATTAGAATAACTCGAAGTTCCTAGAATGTTCCAGGACTCGATCACAAACGATAATGGTACATATTTAGCAAATTTCTGCAAGTTTGGTTTGTGAATGGAATAATAAAAATGATAAATATTTGGGGAAATTTACATGCGTAAAAGAAGCTGGAAGTAACACGGTATTATGTAAACCGGAATTGATGAAACTGTTTGAAAAAGTTCCATGTTGAGGATCCAAATATTTTATCAGATCACTGTACAACAATGAAATGGAAGTCATATGAAACTTAAAGGATATATCCAAACTATCCCGAATGTTTCCATAAAACATGCTTTATGCTGGTGGTCTGAATCGAACTGTACACCCGTACATGCTTGTAGCCAAGTCACGTGTCTGTTGTTGTATGTTTGTTCTATTTATTTAGAATCAAACATCATTGGATGAATCTTCTTCTGAAACCACGCCTACACAAAGCCAATTGGCCAATGGTACTAATGAGATGGACGCGGACACAGCTCTGAAACTCTTCCGGTCTTGGATCAATAATACAGCTGGACTTCCAAAGCACACCCATGCAATCCTATTCACAGGGTAAGAATTCAATATGTATTCTAACATAGCGCGCCATGTTGTCTGTATACGCTATGAGTGTATGCGTGTGTGTTTTACGTTTATTTATCGTCGCTACCGGTTGCCCATATGAGCGACGCCTCCTGAAGAAATTAGTCATTTTAGATTTTTGGAGGATAGTGCAATGATACAGACAGAGACACATTCCAGAGTCTCATCTGGTTCTTTTACATGCACGGTGTAAAGTGTAACATTATCAACCCATGTTTTACGTTCGGTGATCTAGTTCATAACACAAGCCGTTGATGTATAACAACAGTTTTACTCTCATATAAGTATAACAATGTCCACACAATATAACCCTTTACATCAAATGGTATCAAAGTTTCCGCGTTACAGACAGTATTTCCTATAATTATGACCAGTACGCTAACAATGTGTTTCTACACATGCTTCAGTCGTAGCCATCTCCAGTCTGGTTTACGTTACATGTATATTAGGATCGTATTACTACGCATCCCAGTTCTCAACTCTCCTTTATCTCAGCGTCCAGCTAACTACTAGCCCGCTGTAGCCAGACTCCCCTCTCTATCTCAGCTCTCAGCGTCCAGCTAACTCATAGCCCACTGTATCCAGACTCCCCTCTCTATCCCAGCTCTCAGCGTCCAGCTAACTCCTAGCCCGCTTTATCCGGACTCCACTCTCTATCTCAGCTCTCAGCATCCAGCTAACTCCTAGCCCGCTGTATCCGGACTCCCCTCTCTATCCCAGCTCTCAGCATCCAGCTAACTCCTAGCCCGCTGTATCCGGACTCCCCTCTTGCTTAGCTCTCAGTGTCCAGCTAACTCCTAGCCCGCTGTATCCGGACTCCACTCTCTATCTCAGCTCTCAGCGCCCAGCTAACTCCTAGCCCGCTGTATCCAGACTCCCCTCTCTATCTCAGCTCTCAGCATCCAGCTAACTCCTAGCCCGCTGTATCCAGACTCCCCTCTCTATCTCAGCATCCAGCTAACTCCTAGCCCGCTGTATCCAGAATCCCCTCTCTAGCTCAGCTCTCAGCGTCCAGCTAACTCCTAGCCCGCTGTATCCAGACTCCCCTCTCTATCTCAGATCTTCCCAAGTTAGCAACCAATATTCCCGCCCACTTATTAACATTACTTTAGACTACATGCAGAGAGACAGGACGATACCCAATCGTGTGTACACTTCTATATATGGACATGTTAACTATCATTTAGCCTGAGAGACAGGACGATACCCAATCGTGCGTACACTTCTATATATGGACATGTTAACTATCATTTAGCCTGAAGAGCATTTAAAGTGTACCACTCATAATGTCACAAAATCACCGACACGAGACCTCGGTTTAAAGTCCCATCTGAAAGACTGTTAATTCTATTAGGATCAGACTGGGTATCGCACCTGCGACCACTGGATTCGCAGTCCAACCTGTTAACCATTGGCCTACAGATCCGTCTGTGACAATTTTAGACACCTGACAATATTTTTGATTGCACGTATGGATTTGTTAGTCACGCTGGTTTCTACCACAGTGCACTCTCCATAGATTCTTTGATTGCACGTATGAATGTGTTAGTCACGCTGGTTTCTACCACAGTGCACTCTCCATAGATTCTTTGATTGCACGTATGAATGTGTTAGTCACGCTGGTTTCTACCACAGTGTACTCTCCATAGATTCTTTGATTGCACGTATGAATTTGTTAGTCACGCTGGTTTCTACCACAGTGCACTCTCCACAGTTTCGTTGATTGCACGTATGAATGTGTTAGTCACGCTGGTTTCTACCACAGTGTACTCTCCACAGTTTCGTTGATTGCACGTATGAATGTGTTAGTCACGCTGGTTTCTACCACAGTGCACTCTCCACAGTTTCGTTGATTGCACGTATGAATGTGTTAGTCACGCTGGTTTCTACCACAGTGCACTCTCCATAGATTCTTTGATTGCACGTATGAATGTGTTAGTCACGCTGGTTTCTACCACAGTGCACTCTCCATAGATTCTTTGATTGCACGTATGAATGTGTTAGTCACGCTGGTTTCTACCACAGTGCACTCTCCATAGATTCTTTGATTGCATTGATTGGTTTATTTGTAGGTATGATCTATACACGATGAATGGCGAAGACCAGAGGACATCGCACACCTCAGGTGAAGCCACGTTCTTCTATCTGATATATCACGCTATATCTCTCTACAAATCGTATTCCCTGCGTATGAATTAATATGGATTCTGTATTGCTTACGGTATCTGGATCATCGACTAAGTTTTTAATTTATTCTAAATATGTCTATTTTGTTTTTTTATTAGTGCAGCAATTTCGTCAGCATTATTGGACCAATTGCACGTCCTGCAAAAAGCAAGTTTATTGTTGTAAGTGGTGGATGACTGTGTAACCGTTTAAAATTAGTTAGAATCTGGGCCAAATAATTCCAATATGGCTGATCAAATGGCCGCCAAATTCTAAGATGGCCGCCAATATGACACAGTTACGTTACTTCTTAAAATATTTATGTTCCATTATTAAAATGTTGAAAAGTGGTGCACTTATGATACACTGTTGTTGATAATGATTTATAAATGGTCATTGATTATTTTTATGCTATATGCGCAAAGAAAATTCCAAGATGGCCACCAAGTTCATAATATTCTCGCGAATTGTTTAACTAACTTGTATTTGCTAAGAAGTGTGTATTATTTGAATGCCTTACTGGTATACAACAATGAATCTGAGAGTTTATTCAAATTATGTCATTAAGATTGTTCTCAAGATGTTACTGAAGAGTATTTGTTTCCTTTTTATACCCAATGCGTTCCAAATATTATGTTATGTATTGATTATTATGCATTCTTTACCTAGATTTCAGCAAACTAATAAAATGTCGTCTTGTAAGTAAAATACATATATTATTTACTACAGTTAACTGTGTTATTCTTTACCTTGTAGGGTATGACCCATTCAATACTGAGAGTATACTGTCTTCACGACTGTTCAGCAAATTTGGCATACATTAGCTTATACATGTATATGTATTTAATATAGTAATACGTGCTGGAAATGGATTTAGTTGTATATAGAGAATCACTGTTAGTGAAATAAAGCGGCTATGATGCCATATTCGAAGAGGAAGCACAATCTGCGTCAATGATTCGGCATGACATTGATGTGATAAAGGACACAGTACACCACCTAAATACAGAACGGACACCGGTAATTGCATGTGATCAGCTTCTGTATGCTCTAGCCAAACAAATCCAATGGAATTGGCCGCTATCATGAAGATAAGATAGAGATAATTATGTTTGGTGGTCTTAAGGCCAACAGAAGAAATTCAAATCTGAAGTAGTATCGCTTGTTGAAACCATTGAAGACATGGGTAACCCATTCCTTGAAAACGGTATTGATTTAATGAAACTTGATTCAAAGGATATAGTAGATGAGTCAGTGGTTGAGACAGGTCGTTATATTGAGACAATTGGTCAGGATCAATATGAAAAGTTTGTTGATGAGCGCTTAGAAAAAAGAACGCTATCCCTCTTTGATCCCATTAAGAAAAACAAGTTACTACTTTTCAGTCGCCAATCATCAAAGAAAAACATGCTATCAACCTCAAAACAGACACTAGTATCCTTAAAAATGAGCTCTTCACTATCTGCATAGTTATTTATTTGTGTGTAGCAAAAGTCAGTGATGGTGATTTAGACGACTTCTTCAAGCATGAGAATCAGAATTATTAGAGCAACAAAGCCGCTATGTTGTCTGTATTGGAAAATGTATCAAGCAACGCAACTACAACTGAATTGCCATAAGTCAATGCTGTATTACTTGATGGAGCAGCAGTTATCAATATACTGAAGCCTGGAGCAGCAAAGACCTTTCCCGACTATTCCAAGCAACTGTTCCTTCCATATGTAATGAATCAGTTACATGGGGTTCGGAGTGTCGACCTTGTGTGGGACCGTGTACATTCCCAATAGTCTCAAGGTCACAACCAACGATCGGAGAGGAAGTGGAGTAAGGATGCGGGTGTTGCCAGGAACAACGATTCCCGGAAATTGGCAACAATTTCTCCGAATTGCTGAAAACAAAACAATGTTGTTCCATTTTCTTGCAGAAGAAATCAGGTCTATTGATCCGGAACTTGGAGAGGTTGTTTCCATTAATGGAGATGGTATTTGTAGCAATATGCCTGCTGAAGATTATGCTACAATATCCCCATGTAGCCACGAAGAGACTGACACACGCCTTATACTACACGCGGGAGATTGCATTCATAAAAGCATGCCGCAGATCTTGTTAAGGACAGTTGCAAGAGCTATTTGTGGAACGGGGCTAAGATACAGACGGGGTTTGATATATCATATTACATTGTACATGTATCCGGAATAGCATTGGAATCTATGTGTATGGATATTGTTAATAAAACTATATATAAACACAACGAAGTACTGATTATTGAGAACGCCACTATACGACTTCATGGGGAGGACCGAATCTAATGTTGTTATAACTTGTGTTCCAACCCATTTGTGTATGTATGTAATACCTGTATGATTGTGATTGTATTTATGTATACATATACAATAAAATATGATTAAACAATGAACCCCCGGGGTCACATGTTAGGGGTGTCACGTGTTAGGGTGCCACGTGTCGTAGTGTGACAACTGCTTGGAAGCAGCGGGGTAACACTTATTTATTATACATTTGTGTTCAGATTTACTTTTTGAATTGCAGGTTTAGCTTTTATCGGTACTTTGTGTGAGCTGGGAGACAGTGTATCCATTGTTGAAGAATATGGAGGCTTTCAAAGCATTGGAACTACAGCTCATGAAATTGGGCATAGGTAACCTCAACTCAATAATTATATAGCATAGGCCTATGTTTTCCATTATGCTTATACTGTGTTATCCATAGCCTGGGTTCCAGTCTGTCGATTTTTCACTGTTTAACCCTCTGGCAAAACGACATGTTGATATGATCAGAAACCCAATAGGCCCAATTAATAGTCTCGGTGTTAAAATATATTTAATTGACTGATCAGGAAAAATATATCGACGCCTGTTCCCAAGCTATGTTATGCACAATAAAGCTAACATGGATGTGATGCAAGTACGATCACGTTCAACATTAGTTTCATTTGCACAACCTTCTCATTGTTTCACTGATCTAGGACCCCAAAATGGACCAACATCCGTAAAAGGACTTAACCTGATTGTGTGAGCATTGGGGTTCGTAATATGTAGTGGAAGTCGTGATAGTGCAGTATATTGCGAAACGCCCGGAGTTCGCGCCTAGCTATAGTCCTTACAAGTATGCCCTTAGGCAAGGCATTTAATTTCCACATTAAATTCCACATTGCCTCTTCGGGAATGAGGTGTCGAGAATGATTAATATAAGTTGTAGGAACTGGTTTCGCACTCGAGCTAAACTAAATTTGTATAAACTAATCTGCAGTGCCTTAGAGTAAACCGGTCCTATATATAACGAACAAACACACTGTTGTCAATCTGCAGTGCCTTAGAGTAAATCGGTCCTATATAAAACGAACAAACACACTGTTGTCAATCTGCAGTGCCTTAGAGTAAATCGGTCCAATATAAAACGAACAAACACACTGTTGTCAATCTGCAGTGCCTTAGAGTAAACCGGTCCTATATATAACGAACACACACACTGTTGTCAATCTGCAGTGCCTTAGAGTAAATCGGTCCTATATAAAACGAACAAACACACTGTTGTCAATCTGCAGTGCCTTAGAGTAAATCGGTCCTATATAAACGAACAAACACACTGTTGTCAATCTGCAGTGCCTTAGAGTATATCGGTCCTATATAAAACGAACAAACACACTGTTGTCAATCTGCAGTGCCTTAGAGTAAATCGGTCCTATATAAAACGAACAATCACACTGTTGTCAATCTGCAGTGCCTTAGAGTAAATCGGTCCTATATAAAACGAACAAACACACTGTTGTCAATCTGTTTCAGCCTCGGAGCCCTGCATGACGGTGAAAACAATACATGTCGATCGGAGGATCGCTACATTATGGCCGCTTCAGGATTCGGGCCTGTGCCAGAGGATAAGCAGTACAACCCATGGGTTTTCTCTCGCTGTTCAGTTGAATATTTCAAAAGTTTCATTTCTACATTATTAATGTAAGTTCATGATCCCATTGAAATCAATGATACAATGAAAGCTAACCATTGTCCACCATACACGTGCCTATCAACGCCATTACTAATACTGCAGTCATTTACACATTACTGGTTGCCCATATGAGCGACGCCTCCTGAAGAGATTAGTCATTTTAGATTTTTGGAGGATAGTGCAATGATACAGACAAAGACCCATTCCAGAGTCTCTTCTGGTTCTTTTACGTGCACGATGTACAGCACCGACACGAGACCTCGGTTTAAAGTCCCATATGAAAGACTGTTAATTTTATTAGGGTCAGACGGGGGGTCGAACCTGCAATCCCTGGATTACATGTCCAGCGTGTTACCACAGGACTACAGATCCGTCTGTATAGACCAGGTTATTCCACATTATGGTCTTTCTACCAAACTCTAAATAATTAGAGAAGCGTGTAATTTTAATGACATACATATCATTTATCACGGAAATTAAGTACCATTGAAAGTTGACATACAAAACATACCTGACTTCATTGATGCCCATCAAATTGTTGATGACGTCACCGTGCCCTAAATGGCCACCATAGCTTCTACATAATAGTGTTCGCTTTTCGTAATTCTTTCGCTTATTGACATACGTCAGAAAGAGCTGGTTGGTCAGTTAGTGATATCCAAGTTACATTGAGCCACGCCCTTCTAATAATAGTTCCAATAGTTTAATATTGGTATAAAGCACCGGTTATTGAGCTGTTCTCTGCCACGTTACTTTAATCATAGACGGTGTTGTGTGTGATTTTGCGTCTATTTATCGTCGCTACCGGTTGACTATATGAGCGACGCCTCCTGAAGAGATTTTTTTAGACTCTGTAGGATAGTGCAATGATACAGAAAGAGGCCCATTCCAGAGTCTCCTCTCGCTCGCTCTTTAAAAAGTGCACAGTGTAAAGCACCGACACGGCCACGGTTTAAATTCCCATCCGAAAGACTGTTAATACATATTATTAGGGTCAGACGGGCGATCGAACCTGGGATCCCTGGATTCGCAGTCCAACGGGTTAACTACTGGACTATTGAACCATCTATTTCATAGAAGGTGTGTGTATAGCGTTTATTTATCGTCGCTACCGGTTGCCCATATGAGCGCCGCCTCCTGGAGATATTAGTCATTTTGGAGGACCACCTGTTATACATTTAAATAAACTCGTATATTTGACGTTATATGTCGTCATCGGATTACAAACACTCTACTCAACCTTCAAAATGTTCCAATGATTCAAAATACATTTAATTACACGGAATAAAATAAATTATTATAATATTTAAGTTTGTCATTGTTTCATTCTACCTGCAATGCATGTTGTAGAGATGGATCGACATGCCTGACGGATACCACCAGGGATAGCAATAGAACGGACTACTTTCATGCAAGTCACCTCGACCATCCTGGCCAACATTACTCGCCAGACGACCAGTGCAGACTTATCTGGGGACAAACCTCATACCTGTGTCGGGTAAATATCTCTTATTTAATTGTTTATTTACAAGCACAGATGTTTGAAGTGTAACAAATCAATACATGTATACTACCAATACTTTATACCTTACTCCGCCCACCTACCAATACTTTATACTATGCTCCGCCCACCAACCAATACTTTATACCTTACTCCGCCCACCTACCAATACTTTATACTATACTCCGCCCACCTACCAATAATTTATACCTTACTCTGCCCACCTACCAATACTTTATACTATACTCCGCCCACCAACCAATACTTTATACTTTACATCGCCCACCTACCAATACTTTATACCTCACTCCGCCCACCTACCAATACTTTATACTTTACTCTGCCCACCTACCAATACTTTATACCTTACTCCGCCCACCTACCAGTACTTTATACCTCACTCCACCCACCTACCAATACTTTATACTCTCGCCCACCTCCATACTTTATACCTCACTCCGCCCACCTACCAATACTTTATACCTTACTCCCCCCTACCAATACTTATCCTACCCGCCCACCTACCAATACTTTATACCTTACTCCGCCCACCTACCAATACTTTATACCTGACTCCGCCCACCTACCAATACTTTATACCTTACCTCGCCCACCTACCAATACTTTATATCTGACTCCGCCCACCTACCAATACTTTATACCTTACCCCGCCCACCTACCAATACTTTATATCTGACTCCGCCCACCTACCGATACGTTATACCTTACTCTACCCACCTACAAATACGTTATACCTTACTCCGCTCACCTACAGGTTCGATTCCCTGTCTGACCCTAATAAAATTAACAGTCTTTCAGATGGGACTTTAAACCGAGGTCTCGTGTCGGTACTGTACACCGTGCACGTAAAAGAACCAGAGGAGACTCTGGAATGGGTTTCTGTCTGTATCATTGCACTCTCCTCCAAAAATCTAAAATGACTAATCTCTTCAGGATGCGTCGCTCATATGGGCAACCGGTAGCGACGATACATAAACGTAAAACACGCACACGCTCAACTACCAATACTTTATACCTTACTCAGCCCACCTACCAATACTGACAATGGATAAATAATTAGGCATATTTAGTTTAATGTTGTTTGAATATAAAATACCTTCAAACTATAAGTATAACATCCCACCATAACAAGAAATGTGACATGGCGAGTATAACAATGTCACTGGGAGGGGATAACTTATACCAACACACGAAATGTCACTAGGAGAGTTTAACCTTCTATCAACACAAGAAATATGTCATCTGGAAAGCTTAATCACAAGGGACAGGGCGTGGCAGGGCGGGGCAGAGTAGGACAGGGCGGGGCAGGGCATGACAGGGCGGGGCATAATAGGACAGGGCGGGGCAAGACAGGGCGGGGCAGAGGAGGACAGGGCGGGGAAGAGCACGACAGGGTGGGGCAGGACAGGGCGGGGCAGAGTAGGACATGGCGTGGCAGAGTAGGACAGGGCGGGGCAGGACAGGGCGGGGCAGCGCAGGACAGGGCAGGACAGGACAGGGCGGGTAGAGTAGGACAGGCCGGGGCAGGACAGGACAGAGTAGGACATAGGCAGGCAGACAGGTAAGCAGGTCTGAGAGAAGTCGCACACATTACACAAAGTAAAGTCCAGCTATTTATTGTCGAGATCCATCAACATCTAGCGACTATGTGTGTGTATATATATCAGTATTGTATATATTTCAGGGAGCCGAATTTGGTGATGCTTCTACAATATGTACAGCCATGTATTGTCGAGATCCATCCACACCTAGCGACTGTGTCCTTCATACAGCGGCACGGGGAACATCTTGTGGCAGCAAACAGGTATCATTAGCCGTAAAATAAACTAGATCCCCGCATTACTAGATCCCCGCATTACTAGATATACGCATTACTAGATATACGCATTACTAGATCCACACATTACTAGATCCCCGCATTACTAGATCCACACATTACTAGATCCCCGCATTACTAGATCCACACATTACTAGATCCCCGCATTACTAGATCCACGCATTACTAGATCCCCGCATTACTAGATTCACGCATTACTAGATCCACGCATTACTAGATCCACGCATTACTAGATCCACGCATTACTAGATCCACGCATTACTAGATCCACGCATTACTAGATCCACGCATTACTAGATCCACGCATTACTAGATCCACGCATTACTAGATCCACGCATTACTAGATCCACGCATTACTAGATCCCCGCATTACCCACGCATTACTAGATCCCCGCATTATTATACCCCCGCATTACTAGATCCCCGCATTACTAGATCCCCGCATTACTAGATCCACGCATTACTAGATCCACGCATTACTAGATCCCCGCATTACTAGATTGATTGTGAACACTATTAGTGCTATAAGTACCGAGCAAACATACATCCGAACAAACATAGTGCCGAGCAAACATACAGCCGAGCAAACATAGTGTCGAGCAAACATAGTGTCGAGCAAACATAATGTCGAGCAAACATACATCCGAGCAAACATAGTGTCGAGCAAACATACATCCGAACAAACATAGTGCCGAGCAAACATACAGCCGAGCAAACATAGTGTCGAGCAAACATAGTGTCGAGCAAACATAATGTCGAGCAAACATACATCCGAGCAAACATAGTGTCGAGCAAACATACATCCGAACAAACATAGTGCCGAGCAAACATACAGCCGAGCAAACATAGTGTCGAGCAAACATAATGTCGAACAAACATACATCCGAGCACACATCGTACCGAGCAATCATAGTGTTGAGCAAACATACAGCCGAGAAAACATACAGCCGAGCAAACATCGAACCGAGCAAACATAGTGCCATACAAACAGAGTGCCTAGCAAACAGAGTGCCTAGCAAACAGAATGCTGAGCAAACAGAATGCCGAGCAAACAGAATGCCGAGCAAACAGAATGCCGAGCAAACAGAATGCCGAGCAAACAGAATGCCAACAGAATGCCGAGCAAACAGAATGCCGAGCAAACAGAATGCCGAGCAAACAGAATGCCGAGCAAACATACCAGACATTTGCAACTATATGTATGTTGTTCTATTAAAATATGAAATGCAAGAATCTTATATGTTTTCAGTGGTGTATGAACGGAAAATGTGTTTATTCGACAAGCGCTCCAAGAAAGTCAGGTAGGTTAAAGATATATAGTTCATTATTTCCAGAAAATCAACCAGGCGGAAATATAATATAACTGACCGCCCCGTGAAAATACCGGAAAATACATTATACTGTGTACAAATTACATTATACTGTGTACAACATACATTATACTGAAATACATTATACTGTGTACAAAATACATTATACTGTGTACCAATACGGGAATGTTGTATGCCAGTTAAACCATTCAGGGAGCTGAGATACGGGAATACTGTATGATAGTTAAACCATTCAGTGATCTGAGATACGGGAATGCTGTACGATAGTTAAACCATTCAGTGATCTGAGATACGGGAATGCTGTACGATAGTTAAACCATTCAGGGATCTGAGATACGGGAATGCTGTATGATAGTTAAACCATTCAGTGATCTGAGATACGGGAATGCTGTATGATAGTTAAACCATTCAGGGATCTGAGATACGGGAATGCTGTATGATAGTTAAACCTTTCAGGGATCTGAGATACGAGAATGCTGTACGATAGTTAAATCATTCAGTGATCTGAGATACGGGGATGCTGTACGATAGTTAAACCATTCAGGGATCTGAGATACGGGAATGCTGTATGATAGTTAAACCATTCAGTGATCTGAGATACGGGAATGCTGTATGATAGTTAAACCATTCAGTGATCTGAGATACGGGAATGCTGTATGATAGTTAAACCATTCAGGGATCTGAGATACGGGAATACTGTATGATAGTTAAACCATTCAGGGATCTGAGATACAGGAATGCTGTATGATAGTTAAACCATTCAGGGATCTGAGATACGGGAATGCTATATGATAGTTAAACCATTCAGGGATCTGAGATACGGGAATGTTGTATGATAGTTAAACCATTCAGTGATCTGAGATACGGGAATGCTGTATGATAGTTAAACCATTCAGGGATCTGAGATACGGGAATGCTGTATGATAGTTAAACCATTCAGGGATCTGAGATACGGGAATGCTGTATGATAGTTAAACCATTCAGGAATCTGAGATACGGGAATGCTGTATGATAGTTAAACCATTCAGGGATGTGAGATACGGGAATGCTGTATGATAGTTAAACCATTCAGTGATCTGAGATACGAGAATGCTGTATGATAATTAAACCATTCAGGGATCTGAGATACGGGAATGCTGTATGATAGTTAAACCATTCAGGAATCTGAGATACGGGAATGTTGTATGATATTTAAACCATTTAGGGATCTGAGATACAGGAATGCTATATGATATTTAAACAATTCTGGGATCGAACCTTATACGTCAAATGTTGTTTCAGTAACATTTTGGAAATAGTATCCGTATGTCTCAAACCACTGTGGAAAATACTGCTCCACATGTTGTATCATTGCCCTGTGAGAATGAATACACGTATACTATTTCAGAGCCATGCGTGCTTGGAGACCAGCCTGGCCCAGCATTCAACGCGTTGACATGTCAGCAACTAATTTCCCAGTCTCCCTCCTACTGTTACCAGGAGAAGGTTCGAGCCAGATGCTGCAACACATGCGGATCTAAGTACACATACATGAAAGGTACTGGGCAGCTCACTAAGCGAGGGGCAGCTCACTAAGCGAGGTGGAAGGACAACGTGCGCAGCGCTCATTCGTGTCGGTTGATGCAATACGATCAACTAGTTATTCACTATGCCTAACGTCTCGTGTTAGTTGATAAAGTAAATGGTTTCAAAGATCAACTTACCATTCACTATGCCTAACGTCTTTTGGTACATTACCATGGCAATGATTTCATACATTTAATGGTGCCAAACGCAATGGCAGAAGGAGATTAAGCTGTCGACGGTTCGCTGCTGGCTAGAATAAATGAAATAACTACTGATTAATAAAGGTCATGTACGATAGAAAGCACTACATTTGTCCTTATAGTTCGCCGGTGGTACACACTCTGTTTATTAAATGGACTTTTTTAAGTTCAGTCGTGTCAATTGGTTTAAACATATTTATTCCACTATATACATTCACAAAACAATACATGCACACAAACTCATAGCATAGGAAAGGATCAAAACGGAAGCAGAGCTGTGGAATTGAACTGTCAATTGAACTGTGGAAGTCATGATAGCGCCGTGGTAGCGCGTTCGCTTCAGGTGCGAAAGGTCCGGAGTTCGAGCCCCGCTGGAGCCGTTATGATAGTGCCCGTAGGCGAGCCATTTAAATTCCACATGGCCTCTTCTCTCTCCTTCGTGGCGATGGATTCCATCATGAAAGAGGCCTCGAGAGTGATTAATATAAGTTGAAAGAACTTGTTTCGCAATCGAGCTAAAATAAATTTGTATAAACTAATTGAAATCCGTAGCTTAGCTTCGAAATGTCTCCATCTTTCTACTACAGGCTGTGAATACGGAGATAGAATACATGGCTGTCGCACGTGGCATTGCACGCATGCACACGAGACACGCGATATTCGTGCAGAATGCTGCGGGACGTGTACTACAGGTACGTATCTTCAGGGATACGGTCTGAGTGTGTACACGCACCTCTATTTGATCAACCACTGCAATAGCATATGTAGATATTTAGTACAGTCAGGGGCTTGATCTAGATATATGTTTGGGCACCATTATATTTTGGAATAGGATGGTATATCCCCGGAATACTTTGAGCATCTATATATAGCCGCAATAGCATTCTGGGGGATTTTAAGGCATGTGAATCGAGAAAAAAGGAAAATAGTTATGAAATCTTCTGTCAATCAATTAAACAGTGAAACAATGAAATATCGATTATTTTCACATTCGACTGGTTCACTACACACACCTCCACCTTCGTACATTCAATTGTTGCAGTAAATGTGTAGGCAGGTGCCTACATTGCCTATAGGAAGCTACGCCACAGACAGTGTACGGGATACATTATATATAGGATATCATAATGTTATATTTCATGATTCTCTGTAAACTGTGTATATATGTGATGCTATAAGCATCTTCTGATGTTTAATGCAATAAATATTGTATTGTATTGTATTGTATATAGGATATAAGCCGAAAATGATCCAATATGTAAACGATTGGACTGTGTTAAGCGCGTAGCCTGCGAACAGGCGTCGATATATTTTGCCTGATCAGTCAAATAAATATATTTTAACACAGAGAATATTAATTGGGCCGTATTGAGTTTCTGATCATATGTAATTTTGCCAGAAGTTAAAAAGTGAAAAATCGACAGACTGGAACCCAGGCTAATGTGGGTGTAGTATCCGCCGGCAAGTTTCGATCAGGAAGTTATAGTTTGTCATTTACAACTACACACATTGTATATGAACATCTACGTGTTCAATGAGAGCAGTTCTGAAGGACACACCACACAGTGGAACTGATACCTACCGACTTCAATAAACATCATCTCCTTTATATCAAACTGAAGTGTAGGAACTAACTGGATCATAACTGATCATAGTTATACCGCATTTAGTTATTCGCAATATATCGCTTCATTTAACAAACAACGACCATTTAGTTATTCGCAATCTATCGCTTCATTTAACAAACAACGACCATTTAGTTATTCCCAATCTATCGCTTCATTTAACAAACAACGACCATTTAGTTATTCCCAATCTATCGCTTCATTTAACAAACAACGACCATTTAGTTATTCCCAATCTATCGCTTCATTTAACAAACAACGACCATTTAGTTATTACCAATCTATCGCTTCATTTAACAAACAAAGACCATTTAGTTATTAGCAATCTATCGCTTCATTTAACAAACAACGACCATTTAGTTATTCCCAACACCCAAACAAACAAACATTTAGTTATTCCAATCTATCGCTTCATTTAACAAACAACGACCATTTAGTTATTCCCAATCTATCGCTTCATTTAACAAACAAAGATCATTTAGTTATTCGCAATATATCGCTTCATTTAACAAACAAAGACCATTTAGACACGCATGTTAACTATTGAACACCCTACATAGATTGTAATGAATATGTACTATGAATGAGTAATATAACCTAAATTTAATAAGGAAGTATTTGGGTATACAATACAACTATGCAGCTTATAGTGTGTGGCTGCATTTAGTTTATACAAATTTATTTTAGCTCGATTGCGAAACAAGTTCTTATAACTTATATTAATCTCTCGAGACCTCATTCCTGATGGAATCCATCGCCACGAGGGAGAGAGAAGAGGCAACGTGAAATTTAAATGCCTTGCTGAATCGTAACTGCTCCAACTGGGCTAGAACTTCGCACCTGGAGCGAACGCTCTACCACTGCGCTATCACGACTTCCATTTGTGGCTGCATTTATTTGTTATATCTACATTGCATTTTGGAGGTTGCAAGACTGTAAGTTTAATGTCCATAAATGATAGGTTTCAACAACGACGTAATCAATATGTACATTGCTCGGTGTTATTGATAACAGTATCGAAACGCGTGCGATTTGTGACGTCAAACAACAACGTTAACCATTCAGCAACGTATCAGGGGCAACTGTGTTTACTGGAATGAAACCGCTGTAGGCTGGAAGGTGCCCAATATTACGAACATATTGACATCCCTCTCCTCTGTATCCCTTCCATCTCGCTATCTCCCTCCCTCTATCTCCCTCTCTCTCCCCTCCATCTCGGTATCTCCCTCCTATATCTCCCTCTCTCTCATCTCTCTCTCCCTCTGTCTCCCCTCCATCTCCCCCTCTCTTTCTCTCGCTCTCTTCCTCTCTCCTCTCTCTCATCCCCCTCAATCTGCCTCTCTCCGTCTCTCTCTCATTAATTATATCATTTCCTTTCATATCTTTCTCCCTTCGACTTGCACCGTTCTGGAGTGTCGTATAAAGTCAGTGGTGTTGTGTTGGATAACATAAGCTACAATTGCTGGGTAAAACCCAATATACTCAATTCTGCATTCTTCAACCTTTGCAATCGACTGACAACGTTCTCATGTGTCATGTTTATTACTTGTCCCTGTTAGGGAACGAACCCGCAGGCCTGATGAAAGCGGTGAAAGGCGTGTTCTAACAACGGTGCGCTAGATCTCTCGACCACGGCGGCTTAATCGTTATCTCATATTCAGATATTATTCTAGAGGACATCGAAAACGCACACCTACATTATAGTTTATACACATTTAGCTTAGCTTGATTGCGAAACAAGTTCTTACAACTTATATTAATCACTCATTCATGATGTAATCCATAGCCACGAGGGAGAGAGAAGAGGCAACGTGGAATTTAAATGCCTTGCCTAAGGGCACACTCATAACGGCTCCAGCGGGGGTTCGAACTCCGGACCTTTCGCACCGGAAGCAAACGCGCTATCACGACTTCCACACCTACATTATATTATTATTATTATTACATGACAACAAAATACGAAGGATTCCATCAAAGATAGATCACATCTTTATTACAGAACACAAACTGAACAACTACAACTATTCCAAAATGTTTAAAACTAAGTATTTATATAGTTATTGTTTTTCATGTCAAAACACACTTATTCGAAGTGTGCGTTTTCTATGTCCTGTAGTATAGATAAGTATGTGATATTGTTATCATTGTGTTTATACTATGAGGAGCTTACATCACTTTATTTTAAACCTTAATGTAAAATCTTAACATAAGTAACATTCAAAAACGCTCATCATTTGTTTTGTCCCACAAATGAAGTGTTATGTGTGTTCTAAATATTATTTCGGGAGAGCCTTCTCTAATGCTGTCAATACGTGGGTGGGGGAGGGGACTTCGACACATGTATGCGTACATTATATATATTGTATGTAGATTCTATGTCACAACAGAACATAATCAAATAGGATTCAATTAAAACTGACCATAATTATATTTAATGTTTGTGTACACCGATGTCACATAGCACCATTGATACTAGAGACAGATAGATATGAAAAGTTGTCATTAGAAAATTGTATATGTCCCTTTTGTGACAATTGTATTGAAACTGAGGCCCATGCGATTTTGGAATGTATGCTTTATCAAGATTTAAGACAAATCCTATTTAAGAAATCAACACAGATGAACTTTTACTTGCTGCTCTTTCTCCAAATGATAAGCTAATATTTATATTTTCCAACGCAGAAATTATGAGATTAAGTGCCAAAACCTGTTTTAATATTCTACAAAGACGTTATTTTTCCTTTGTACATAATGCTTCAATTTGTCTTAATAATCCAATGTATTTTAATACCAGCTGAATAGTCTATGCTAATCAGTTCAATTCTGATCTGATCAGAGTTGATATTTGCTTTTTCAAAACATTTTTTAATATGCGCAATAGTGCTCTCATACAATCATCAGCATTTTATGATATCATTTTGATTGTAAGCTTATTTTAGGTTAGATTAGCGTAGGCTATTCAGATTTATCATGTGTTGTTTACAAATACATATATGTATATACATGTGTTATATCATACTATATTATTACAACTGCATAATGTGATGTGTTTTATACTTTGATAAATACCGTCTGTAACTCATTTATGAGTGGCAATGTACTATACCATGTATTATTTTAATGTTGATCTGTTAGTGTTGTACATTGATGAGACATAAATAAATAAATACATATAGTGCAATTTGGGAGCTCATGGGATGGTGTCAATAATCAATTCGTTGTGTTTACATTTTTATTATGCAATAGCGATATACAGGCATAACATTCTATAACTGTCCAGAATATATTCACAAAGTACATTGCTTCGCTAATAACCCAGTAAACACGTAGTCGGTGGTTTTCCATTACCGATCTATATAGCCATGACATGCTAGACACATTTTGTATCATCTAGTAAATAGTCCATAATTCTACTGCCATAATTCATGTACAATAACTATCCTTTCTGTACACTATAGTCCACCACATGAATATCCTTATGTAGCATATGCAAGGGCCGTATCTCCTGGCGGGAACATGTCCAACAGACACTGCCGTAAAAAGATACTTCAATCATAAACCATGTATGGGTTAAGTGATGTATCTTCTGTTCTGTTCCTCCTACTGACCCGTTGTTGGCTTGGTGCACGCCTATGTTCCACAGCAGGGAACCGGTCAGTGTTGGTAGATGGATTTCAATTTGAGAAGACATCTCCAGCAACAACATCTCTTTTAGATAACAAATGTTGTTAATAATGTACATATATTTCTATTTCAGGGGAAATCACCACTACTGTCTCTATCATACAGCCATATGTCCCGCAAGACGGACAGCCATCCGGTGTATCGCCATATGTTCCGCACGACGGACAGCCACCCAGTATATCGCCATATGTTCCGCGAGACGGACAGCCATCCCGTAGCCCGCCATATGTCCCGCAAGACAGACAGCCACCCAGTGTATCGCCATATGTTCCGCGAGACGGACAGTCATCCAGTAGCCCGCCATATGTCCCGCAAGATGGACAGCCATCCAGTGTATCGCCATATGTTCCGCAAGACGGACAACCGAACATGCCAAACCAACCATCCACTACATTGCAACACATCTCGCAAGATGGCAAACAATCTACAGTACCACCGACTAAATGGAATCCGGATATATGCAGAGATTCCGGGAGAATGGCTGGACTAACGTGCTCAGATTACATTGAGTCACGCGGTTCGTTCGTTTGCTATGGTTATAGGACACACAACGCGTGTTGCCGGAGCTGTAGGCGTGTCCGTGTTGACAAACAAGGTAATTATAACATGGCTAATTTATATTGTTATACCTCACGTGACTACCCCATTGCACTGTATAGTATCTACCGATTACAAAGTTGTTGTATCCATAATTTACATTTTGACTTGAACATATTTAAAGATCTGGACGTCTTACTGTCCAATGGTAGACAATTCCATATCTTTGAAAACAAGTTTCCATTTAGTCGCATTTCTCATCCGTTTATGAAGTTCTGTTTATAAGTACTTGTCCTAGGGATCAGCTATTATTATTTTATATTATAACATTATTTAGTTTATACAAATTTATTTTAGTTCGATTGCGAAACAAGTTCTTTCAACTTATATTAATCACTCTCGAGACCTCATTCCTGATGGAATCCATCGCCACGAGGGAGAGAGAAGAGGCAATGTGGAATTTAAATGCCTTGCCTAAGGGCACAATCGTAACGGCACACATTAGTTGTGCTGCATACCTGTAATACCGGCCTTACATACTGTTCGTATTGTACTAGGGTAGCTACACACATGAGCACTATATGAATGCATATGCTCTGTCAAACAAATAAACTTGTAGAAGTCGTGTTAGCGCAGTGGATGCGCGTTCGCTCCAGGAGCGAAAGGTCCGGAGTTCGAGCTACGCTGGATCCGTTACGATTGTGCCCTTAGGCAAGGCATTTAATTTTCACGTTGCCTCTTCCCTCTGCCTCGTGGCGATAGATTCCACCAGGAATGAGGTCTCGAGAGTGATTAATATAAGTTGTAATAACTTGTTTCGCAATCGAGCTAAAATAAATTTGTATAAATTAAGCAACTAACATGGCGTCGGACATACATTGTCACTGAAAATCATCATCCATATATAAATCCTGCACGATGGGTTATCTACACTACAAATATCCTGCACGATGGGTTATCTACACTACAACTCCTGCACGATGGGTTATCTACACTACAAATCCTGCACGATGGGTTATCTACACTACAAATCCTGCACGATGGGTTATCTACACTACAACTCCTGCACGATGGGTTATCTACACTACAAATCCTGCACGATGGGTTATCTACACTACAAATCCTGCACGATGGGTTATCTACACTACAAATCCTGCACGATGGGTTATCTACACTACAAATCCTGCACGATGGGTTATCTACACTACAAATCCTGCACGATGGGTTATCTACACTACAAATCCTGCACGATGGGTTATCTACACTACAAATCCTGCACGATGGGTTATCTACACTACAAATCCTGCACGATGGGTTATCTACACTACAAATCCTGCACGATGGGTTATCTACACTACAAATCCTGCACGATGGGTTATCTACACTACAAATCCTGCACGATGGGTTATCTACACTACAAATCCTGCACGATGGGTTATCTACACTACAACTCCTGCACGATGGGTTATCTACACTACAAATCCTGCACGATGGGTTATCTACACTACAACTCCTGCACGATGGGTTATCTACACTACAAATCCTGCACGATGGGTTATCTACACTACAACTCCTGCACGATGGGTTATCTACACTACAAATCCTGCACGATGGGTTATCTACACTACAAATCCTGCACGATGGGTTATCTACACTACAAATCCTGCACGATGGGTTATCTACACTACAAATCCTGCACGATGGGTTATCTACACTACAAATCCTGCACGATGGGTTATCTACACTACAAATCCTGCACGATGGGTTTCTACACTACAAATCCTGTCCAATCACGGACTGCATGAACAGCCGTGTCCAGCTACAGTAGCAAGTCCAATGTATAAAACTTGCTAAACGTTGAGCAAATGGCCGGTATCTGAACGTTGCACATTTTGACCTACTTGGTAAAGACGTAGGCCTACATGACGGCATAACATAGTATTTGTGACGTCAAAGTCACAACATTGACATAATTATATGTCATTATATATAGCATATATATAGCGCACACTGTTTATAATGCATTTACTTTTTTGTTTGTTTATAGTATACTAGAGGAAATAGAAAACGCACACTTACATTATATGATTATTATTACATGAAAACGAAATACGAAGGATTCCATTAAAGATATATCACATCTTTATTACAAACACAAACTGAACAATATTAAAGAACATGCATATATGTATTTATATAGTTATTGTTTTTCATGTAAAAACACACTTATCAGAAGTGTGCGTTTTCTATGTCCTCTAGTATAGTTTCATAAAATTAAAGGCTGATTATCACGTCAGTAAAGTAACTTCATTTATATGAAAAAGTTGGCAGTTTCTTACAGTGAGTTTGGTGCATCAAGTACTGGTTAACCGCTGGAGCCTGCCCAGGAAAGGTGTTGTTAGGTAAACTGCCCGTCGCTCAAATGGGGAAACCGGTAGCGACGTTAAATAAACTTAAATACAAAAAAGTAAAGTATCTGACACGGGTAAATTAAATTAAAATATGAACTACATGTTGTGTACTTGTGTTTGCGTTTGCGTAATTCATTTACAATCGACCGCATAACGCACTTCATTGGTTGTTATGGAAGCACGGGTACATGTTTTTGTTTTTGAAATTCAGTGAATTTACATTTTTTTCGACGATTATATTGTAAATAGGATCTTATATTCGCGTTCATGTGTTATTGCACTTTTAACTCGTCTTCAGAGACTCGTTCTTATTGGTTAACGGATAAGTGTGCTTTTACATGAAAACCAATAACTATATAAATACACAGTTTTAAAGCGACACTACATCGGTGAAAACGCAAATGTCTGCAGATGTAATTTCCTATTATATGGTATAATCCCCCCCCCCCAAATATTTGCCCCAAAACTGAGTATTTCAACAAATAAACAAACGTCGTATACGCGGTTTGTTGACATAACAAAATAATGTAAAATATATTCATGCGTAATACAACGCGTTTATCCTGAATAACACGAGGTGTGGTACATATTTACCGTGACCACCCATTATTATGCTATATATGTTAATATATATATATAACAGTTTAATCTTGTTTTCACTTACATCACATATTTTAGTCGACTGTTCTTCCATTTTCTGTTGCAGGATGTGAATACGGCGATAGAGTTCCTTCCCTTTGTGCAAGAATCGTGAAAATTACTGATTTGAAGTGTGGGAAATACGGCAATCACTGTTGTGCATCATGTACACCTCCCGTCGTACACAACGCTGCGCGCACTCTTATGAATCCTGCACGACAATGTACATCCATAGCATTGCACCTACTGCTGTGCATCCTTTACGCCTTCATCCGTTCATAGTCCCTCACCTCTTGTTGTACATCCAGCACGCCTTCAGGCGCGTAGCTGACTGTATGCCGTGTAGGCATGGGCCTACACCTACCTCCGATAAATGCAATACAAAGTATGGGTGAGTGGTGGATTGTGGGTGGTGCGGCAATATGGGTGCAGTGTCTAATTCTCACACCAACTCTCAATGGAAAATGAAAATGCGCAACTTTCAAAATTTTGTTAGATCTACTACGAAAGTAAACGACTATGAACCAGTATACAACGCACCATCCCAGACCCTACGGAGCCCATTTCCCGTGGCATACACCTACTAAATAGCCTAGCTACTCACCTGACCTCCATCCGTCCATAGCTCAGTACTTCCTGTGCATCTTGTACGCATTGACTATTGAACTATAAGCAGTGTAAGTTGGATAAAGCCGCGGATTTAATTGTTTATAAATCAGGTCATATGGCAAGTGTAAAATATATATACATGAAACCAATATACCCTTTTGCTATGTTGCGTGCGTGCGCGTGCGTGCGTGCGTGTGTCTTATAATGGCAAGTGTAATATATATATACATGAAACCAATATACCCGTTTGCTATTTGCTATATTACGTGCGTGCGTGCGTGCGTCCGTTCGTGTATCTTATAATGTGCTATCTATTCACTCATCTGATCCATGCATGTATGAACATTTGTATTACTGTCTAATCGATTACATATGCAATACAATATGGCTAAATCAAGTGTTATTCATTTGCTCCAGCGATAACTGCAACGGAATGAGTTAAGAGAACCATACAGATTGCACAGGGAATTGGCAAAGGATGCGAATGATACATCATCTTTAACCCATTTCATTCTGGATACATTTAAAGGCTTTTGCAAACAACATAGATCCAGATCAGCCGCATCGTGACGCTGCGTGCTGATCAGGATCTATGTTGTTTGCTACATAGTCAAGTGTCTTAGCAAGATCATCTGAATAGCAAACAGCATAGAGCCTGATCAGACGGCACGTTCCAAGACGGCTGATCTGGCTCTATGTTCTTTGCAAATACTGTTTGAACGGTATCCAGAATGAAATGGGTTAAAATCCGATACTTGACGTAGATATTTGCTAAAGCGACTTAGAGTTATGCAGTGAGCGGACACATCGAGAAACGCAGTGTACGCGAACGTTTCCAGGTTTACAGTACTACGAGTGTTACACTTAATGTTACAAATCAACCTTGCCCGTAAATTGTTATATAGATGCACACGCAGTGGATTTTTATGACACCTGGTGAGCTGATGGCACGTCGGAGGGATGACCCCAGCAAGGGCTTAACCTCGTCCCCAACCAATGCCACGCCTCGTCTTCCATACTACTTTGAAGTTTTGAAGTTCCAGGCTACTGTTGACCTTTTCCTGGTTCTTGCTCGAGCCCAATATAGGATCGACGACCCGACGATCCAAGCCATTGGACAATATATAATACCCAGCAACATATTTGTTGAGATGCCCGATTGAGTGTAGCTCAATACAATATGTGCCAAATCCCATAATTATATCGTGTGTATGTCTTACATCCCGTTACGAAGTTGTGCCTATTCTGAAACTATGATCCAGTATTATATAAGGTAGACCTACATGTATCAAACAGCGCTACATTGATATATTATGTCTGGTTTACTATCCTCTACTATCAGAGTGAGAGAACAAATAATCACCAGCTGGGTGAATGAGTTAGTAGTGTCTAGCAGCTGAAACTGGACAGAGCCCGGAGGTATATTTTGGTCTATTTGCAGTACTATAAACATCATACCTATTGGTTTTACAAGATAGTTGTTCAAGATAGCAGTTTCTTACGGAGGTTGGTGCACCCAAGTACTGGTTAACCGCTGGAGCCTGTCCAGGAAAGGTGTTGTTAGGTAAACTGCCCGCCGGCGATATAGCCCGAAATGGTGCTGATGCAGGCGTAAGACCCGAAATATAAAAATATATAATTGTTCAAGATAGCAGACGTGAAAATGTGGTTACTAATTCTGAATAACCAAAGCTTACTAATTTGAATAACCAATGCTTACTAATTCTGAATAACCAAAGCTTACTAATTCTGAATAACCAATGCATACTAATTCTGAATAACCAATGCATACTAATTCTGAATAACCAAAGCTTACTAATTTGAATAACCAATGCATACTAATTCTGAATAACCAAAGCTTACTAATTCTGAATAACCAATGCATACTAATTCTGAATAACCAATGCATACTAATTCTGAATAACCAATGCTTACTAATTCTGAATAACCAAAGCATACTAATTCTGAATAACCAAAGCATACTAATTCTGAATAACCAATGCATACTAATTCTGAATAACCAAAGCTTACTAATTCTGAATAACCAAAGCATACTAATTCTGAATAACCAAAGCATACTAATTCTGAATAACCAAAGCTTACTAATTCTGAATAACCAAAGCTTACTAATTCTGAATAACCAAAGCTTACTAATTCTGAATAACCAATGCATACTAATTCTGAATAACCAATGCATACTAATTCTGAATAACCAATGCATACTAATTCTGAATAACCAATGCATACTAATTCTGAATAACCAAAGCATACTAATTCTGAATAACCAATGCATACTAATTCTGAATAAACAAAGCATACTAATTCTGAATAACCAATACATACTAATTCTGAATAACCAAAGTATACTAATTCTGAATAACTAATGCATACTAATTCTGAATAACCAAAGCATACTAATTCTGAATAACCAATGCATACTAATTCTGAATAACCAAAGCATGCTAATTCTGAATAACCAAAGCATACTAATTCTGAATAACCAAAGCATACTAATTCTGAATAACCAAAGCATACTAATTCTGAATAACCAAAGCTTACTAATTCTGAATAACCAAAGCATACTAATTCTGAATAACCAATGCATACTAATTCTGAATAACCAATGCATACTAATTCTGAATAACCAAAGCTTACTAATTCTGAATAACCAAAGTATACTAATTCTGAATAACCAATGCATACTAATTCTGAATAACCAATGCATACTAATTCTGAATAACCAAAGCATACTAATTCTGAATAACAAAAGCTTACTAATTCTGAATAACCAAAGCATACTAATTCTGAATAACCAAAGCATACTAATTCTGAATAACCAATGCATACTAATTCTGAATAACCAATGCTTACTAATTCTGATTAACCAAAGCTTACTAATTCTGATTAACCAAAGCATACTAATTTGAATAACCAATGCTTACTAATTCTGAATAACCAAAGCATACTAATTTGAATAACCATAGCATTACAAAGCATTATTCATATCCAGTAATGTAGATAATGAAATTCTATAATTGTCTAATTCTAAATTAACATTATCTGCCTTCATATGTCCATAAAAGGCAAAACGTGCGCACTCAGAATGTCCAACAGTATTAACTTAATTGTCTCTGGAACAGTTACCCTGACAGTAGCAGAGTACCGTACACAGCTACCATGACAGTAGCAGAGTATCATACAAAGTTACACTGACAGTAGCAGAGTATCGTACACAGTTACCCTGACAGTAGCAGATTACCGTACACAGTTACACTGACAGTAACATAGTATCGTACACAGTTACACTGACAGTAACAGAGTATCGTACACAGTTACCCTGACAGTGACAGAGTATCGTACACAGTTACCCTGACAGTAGCAGAGTATCGTACACAGTTACCATGGCAGTAACAGAGTATCGTACACAGTTATCCTGACAGTAACAGAGTATCGTACACAGTTACCCTAACAGTAGCAAAATATCGTACACAGTTATCATGACAGTAACAGAGTATCGTACACAGTTACAATGACAGTAGCAGAGTATCGTACACAGTTACCCTGACAGTAGCAGAGTATCGTACACAGTTACCCTGACAGTAACAGAGTATCATACACAGTTACCCTGACAGTAGCAGAGTATCGTACACAGTTACCACGACAGTAGCAGAGTATCGTACGCAGTTACCATGATAGTAGCAGAGTATCGTATACAGTTACCATGACAGTAACAGAGTATCGTACATAGTTACCATGACAGTAACAGAGCATCGTACACAGTTACCATGACAGTAACAGAGCATCGTACACAGTAACCATGACAGTAACAGAGTATCGTACACAGTTACCCTGAGAGTAGCAGAGTATCGTACACAGCTAACATGATAGTAACAGAGTATCGTACACAGTTACCATGGCAGTAACAGAGTATCGTACACAGTTACCCTGACAGTAACAGAGTATCGTACACAGTTACCCTGACAGTAGCAGAATATCGTACACAGTTATCATGACAGTAACAGAGTATCGTACACAGTTACAATGACAGTAGCAGAGTATCGTACACAGTTACCCTGACAGTAGCAGAGTATCGTACACAGTTACCCTGACAGGAACAGAGTATCATACACAGTTACACTGACAGTAGCAGAGTATCGTACACAGTTACCACGACAGTAGCAGAGTATCGTACACAGTTACCACGACAGTAGAAGAGTATCGTACACAGTTACCCTGACAGTAACAGAGTATCGTACACAGTTACCCTGACAGTAACAGAGTATCGTACACAGATACCTTGACAGTAACAGAGTATCGTACACAGTTACCCTGACAGTAACAGAGTATCGTACACAGTTACCCTGACAGTAGCAGAGTATCGTACACAGTTACCCTGGCAGTAACAGAGTATCATACACAGTTATCCTGACAGTAACAGAGTATCGTACACAGTTACCTTGACAGTAGCAGAGTATCGTACACAGTTACCCTGACAGTAACAAAGTATCGTACACAGTTACCCTGACAGTAGCAGAGTATCGTACACAGTTACCACGACAGTAACAGAGTATCGTACACAGTTACACTGACAGTAGCAGAGTATCGTACACAGTTACCCTGACAGTAGTAGATTATCGTACACAGTCACCCTGACAGTAGCAGAGTATCGTACACAGTTACCCTGACAGTAGCAGAGTATCGTACACAGTTACCACGACAGTAACAGAGTATCGTACACAGTTACACTGACAGTAGCAGAGTATCGTACACAGTTACCATGACAGTAGCAGAGTACCGTACACAGTTACCCTGACAGTAGTAGATTATCGTACACAGTTACCCTGACAGTAGCAGAGTATCGTACACAGTTACCCTGACAGTAGCAGAGTATCGTACACAGTTACCCTGACAGTAACAGAATATCGTACACAGTTACCCTGACAGTAGCAGAGTATCGTACACAGTTACCACGAGAGTAACAGAATATGGTACACAGTTACACTGACAGTAGCAGAGTATCGTACACAGTTACCCTGACAGTAGTAGATTATCGTACACAGCTACCCTGACAGTAGCAGAGTATCGTACACAGTTACCCTGACAGTAGCAGAGTATCGTACACAGTTACACTGACAGTAACAGAGTATCGTACACAGTTACCCTGACAGTAGCAGAGTATCGTACACAGTTACCCTGACAGTAACAGAGTATCGTACACAGTTACCCTGACAGTAGCAGAGTATCGTACACAGTTACCCTGACAGTAACAGAGTATCGTACACAGTTACCCTGACAGTAACAGAGTATCGTACACAGTTACCCTGACAGTAGCAGAGTATCGTACACAGTTACCCTGACAGTAGCAGAGTATCGTACACAGTTACCCTGACAGTAACAGAGTATCGTACACAGTTACCCTGACAGTAGCAGAGTATCGTACACAGTTACAATGACAGTAGCAGAGTATCGTACACAGTTACCATGACAGTAGCAGAGTATCGTACACAGTTACCCTGACAGTAGCAGAGTATCGTACACAGTTACCACGACAGTAACAGAATATCGTACACAGTTACACTGACAGTAGCAGAGTATCGTACACAGTTACCCTGACAGTAGTAGATTATCGTACACAGCTACCCTGACAGTAGCAGAGTATCGTACACAGTTACACTGACAGTAACAGAGTATCGTACACAGTTACCCTGACAGTAGCAGAGTATCGTACACAGTTACCCTGACAGTAGCAGAGTATCGTACACAGTTACCCTGACAGTAGCAGAGTATCGTACACAGTTACCCTGACAGTAACAGAGTATCGTACACAGTTACCCTGACAGTAACAGAGTATCGTACACAGTTACCCTGACAGTAGCAGAGTATCGTACACAGTTACAATGACAGTAGCAGAGTATCGTACACAGTTACAATGACAGTAGCAGAGTATCGTACACAGTTACCCTGACAGTAGCAGAGTATCGTACACAGTTACCCTGACAGTAGCAGAGTATCGTACACAGTTACCACGACAGTAACAGAGTATCGTACACAGTTACACTGACAGTAGCAGAGTATCGTACACAGTTACCCTGACAGTAGCAGAGTATCGTACACAGTTACCCTGACAGTAACAGAGTATCGTACACAGTTACCCTGACAGTAACAGAGTATCGTACACAGTTACCCTGACAGTAGCAGAGTATCGTACACAGTTACCCTGACAGTAGCAGAGTATCGTACACAGTTACCCTGACAGTAGCAGAGTATCGTACACAGTTACCCTGACAGTAGCAGAGTATCGTACACAGTTACCCTGACAGTAGCAGAGTATCGTACACAGTTACCCTGACAGTAGCAGAGTATCGTACACAGTTACCCTGACAGTAACAGAGTATCGTACACAGTTACACTGACAGTAGCAGAGTATCGTACAGTTACCATGCCGTAGCAGAGTAGTACACAGTTACCCTGACAGTAGTAGATTATCGTACACAGTCACCCTGACAGTAGCAGAGTATCGTACACAGTTATCATGACAGTAACAGAGTATCGTACACAGTTACACTGACAGTAGCAGAGTATCGTACACAGTTACCCTGACAGTAGCAGAGTATCGTACACAGTTACCATGACAGTAGCAGAGTATCGTACACAGTTACCCTGACAGTAGCAGAGTATCGTACACAGTTACCCTGACAGTAACAGAGTATCGTACACAGTTACCCTGACAGTAGCAGAGTATCGTACACAGTTACCACGACAGTAACAGAGTATCGTACACAGTTACACTGACAGTAGCAGAGTATCGTACACAGTTACCATGACAGTAGCAGAGTATCGTACACAGTTACCCTGACAGTAGCAGAGTATCGTACACAGTTACCCTGACAGTAGCAGAGTATCGTACACAGTTACCCTGACAGTAGCAGAGTATCGTACACAGTTACCCTGACAGTAGCAGAGTATCGTACACAGTTACCATGACAGTAACAGAGTATCGTACACAGTTACCCTGACAGTAGCAGAGTATCGTACACAGTTACCCTGACAGTAGCAGAGTATCGTACACAGTTACCCTGACAGTAGCAGAGTATCGTACACAGTTACCCTGACAGTAGCAGAGTATCGTACACAGTTACCATGACAGTAACAGAGTATCGTACACAGTTACACTGACAGTAGCAGAGTATCGTACACAGTTACCATGACAGTAGCAGAGTATCGTACACAGTTACCCTGACAGTAGCAGAGTATCGTACACAGTTACCCTGACAGTAGCAGAGTATCGTACACAGTTACATGACAGTAACAGAGTATCGTACACAGTTACCCTGACAGTAGCAGAGTATCGTACACAGTTACCCTGACAGTAGCAGAGTATCGTACACAGTTACCCTGACAGTAGCAGAGTATCGTACACAGTTACCCTGACAGTAACAGAGTATCGTACACAGTTACCCTGACAGTAGCAGAGTATCGTACACAGTTACCACGACAGTAACAGAGTATCGTACACAGTTACACTGACAGTAGCAGAGTATCGTACACAGTTACCATGACAGTAGCAGAGTATCGTACACAGTTACCCTGACAGTAGTAGATTATCGTACACAGTTACCCTGACAGTAGCAGAGTATTGTACACAGTTACCCTGACAGTAGCATAGTATCGTACACAGTTACCCTGACAGTAGCAGATTATCGTACACAGTTACCATGACTGTATCAGAGTATCGTACACAGTTACCCTGACAGTAGCAGAGTATCGTACGCAGTTACCATGACAGTAACAGAGTATCGTACACAGTTACCCTGACAGTAGCAGAGTATCGTACGCAGTTACCATGATAGTAGCAGAGTATCGTATACAGTTACCATGACAGTAACAGAGTATCGTACATAGTTACCATGACAGTAACTGAGCATCGTACACAGTTACCATGACAGTAACAGAGCATCGTACACAGTTACCATGACAGTAACAGAGTATCGTACACAGTTACCCTGACAGTAGCAGAGTATCGTACACAGCTAACATGATAGTAACAGAGTATCGTACACAGTTACCATGGCAGTAACAGAGTATCGTACACAGTTACCCTGACAGTAACAGAGTATCGTACACAGTTACCCTGACAGTAGCAGAATATCGTACACAGTTATCATGACAGTAACAGAGTATCGTACACAGTTACAATGACAGTAGCAGAGTATCGTACACAGTTACCCTGACAGTAGCAGAGTATCGTACACAGTTACCCTGACAGTAACAGGGTATCATACACAGTTACCCTGACAGTAGCAGAGTATCGTACACAGTTACAATGACAGTAGCAGAGTATCGTACACAGTTACAATGACAGTAGCAGAGTATCGTACACAGTTACCCTGACAGTAGCAGAGTATCGTACACAGTTACCACGAGAGTAACAGAATATAGTACACAGTTACACTGACAGTAGCAGAGTATCGTAAACAGTTACCCTGACAGTAGTAGATTATCGTACACAGCTACCCTGACAGTAGCAGAGTATCGTACACAGTTACACTTACAGTAACAGAGTATCGTACACAGTTACTCTGACAGTAGCAGAGTATCGTACACAGTTACCCTGACAGTAGCAGAGTATCGTACACAGTTACCCTGACAGTAGCAGAGTATCGTACACAGTTACCCTGACAGTAACAGAGTATCGTACACAGTTACCCTGACAGTAACAGAGTATCGTACACAGTTACCCTGACAGTAGCAGAGTATCGTACACAGTTACACTGACAGTAGCAGAGTATCGTACACAGTTACAATGACAGTAGCAGAGTATCGTACACAGTTACAATGACAGTAGCAGAGTATCGTACACAGTTACCCTGACAGTAGCAGAGTATCGTACACAGTTACCCTGACAGTAGCAGAGTATCGTACACAGTTACCACGACAGTAACAGAGTATCGTACACAGTTACCACGACAGTAGCAGAGTATCGTACACAGTTACCCTGACAGTAACAGAGTATCGTACACAGTTACCCTGACAGTAACAGAGTATCGTACACAGATACTCTGACAGTAACAGAATATAGTACACAGTTACACTGACAGTAGCAGAGTATCGTACACAGTTACCCTGACAGTAGTAGATTATCGTACACAGCTACCCTGACAGTAGCAGAGTATCGTACACAGTTACCCTGACAGTAGCAGAGTGTCGTACACAGTTACCCTGACAGTAGCAGAGTATCGTACACAGCTACCCTGACAGTAGCAGAGTATCGTACACAGTTACCCTGACAGTAACAGAGTATCGTACACAGTTACACTGACAGTAGCAGAGTATCGTACTTAGTTACCATGCCAGTAGCAGAGTATCGTACACAGTTACCCTGACAGTGGTAGATTATCGTACACAGTCACCCTGACAGTAGCAGAGTATCGTACACAGTTATCATGACAGTAACATAGTATCGTACACAGTTACAATGACAGTAGCAGAGTATCGTACACAGTTACCCTGACAGTAGCAGAGTATCGTACACAGTTACCATGACAGTAGCAGAGTATCGTACACAGTTACCCTGACAGTAGCAGAGTATCGTACATAGTTACCCTGACAGTAACAGAGTATCGTACACAGTTACCTTGACAGTAGCAGAGTATCGTACACAGTTACCACGACAGTAACAGAGTATCGTACACAGTTACACTGACAGTAGCAGAGTATCGTACACAGTTACCATGACAGTAGCAGAGTATCGTACACAGTTACCCTGACAGTAGTAGATTATCGTACACAGTTACCCTGACAGTAGCAGAGTATTGTACACAGTTACCCTGACAGTAGCATAGTATCGTACACAGTTACCCTGACAGTAGCAGATTATCGTACACAGTTACCATGACTGTATCAGAGTATCGTACACAGTTACCCTGACAGTAGCAGAGTATCGTACGCAGTTACCATGACAGTAACAGAGTATCGTACACAGTTACCCTGACAGTAGCAGAGTATCGTACGCAGTTACCATGATAGTAGCAGAGTATCGTATACAGTTACCATGACAGTAACAGAGTATCGTACATAGTTACCATGACAGTAACTGAGCATCGTACACAGTTACCATGACAGTAACAGAGCATCGTACACAGTTACCATGACAGTAACAGAGTATCGTACACAGTTACCCTGACAGTAGCAGAGTATCGTACACAGCTAACATGATAGTAACAGAGTATCGTACACAGTTACCATGGCAGTAACAGAGTATCGTACACAGTTACCCTGACAGTAACAGAGTATCGTACACAGTTACCCTGACAGTAGCAGAATATCGTACACAGTTATCATGACAGTAACAGAGTATCGTACACAGTTACAATGACAGTAGCAGAGTATCGTACACAGTTACCCTGACAGTAGCAGAGTATCGTACACAGTTACCCTGACAGTAACAGGGTATCATACACAGTTACCCTGACAGTAGCAGAGTATCGTACACAGTTACAATGACAGTAGCAGAGTATCGTACACAGTTACAATGACAGTAGCAGAGTATCGTACACAGTTACCCTGACAGTAGCAGAGTATCGTACACAGTTACCACGAGAGTAACAGAATATAGTACACAGTTACACTGACAGTAGCAGAGTATCGTAAACAGTTACCCTGACAGTAGTAGATTATCGTACACAGCTACCCTGACAGTAGCAGAGTATCGTACACAGTTACACTTACAGTAACAGAGTATCGTACACAGTTACTCTGACAGTAGCAGAGTATCGTACACAGTTACCCTGACAGTAGCAGAGTATCGTACACAGTTACCCTGACAGTAGCAGAGTATCGTACACAGTTACCCTGATAGTAACAGAGTATCGTACACAGTTACCCTGACAGTAACAGAGTATCGTACACAGTTACCCTGACAGTAGCAGAGTATCGTACACAGTTACAATGACAGTAGCAGAGTATCGTACACAGTTACAATGACAGTAGCAGAGTATCGTACACAGTTACCCTGACAGTAGCAGAGTATCGTACACAGTTACCCTGACAGTAGCAGAGTATCGTACACAGTTACCACGACAGTAACAGAGTATCGTACACAGTTACCACGACAGTAGCAGAGTATCGTACACAGTTACCCTGACAGTAACAGAGTATCGTACACAGTTACCCTGACAGTAACAGAGTATCGTACACAGTTACCCTGACAGTAACAGAGTATCGTACACAGTTACCCTGACAGTAGCAGAGTATCGTACACAGTTACCCTGACAGTAGCAGAGTATCGTACACAGTTACCCTGACAGTAGCAGAGTATCGTACACAGTTACCCTGACAGTAGCAGAGTATCGTACACAGTTACACTGACAGTAACAGAGTATCGTACACAGTTACCCTGACAGTAGCAGAGTATCGTACACAGTTACCCTGACAGTAGCAGAGTATCGTACACAGTTACCCTGACAGTAGCAGAGTATCGTACACAGTTACACTGACAGTAGCAGAGTATCGTACACAGTTACCATGCCAGTAGCAGAGTATCGTACACAGTTACCCTGACAGTAAGATTATCGTACACAGTCACCCTGACAGTAGCAGAGTTTCGTACACAGTTACCCTGACAGTAGCAGAGTATCGTACACAGTTACCACGACAGTAACAGAGTATCGTACACAGTTACACTGACAGTAGCAGAGTATCGTACACAGTTACCCTGACAGTAGCAGAGTATCGTACACAGTTACCACGAAGTAACAGAATATGTACACAGTTACACTGACAGTAGCAGAGTATCGTACACAGTTACACTGACAGTAGTAGATTATCGTACACAGCTACCCTGACAGTAGCAGAGTATCGTACACAGTTACCCTGACAGTAACAGAGTATCGTACACAGTTACCCTGACAGTAGCAGAGTATCGTACACAGTTACAATGACAGTAGCAGAGTATCGTACACAGTTACAATGACAGTAGCAGAGTATCGTACACAGTTACCCTGACAGTAGCAGATTATCGTACACAGTTACCACGAGAGTAACAGAATATAGTACACAGTTACACTGACAGTAGCAGAGTATCGTACACAGTTACCCTGACAGTAGTAGATTATCGTACACAGCTACCCTGACAGTAGCAGAGTATCGTACACAGTTACCCTGACAGTAGCAGAGTGTCGTACACAGTTACACTTACAGTAACAGAGTATCGTACACAGTTACTCTGACAGTAGCAGAGTATCGTACACAGTTACCCTGACAGTAGCAGAGTATCGTACACAGTTACACTGACAGTAGCAGAGTATCGTACACAGTTACCCTGATAGTAACAGAGTATCGTACAGAGTTACCCTGACAGTAACAGAGTATCGTACACAGTTACCCTGACAGTAGCAGAGTATCGTACACAGTTACAATGACAGTAGCAGAGTATCGTACACAGTTACAATGACAGTAGCAGAGTATCGTACACAGTTACCCTGACAGTAGCAGAGTATCGTACACAGTTACCCTGACAGTAACAGAGTATCGTACACAGTTACACTGACAGTAGCAGAGTATCGTACACAGTTACCATGACAGTAGCAGAGTATCGTACACAGTTACCCTGACAGTAGCAGAGTATCGTACACAGTTACCCTGACAGTAGCAGAGTATCGTACACAGTTACCATGACAGTAACAGAGTATCGTACACAGTTACCATGACAGTAACAGAGTATCGTACACAGTTACCCTGACAGTAGCAGAGTATCGTACACAGTTACCATGACAGTAGCAGAGTATCGTACACAGTTACCATGACAGTAGCAGAGTATCGTACACAGTTACCCTGACAGTAGCAGAGTATCGTACACAGTTACCCTGACAGTAGCAGAGTATCGTACACAGTTACCACGACAGTAACAGAGTATCGTACACAGTTACACTGACAGTAGCAGAGTATCGTACACAGTTACCATGACAGTAGCAGAGTATCGTACACAGTTACCCTGATAGTAACAGAGTATCGTACACAGTTACCCTGACAGTAACAGAGTATCGTACACAGTTACCCTGACAGTAGCAGAGTATCGTACACAGTTACAATGACAGTAGCAGAGTATCGTACACAGTTACAATGACAGTAGCAGAGTATCGTACACAGTTACCCTGACAGTAGCAGAGTATCGTACACAGTTACCACGAGAGTAACAGAATCTAGTACACAGTTACACTGACAGTAGCAGAGTATCGTACACAGTTACCCTGACAGTAGTAGATTATCGTACACAGCTACCCTGACAGTAGCAGAGTATCGTACACAGTTACCCTGACAGTAGCAGAGTGTCGTACACAGTTACACTTACAGTAACAGAGTATCGTACACAGTTACTCTGACAGTAGCAGAGTATCGTACACAGTTACCCTGACAGTAGCAGAGTATCGTACACAGTTACCCTGACAGTAGCAGAGTATCGTACACAGTTACCCTGATAGTAACAGAGTATCGTACACAGTTACCCTGACAGTAACAGAGTATCGTACACAGTTACCCTGACAGTAGCAGAGTATCGTACACAGTTACAATGACAGTAGCAGAGTATCGTACACAGTTACAATGACAGTAGCAGAGTATCGTACACAGTTACCCTGACAGTAGCAGAGTATCGTACACAGTTACCCTGACAGTAACAGAGTATCGTACACAGTTACACTGACAGTAGCAGAGTATCGTACTTAGTTACCATGCCAGTAGCAGAGTATCGTACACAGTTACCCTGACAGTAGTAGATTATCGTACACAGTTACCCTGACAGTAGCAGAGTGTCGTACACAGTTACACTTACAGTAACAGAGTATCGTACACAGTTACCCTGACAGTAGCAGAGTATCGTACACAGTTACCCTGACAGTACCAGAGTATCGTACACAGTTACCCTGACAGTAGCAGAGTATCGTACACAGTTACCCTGACAGTAACAAAGTATCGTACACAGTTACCCTGACAGTAGCAGAGTATCGTACACAGTTACCACGACAGTAACAGAGTATCGTACACAGTTACACTGACAGTAGCAGAGTATCGTACACAGTTACCCTGACAGTAGTAGATTATCGTACACAGTCACCCTAACAGTAGCAGAGTATCGTACACAGTTACCCTGACAGTAGCAGAGTATCGTACACAGTTACCACGACAGTAACAGAGTATCGTACACAGTTACACTGACAGTAGCAGAGTATCGTACACAGTTACCATGACAGTAGCAGAGTACCGTACACAGTTACCCTGACAGTAGTAGATTATCGTACACAGTTACCCTGACAGTAGCAGAGTATCGTACACAGTTACCCTGACAGTAGCAGAGTATCGTACACAGTTACCCTGACAGTAACAGAATATCGTACACAGTTACCCTGACAGTAGCAGAGTATCGTACACAGTTACCACGACAGTAACAGAATATGGTACACAGTTACACTGACAGTAGCAGAGTATCGTACACAGTTACCCTGACAGTAGCAGATTATCGTACACAGCTACCCAGACAGTAGCAGAATATCGTACACAGTTACCCTGACAGTAGCAGAGTATCGTACACAGTTACACTGACAGTAACAGAGTATCGTACACAGTTACCCTGACAGTAGCAGAGTATCGTACACAGTTACCCTGACAGTACCAGAGTATCGTACACAGTTACCCTGACAGTAGCAGAGTATCGTACACAGTTACCCTGATAGTAACAGAGTATCGTACACAGTTACCCTGACAGTAACAGAGTATCGTACACAGTTACCCTGACAGTAGCAGAGTATCGTACACATTTACAATGACAGTAGCAGAGTATCGTACACAGTTACAATGACAGTAGCAGAGTATCGTACACAGTTACCCTGACATTAGCAGAGTATCGTACACAGTTACCACGAGAGTAACAGAATATAGTACACAGTTACACTGACAGTAGCAGAGTATCGTACACAGTTACCCTGACAGTAGTAGATTATCGTACACAGCTACCCTGACAGTAGCAGAGTATCGTACACAGTTACCCTGACAGTAGCAGAGTGTCGTACACAGTTACACTTACAGTAACAGAGTATCGTACACAGTTACTCTGACAGTAGCAGAGTATCGTACACAGTTACCCTGACAGTAGCAGAGTATCGTACACAGTTACCCTGACAGTAGCAGAGTATCGTACACAGTTACCCTGATAGTAACAGAGTATCGTACACAGTTACCCTGACAGTAACAGAGTATCGTACACAGTTACCCTGACAGTAGCAGAGTATCGTACACAGTTACAATGACAGTAGCAGAGTATCGTACACAGTTACAATGACAGTAGCAGAGTATCGTACACAGTTACCCTGACAGTAGCAGAGTATCGTACACAGTTACCCTGACAGTAACAGAGTATCGTACACAGTTACACTGACAGTAGCAGAGTATCGTACTTAGTTACCATGCCAGTAGCAGAGTATCGTACACAGTTACCCTGACAGTAGTAGATTATCGTACACAGTCACCCTGACAGTAGCAGAGTATCGTACACAGTTATCATGACAGTAACAGAGTATCGTACACAGTTACAATGACAGTAGCAGAGTATCGTACACAGTTACCCTGACAGTAGCAGAGTATCGTACACAGTTACCATGACAGTAGCAGAGTATCGTACACAGTTACCCTGACAGTAGCAGAGTATCGTACACAGTTACCCTGACAGTAACAGAGTATCGTACACAGTTACCTTGACAGTAGCAGAGTATCGTACACAGTTACCACGACAGTAACAGAGTATCGTACACAGTTACACTGACAGTAGCAGAGTATCGTACACAGTTACCATGACAGTAGCAGAGTATCGTACACAGTTACCCTGACAGTAGTAGATTATCGTACACAGTTACCCTGACAGTAGCAGAGTATCGTACACAGTTACCCTGACAGTAGCATAGTATCGTACACAGTTACCCTGACAGTAGCAGATTATCGTACACAGTTACCATGACAGTACAGAGTATCGTACACAGTTACCCTGACAGTAGCAGAGTATCGTACACAGTTACCATGACAGTAACAGAGTATCGTACACAGTTACCCTGACAGTAGCAGAGTATCGTACACAGTTACCATGACAGTAGCAGAGTATCGTACACAGTTACCATGACAGTAACAGAGTATCGTACATAGTTACCATGACAGTAACAGAGCATCGTACACAGTTACCATGACAGTAACAGAGCATCGTACACAGTTACCATGACAGTAACAGAGTATCGTACACAGTTACCCTGACAGTAACAGAGTATCGTACACAGTTACCATGACAGTAACAGAGCATCGTACACAGTTACCATGACAGTAGCAGAGTATCGTACGCAGTTACCATGACAGTAACAGAGCATCGTACACAGTTACCATGACAGTAACAGAGTATCGTACACAGTTACCATGACAGTAGCAGAGTATCGTACACAGTTACCCTGACAGTAGCAGAATATCGTACACAGTTACCATGACAGTAACAGAGTATCGTACACAGTTACCATGACAGTAGCAGAGTATCGTACACAGTTACCCTGACAGTAGCAGAGTATCGTACACAGTTACCATGACAGTAACAGAGTATCGTACACAGTTACCCTGACAGTAGCAGAGTATCGTACACAGTTACAATGACAGTAGCAGAGTATCGTACACAGTTACAAGACAGTAGCAGAGTATCGTACACAGTTACCCTGACAGTAGCAGAGTATCGTACACAGTTACCCTGACAGTAGCAGAGTATCGTACACAGTTACCACGACAGTAACAGAGTATCGTACACAGTTACCACGACAGTAGCAGAGTATCGTACACAGTTACCCTGACAGTAGCAGAGTATCGTACACAGTTACCCTGACAGTAACAGAGTATCGTACACAGATACTCTGACAGTAACAGAGTATCGTACACAGTTACCCTGACAGTAACAGAGTATCGTACACAGTTACCCTGACAGTAGCAGAGTATCGTACACAATTACCCTGGCAGTAACAGAGTATCGTACACAGTTACCCTGACAGTAACAGAGTATCGTACACAGTTACCCTGACAGTAGCAGAGTATCGTACACAGTTACCCTGACAGTAACAGAGTATCGTACACAGTTACCCTGACAGTAGCAGAGTATCGTACACAGTTACCACGACAGTAACAGAGTATCGTACACAGTTACACTGACAGTAGCAGAGTATCGTACACAGTTACCATGACAGTAGCAGAGTATCGTACACAGTTACCCTGACAGTAGTAGATTATCGTACACAGTCACCCTGACAGTAGCAGAGTATCGTACACAGTTACCCTGACAGTAGCAGAGTATCGTACACAGTTACCACGACAGTAACAGAGTATCGTACACAGTTACAATGACAGTAGCAGAGTATCGTACACAGTTACCATGACAGTAGCAGAGTATCGTACACAGTTACCCTGACAGTAGCAGATTATCGTACACAGTTACCACGACAGTAACAGAGT